>OW386292.2:100835828-101456536 GCA_936432065.2 Rutpela maculata
AAACTGTCTTGAAAATCGCCCTGGCGTACTCATTTCAATTTTGAGAGCCTGAATCATCTAAGTGGTCCGCTACGTTTATTTATCCACTGCGTGGAGACATTTTAAGAACTAAGGCTATAGTCCCGTGGGACGCTTCCATATGGAAAGACAGCTGGTCCTGCAGCACCGCTTTTAACATGTGGCCATTGTTCCTAGGTCATGTCTACCAGCTCCACCAAGAAGCACGACTGGATAAGGCGCAAGTAGAGGGCCTAAACCACTTAACTTTTGCGACACCAAGGACTTTTCACCCGACAACCCCCCTGACCGGTTTAGGTTAAAACCGGTCGAAGTTTAAGACAATTTATAAACTAAGAACCAGACCAAACGAGATGGACGTGACGCCGTCCATTGAGGGAAGAGAGGCGGTGCATAAAGAACGTGCGGGTGGTCAAAGGGATGGCCAGCCCTACCGCCCGCGCAAAAATCTGGCAACGAAAGTGACTTATCCTGCGCTTCGGTGGACAGGAGATCATTCATAAAAAAATCCTTAAAAATAAAAAGCGACAAGCCGGTGACGCGCGCGGAGGCTAATATGGTTAGCGGCACAGAAGGGAGCCAGAACAGCGTCAAGGCGACACCAGCCAGACAAACAAGTAGCCCGAACCCAGACATAATAGAATTGTTAAAAGTCCAACCAAAAGTGAGAAAAATCTACGAAGATGGAAGCACTGGATTCACCCATCCAGGCACATCAAAAAAACCAATGCCACCTCCGCCATCCCCAACCATAAAAGTTCAAAACAAGCATGTAGGCCAAGTAAAGATCGACGAAGATATTGAAGTGGTACCACCACAACCTCAGTTGGACCCGGAACTAGCAGTCGCAACTACCCAACCCCCTAACAAAAAACCACCTCCCATAGTGATACATTAAACAAAAAGAGCTTAACAACCTGTTCAAGGGCAAGCTTAGAGACCAACATCTGGTGAATGTCCTGTTAGGATTTTTTGCGACCTAAGCAGGGCATTTGACTGTGTGAACCACAATAAACTTATTGATAAATTGTCAAGTTATGGTATCAGGGGCGTTGCTCTCGATTGGGTCCGTTCGTTTTTGAATGATAGGAGCTAATATGTTAGTGTGACATTCTGTCAGCAAGGGACAATAAGTAGAGTTAATTTAGAGTGTTGAGAAGTTAAAACCGGGGTTCCACAGGGCTCCATTTTGGGCGCTATGCTGTTTTAATTGTATACTAATGAACTTGATATTTTAACCTCAGAGGCATCTTTTATCATGTACGCAGATGACAAATCGCTTATCTTGTCAGATAAATCTGATGTAACGTTGGAATCGATTAGTAATAATGTGTTGAAATTGCTAAACAATTGGTATGCGTCTAACACACTACATTTAAACAACGAAAAAACGCATTTTATGAGGTTCCACAATAGACAGAAACCATGTGCAAATTTGAATTTAAATATTAACGAGACACGTCTCAAACAAATTGATAGCGTACGTTTTTTTGGGTTTCAATTTAGATGAATGTCTAAACTGGAAAGAGCATTGCAACTATGTGATAACCAAATTAAATTTCATTTTTTATTTATTTAGAAATTTAAAAACAGTTCTGTGTAAGGAGCATCTAATAAATCTATACCACGCTCAAGATCCAGGTTGGGATATGGTATTTGTTTCTGGGGTAATTCCACCCTCTCACCGAGTGTATTTATAGGCCAAAAACGAATTATAAGATGTATAGAGGGAGTCCCAAATACTAATTCGTGCAGAGACTATTTTAAGAAATATAAAATACTGACAGTATTTGGTTTATATATTTATGAGTTATGTGTATACGTGTTTATTAATAGAAATTGTTTTAATACTGCTGAAGAGGTTCACTCTTTTAACCTAAGAAACAAAAATGATTTTAATATACCATTCTGTAAGTATAAAATATCCTGATTGTCCAGACTATATTGGCCTTAAAGTTTTTAATCGTTTACCAGACTATTTAAAGGAGGCTAAACGGCGAGATCGTTTTAAATTTGACCTTAGAGAATATCTCATAAATAGATGTCTGTATTCTGTCAGGGAATATTTTTAATTACATAGTTTTAAACAAGTTGTGACGATTCCTATACAATCTGTATTGTCTTAAAGGAAAATAAACGTATTATTATTATTATTATTATTATTTTATCTAAGGAAGCACACAAATAATACAACAACGCTCCAGCTGACTAATCGAGCCAACTGGAACATAGTTAATGACTATCTGAACGAGAGAAGAGTGGGGTACCATACCTACACCCCCGGGATGAAAAATACCATTCGTTCATTCTCCGGGGGTTGTACCACCCGGTAGGCCCAGAAGCTCAAAAACGAGCTAAAAATCCACACACAACATTGAAATCAAGCAATTATACACGCTAAGGGGCACAAAGACATTATACATGGTGGTGACAAGCAGCGGAGTGACGCTAAAAGAACTACAGAATAAAGTGGGACATCTTGACTACATACAGTGGGAGGCACGTAAATAACAAAGACATCATTCGGTGCCATCGGTGCCAGCAATGGGGCACGCCACCTCCAATTGCCGGGCGTCCCCTAAATGCTTGAAGTGCGCCGATGGTCACTTCAAGGACTGCGCCAAAAGTCGAGAAGAACTCGCTAAATGCACGAATTGTCTAGAAGCTCACCCCGCGAATAGCGTCCATTGTAGGATATATAAACAGAAAATTGAGCAAATGAACATTAGAACAACAAGGACTCCACTCCACCCCCCCCCCCCTCCCTTAGCATAACCTAGTTTTAAGTCTGCCTACGGCGGACGTATCATGAGGCGCATTCTTGTACCAAGAAATGTCCAATAAAATTGTTTTGATTGATTGATTGATTGACTGGTTTACAATTGTCAATTTTCATTGAAATAAGTAAGTAGCTGCCAGAGTCAATCTAAGACAGTAGGAGCACATTCCGCACCTCAGACACAGAGGTACTCTTGGTAGGGCTGATCTCACGATCACGGATAACTGATTTACGTTCATTTTAAATTCACTCTTGTCACTGTTTTTATATGTTAGTACTGCTCAGTATTTGTTTAGGTTAACATTTGTCATTTACAATATACCATAGATTTTTATTAAATTAGTTATCACTATTAGTCCACTCAAATTAGGAAAAAAGCGGATAAAAATTCTGAACAGCAGTTTCTCTGCATAGGAAGTAAGTATTCAACTTTTAGAACAAGGTTTTGCTTATGCGCAGAAAAAAAAAGACATGATTTTTGAGATATATACATATCATTATGATATCAATAATATTGTATTTATTTACTTATAACAATAAGAAAACGTATTTACTTCAAATGAACTTTGCACTGTTTGCAATCAGTATTATAACATTTACATTCATGTTCAAATATATAAGGAAATGTAGATAAATCAAATAAATTTAAATGTATTATACTAAATAAGTATTCCGATTCGATAAACCATGTTAAACCGTATAACAACGATAATTAAAACGTTAACTATCAGAACATTCGTAGAACGGAATAAAAGTGAAATGATAGAATCAAATCTGAAGATTTTTATGAAGTAAAGCCAAACTTAAAACATTTTTAATTAAGCAAACTAGTGCTTCGCTAAAAGGTTTTTCCAATTAATAAAAAAGACATTTCGGCAAAGATATAGACACCTGAGCTGAAATATGCAAATCGGCTTTACAAACATTAGCTGTGATTAAAGTAAATATTCAATTTGAAGTTTATAAAGTAAAGAATTTACAGCAGCAGTTTTATTTACAATGAAAGATAGTTATGAACTGAAGTTTAATCTTCTTAAAAGAAATCATTATAAAATATAACCAAAGAGATATCTCCACGAGGGGAGGTTTATATTTACCTGTTTAGGCCTCTCTGTTTCCAATACTTTATATTTTTTTTATTTGTGCCTGTCGGCTGCTCAGCTTTTCCGGTGGGTGGTGGGTAAGGTTTAGATGTTTAATTAATTAGTAAATATTATACAAATGAATTTGTCAACAAATTTTGATTTACTAATTCTGTTTTCTAGCTACTGGATTGATATATCAGTCAGCTGATGGCTGTCTAGTAGGTAATTTTAGGTAAAGATACTTTTAACTAGTACAATATAATTTGTTTATAATAACAACAATTAATGCAGGGTGCCAGATGATAATGAGAATGTTAAGGACCTATTAATGCAAATTTAAATATGACCTCAACACTTCACTAACAATTAAATTTATACGCATTAATTTTAGGTAGTAAAAAGGCACAACAAATTGACAATAATTATAAGTTTTGGCTTGGAGGTATCTGTACCCAGAAACAAAAACAAACAATTCCAAACAAATGTATATTGAACAATTAAGCAACAAGAAAAATAAGATTTTAAGCAAATATTGAATTTTGATTATTACCTAATATCACAGATTTAGACTATACTTAATATGCCTGAAGGGCAGAATAATTTTATGTTAAATAAATTAGTGAAATGATCTAAAAATAATTATTAAAATTTACATGCCAGAAGGGCGGACGAACTAAAGTAATAATAGTGAATTCACTTAAGGTAATATTCTTTGAAAAACTATTTATTAGATTCCCGAGATAACCAGTAAATGAAACCTTAAGGTGATATTCTTTGAAAAACTATTTATTAGATTCCCGAGATAACCAGTAAATGAAATCTTTACATTTACATAAATTGGAAAATAAACTGGTTTTTGGTAACGTTGATAATAAGACCTGGTGAGTTGCTGGTTGAAAGGAAAAATCAGAGCTGGTACAATACCTCAGTTCCTTGAAACGTCTTATTAATAAACCCCTGGGACTGTCTGGACGTTGGCTAAACTTTCTGCCAAAGGGTGATCATAAAGGAATCCTTGAGGTCCTTGATATTCTGCAGAGTCGGGTAAGATAGATGGGAACTGGTAACACAGCTTACAATTTCTGGATTTCGGGTTACGTAACCTTCTCTGGATTACAAAGCAATGGAACTCGCTTCTTGGTCTCATTCATGCACAGAAATTACCAGTGTTTTAGTTACAATACAATAATGAAAAATATTATGTAAGGCTTAGCTTACTAGACGGGAAAACAATAAATTTGAATATGAGAGTTCAACGTATCGTTATAAAAAAACTCTACGAAGGAAAAAATAATCTGAGCACAAATATACTTCAGAAATTATTATTATTAGTGTTCAAAAATTACGAAACACTAGGTAACATATGACAATTATGAAGACATTATTACATAAAATGTAATGACTGAATGTCATGAAACTTTTATGAAAAGAACAAAGAAATCTGATAAATTTATGCGATATTTAAAAAATTAACTAAGAAAATGACATAGGTAATAATTTATTAAATTTTAACCAGGTAACAAGCAAAAGTTAAAGTTATATCTTAACTATCAAAAACCTGGATATGGTTCGACTAGAAATAAATTTAGAAAGCAAAAAAAAATCAATCGTTACTAGAGATTTATGACTTATTATTAAATCGAGTTAACAAAAAAAAATTAAGATTCATATACCCACATTATATGCTTAAATATTAGGTAGCGACAAGAAAATAAATCTGCCAGATATTTATTAATAAAAAAAAATAATGCTTTATTTACATTAATTAATAAATTTCGACAAACAAAAATTTAATTAACTTTAGCCGATAAATTCGAAAGAAATATTCTTTTTTTTTTCAAAAAGGAAAAGAAATAATTGCCTGAAATAAATATTCTACGGTAGTCTCCCTGACTCCATAAATAATTTTAGGTAGACTGTAAAATTTTCTTACTTTAGGCAGGACAAGATATGAATAGGTATTAGGTTTACTTTTCCAATCTATATCTCCTATTACAAATATTAACAAGAGAAATTCTCACTTAATATTTTAAATTGGTCCAAAAGACATAGGAAATATTATTCAAGTAAAAGAGAAACCTTTCTCGGTTACCAAGCACGTGGCGTGCGGTAACAGAGCAAGTTAATGAGTCGTTCCGATAATTGGCACACTGGAGGTATTTTTAAGGTAAGATACACTAAGAACAATAAGTGCGATTATTTAATTAATTAGGTAAATTGCAAAGACAATTAAAAGGCAAAAGGCAAGGCATGAGATGGTAAATTGACACAGCAGGCAACAGAACTGTTCGAAATTTTAAGGCGATGGGACTGACAAATATGGCGTACTGCCGGCAGGTCTCTGCCCTAAAACTTATCGAATTCTCGCGTAACCCAGCCAAAGGAGAGGTTAAATAATTATACAACAGATCTGACACCCATATCAATTCAACATCTCAACCTATTTAATGTTGAAATCGTCTCAACAAAAAGAGAAATCAAAAGATATCGGACTTACCTCCAGTGTACTCGAAAGATCGAAACCGTCTCGTCTCCGTAGAGGGGAGGTCGGTCGTTTCCAGATATCAGGTAACGTCGATCTTTTAACGTATTTCAATACCGTGACAATGATTGTGAAAATTATTGTTACAAAAAAGTTAATTTCATTAATGTAAGAGTTAATATATAATTGTTTAACCTTGATTATTAACCTGGTATAGGAAACTTTATGTAATTAAGTAATTTTAAGAAACTTTGTTGAATTGAAAATTTTATTATCAGATTAAAATATTTTAAATCAATTAGGGCAAGACCCATATCAAAAGATAGATAATAAAATATAGCATTTTATTATAATAAATTTTGTAATTGAAAAGTATTTCTCAAGAGAATTATTTGCTTTTCAATTGTAAAACGTCACTTAAATGTCAATTTAAGTAGGCATAATGTACCAATTTACGTCAAATTTTGTATTATTGAATCAAAATGGACGAAATCTGGACAGTCTCTCTCACACCGTTACATAAGGTAGTCGATGACATATTTCTAATAACCTAAAATATGGAAAATAGAAATGTCAAATATAATTAAACTTCAAAATTGAACATCAATATAATCAAATCAAATCTGATGGTAAAACTTCGATAATGGTATATATGTCAATATAAATTAAGATAACATAAAACTCAACCCAAATTAAAATATCTTTTTATAAAATTAAAAGAAAGAAGAAATATTTTCACTGGTTTCAAATTAGTCAAGAGGAAACAAAGTAATCAAGAGGAAGTAAATTTCAAGAAGAACTATAAAAGTTTTCAAACATATAGTGAACTACGAATTTAAATAAAAGTAAGCTTACTGAAATTTCAAAAATAAGTCTCGAGCAAAAGTCAATCAAATTATTATTTTTTTAATTTCTAGGTTAAGTTATTTTGTCATAAAGTTTGCTAACCTAATTTTATATTTATTACTTAATATATTGTTACTAATCTACATTTCTTTATTTATTTAAACCCTGAACTAAACTAAATCGAATTTAACTGAAACTGCTCCTGAGATTTGAGTAACTGAATGCAGGCTATGCACAGTTCATACATGCTCTTAATTTAGGTATATCGAAAGGTATTGGCGTTCTGGGCTAGTCATTTAAAGAAGGTAGAGTATGAAATAAGTTAATACTTTTCAAAATTCAATTTATATTTTATTCTAAATTAAATAGATACAATAAAGAGCATATCAGACTAAAGTTAAAACAAAATATTATATTATTGATACAGTAATTTAACATTCAACTTTTAATTTTCATCATATATCTTAACAAATATCAATAACATAATAATATATATATATATACGTTTTTTCGTGTTTTTTTTTATTTGGACGTATATATCTCGAAAAGTACGCGTTTTTAAAGCTATACGAACATAGGTAAATTCGTTCAGAATACGATTTCCTATAAAAAAAGTGCTATACATTTTTCTGGTTATCCCATTGGCTTTTGACTTGAGCGACTTGAAAAAAAAAAAAAACATATATATATATATATATATATATATATATATATATATATATATATATATATATATATATATATATATATATATACAGTGTGTCCCAGGATAGATGTAACAAGAGGTGTAATGGACCAAAAATTTTGGAATTTTGGAATGGTATTTGGGGATTGAGTCCTGCTTGTTGTAAAACTAAAGTATACCAAAAATTACTTGATTTGGTGTTCTACAGGGTGTTTTATAAGCAAAGTTGTAAAAATCACCACTAATAAAGTTTCAAAATTTATTTTTCAAAATATGAAAAAAATATGAAAAAATTCCACTAAGAAAAGTTATTTAGAATGCAATTTTATACCTCTATACCAAAGTTCAGGAATATAAAATTATTTTTTTGAAACTTCCCATTTTTTCAATAAATTAGTATTTTATTTTGAACCGTTCAATTAAAACTGCATAGAAATTATTTTTTGTGAATTAATATTTAAAGTTATGTAGGAGCTAAAAGTAGACTATGAGAAAAGCAGTGGATACACATTTATCATTTATTATTGACATATCTGTCAAAGGTAGTCAATATTATCCTTAATTTCTGTTTCAAATTAACGAACCAAGCATAAAAAATTAAGTGAAAATGGTATTCATAGTGCGTGAAAAAATTTATATTGTGCAATGCTACGGAATTGGCGGTGAAAACTCTCTAAGAGAAGTGGTAAGCCAATTTGATTTGAAATTTCCAAACACTGCTTTGTCACGTACTCAGGCTATGAGAATAATTAAAAAGTTTCTGGCTACTGGTAGTGTTCTTAACATGAAAAGAAAAATAAAAGCATATGATGAAGACAATGTTGGGGCTATTATAGCTCATGCCTGCCTCTGTTATAGAAAATCCTAGGATGCCACTAAGAGAGAGATCAGCTCTTATTAATATTAGCAAGTCTGAACTCCAAAAAATTTACAAGGCAAAGAAAATTAGGGCATATAAAGCAATTTATAAATATACGCTTGAAGAGGGAGATGGCGGCCGTAGGTTGGATTTTTGTTTGACATTTGGAGAAAAAATCATGGAAGAGAGATTTTTTCATCATTTCATAATTTTCTCAGATGAACACATTCACAACCAATGGTGTTGTTTCATCTCAGAATTGTCGGTTTTGGACTTCTGAAAATCCAAATTTTAGAATTCATTGTAGAAGACAATATTATAAAAAAGTGAATGTGTGATGTGCCGTTTCTTATCACATTGGAGTTATTGGACCTTATTTCATTGAGGGAAGGTTAAACCAGCACACTTATTTACAGCTTCTTGAAAGATTTTCTGAAGAACATTTAAATATTTTAAGAGATATGCCTTTAGTTCATTTTCAACATGATAGTTGCCCTGGCCACTCCACAGAAATGGTTAATCGGTGGTTGAATTTAAATTTTGGACAAAATTGGATTGCCAGGAATGGACCGATCAAGTGGCCGGTGAGATCCCCAGACCTATCAATATTGGATTTCTTTTTATGGGGTCGCCTCAAGCAGTTGGTTTACGCTGAACCACTTTCTAACGATGTAGCAGTATTGAAGCAGAGAATTACAAATGCCGTAAACTCCATACCGTTAGATTATACTCGAAACAGTTTTAAGGACTTCAGGCGAAGGATCGAAATGTGTGTGGATGTGGGTGGTAGCTACGTCGAATAATAAAGAAATTGTAAACATTGTTTTGTTTGTATTGGTCAATAATTAATTTGTTTGTGAATCTGTTATGTTTTTGACATTTATTACTTGTTATAATTTTTAAACCTCATTAATCTTCTGTTAGTAATTGTTTCTTGTTTTATAATTAGTTCGATTAACATTATACCTTCTTAGATCTCGTACATTCAATTTTTTATTTACCAATAGCCTACTTTTTGAGTTGATTAACATTTGTACACAACTTTAAATATGAATTCAACTCTTAATTCGCAAAAAATGGGAAGTTTAAAAGAAATAATTTTATATTCCTGAAATTTGGTATAGAGGTATAAAATTGCATTCTAAATAACTTTTCTTAGTGGCATTTTTTATATTTTGAAAAATAAAGGTACTTAATTAGTGGTGATTTTTACAACTTTGCACTTAAATACTTATTGTAATATTTTGCTCTCACATAA
This sequence comes from Rutpela maculata, assembly GCA_936432065.2. Lineage (NCBI taxonomy): Eukaryota > Metazoa > Arthropoda > Insecta > Coleoptera > Cerambycidae > Rutpela > Rutpela maculata. The sequence goes on from OW386292.2 coordinate 100,845,841, forward strand.
AATCTAAATTGGAAACAGAAATTTATATTAAATATTATATTACCGTTTCCTGTGATCTTACGAATAACACACAAATACTAGCTTGATTCACCAAAGGTGAGGCCTCAAGTCAGTGTAAGTTCTTTTATATGCTCAAATGAATTTCAGAATTAATGCAAAATAATCAAGATTAAATAATAACAATTTTATTTTAAAGAAGGTAAATCAATGGTGTTACAATTTACAAATCAGTTCTACCTTTATTCTAACAAACCTTGGCCTTTGGTTTTGAAAACTCGTATATAGAAATCTATATTATCAAATTTGTACATATCTTTACAATGGAATAAATTTTAAACTAGTAGTATTTGCTTTTTATTTATGTATAAATAAGGTTCCTTATTTATACATAAATTATTTCGCGACGCTCGGTTTCGATTCCACACGCACAGATGCCGCACTATTCACCGTTCTTTCGTAGTCCGTGAATCCGTGAGTGCATTAATCAAATCTGTCAAACTGTTTAATCCTTTATGTTACCTTTGTGGTAATGAAATTTTGGTTTTCTTGCTGACTTGTTGCTGTTGTTTCTTTATGATGAATTTTAATGCTAAAAATGCTGGTAAAAAAGATTACTTGCTTTTTCTCCAGGTAAGTCAAATCAGACAATTGATGAAATTTTAAGGTTATGCAATCCTTTTATGTTGACATGTACATAAAGTTCTAAAACTTCACAATTCTTGGAACTATATTCTTCTTGAATACTTATTTAATGCTTGATATGCTTTATTCGAAAGATTATTTACTTTTATTTACTTTTAAGAATGGGAATAAACTTTTAATACGCTTCGTTTCTTGAGTTCAAAAATTTCTCATTAACAAAATTCTCCTAGAAACGCTCATTGTTTCATGGAATCTTTTGTAAAATTTCGATTTATTTTCAAAATTAGGATTGCTTGATCTGTCTTAAATATTAAATAAAATGCTCTTTTCATACATTTTCTGCCTCTTATTTTGCTTGAAACAGATTCCTTATACTATACTGATTCTTCCAGTATTTTTTTAATTAGCAATTCTTTGATTCAAGCCAGTTCCAAGGGTTGTGTGGTTTTTCACAAAATTACACTATAAAGCAATTTTTAATAATTTAGAGACATGGATTTACCTTTCCTATGCTATAAATCAACAAATTTCCTTATTTCTAATAACAAATTCACGTTTCAATGCGAATAAATACTAATATTAAAACTTCTTGTTTACAGGAGTCGTGAGCTAAGTTTATTCACTTCCAGAGCCCCTATCAGTATACCTGTCGTACTGAAATCACTGTGGAATGTTCTTTGCAGTATTTTGTTTAAACTGACTGCATAATGAATTGAAAAATCAAGTTTCTTTAATACCTAATTGTTAAAATGACCAGTGGCATCACTTAACTTTGGTGGCTGGTGATAATATTTTAATTGGAAAAGAAAACTGAAACTCGGGGATAGGTATCCCAGGATAAACATAAGGTAATTGTCTTTGATTAGTAATGTTCATATTTTATAGACGAGCACTTATTTTTGAAAAATCTCACTTGTTTGTTTTTTAACGGTACTCTTTTTTTTTAAAGAGTCCTCATACACTTAGTGAGTGGTTTGCTCAGTGTTTATGTGTTCTTATTAAGTCCTTTTTTAATGTTTTTAAACGTTTTTGTCTAAAATTTATAATTTTCACTTTATATTTAAAGTTAATTTGAAATATTTTGATTTTTAGATGTGGAAATCTACGTTTCCTGTTTTATGAAAGTTCTTCCACTATTAAGTATTCCTGACCAACAGGTGATTGTTCATTAACCCGAAACACTAACTAACTAACGATGGATTCCTTGTATCATTTTATCACCTTTTGTTTTTTGTTAAAGAAATCTAACTTCTCAAGATAAAGTGAGTTTTACAAAATTTCATAAATCTAATTATTTACATTTGTCAAATAACATACAATGTTTATTGTTATTATTTAAACTTGTTGAATCTAGTCAAAGCTACACTGGCAATGCGCTCACAATTTGTAACTCATACCAGTTTCTTGATTTGTTTTTTTTTCTGGCATTTTGCAAGTTTTTCATGCAAATTTGCAAATAGTAGCGTCGATTAAATCTTTTAACTAACTTTGCCTCTTTGTCCTTTATATGAGACCAAAATATCACATCAATATACATATATATATATATATATATATATATATATATATATATATATATATATATATATATATATATATATATATATATATATATATATATATATATATATATATATATATATATATATATACATTCGTGTGTGGCTGCTTTATTTAGAAGTGTATACTGTGAAAATATCTCCTGCATAAATTGAAATTTAAAGTGTTTTTCTGTATAATTAAAATGTAAAAATTGTGCCTATGATTATGTGAATGTAAGTAAATTACATCACCATTAATTTACCCACTAATATTCAGCTTATAAACATATACTGTAATCAAAACAAAACAACTAACCTGATAACCATCAGTGATAACGAACAGTATCAATAATTGAAGGTCCCTGGCTAAGCTAATGTGGTCCATACCCTTCCTGGCTATAAATTTTTATAAAGAGATACTATGACTGATTCTAGTGATATACAGAAAGATTATATAAGCAGCCTATTTACAAACCTAAAAACTATTATTCATGAAAATATGACGGATGTAAAAAACGAATTAAAATAACAAACACAAGGAATAAAGGAAGAAATAAATTCAGGAGTAGACAAATACGAAAAAAATATATCTGAATTGGAACAAGAAAACAAATTATTGAAAAGCAATTTGATACATATAGAGAGAAAAGTAAGGAAGAACAACATAATTATCTTTGGGGTAAAAGAGATCGAGCAAAACATAATTGAGAACGCAGCAAAAATACTCACTGAATTACTAAAACTTGAAATTACTCCCGCCGACATTAATGATGCATATGTGATAGGTAAAAATAATAACAAAGATAGTCAACCTATAATTGTGAAATTTATCTCCTATCAAAAAAAATAAGCGTTTTACAAATAGCAAGAACCTTGAGAGGGAACAATATATTTATTGGTCAGGACCAATGCCCAGATCAAGCTACACAAAAAATTCTTTATAAACACCTAAAAGAAGCAAAAACAAAAGGTCTATAAGCTCGTATTAAAGGTGACAAGCTAATTATAGCTGATCTATACCGTAGAAAGTTTGGAATCCACAGATTTAAAAACATTGAGGAAAAAGAAGTACCAGAAAATACTACAACTATAAATAGTGGACAAAACCGGTTAGTTCGAGACCTGGATCTGGACGATAATAACGATCAACAGGATAAAAAGAAATCAAAACCACGTGAAATAAAAAACAACGAAAAACACACACCAAATGACAAAGCACCTCAAAAAAATCTTAGGTCAAATACATTCAAACAAAAATAGATAGTCTTTTGTTTGTTGTCTAGTATTATACTCTAATTTAATATAAACTCTCTTTTTTAATTACATACTTAGCTATCTTATAGATTTATTTTATTGTCTTTTTTTTTCTCCTTAGATGCATTATTTCATATGATATTACTTCATGATATTACTCTGATGTAATTTTTTATTCATGTATGTCTTTTTGTTTCAATATAAAAAATGATATGCATTGTTGCTCTATTTAGAATAAATACTAATATTAAAACTTCTTGTTTACAGGAGTCGTGAGCTAAGTTTATTCACTTCCAGAGCCCCTATCAGTATACCTGTCGTACTGAAATCACTGTGGAATGTTCTTTGCAGTATTTTGTTTAAACTGACTGCATAATGAATTGAAAAATCAAGTTTCTTTAATACCTAATTGTTAAAATGACCAGTGGCATCACTTAACTTTGGTGGCTGGTGATAATATTTTAATTGGAAAAGAAAACTGAAACTCAGGGATAGGTATCCCAGGATAAACATAAGGTAATTGTCTTTGATTAGTAATGTTCATATTTTATAGACGAGCACTTATTTTTGAAAAATCTCACTTGTTTGTTTTTTAACGGTACTCTTTTTTTTAAAGAGTCCTCATACACTTAGTGAGTGGTTTGCTCAGTGTTTATGTGTTCTTATTAAGTCCTTTTTTAATGTTTTTAAACGTTTTTGTCTAAAATTTATAATTTTCACTTTATATTTAAAGTTAATTTGAAATATTTTGATTTTTAGATGTGGAAATCTACGTTTCCTGTTTTATGAAAGTTCTTCCACTATTAAGTATTCCTGACCAACAGGTGATTGTTCATTAACCCGAAACACTAACTAACTAACGATGGATTCCTTGTATCATTTTATCACCTTTTGTTTTTTGTTAAAGAAATCTAACTTCTCAAGATAAAGTGAGTTTTACAAAATTTCATAAATCTAATTATTTACATTTGTCAAATAACATACAATGTTTATTGTTATTATTTAAACTTGTTGAATCTAGTCAAAGCTACACTGGCAATGCGCTCACAATTTGTAACTCATACCAGTTTCTTGATTTGTTTTTTTTTCTGGCATTTTGCAAGTTTTTCATGCAAATTTGCAAATAGTAGCGTCGATTAAATCTTTTAACTAACTTTGCCTCTTTGTCCTTTATATGAGACCAAAATATCACATCAATATACATATATATATATATATATATATATATATATATATATATATATATATATATATATATATATATATATATATATATATATATATATATATATATATATATATATATATATATATATATATATATTGTCGCAATATTCTCCCCAAACAATATAATATATTGGAACAATTCACTTTAAACAATAAAATTAGTAATCCATATAAAATAAAACTCAGAAACGCCACTGATGGTGGTTATTTTATGCACGAGTGTTTGTGAGATGCAGAGGCACTCCAATCACATGCTGAAGGCAGGTTTGTGTCATTAAAATAAAGCACTGCAGTTGAATTTAGCAATAAGTGTTTGAATTGTAAATAAATTTATTATTATATCTAGCAGTAAGAAAATAGTGCATACCTGTACATTGGAAGACTTTATTTGTAAATAACACCAAAACAAGGTATCGATAAAGTGCAACGATGCTTAAATAAACTTTTGTACAAAGCCAAATGGTGGCAAACCAACAGGAACTCTTGACACACATGAGAGGGTGGTTTAAACCTAAAAACAATAAAAATTTATCAATAAATAAAAAGTGTAATCATAAATTTAACAATAAACAATTAAAAAGGTGACAATTTGTAAGCTTAAACAAGCACAAACTTATAATAAAAGGACTACATAAGCAGGGTAGAAATTAACAAAAAGTTTAAACGGCAGGTTACGCTTGAAACCAAACTTCACAAGTATTTCATAAAAATACCTATCGTAATAAGATAAAATGTGTCAAAACAGAAACATTATGGTTTATACTTACTCTACGACGTAAGTTCCCTTAAATTAAACTTCAAATGGGGCCCACAGTGAGAAAATCACATAGCTGTCAGATGAACTTTTCTTAAAAATGTGTAAAATAGTTTGTAAAAAGGTTTTTTCTTAGAGTATTTCACTTTGTTGTTATAGAGTTTGGCTAGGTCCATAGATTTAGTGTAGTTTTGTCCAACACATCATGTAGTATTTTGTAGGGGGTGACAAGTTTCTCCTCAAACGACATGCTAAAATGCATAGTTCAGTATTAGTAAGAATAATAGAGTAAGGTGTTGAAATTGTGTTAATAAATGTTAAATGTAATTTAAACTATAAGCAGGAATATGGTTTGGTAGCTAAAATTAGGTATTAAGGGTAGAAATTGTTAAAATATGTCCGAGTTCACATAACCATGAAAAATTGCAATTGAGGCATAAATCAACATGTATTGCATATCAGAATACTCAGAAAAACATGAGAAATAAAACTCAAGTAGTAAAATAAACATTTAATAAAACACAAAGCTAGAAAAAATAAATTCATAAATTAAAATTTTCTTTCAAAAAAATCAAGACGTAAAATCCTGTCAAATACTTCATTTTGGCCCAATAGAAAGCCAGAATTTACAATTCAGTCATTACTCAACAACGAAGCTAACCGCACGTAAAATTTTAGCGGAAGACATAACCTAAAAATATTTAAAAGAAGAAAATTGAAATTTTGAAGTAAAGTAAATGTATTAAGTATTCAAATCAAAGTAAGAGTATTGTAATGACTCAAAAATAATTTTCTTTGGTTATATGAAAACGAGAATTAAGAAAATAAATCTCAAATTTTGTAAAATTGTAATTTGTAAACAAGGGCAGTTACCCTATATGTTAAAGTCGTCTTCGAAAATATATTTTGGTACTCACCTCGGCACAAATTTAAGTGCAACGAAATAGTGCATCGTTTCAACAATAATCCAGTATCCAGAGAAGTTTTATTTGCAACAAAACAAGAACGAAACAGAAGGATCGTCCATATCACATCAGCTGTACTGTCGATTGTCAACACTGCAGCCAAGTTAGCAACGACAACTAGAAGCGGATTTCTCTCCACGTTTTGGTTTGCGGTCGCGCGGTAGCTACCGACCGGATGTAAGGTAAAAAGTCTCACTAGTACGTAAGAATAAAACCCACATCAGAGTTTTCCTTTTTCGTTTTGTAAACTAATTTCATGTCAGATTTTTAAATAATTATATGTTTTTAACGGCGCCCAACATTCATTTTTGTATAATTTATCACTGTAAAAATTCTTGCAAAACAACCATATTCCAGTAAATTTAAATAAAATCAAATCTATTCTCAACTACAGTGTTTTATTGATCGTATAATTCCTGATTTGTTTCTTTGAACCTACTTTAACCCTGAGAGGAGTGAGTCTGCAAGAACAGACACATGCTAAACAAACAAAATAAAAATTTATTATCGTTTTCCCCACAAAATATTGGGAAACATAATTATATATATATATATATATATATATATATATATATATATATATATATATATATATATATATATATATATATATATATATATATATATATATATATATATATATATATATATATATATATATATATATATATATATATATATATATATATATATATATATATATATATATATATATATATGTGTGGCTGCTTTATTTAGAAGTGTATACTGTGAAAATATCTCCTGCAAAAATTGAAATTTAAAGTGTTTTTCTGTATAATTAAAATGTAAAAATTGTGTCTATGATTATGTGAATGTAAGTAAATTACATCACCATTAATTTACCCACAAATATTCAGCTTATAAACATACTGTAATCAAAACAAAACAACTAACCTGATAACCATCAGTGATAACGAACAGTATCAATAATTGAAGGTCCCTGGCTAAGCTAATGTGGTCCATACCCTTCCTGGCTATAAATTTTTATAAAGAGATACTATGACTGATTCTAGTGATATACAGAAAGATTATATAAGCAGCCTATTTACAAACCTAAAAACTATTATTCATGAAAATATGACGGATGTAAAAAACGAATTAAAACAACAAACACAAGGAATAAAGGAAGAAATAAATTCAGGAGTAGACAAATACGAAAAAAATATATCTGAATTGGAACAAGAAAACAAATTATTGAAAAGCAATTTGATACATATAGAGAGAAAAGTAAGGAAGAACAACATAATTATCTTTGGGGTAAAAGAGATCGAGCAAAACATAATTGAGAACGCAGCAAAAATACTCACTGAATTACTAAAACTTGAAATTACTCCCGCTGACATTAATGATGCATATGTGATAGGTAAAAATAATAACAAAGATAGTCAACCTATAATTGTGAAATTTATCTCCTATCAAAAAAAATAAGCGTTTTACAAATAGCAAGAACCTTGAGAGGGAACAATATATTTATTGGTCAGGACCAATGCCCAGATCAAGCTACACAAAAAATTCTTTATAAACACCTAAAAGAAGCAAAAACAAAAGGTCTATAAGCTCGTATTAAAGGTGACAAGCTAATTATAGCTGATCTATACCGTAGAAAGTTTGGAATCCACAGATTTAAAAACATTGAGGAAAAAGAAGTACCAGAAAATACTACAACTATAAATAGTGAACAAAACCGGTTAGTTCGAGACCTGGATCTGGACGATAATAACGATCAACAGGATAAAAAGAAATCAAAACCACGTGAAATAAAAAACAACGAAAAACACACACCAAATGACAAAGCACCTCAAAAAAATCTTAGGTCAAATACATTCAAACAAAAATAGATAGTCTTTTGTTTGTTGTCTAGTATTATACTCTAATTTAATATAAACTCTCTTTTTTAATTACATACTTAGCTATCTTATAGATTTATTTTATTGTCTTTTTTTTTCTCCTTAGATGCATTATTTCATATGATATTATTTCATGATATTACTCTGATGTAATTTTTTATTCATGTATGTCTTTTTGTTTCAATATAAAAAATGATATGCATTGTTGCTCTATTTACTATTTTTGAAATTTAATTATTAGAAGTATAAATTGTGTAATTTAATTATTATAAGTATAGATAAATTACAGTATATGCCGTGAATGACATTTAGCTATAATTTGTATAATTAACATAATCTTAATGGATCCTTATACCAAAGACTTTCCCTTGCGGGAAATAGAAACATTTACTTTACAGGATGAACATGAGGCAAATGAAATTCTAAAAATAAATGATAACGTGGGTAACTTTAAGATATTGCATCTAAATATCCGTAGTATTGCTAAAAACTTAGATGAATTTAAAATATTTCTAAAGAACTTTGATATAAAATACGATTGCATCGTCCTTACTGAAACATTCCAGATTAATGACACTAGATTATTTGCTCTAGAAGGTCATAGGCTATTGTATAATAATGGGAAATTAAACAAAAACGACGGATTAATAGTTTATATTCGCTCTAGTATTAATTTCTCGTATGAGATAATAGATTTTAATAATACAAATTTAATTCAAGTAAAAGCAAAAGTAAGCAAAAAACATGTTATCATTACAGCAGTCTATAGGTCACCCATGACAAGTTCACATGAATTTATTTTAAATTTAAGACGCTACCTAGAAAATAGTAAAGGTAATTCCCATGATTATCATTTATTAGTAGGAGATATGAATATAAATATATCAGAAACCACTGAAATTAGCTCAGAATATCTAAATACTTTATCTGAATGTAACTTCATATCGACTATAAATAATTACACGAGATGTCAAGGCGTGTCGAGTACATGTATTGACCATATATTTCTGAAAACGACCCACGATGTCGAAAACTATCTATTGCCTCTTATAATACAAAATAACATTACTGACCACTACACAATTATACTGCAAATTGTGTTAGGCACAGAAAAATCAAACTTAATAAAAGAAGACAATTATTACAAAAATATTAATACCACCAAACTTAAAAAAATACTATCTAACCAAAAATGGGAACAAGTATACCAGGCAACTGACATTGATACAGCTACTGACCATTTTATTACAAGCATATCTGGAATATTAGAGTCATGTACATCTTATATTAAAATTAAACGGAGTGAAAAAAAAACGGAAATGTTGGATTACCAAAGCAATAATTAAATCAGTGAATAAAAAAAATGAACTCTATAATAAAATAAAAAAATTCCCCTATAATGAAGAAATAAAATTACAATACATGAATTACAAAAATATGCTAACGAGGCTAATCGAACAAACAAAACATAACTACTACAAAAACAAAATTAATGAAAACCGAAACAACTCCAAGCACATGTGGAACATAATTAATGAGGTTACTAATTCTAGGCAAGATAATACTATTACATGCATCAAAAATGTGAATAATGAAGTAATACAAAATGTGAATGATATCACAGCGGAGTTTAATAATACATATGTAAATTTGGGTAAGTCACTCGCAAATAAGATACAATTTAAAAAGGGTTATAAAATAAAAAGGGAAATTAACATAAACACATTTTTCTTACGACCTATACTCAAGAAATAAATAAAACTATAGCAGAGTTAAAAAATAAAAAATCGGTGGGAGTTGACGGCTTGAAAGCAGAGACCTTAAAACATATATCTAATGAAATAGCAGCGCCATTAACATATTTAATCAATAAAATCTTTGAATTAGGTAAGTGCCCATCTGCTTTCAAGGCGTCCACTGTTACACCAATTTTCAAAAATAATAAAGAAATTACGAATTACAGACCGATATCCCTTATCACTAACTTTGCAAAAATACTAGAGAAAATCATTAAACTAAGGTTATCTAAATATCTAACAAAATATGGACTTTTCCCCAATGCAAAATGGCTTTCAATTGGGCAAATCTACACAAGATGCCACTGAGGCGTTAACGACAAAAATCTACACTACTCTGGATGGAAGTAGCCCGTGCATGTGTGTGTTTGTAGACTTAGCTAAAGCCTTCGACACGGTGAGCCATGTCTACTTCTGTCTACTACTATGTCAACTACTGCCAACATTAGATGACCTTGGTATTGGAGGAACAGCTCTTAATCTATTCAAAAGCTATTTAACCGGCCGCCAACAAGCTGTAAAAATTAATAATGTTACTAGTGATTATAAATAAACCTATTGAGTATGGCGTTCCCCAAGGCACTGTCTTAGGCCCCATTTTGTTCAGGATATGCATGAACGGCTAGTTCTCACTTCGGAGTAGTGGAGATATAATCAGTTTCGCAGACGACATTGCCATCTTTTATAAAGATGAATCTTGGGAAAAACTGAAAATAAAAGTCAAAAAGGATTTAGATAACCTAAAGGATTGGTTTGACTTTAAACTACTTACCTTAAATCTACAAAAAACTCATTATATACCATTCTCTAACAACAAATCTACTGCTCCAGCCTTCAATTTTATCACGATCCATAAAGAAGGCAAGGAATGCAAGATCCAAGCTGTAGATAAAATAAAATATCTGGGCATTATTATTGACAAACATCTACGCTGGGACTTATAAATTAAATACGTCGCGGAAAAACTAATTTAGACCTCTTAGAAGGTCTAAATTAGTTTTTCCGCGGATGATAGGGAATTAAGAATCGTATATTATTCATTGGTACAAAGCCACTTGCAATATGGTATAATAGGGTGGGGCGAAGCTGCCAAAAATCATTTGACCAACTTAGAAATAAAAATTATAAAGATTCTACTACAAAAAAATATACTCTACCCAACGGAACAATTGTTCATAGACTCAAAATTATTAGACTTGAGGCAACTTTATTTTATAACAGTTAATATTGCACAACACAAAAATAAAAACACATTTAATTCATTCACACATGCATACCAAACACGACAACGGAATACATATCACATACCTCCAATGATGCATAAAACTATAGGGCAAAGAAGCTTCAGATTTCTGGGGCCAAAATTATATAAACTTAAAAACTCAACATATGTCAATCCACGCATTCAAAAAAAAAACTGATGTACGTCCTGCACAGATCTAGGAAAGAAATACATGACTTAATAGACTAAAAATGTAACTAATATTACTGCCATAACTAGGATAATTTACTAATGCATGTATCCAGAGTTATCCACCATTAAATTTCCCAATTCTTAGTCTACACTCCTGGAGCCGCCGCGCGGTTTGTCTCGTGTTCACTGTTCACTGCTCAACTATAGGCTAAGTCTTATAGTAGTAATTTAGGTTATAAATTACAGATTTGTATACAAATCAACTTCTTAGTAATTTTATGTATTTATGTATTTATGCTCTGAGAGTATGAAATATTTTATTGTTACTCACAGACAAGGCTTTGCCTTCGTGAGTTGTGTTATTTATTTACAAGGTTTTAAGCTTATATTAAGAAATCTATGTTATTATCACTAAATGTTATATTGTAAATAAACATATATATGTAGGTCAACTTGCCTTCCCACTGTGCTATATTTTTGGCTAAGCTGGCGTCCGGATCAACTGAACGTCCTGTATACGGACGCTCACTTGCCATCACGAAGTTTTTCCTTTATTTATTAGTAGATGGCATCAGCATGTCAAAAAACAAAATTCCAGCCGGCCGTCTACTTAGTCCTTCGAAAGATCAGCGTATATATTTTGATGCAACCACTTGCTGCTATGTGTCGCCAGTATCGCTCTGTGTATATTAACATATCCTACCATAGCGTCACTATGCTTCCTTAATTCTTTGTCATGATGTGGCAACTCTGCTTATAAATAACAATGTTTCTTAATAGAAATATCTATCGCCATCGCAAGTACCAGGTTTAGCTATTAAAATTGAACATTCAATTATCAAAATGGCGTGCATAAAGTTGACATACTGAAAATTTCTAGTATGTAGAAGGTTTAATCGGCTTAAGAGTTTTATTAATCATCTGCGCCAGTCAAAACGGGTTTATAGTGAAAGCAAAATTTCCATAAATGAAATTAAATTATTCACAATATGCAATATGCTGATGCTTCAGCCTGTCGAACAGTTCCTGCTTGTTTTGACTCATCTGAAGCGTCGTGGTCAGCGGGGACAATGCGAAGTTCATTAAATGTGTACACCAGTTCTTCAGCTTATGGGTTTACTGTAACGACAATTATAAAAGTCAGAGCATTCTGAATTTTACTTTGAAAATATGACATCGTAATCTTAAAACTATATTTATTTGAAAAGTAAAAAAAAATATATTTTTGAAAATTCCATACCAGAATGAATGTGGCTGAGAGAGAAATGGAATCAGAAATGAGAAATGATTTTTTACAGTGGACCAATGGATGTACATGAAAGTGGACTTCCAAAGATGGTGGACCAGTTATTTTTTATGCACCCCATGATATGGGTATCAAATGAAAGAGTTTGCTGAGAAGAATACGAAGATAAAATGACGTCACACTAAATTCAATATGGCGGATGCCCCAAGATGGCGGACAAAATTTTTTAGTTTTAACACTATAATTTGATCGTATAGTGTATTAACTTTTTTAAAAACAAGCTTTTATTATTTAGGTGTACTAAAACGAAAAAAATAAAAAAAATAAAATTAATTGCCTTAAAAGCTTGTCGCGTGAATAGAAATAAAAAAAACTTACAATCTCTGTCAAAAAATTAACTTCTCGCGCGCGACAGGCTTTTAAGACAATTAACTTTTTATTTTTTAATTTTTTTGTTTTAGTACATCTAAATAATAAAAGCTTGTTTTTAAAAAAGTTTTTTTTCATTTAATTTTTTAACATACATTTTTCGTTTTATAGGAACATACTTTTCAATTCTGTAATTATTAAAATTTTCACTTCATGTACATTATTCCACTGGTCCACTGTGAATAATAATTTCTCATTTCTGATTCCGTTTCTCTCTTCAGACATATCAGAATGACCTCTTAAATTCAACGTACTGAGTTTTAAAAATTTTATATGAGACATCGTTTCGTGTATAACTTCACAGTTTGTCAACAGTAATTTTTATTTAAAAGTGATCGAAAATCCCAAGAATTCATCAAATATTTGAAATCAATGCTGAAGAAGAAAAGAATAAATATTTAATGTTACTATACCTGTTTTATCTCGCAGCCCAGTGGCTCACCGCGTACGCATTGAAATTGAGACCATGGGGTCCCGGGTTTGAATCCGGGCTAGGTATGAATGTACACTGTACAGTGCTGTTTTTCAAAATGTATAGTGTTGTATAATTTACATATCATCCAGGGGGATACCAATGCATAATAAGTAGGTTATAGACATAAAAATATGTAGCAGCTGGCTGTATCATTTAACATCTAAAACCTTCAATAAAAAAACTGTTTTATCTTATCACGGACGTGTAATCTTTGTTCAGGAGAAATGTAAGAATAGTAATTTGTACTCAACTTTGCCCAATAAAGTTATTTTATTATCATTATACGACGCCGCCGCTCTACTATAGGCCACCGCCGCCACTAGTGTCGTCATTGAATGTCACATAATTCGTTCTCATTGGTTCAGAATGATGAAGTGCACAAACTCGTTTCTGCTTATATTTTTTGCTCTCATCTCATAGTAATACTACCTTACCTACTTCTCTAATCGGAAAACTCCCAAAGATACCAAAGGAGAAAAGAAGAGAAGCGTCATACAGAGAGGGAAAGGTTTTGGGAGCGGGAAACCCACACCGAAAGAGAACGTGGGAGGGAGAAGGAGAAGGAATCGACCTTTAGGTCGAAGAATTGGCGTGGAGAGCAGTAAAATACAAATTTCCATCCAATCATAATATGGAAAAAAATGGCATTTACACCTACATTATATGTCGAGGCACACTCAATAAAAGTGAAAGCTGAACGTACTACTATGTACTACTCTTTTCAAATTAGAAATCCATGTAGGTACAAATGCCATTTTTTTTCATATTATGATGGATGAAAATTCGTATTTTAGGTACTGCTAGGTCTACAAAACATTTCTGCTCCAAGGACTAAACCTATCATGCCTTATGTATTTTTGTGTGCTGAATCCGAATTTTCAATTTAAAAAATTTTCTACGGCGTAGATTTCGAGTAAATCCCGGTTTTTATCGTCCAAATACGGTTTTTTGACAATAAAAAACGGGATTTACTCGAAATCTACGCGGTAGAAAATTTTTTAAATTGAAAATTTGGATTCAGCACACAAAAATACATGAGGCATGATAAGTTTAGTCCTTGGAGCAGATTTTTTTTGTAGACCTTCCCAGACCTTCCAAAATTATAAATCCAAAATAAAAATTAAAAATTATTATAAAAAAGCCAGGACAAGCGTTGTTATGTTACAGGATTCGCAAGTGGTCGCTTTTTTAGACATAAGGCGCTATTTTCGATTTAAGTCTCTAAAAGTCACTAATATTACAATTTGGTCACTAAAGTCGCTATTTTGAGCGTTATATGTTCTTTTATTGAATTATTTTTTAAAATTAGGTATAAAACTATAAAAATTAAAATGTATAAATTATGAAATAACCGTAGATAATCGTTTTATAAAAATTCGTCGCCACCGATTATTTTTCTATACGGACGGACGCCAATGTATCTTCTGAATGAAAAGAAAAATAAAAGTGATGCTTTGTTAGCTTTAAAACAAAAAGAAGCTCAGAAACAAAGTTTAGAAACAAAAATAAATAATGTTTCTGCAGAAAGGAAAGAAATAATACAAATGGAATAAAATTTTAAAAAACCAAACAAAAATGAAACCAGCGATGTAACAGTAAATTTATTAGACGATATAAATAAAAAATTAATGATAGCCAATAAAAAAAATAATAATTCAACAGTAGCTCATGTCTGTGCTTTACGAGAAACAGCCCTGACTTGCCAAAAAAAGGAAATTGCGATAGATAAAGAAGTTCAAAAAATCCAAAAAAAATATTCTAAAAAGAAAAATAAATAATTTGGATAATTTTATATCTAAGAAGTCAAAAGCAGTAGTTTAATTTTTTATTTAACTTATGTTAATAAGCATGATGTATTTTAAGTTGTATCTGAATACTGTTTATTATATTTTATAGTTTAAATTAATATTTTAATACAGCTACTCTACTTGAAAAGTTGTTTTATTTATGTGTGATACATATGTATTGCAATGTTGTTTATATTAATCGAGATAAGGTTTTACCAAATGCAGTTCATATAAAAATTCTCGTGTAAAAGTGTAATCTTACCGTAATTCGATATTTTTTTTCCAAGTTACTAAATGGTCACTTTTTCGTTAATGGCAAATACCGACCAAGTCACTTTTTTTTTGAGAAAATAATTTGCGAGCCCTGATATTACAAACACAATGTTTTGTATTGGAAATGGACTGTACTATAGCTAATTGTTATTGAAATAAATTGTCTGAATAGACATCTCATAGACTTTATTGACATACGTCTTCATAGACTAACGTACAAGAACTCACTGATACAAAAACAAAAATTGAAATCATAGATCATAGAGATGAGCACGCATCCGTGCATAGAGATGGGCACTCACAAATAGTCATAAAATGTTTCTGTAAACAAGGAAAGAGTTTTACGCTTTAACATATACCGCCCCCCTTGAAATAACATATTATTTCGAAACTAAAAATTTTCATTAACAAAAACTTAATTATATTCTGCTGTATATTGATAACATCAGCAGTAAATTAATGTCTGTGAACATGGAAAATCAATTGTTTTTAGAAATGTCACTAATTGGCAGTTTA
Organism: Rutpela maculata; assembly: GCA_936432065.2. Lineage (NCBI taxonomy): Eukaryota > Metazoa > Arthropoda > Insecta > Coleoptera > Cerambycidae > Rutpela > Rutpela maculata. The sequence continues at coordinate 100,862,028 of OW386292.2, forward strand.
CACACTTTGGTTAGGGAACGTTTTAAAATAGTATCACTACACTTTATGGTGACAACTCTTACGATGCCATCACTTCCCGGATGGACTTCAATGATGCGCCTCAACCGCTATTGGCCTGGAGGTAGATTGTCTTCCTTTATTATTACTAAATCGTGGATCTGGATAAGGGTGGCTGCTTGTTGCTGCCGTTTTAACCTAAACTGTAGTTCGGATATATATTCATATTGCCATCGTTTCCAAAAGTGCTGCATTAGCTGCTGCAGCCGTTGGTACTTTGATAAATATCTCTCCTGCACGTCTAACAGGCTGGGCTCAGGATGTGATGTAATGGGTCTTCCAATTAAAAAATGCCCTGGGGTCAACGGGAGAAGGTCGTTGGGACTGGATGATTGGGGACATAAAGGTCTGGAATTTAGAACACCTTCTATTTGACATAACGCGGTATTGAAATCCTCGTATGTTAGGTGGGCATTGCCAAATACTCGCTTTAAATGCTTTTTTACACTCTTAACCCCCGCTTCCCACAATCCCCCGAAATTTGGAGACTTAGGAGGTATAAAGTTCCAGTTTATACCATCATTTGCTAAATTTGTCGCAATTTTTTCTGAATCTGAATTTATCAATTTTATTAGTGCAGAATCAGCACCTACAAATGTTTTTCCGTTATCCGAAAATATATTCGAGATAAACCTTTTTAACGTTGCCAAAAATGCTTCAGTTGTCATATCAGACGTGTATAGCCTTGGTTGATAGATAAACAAAAATGCAAATATATACCTTTAGTAGTTTGGCACCTCTTGTTTTACGATCTTTCATTAGTAGCGGACCGGCATAATCAACTCCTGTATTGACAAATGGAGAGAATTGGTTGACTCGACTGTGTGATAAGTTTCCCATAATATGTTGACAAGGAATTGGTTTGGCCTTGAAACATACATCACACTTCCGAACAATATCTCTGGCTAAACTACGTCCAGAAATTGGCCAGTACACTTCACGGACTGAGTATAATAATTGTTGAGGACCACAATGTAGCAACTTGTGGTGTTCATTGGTCATTAAAAGCTTAGTCAACAAATGTTTGTTGTGCAATAAAATCGGATGTTTCCTATTGTATGAAACCTCTGCATTCTGCAGCCTACCGCCAACTCGAATTAATTCGCAGTCATCCATAAAGGGATTTAATGCCAAAATGTTACTAGTGCTTTTTAGAGAATTCTTATTTTTTAAAGCATAATAATCGTGGTTAAATGACTGAATTTGGGATATTTTTATTAAAAATTGCAATGAATGATTTAATTCTATAGTAGTTAATGGACCTATAACGCGACCTTCTTTAGTGTTTTTTATTTTTGAAATAAAGCGATGGCAATACGCGATAATTCTTTGTAATTTGACAATAGAAGAATAACGCGAAAATAAGTCAAAACCTGTATAATCAGTTATTGCAATGTTACTAACGATTCGCTGCTCTGGTATTACCATAGAGTCTTCGGTAAAGTCGTCTGTTAATTCCCAACTTGAATTGTCATGTTCTAGAAAAGAAGGTCCTTGCCACCATAAATTAGAATGCAGTAATTGTTCACAATTTGAGCCACGTGACAGTAAATCAGCGCAATTGTCTGCGGACTTTACATGGTGCCAATCTTTGACATTATTTGTCAATTGCTGGATTTCAGTAACTCGGTTCGCAATAAAGGTTTTCCATTTGTTCGGTGAACTCCTTATCCAACACAAAGTTATTTTTGAGTAACTCCAGTAATAGCTACGCGAAAAATTAATATTGATAGAGTTACGTATCTTAGAAACTAAAAGTGCTAATAGAAATGCTGCACACAGCTCTAAACGCGGTAACGAAATTGTTTTTAGAGGAGCTACTCGCGATTTTGCGCAAAGTAGTACAATATGAGTTCCTACCGAAATAAGACAAGAATGGTTAGATTTTAGTAAACAAATTTATGATATTGTAGAACTGGACATCCCTAGACATGTAACCCACCCAGATGCTATTTTCCATGAGCTACATGGGTTCGTAAACGCGAGCGAAAGGGCCTTTGGGGCACGTATATACATTAGAACTAAAACAAAATCAGACGGTTATGTCACTAACTTGCTGTGCGCGAAATCTCGAGTTGCTCCGATAAAAAACATTAACTTACCTCGTTTGGAGCTGTGTGCAGCACAGTTATTAGCCAATTTATTTCAAACAGTAATTGAATCGTTAGACGTCACCTTTAAAAATGTTTTTTATTGGAGCGATTCTACAATTACACTGTGTTGGATTAAAGGTCCCCCTATCAAGTGGAAAACATTCGTGGCCAACCGCGTAAGTGATATCCAGTCTATGACGGATATAAACAACTGGCACCACGTTAAATCGGCAGACAATCCAGCAGACCTCATCAGTCGTGGTATGTTAGTAAACGACATAATGAAGTCAAAATTTTGGTTTGAGGGTCCTGCATGGTTAGCTAATGATCAATCATTGTGGCCAGAATCGAGTTTTAAATTTCAAACTATCACGGCTATACCTGAGGAGCGTAAAAATACTATCACTCTCTTAGTAAACCAAAATTCCTTTGATCTATGGACTAAATATTCTACATTTCTCGGGTTATAACGTGTTACCGCTTACCTATTTAGATTTTATCGTAATTGCAAGTTAACAAAACAGACACGATTATTTGGGCCTCTCACACCTGAAGAGCTACAAGGGTCACGAGACTTTTTAGTGAGGCGAGCACAACAAGATCATTTTCACAGAGATTCGGAGAATATGTTAAAAAAGGGCAAATTATAGAAGTAAACTTCTACCGTTAAATGCATTTTTAGATGAAAATAAAATTTTGAGAGTGGGTGGTAGAATTCAACAGGCAAATTTAAATTATGAAAAAATACACCCAATAATCTTACCTTCCAAACACGAGCTAACTAAGTTGTATCTAATTCACGAGCATTGTCGATTGGGTCATTGTGGAGCGCAGCAACGATTAGCTAGTGTAAGGGAAAATTATTGGCCTCTTCAAGGTCGTAATGTATGCAAAAAAAATGTGCGAGATTGTGAGCAATGCTTTAAAACAGAACCCAAAAACTTAGGGCAGCTGATGGGAAACCTCCCCAAAGGACGTATTACTCAGGCCCCTCCTTTCTGTAATACGGGCATTGATTATGCTGGTCCCTTACTTATTAAGGATAAAAAATCTCGCGGAAACAAACTAATAAAGACGTATATCTGTTTATTCATACGTCTAGCCACGAAGGCCATTCATATCGAAGTCGTTACTGGTTTGACATCAGAAGAATTTATAGCTACTTTGAGACGATTCACCTCTCGACGAGGTAGTCCAAAAAACATATACTCAGACAACGGGTTAAACTTCGTAGGTGCGAATCGGGTATCAAAAAATATAGCTGGATCTGGAAAAAATTTCACAACGGTATTGGTATGTGGCAGTGCTAGCGGGGAGAAATTGCTACCATATATAATATTTTCTGTACAATCTATTTGGTCTACTTGGATTCCCGAGGATGATTACCCAAGTATGAGTTATAGCGCTCAAAAGAAAGGGTCGATAGAAGAGGAACTATTTGAGCAATGGGTTAAAGATCTTTTCCTCGAACATGTAGGAACATTGGAGAAGAGGGGAGGTAAAAAATTCTATTGATCTATAATGGAGCAGCTGTTCACACGAGATACTCAGTTTCAAAATTAGCAGTCGACAATGGAATCATATTATTGAAGTTGCCGCCTAATTTAACCCATTATATGTAACCTCTAGATAAGTGCGTACTAAAGCCAATGAAAAATTGGTGAAACGAAATAATGATAAATTATAATCGAGAATTCCCAGGAAAACTTTTACCAAAGCAAAAATTTTCAAGAAAAATTAAAATGGTTTATGAGCAAGGCTTCAGATTTGAAAACCTCATATCTGGCTTTTAGTCAACAGGACTCTTTCCGGTTGATGCGTTTAAGTTTCCACAGAATTCGTATGATTTTATAAAACTCCGAAGATATGAAGAACAATAAAAAAATTTAGTTTCCTGCAACAGAACTCAAGAGCTGAATGAATGTGCAACTGAAAACACACATAATAAGATTGATAGTTACACTGATGAGACTGAGATAGTGCAAAAAGACAATAGTAATAATATAGTAGATAATGTAGACGAATGTATACCAAGCACTTCTAACGACACTTTTATAATAACATCTACGGATAAAAATATAAGTCTTACTGCAAGCAAAAGCAAATGCACTCCAGGCCTATCTATAAAAACAAAACACCTCTAAAGAAAATTGAAACGAATGTGGTGTCAGCATCTAGTACTTCGTCACTTGAAGACTTTATACGATTTAAACTTACAGAAAATTTGACTAAAAGAGGCCCAGAAAAACAACTTCGAAAAAGATTATCAGGCGTTGGAGATATTCTAATATCAAAAATCGCTTTAAAGAGACTGCATCAGTTAGAGGAAAAGACGAAAACTGTGAAAAAGAAGAAGAAAAGTAAGAAATTGGAAAACATCAAAGGTAAGGCAAAAGCCTCGGCAAAAGCTAAAAAGAAAACCAATATTTCCTCGAGTTCTTCGGATTCTGATGACGTGCAAATTGAAAAAGAAAGTGAATTTGAAAATGAGAATTTTGCCTCAGATGATGAGACAAACAGTGAAATAAATTTATGTCTGAATGAATACTATTTCGTGTATTATGACGACCGTTTCTATGTTGGCAAAATGATTAAAATTGAAGAGCAAATTTTAAAAGTAAAATTTTTAAAGCCAGTCCAAGATCAAAGGGTTTGGCCCAAAAAGGACGACTTTGACAATATCCGTGCAGAACACATTTTTTTATGTGCCTCTCAAATTAGCATGCACTGGTCCAAAGTTTGTTAAGATAAAATGTTTTATATTAATAGCAACATATTAGAATTATCTTTATTTGTTATGTTTGTTACATTATTAAAGGTTTTGAAGTAATGGATTAACTTTTGTGTCTTATTTTTTACTTCCACATCCAGTGGAAGCATAGTAACGACAAAAAAATTTAAAAAAATTTTTATTGTCCAAATAGGCTTAAAATGTCATGAAACGTCGAGATTTTATGTTTGAGCGAAAAAAAATTTCTGTCTGTCTGTCGGTCTGTCTGTCTGTAACTTTTTTTTGTGCGCACGTTTACTCTGAAACCGTTTAAGATATTTACTTGAAATTTGGTACACGTATGTACTTTAACGAGATCTGGAACTAGATTATATTTTCATGTTGTTCCGACGAAGGGTTGGGGGGTAAATTGGGGTAAATTTGGGGTAAATGGGTAAATCAAGCAGGTAAAAGTCGATAAAATTGGTATTTAGTATATACAAGAGAAGCTAAGGTCTCAAAAAAATTTTGGCATTAGCCACCCCCATTACCACCCCCACCCCCTTATTAAAGGGGATTAAAAAAATTGTGATTTAGTGTATGTACAAGAACCAGAAACCTCAAAATATTTTTTTACTTCATCCACCCCCACTACCACCTCCCTATCACCACCCCCACCCCACTATCGATGTGGGGTATCGTTTTATGGGTTTTTGGGGTAGAGGATTTCAAATATTATATTATTAAAGTTCCATAAACAATTATTTCCACATACAAAGTTTTTTCGTTGTGAGTGACTTGGATAGAGAATCTGGATGTGGAAGTAGTGATTCCTTGGGCAGCGGTTTTTTTTATCGTTTACAACTTTTTATTTGAGCAACTACATAGTTCAAATTATTCAGGTAATGGTGGATATTAAATATTGGTCCGAAATTAAATAGAAACTTATTGTATCCAGCTACAAGGAAAATACAATATATGTCCACAATTAGACCCTGTGTGTAATAGTGGGTAAAAAAAATGTTTTAAAAAAATACTTTTCAATTCTCTTATCTTTGAATTAAATTATTTGGCTTTAAATAACATAATTGCTTTCGTATGAAGTAAATTACTATCAAAAATTTGTCACTTCTCATTTTTTTTACATAGGCACCTTGTCCACTATTACACATTTTGTCCATTAATACCTGTCTCTCCCCTATGAATAATGAAAGTAAAACTAGCACAGATGAATCATCATTTGAAATATTTTGAAAAACAAACCCTAAAAATAACATTGAAATAGTTGCAGTATCTAAAAACCACGGAAAAAGATAAGAAATGAAACTCACGCTTGTTACTACTGTAACAAGAAAATCATTAGTACGACTCGACATTTTCAATCGGTTCATTTTAAAGAGGCTGAGGTAGCAAAATATATCGCTTACCCAACAAAATCTAAACAACAGAGATAATAAGAATTGGTGATTTTTATTATAACTGCAATGTTTTAGCTTCTAAATACTGTTTGATAAAAAGAATACAAAGGCAAAACATGTTATTTCTGAAAGCAAGCGCTGATGTCTTTGGATTAGGTTTCACAAAAGAATATCAAAAATCTATAGTTTCAGTATTTCGTTCAGACGAAATTGGAAATATGTGCAGAAACAATGTTTTGATTTTAACAGTTGGAGCTATGCAGTTCGAAAATTACGCAGTCACCCAATCTGAATTCATACGCTAGACAATGAGGCAGTTAGCACGCTTAAGATTAGCATTAAATAGGCTAGACAAAAGTTGTTTGCCAGATTTTTTGACCCCTGATAAATTTGACCTTGTAATTTAAGCTACAAAGGAAAAAAGAATATGTTACATGGAGCAGTGAAATATATGTAGAGAAAATGAACAAAAACAACTCTTACCAAACATGAATTTAAAAGAAGATTATTTGATGCTGAGAAGTTCTCCAAGCAAAGAGGATTGGAGGAAAATTTATCCACTCTGAAACCTGTCGCATCACAATTCATTAGATGTCAAATCCGAGAAGCAGACAAATCTCTAAAAGCACACATATTTAACACTAAAGAAAAAATTATGGCATTGACTTTCTACAAACAAAGCCCAAGAAGCTACAGATTTTTATCAAAATTATTCATTTTACCAAGCAAATCAACTTTAAATGGATTTTTATATAAAATAGATTTTGAATCGAAGATCAATATGAATGTTTTTGAGTCCCTAGGAAAATCTGTTGAAAAATTGCATCCCTTTGATAGATGTCTATTATGCCTTCACTACATTTTAATGAGAGACGATGATACATCGAGGGTTTTGAAGACATGGAACAAGGTGAAAAGTAGAGCCAAATTGCCGATCATGTATTAGTATTTATGGTTCGAGGCATTAAAAACAAACTTAAACAACCACTATGCTATTGGTGCGGGAGTTAAGTGGCTTTTTCGGACACTCATCGTTACAAGCATTTTCTATGCACTGATTAATTCTATCGAACTTAAATAACAACAAAATAGACTTCTGGCATGTCAGCCTGTCGAGTTGGCCATGGTTCAAGATATAAAAATCAGTGAAATTATATCATCGTTACAAAGCCAATTTTTTTTGTGTGTACACATTTTATGTTTAGAATGAATAAAATAAGATCGCCAGAAAGTGTGGGCCATCAGGGGCGCAACCAGAAACGTCAAAGAGGTAAAAAAACGGAGTTGTATAACATCATCGTTATAAACTTTTTTAAGGTTGAGCATGTTTATTTAAATGTTTTGAACACAGAAAAAAATTCCTAGAAAGAAACTCCCGTCAGTAAGGCTAGCCAGAAAGAAAATGTTTAGGATTTTTGAAGAAAATTGTTTTCGCATATTTCATCTCAGAACTCTAAACTCATTGTTACAAGTTCTGGCTCCTTTTTAAAACGTAAATATAAGCTCCTTCAACAATAGAATAGCCTCCCCGTAAAGTTCTTAGTGTCAATAAAAGTACCATAGGCTCTTAAATATAGAGGAATTTAACACTTTCGGCTAACTTGACTCCGTACCGTGCCTCAGATGTATTGTATCATTATTACCTTTCTGGCTGCGCCTCCTGACGGCCCACACTTTCTGGCGATCTTATTTTATTAATTCTAAACATAAAATGTGTACACACAAAAAAAGGAACCTTGTAACGATGACATGATTTCACTGATTTTTAAACAGTGTTCGTGACGCTCTTGACAGGAGGTGCCCCGCCAGAAGTCGATTTTATAAATCGTTATCATCCATTAAACCATAAAAATATCTCAAAGTTCATAGAACGATGAGCTGCCGAAAAATCCACATAGCTCCCGCTCTATATGCATTTTCATCTAATGGTGGAGCAAGTTATACTCAGATTAAAGGATTTCTCAAAAAAATTATACGAATCCTAATTAATGTAGTATTGAAGCAGATCGCTCAAATAATGTTGAGTTATGAATTCCCTTATATTTGATACAAAGTTGAAAAATTTCCCTTATATTTGATACACAGTGGTGGAACTAGGGCATAGTACTGTTGTGCATTGCACAAGGGCCCAAGTCTACAGCCTACTTATCGTTGTTTCCAAAACACAATGAACCGTACTACAACTACATAAGATAGAAAATAATGCAATTCGCGAGAGATGGGAGACGCACAGTGTGAAATTTTCGTAATCTAGGCGGAAAAAATACGATTTTGGCAAGTATATGATATTTTATAAACATCTTAATTCCTGAAAGCAAAATGATCAAACTTCATAAGCATATACAATTTTTATCAGCAACATTCAAAACATCCAAATAAGTGTCGTGAACTGCCGTGTTTCCTTGTTCACGCTATAGCAAGCAAGGATGAACTGAACTGACACGCTACAACTTCTCAGTTGAGTACGTTTATAAGTGTTTTAGTGACAATATTATTTTAATGGTGTTTGAAGGTAAGTGGCCATATAATTACTTTTTTGAAAAATTATTCTGTAAGATTAAAAAAGAAGATGAAAGTTTAGGCTTGAAATATAACATGGAGGAATTATTGTTTACCAAGCTATACCCTCTACTTCTAAGGAAACTATTACCTCTGTTACATGTGGTATGCTCCAAAAAAGATTTGAAGAATCTAGCTACAAAACGTAAAATTCTTCATTTCGTTAATTCTGCTTCTCACGAAGAACTATCGCCTTGCAAGTGCAATAAAGTTGCATAAAGTAGGTAAAAGGGATTCAGCGTCCACAGTTAAAGAACTCTCTAGTGTCCCAGCAAAGCAGGGCATATTAATAAAAAAGGCCAAGGAAGCAATGTCAGGCAGCCTATCCGACTTAGCACATCTTTGCCCTGTCTTGCTACAAACAAGGTCCACTGACTTACGAATGCTGCTCAGAATACTATTTGGGAATGAGTGGTTACCTAACTTTTGTAAAATATAAGACATTATGGCATCCGCCTTGCTTTGCCTGGGATTGGAAACCCATATTTCAAAAATTGACCATCGTACACGAACTAACCTTTTCTTTGGATATAAGAAGTTGGGGGTAGTCTGTGGAGGTATGAATTAAAAGTTTAGTTATTTACTTATAAAATATAATGTTTCCTTGTTATCTCAAGCTTAAACTTTTATCTTCTTTTTAATCTTATAGAATAATTTTTCAAAAAAAATTATATGGCCACTTACCTTCAAATACCATTAAAATAATATTGTCACTAAAACACATGTAAACCGCTGGTATACAAGAAATCATATACGTCTCGCCAGTCACCTAGCGGCAGACTCTAATCTTTAAACAGTTAGAAACGCTTTGGTGGGGGCTTCAAGAGATTAATTTAAGCGTTAAAAATTCGAATGTGATGTAAGACAAAATATAATGGTTTAATGCCTTAAGATTGTGCTTGTAAGATGTTAAAATATTGCATCCTAAATTTTTACATGTAAGGATGAGGATAAAGATAAAAAACTAGTGTTGCCTCCAAACGAAAATTTAAAAAAGAGAGAAAATAAATTAAAAAGTTACCTAAGTTAGATACTTTTTATTGAAAAAAAAAAACGATGAAGAATGTACAATAGTTAAAGAATCACAGAACGAATGTGTGCCAAATCTGCATAAACAGGCTGCTCATGTAGATTTGGAATACAAAAATGAAAAAGATGTCTTGCAGCCCCAGCCCAGTGGGGAAATTCAGGAATTTACTGTTTAAAAATCTCTAGAGACCTTAATATCCATCGGATCCGGATAATTTTTTTTTTAAATTAAAGGTAATTAAATTCCCTACACATCTGTCGGGGCAGATTTTTAAATGACTCGGTCAACTGTTATTAATGGCATAATAAACTGCCCAATTAACTGTAAAAAAATATATTAAAAATTTAAATAATGATTCAGTATCGCTATTGTTCAAGCCTGCCGTTTTTCCTATTAATTTTTAATATATATGTATATATTTTGCATAATAATATTTAGTCTTGTTTTAATAGTATTAATTTCTATTTCCGGTAATTTAATTTAATCACGTGCGCATTAACCTGGCACAAACCTACTCCGCCTGCGTAAAGATAAGAAGCTCGAAGAAAGAACCTAGGCGAATACACGCTGTAAAGACCGCTGTTAAAACTGCTTGTGCTAAATTTTCCCCTTTAAAAATAATTCTCAATTTCTCGTTAAAATAATCCTCAATTAATTAATATATCTAATAATAATTATAAGTGAACTAGTTAAACCAAAGGGATAGTGATTAACCCAGCTACAAAACAGTCCACTGAACCACGAGGGCCGGCAGCATTTGACTTCCAAACATCCAAGTCTAGGTAAGTGCCAGGCTCCGCCGCTACCTTTAACGAATCATTTTTTGGTCAGCTTCGCGCCGAATTATTTGTTACGCTTTACTTAATTTGTTAAATAATTAATCATTCCCACCAGATTGCATGATATTTAAGGTTATTATCGTTAACGTAAAATCTCGGTTAAAATTACAAGAAATAGGTGAGTCCTTTTTATCACACTTTTTGCGCGGTCACGGTACCGGGTTCTTGCCGGGCGACCGATACGCCGCTAATTCGCTGCACTGCTTTGTTTACATTTGTGAAATAGTAGTTTGTCATAACATAACTCGCTTGGGAATATTAATAATTTAAAAATAATTTATAAAAGGGTATTAGTATAACCCTACTCTCTCTCATTACTCTCTCATAATCATTTCCCTTACGTACAATAATAATTTAACGATAACAATTAGTTTAAAAAAGGGTATTAGTATAACCCTACTCTATATCTCTCTCTTTACCGACAAGGTTTGGTATTATTAATTTCGCAGTATTTGACACCGCCATAAGATACAAATTAAACATTTTAGTTACTTTAGTTTAGTTTCAAATTAGAATAAACACATAATTTCTCACTTTTAATACTTGTTTACCTTTTATTTACCATTTCGCGTAAATTTCCCCTTAGCTACTGCGGGAATCATTTATTTATTTTATTTAAATAATAAGTAATACAGATTTGTGCCGTAATTGTATGTTTGAAAATACTGGATTTATCTTTGTATTACACCTATTGTGCTCTCATTTGCAGTTTTACCTTTTTCAGTTCTCAATTTTGAAATTTATTATCTTAGTTTAGACAAATAAAATTTATATTATTGTCGGGCTAAATTCTATAGTGACTATTTATTCATTGATTTCGAGTGTGTACATTTTTTCTTCGAAAGCGTAGACGCACTGTTTATCCGTATTTTATTATATAGGGAGGCTCAAATAAGTTGTGATTTATATATTGGTTAATATTTAACTTTCGTTTTAATTTTAAGTTAAAGTTCTCGAACGCGTTGCATATTTTAGCTTCACTTATTCATTATACAGGGTGGTTTGTGTTTCATTTTGATCATTATAATTTTTAATTTACAAAAATTTGGTTTTGCTAGTACTACTGAGTAATAACTAATTCTCAATAATTTTTTTATTATTTTTTGCTCTGGTCAATATGGCTGCTAATAAAATTAAACAATATCGTCCTTATAGAGACATTGCTCATTCTCGTATCATTGATATGTATTCGGTAGCACATAATGCACTAGAGGATAACACTTTCCTTACTGCCTTAAAAATGAGATATTTAAATTTAGAAGCAGTGTATACGGAATTTAATACCCAACATAATAACGTTTTGCACCATCTTGTAACCATAGAGGATGCAGACCAAGAAGCCGAAGAGCAGATGCGCCGTGATGCTGATAAAAAATACTTCTCAATTAAAGAAATATATTATAACCTTGTTGAAAGCGCTCAAGTTGGTGCACCCGGCGTGGCAGCTAAGTCTAGTGTCAAATTACCAAAACTTAATGTGCCTCATTTTAATGGAAATTTAAAGGCCTGGCCAACCTTTTCAGAATTATTTAATTCATTAATTCATAACAATTCAGCTCTTACGGATATAGAGAAATTTCAATATTTATTGTCAGTGGTGTCCGGAGAGGCACTCACTTTAATAAAAAATCTTCCTCTTTCAGGTGCAAATTATGACATTGCATATAATAATTTAATAAAACGTTATCAAAACAAACGTATACTAGCCACCTTTTATTGGGAAGAAATTATTAATTCTCCGAAACTCTCAAACGAATCATCTCGGCATCTTAGAAGTTTATTAGACACCTTTTCCGATAATTTAACCGCTTTAGAAAATTTGAAATTTCCGGTAAAACAATGGGATTTCATTTTATTTAATTTACTTAGTAAAAAAAATTGATTCAAATACTCTCAAGCGCTTCGAGTTACAGCATGGCTCTTCTGATATACCCACATATGACAACCTTTTTGATTTTTTAAACAAACAATGCATTGCTTTCGACTCTATGGCACTTGCAAAACCAAGTAAAAAATCTTATAACAATTTGCATTATAAAAAACCCCCTGCTTCCAATAACTCTAACTCTCCTTCCACATTTTTAGCTAATACAAATTCAGCCACAACAAATTGCCCGGTATGTAAATCAGAGCACTCGATATATAAGTGTCCCACATTTAATTCCAAAACTCCAAATGAGAGATAATAAAACAAAACAGGTGTTGTACTAATTGTTTAGGCTCTAAACATACGTCACTAAAATGTAATTCAAGTGCATCTTGTAAAATGTGCCATAAAAACCATCATACCCTTTTACATTTTAATAAAAATACATCCTCACTTCAATCGCTTGCAACAATTGACAACTCGGTATCCGAACAGTCTAATCCAATTATTGCATCTGCTCCTTCTACGTCCCAAGTAAACTCGCTCTCTAATGTAATCCCTTCAAATTCTACAGTACTTCTTTCAACTGCACTAGTTGAGGTTTTGGACTCCCGTGGAAACTATCAAATTGTACGAGTTTTACTAGATTCTGCCAGTCAAGCCAATTTTATCACAGAAAAGTGTACTCATCGGCTAGGTTTGCAACGATCTAAGGTCTCACTCTCCATTAATGGATTGGGGCAAATGTCCTCGGTTGTTTCTGGTAGTGTTACTTGCACTATAAAACCCCAAGGTCAGGTGGAACCATGTTTGACTTTTGATGCCTTAACTTTGCCAAAAATTTGTTCTGAAATGCCTAACTGCAAAATCTCTATTCAAAATTGGGATCATATTTCTAATTTAAAGTTGGCCGATTCCCATTTTAATGTGACTAGTCCTATTGATATGTTGCTAGGCGCTGATATATTCCCTCTTATCCTAAAAAATGGTCGGTTGTCCGGAAATTCCATTGAACCTTCTGCAATAAATACGATTTTTGGTTGGATTATAATGGGTAAAGTTAATTGTAACACTTCTCCCTCCTTAAATACTTTTCTCACTTCCTCTGAACTCATGATAGACTCTTCCCTAAGAAAATTTTGGGAACTCGAGGAAGTTCCTCATGAAATTTCCTTATCTGCAGAAGATATTCAATGTGAAAAAATATTCACAGATACTCATTTCCGTGACCAATCTGGTCGCTTTGTGGTTTCGCTCCCGTTTAGCGGGCCAGATCCCTCTTTTACTGATACTCGCCCTCAAGCTCTAAGACGTTTTTATTCGTTTGAACGCCGTTTATTGCACAATCCCTCTTTATATATGGAATACGTCAACTTTATGGCCGATTACTTAAGTAGTAATCATATGGAACCTGTTGACAGTACTTCATTCTCAGAGAAATGTTATTACATCCCTCACCACTGTGTGCTTACCCCTAATAATTCGACCACCAAACTCAGAGTGGTATTTGATGCTTCTGCCAAGTCACCTCAAGGTTTATCCCTTAATGATACTCTTTTAATTGGGCGAAAGTTGCAAAAGGATACTGCTAGCATTTTGTTACATTTTCGATTACATAGATATGTATTTACGGCTGATGTACGGCAAATGTACAGACAAATTTTGGTGGCCGAAAGGCATCGTGATTATCAACGGATTCTTTGGAGATTTTCTCCATCCGAACCTATCCAAGACTTTCGTCTAAAAACCGTAACTTACGGAGTCTCATCTGCCCCTTTCTTAGCTCTTCGTTCTTTATCGCAGTTGGCTATTGATGAGAAAAATAATTTTCCACATGCTGCAAAGGTATTATCAACCGACATCTATGTTGATGACCTTGTTACAGGTTGTAACGAATTGGTTGAAGCTCAGAATTTACAAACTGAACTTATTTCTATGATGAAAAGGGCTGGTTTTGAATTGCGTAAATGGACAAGCAATAACCCTACTCTTCTGGAAAATATTCCAATATCTGATTGCCAACAATCCGCCTTAAACTTTGATCCAGAACGTGACTCCGTCGTCAAAATTCTAGGCCTAAATTGGAATCACTTTCTAGATTCATTTTCATATCATGTCTCTCCGGTAAGTAGACCGTGTACGAAGCGATCTATCTTATCTGATATCGCTAGAATATTCGACCCACTCGGTTTTTTAACTCCCTTATCTTTTTTTGCAAAACACCTTATCCAACACTTATGGTCTCTAGGGTTGGCATGGGATGAAACTCCGCCTTCTTATATTGTTGACAAATGGACACAATACAAGAGGGAATTACCTAATCTCTCTGGTATAAGTATCTCCCGTCACTTGTGTGAAAATAATTTTGTCTCTTGTGAAATTCATGGTTTCTCTGATAGTTCTGAGAAAGGATATGCTGCCATAGTATACTTACGTTTCTTATTTTCTAATGAATATATTAAAGTACAACTTTTATGCGCAAAATCCAA
This sequence comes from Rutpela maculata, assembly GCA_936432065.2. NCBI lineage: Eukaryota > Metazoa > Arthropoda > Insecta > Coleoptera > Cerambycidae > Rutpela > Rutpela maculata. Next base: position 100,877,090 of record OW386292.2, read on the forward strand.
AGTAGCCCCTTTAAAAACTCTTTCCGTGCCACGGTTAGAACTGTGTGCAACAGTTTTGTTGGCAAATTTAATGGACTTTGTCCTCCAAACATATTCTAGTAAATTACGCTTTGATAAGATTTTCGCGTGGACGCATTCGATGGTGGCTTTATCGTGGATTCAATCATCTCCTCATCGATGGAAAACTTTTATTAGCAACAGAGTTAGCCATGTGCAGTCTAAAATTTCTCCAATGTATTGGCATCATATTTCCTCGCAAGATAACCCTGCTGATTGCGCTTCACGAGGTTTATTGCCTTCCGAACTCGTCGACCATCATCTTTGGTGGACGGGTCCAACTTGGTTAAGTGGTTCCCAGGCCACATGGCCACGTAGTTCTCTCCCAAATCCTCCCATTAGTTTGGAGGAAGAAAAGAAAATCTCTCTTACTTCCTTCGTTTCATTAGATTCTCTGGATTCGCTCTTAAATAAATATTCTTCTCTCCCAAAGATTCAACGTATAGTCGCTTATTGTCTCCTTTTTATATATAACTTAAAAAATCCACATGGAAAGAAATCTTACCCATTTTCTCAAGTTGAACTTCACAGTGCACTGTTGGTGTTAGTTAAAAGAGTTCAACATATAAATTTCAAAGATGAAATTATAAATTTAGAAAATAACTCTCGTTTGCCAAAATCTTTTCGTAAATTAAACCCATTTATTGGAGAGGATGGTCTTCTCAGGGTGGGCGGTCGTCTTGCTAATTCTAGTTTATCTTATGATCGTAAGCACCCTGCCCTTTTACCCCGTTCTCATAGGTTAACAGAACTTATTATTGAAAATTGCCACAACGAACATTTACATCCCGGATTACAGACCCTTCAATTTTTACTAAGTCAACAGTTTTGGATATTGTCTCCAAAGCGGGCTATTCGACATACTCTTTCGAAGTGTCATAGGTGTTTTCGGGTTAAACCTGTGTCTTTGCAACCCCCTATGGGGAATTTACCTCATTCCCGAATCAACCAGGTTAAAGCCTTTCAATGTTCTGGAGTTGATTATGGTGGACCATTTTTTATAACTCTGGGTAAACGTCGGGGTATTAAATCTCAGAAGGCATATATTTGTTTATTTATATGTTTTGTCACTAAGGCCGTTCACATTGAATTAGCCTCAGATCTTTCCACAGAGGCTTTTTTAGCCGCACTCAGGCGCTTTATAGCTCGTAGAGGCCGCTGCACCCACATTTTCAGTGATTGTGGTACTAACTTTGTTGGGGCTCAGAAATATCTGTATAAATGCTTGAAGGACGCTGTGGAGAGTGAGAAAATTAACCGGTCATTTAACCCCCCGTCCGGACCCCATTTTGGAGGCTTATGGGAGGCCGGCATCAAGTCCGTGAAAACCCATTTGTATAGAGTTATTGGCAATCAAATTTTAACATACGAAGAGCTTTATACTGTTCTAGTTCAGGTGGAAGCCCTTCTTAACTCTAGACCCATTTGTCCCATCAGCTCTGATCCTAATGATCTTTCAGTGTTAACCCCCGGTCATTTCTTTACCCTTGAGCCCTCAACTGTAATTCCAGAATCTGACCTATCTCACCTTACACTAAACCGTTTAAACCGTTGGCAATTGTTGCAACGCCTTCATCAAGATTTTTGGCGGAGGTGGCATGATGAATATTTGCATACCCTCCAACAGAGAAATAAATGGACAAAGCCTGAGAGATTAATTGAACCTGGTAGTCTCGTGCTCATAAAAGGCGACTCGTCTCCCCCGTTGCAGTGGCGTCTCGGTCGTGTGGTAAGAACCCATCCGGGCCTCGATGGTGTTGCTCGCGTAGCAACCATCTCTACAACTCGGGGGTTACTCCAAAGACCCCTAGTAAAATTGTGTCCTCTTCCCTCATATTAACTCTTAAAATACTATGTATTTTGGTGGGCGGTATGTTCAAGCCTGCCGTTTTTCCTATTAATTTTTGATATATATGTATATATTTTGTATAATAATATTTAGTCTTGTTTTAATAGTATTAATTTCTATTTCCGGTAATTTAATTTAATCAGGCGCGCATTAACCTGGCACAAACCTACTCCGCCTGCGTAAAGATAAGAAGCTCGAAGAAAGAACCTGCTGTTAAAACTGCTTGTGCTAAATTTTCCCCTTTAAAAATAATTCTCAATTTCTCGTTAAAATAATCCTCAATTAATTAATATATCTAATAATAATTATAAGTGAACTAGTTAAACCAAAGGGATAGTGATTGACCCAGCTACAAAACAGTCCACTGAACCACGAGGGCCGGCAGCATTTGACTTCCAAACATCCAAGTCTAGGTAAGTGCCAGGCTCCGCCGCTACCTTTGGCCCTTAACGAATCAGCTATATTCATATGAAAATTAAATTTTTTAGTCTACACAATTACACATAGTACATAAACTCTATAGTAGTCAAATTAAACTGCGAAATACATAATTTGACAGCTAACAGCTGTCAAAAAGATAAAATTAACACAAAAAATATAAAAAAAAAATATTTAAAAATTTGCCTCGACAGATGTGTAGGGAATTTAATTACCTTTAATTTAAAAAAAAATTATCCCGATCAGATGGATATTAAGGTCTCTAGAGATTTTTGAACAGTAAAATCCGGAATTTCCCCACTGTGCAGCCGTCGACTAGTAATAATAACAACAATAACGAACTTTTTGAACAGAATCTCGCAGAAGATTAATAATGGCCCCGAGTGAACAATTCGACACTTCTGTTTTCAACTGGCTTAAGGCATTCTATAGGCAAGACTATAACATATGATATTAAAAGATATATTATTAATTCGCCATCATGTCGACCTACGGGACCATTTTCCAAAGATCCCTTTCAAAATAACAGAAGCTTTTCTGAAAGTTATTATGCAACTACTTCCAAATATGGGCCAATTTCTCGAGCCTGGCTTTGTTATTCTTCAAAATTAGATGCTGCATCTGTGAACCTTGTTGGTTATTTTCTTCCGTTAAAAGTGATCGGAGTAATAAAGGAATCCGCACCTGGCAACACTTATCTTGGAAAATAAGTACGCATAGCAATACAGGAAGTCACGTCCAATCTTGTAAAATATTAGAGATGATGTAGGAAAAAAATCAGACTATAGACAGAGAGTTGGAAGATAGAATACGTTATGAAGCCTCTTTTTGGAAAATGGTACTGGACAGGCTATTTAACATAACTCCTATGCTTGCTAAAAACTGTCTAGCCTTCCGGAGATATCGCGATTCCATAAGTAATAGTAATGATGACTCTTATACCGGCAATTTCCTAACCCAAGTTGAATTGCTTACAAAGTATGACGACACTATGAACCAAATTGTGCAAATACCAGCATATACAAAAAAAAATCAACCGTATTTGAAAAAGATGTGGAATGAAATTCTCTCCGTCTCAGAGGAAGAACCTTTTGAAGGTGGTTCTTCAGATGAATACAATCCGGAATCCGATAGTGAAATTTCTTCAGATGAAGAAAGTGCCCAACGTAAAAGAAGGAAAAGGTAAGATTTCTATATTTTATTTTACAAAAAAAAAATCTGTTTCGAAACATCGGGAGACCAATAACATTTTGTTTTTTGATTTTCTGTTTTGATATATATATTTTTTGTCTCGTACACATTGGGCATCAATTTTCCAATCGTATGCATTTTTTAGGACAGTTGGACCTAGCCAAGAACAACAGTTATATCGACTGTTGTTCCTTCAACGGCGAGATAATCTCGTCAACTTGTGAATGATCAATCGTCTGCAGAACAAACTATAGAAGCGGTGATTTCAAAATATTGCACTTCAGACGAAGATATGGAAGAAATAATTTGGTCACCAGTTACAGAGACGTTTCTAAAAAAAAATAATTTTCTAATTGATCCCGTGGGACCCACAGATGAGATTAGGGAAACCTATTTAGTAAAAAGTCCTATAGACTTCTTCAATATATTTTTCAATGACGACGAAGTCAGTCTCATTGTTGCAGAAACAAATCGGTATGCACAACAAAAAATCAGTGCGGGGCTCAACCAGGAGGGACACTACTGCAGAGGAAATAAGGATATTTTTTGTTTGTGGATGGGCCTAGTAAGATTCCTTAAAATAACGGATTACTGGAGAAACAGTATTTAAACGAAATACCTAAAAAAATTTCCAGAAATTGCTTTGAATTGCTTCTACGTATGCTTCATTTTAGCAACAATGTAAATGCGAATTCTAGTGATCGTTTGGCAAAATTCAGCCCTTTTGCGGCAAGAATAAGTAATGCAAATGATGACTGGGAAAGATTAAGAGAAAACGAAACGAGGTCACATCACTACTAAAAAGAAAAAAACAAAATTATTATGAACGAAAAATCGACGACAACAAAAAAGACGCATATGTGGAAAACTTTGAAGAAAAGATGCCAAAACAAAAACCACTCGACACCCAAAGAAATCCACAGTTCGAGAATGAAATAATAGAAAATGAATCGAAAATCGCCAAAAAATTTAATTAATATTTTGTCGGCAGTATTAACGATATTATTAAATGTGTATGAGTTAGATATTATAGAGGTAAAAAATAAATTAACGTAATTTAAACCTATTGAAATGCACAGTCTTAGGAAAATTATATCTGACTTACCCAATAAATCAGGTATTGATGGTATATCCACAAGAATTATAGAACTGCTTTTGAAGTAATTGGTAATAGATTTTTAGATGTTATTAATAGGTCATTACAAAAAGGAATTTGTTCTAATAATTGAAAAACATCGGTGGTTACACCCATTCCCAAAATTTTGAATACAATAATATGTGAAGAATTTAGACCTGTTAACACATTACCAGTATATGGCAAAATTTTTGGGAAAAATCCCAAGCAGACTCGCCTATAAGCATAGTCGGGGAGCCCTCCCTAGCTGTACGTGCACCCCCTCACCGATCCTTGGGGACAATGTTTTTCATAAAGATTAAAGCCTATGGAACAATTTAAGACATGTCCCCCCCAAAAAAAAAACTGGCTGTACTTTCAAAATGGCGGCCATATGTTAAAAAAGAACTGTTGCCAATGTTGTTTTTGTCATTTAACACAAAAACTAAAAAAGATGGACAAAAACATTTTTCACAAGAAACAACGTGCATAAAATGTTCTACAATTTTGTCCCTATACAATATTTTGATTATTATTAACAAAGAAATTAGTGAATCACCAGAATTCAAGTATAACAATATCTCTTTGATATGTTACCCCAAGGGCCCACGTGACCACAATTTAATAGTCAACTTCTTAGCTAAGAAAAAAGTTGAGTTTTACTCGTATGATATAGATACTATGAGACCCTTTAAAGCAGTTGTTAAATACCTCCCGTTAGTTTGTACACCCGAAGATATTAGGGAGGAACTCAGTATGAGAGGCCTACCCTTCAAATATCGTACTGTTAACCGTACCACGTAATGTTGCACAAAAATTTTTAGCACTCACTAACCTCTGTCATTATCGAGTCCGTGTCTCTGAATACACAAGACTCGACGTCCCCCAATGCCACAAATGTCAGTATTGCCAAGCAGTTACGTGCAAATGCGCGAACTGCGGGGATGCACATCCTGCAAATTACAGGGGATGCCCGGCCTACAAGACAGCTAAAGCAAGATTAGCACCTAACCCTAATCAAAATAAACGCTCAAATGATATGCCTACCCCGGCACAAAGAAACCCCCCTAACAGACAACCCACTCAACCCAGACCAGAAATTAACCTACCCCCCCCCCTTCCCTGGAAACAGCCGACGCCGTCTCCACACAAAACGTGCGAGCTTGGCAACAGTTTCGAGCCAACGAAGCTCAAAAACCACAAACAAATCAAGACCCTATTTTAACACAAGCTCCCCCAACAAATAATGATCCAGAAGATAACCCAATTAGGGACATACTGAACTGTCTAAAAAATTACAATCAATTTAAAATTCTAGTCACTAAATTAAAAAATACCTCTGATCCACTAGAAAAAATCTTTTCAGTTCTTGAATATCTCACGTCAATCTTTTAAATGTGTAGTAAAAATAAAAATACTTTAAATATTTTACAATTCAATGCCAATGGCATAATAAGACAAAAAACCGAACTTGAACTCCTGCTAAACACCTACGACGTCGACGTTTGCTGTTTGTGCGAAACCCTCCTTAAAACCCGCCATTCCTTCAGTATCCCTGGCTACTCCACCTACCGCTCCGACCGACAAGACGGGGGTGGAACGGCAATACTAGTTAAAAAATCCATACCCCATACTTCAATCCTATTACCACCACTCACCTCCCTAGAAACGTGCGCAGTAAACCTAAAGGGTCTCGCCGGTTAAGTATATGGAATTAGGCCCAGTGGCTTATTGGGCAATTCATTCACATGAATGTTGCTTATATCTAGGAATGCTCAATAAAATATATAATTAACCTCTATCCTTAAAATTAATTTTTTTCAAAACTATTGAAGATAATTAATTGAAATTAATAGGAGACGTTGACATAAAATAGCTTTTTATTTTACATTTTTTTTTACATTCCTATTACGTCATTTAGTATATAAAAAAAATAATTTAATTTTTGAGGGTGTTGTAAGTAAAATGTAAAGCTATTTTATATCAACGTCTCCTATTAATTTTAATTAATTATCTTCAATAGTTTTGAAAAAAATTAATTTCAAAGTTGAGGGTTGTTACCCCCATAACTCTGCTAATATAGGGGATAGAGGTTTATTATATATTTTATTGAGCATTCCTAGTCATAAGCAACATTCATGTGAATGAATAGCCCAATAAGCCGCTGGGCCCAATTCCATATACTTAACCGCCGAGACCCTTTAACTAACAAACCCCTCATGATAGTTTCGGCGTACAGACGCCACAACAACACACTCGATATTGTAGATTTCGATAGGCTTACCAAATCCAACAAAACCTACATCTTACTAGGCGATTTAAATGCTAAGCACTATACTTGGAACCCCAGCAACCCAACCCCCGACTCATCGGGCTCACAACTATTCCTTTATCTAAATAACAACTTAGACACAAAATTAATTGCTCCTGATAAGCCCACACGCTCCTATCCAGCAATGTCATATTAGACATAGGAATTTCTAAAAATTGTAATCTCCCGCACGAAAGTACCACATTAAACGAGTTAAGCAGCGACCACCTACCTGTATTAAACAAACTTTTACTAAACACCAAAATTCCTAATATATCTAGAAGACCCAGAGAAAGTGATTACGACTGGAAAACTTTTACGCAACATCTCTCTGCAAATGTTCCCAATAACCCAAAGTGTGATTCGCCCGGTGATATAGACAGCGCCGTAGAAACCCTTACAAAAAGTATCACGGAAGCGCTAGCCTTGAGCCAGAAAAGAATACACCCATTCTCCTATAAACTCAAACTCTCCTGGCAGCTAGTAGACAAAATTAAACTTAAAAATAAACTCAGGAAAAGGTACAATATCATACACTGCCCAACCTTAAAAAAGGAAATAAATAAACTTAAAAAAGAAATCGACTCTGAAATAAAGTTGTATTCGTGCAGACTTCTATGGGGGTTCTGCCCGACATCAATATTTATCGTTTAAAGTTGGTTTGAAGATATCGGGCCAAAAAAAGTATGGTATATTCTTTGGTATAAAAGGCATGTTTTTTTGCAAAAAACAATATCTTGACCTCATTAGTTTCGAAGTAATCAATTTGTTAATTAAGAAATTTATTTTGGCTATAACAAATGAACGGGTTGATAAAATGAGTTGTGCCTGGTGCCAAACGACACGTATTGAAAATATCTTTCGATTGAATCAAGATATTTTTTCGGATCTGTCAAACCGTTTTCATTTTATTAAATAAAAACGAAAAAAATGTTGTTTAAACAATAATTACTTGACCATGAAGCTCGCGGTTTAGGAAAATTTTTCATAAGAAAATCTTGTTCAGCGGAATTTTTCCCATAAGAATCCGTTGCTAACTCAAATGGTATACAAAATTTGTAAAATCACCTCTTTTTTACCCCAGGCAGACTCGCCTATTATAGTCCCCAGTACAGCGTCCTTTTTTGAAAATTATTACAAAAGTGGTAAAAATGGTCTTAGCGGCTTCATTTTAACGAGTCTACCACACTGTAAAATTTTCAGAGTATAGGATGGGCGCTTTTCCGCACGCGCAGCATCTAAACCTGTCGTTCTAGCGCGGTTACAATTTTTTATTACAAAACTCAAATTTTTTATTTTAATTGAAAGATTATGCGTCAAATTAAAAGAAAATTTTTTTGTCCGAAAAAAAAAAGAGGGCGTGATTGTCGAGTCCGACACCTGCAACATATCACTCTAACGCGGTACCGTTCTGTTATTGCACAACTTCCTCTTTAATTTTCAATTGCAATTGCTCATAATTGCCTAAAAAAGATAGTTCATAAGTAGTCCGACAAATTTTCAGCCTCGTTTTTTCAGTCCGACAACCTGAATATGTCCGTTATGGCAGGTTATGTTTTGCGATTGCAAAATTTCGGACAAAAATCACAGCTGATAGATTGGAATGTTTTTGACTAAATATAGCACTGTTCGACAAAAATAGTGGATCATATTACCAGTCCGACAAAAAAAAAAGGTTAATACGATGCATCCTTAATCGAATTTTTATTTTCGTGTATAATTAGCTGCAAATATTATATAAATTAATGTTGATATGTTGTATTATGATTTTATTTAATTTATACTCTGATAGAGGATAATTGTGCAATGTATTGTAAATACATAAGTACTAATAAATTAATTAATAAATAAAATTAGTTTTTTTTTTGTGAAAAAAATTATGAAAAATGATCAGACCTGATTTTGTTCATAACAACTTTTATCTTTTATTAAATTCATACCTTTAGAGAAGATAATTAGGAAGTTTCCTATTTTAGAAATATCATGTACATTCAACCTCATTTAGTAGTCTTTCAGTTAAGGAGTCAAACAAAAGAAAATTATTTCGATATCTGAAAAATTCACATTCAACTTATTCAATTTCTTATTTGAATACTTCGCCTCGGCTGAAGTCCACCGTGACGTCACAATACACAACGCGCTGACTTGCCATGCCGGCAGCGCGCCGTATGTTCCCTTTATTTAGTATATGTGCTCGATTTTCTGAAATGTCACAAAATGTCACATTTGATTCGCTCGTGCCGAGCCGAATTTTAGAATTTTACCGTGCAATTTACGATCAGGTTTATCTGGAAGACTTCCTCTTTACGTCGCGATATCATACGGCCATCCCAATGGTGTTTTTCGAAAAATATGAACGTGCCAAAATTGCATGTTTTCGCAATTTTTTCGGCTCTCAAATGCAAGCTGGCTATAAACTGCCGGTGCCTGCCAGCGAGTATAAAGGTGCCCGCGCCCGCTCGCTGTTGGCGGAATCATGTATTGTGATGTAATCTAGCCTCAGCCAGATGATCGCAGCATTTTAAACTTTGAAGGACCATAACTTTTTTATTTATAGAGATAATTTAAAAAAAAAATTACAGATATTTTTTTAGATTTTTACGACTATTTATTACGAGAAAATGAGAAAAATGGAAACGTCCTAATTATGCAACTTAATAAATAAATACTAATTAATGAATGAATAAATATTAAAAAAGCTCTGGCTTTCACTTCAAGTAAATTTTAGTTTTCTTTGTGAAAAAAATTATGAAAATTAATCAGGCCAAATTTTGATCATAACAACTTTTAGATTTTATTAAATTCATACCTTTAGAGAAGATACTTATACAACTTAATAAATAAATAAATACTAATTAAAGAATGAATAAATATTAAAAAAAGCTCTGATTTTCAGTTCAAGTAAATTTTAGTTTTCTTTGTGAAAAAAATTATGAAAAGTAATCAGACCAAATTTTGTTCATTACAACTTTTATATTTTATTTAATGCATACCCTTATAGAGCAAAACTGTGCAATGTAGTAAATAAATACTAATAAACGAATAAATACTTAATATATATCGGTTAATTTTAGTTATTTTTATTAAAAAAATTATGAAATATAATCAAACCATATTTTGTTCTTAATAACTTTTGTTATTTAATGCGGTATATAAATTAATTTATTGAAAATGTCAACACCATCAAGCACTCCATAATTAAAAAAAAAAAAGTCACCAATACACCTTTTGATTTTTATAAAAGAGTAAAACGTGAACGAACCCGGCAAAGCAAAGCGTATATATATAAAAAAATGGAGCCTGGCGGACCATGAGGCGATGAATTAATCAGTTGCTCTTCCCGCGCACACTCTTTAGTATAGTTTAGTGCGCGCACTTTGGCACTACTTTCAAAAATGAAAAAAAAAATTAATTTTTTTAATTAGCATTTACAAGTTTGCGTCATTTTTTTGTCGGACACCTATTTTTTTAATATACATATTTTATTTGAAAGTGAAAAAGATTAAGGTTATAACTTTTGTAATCGCAAAACATAACCTGCCATAACTGACATATTCAGGTTGTCGGACTGAAAAAACGAGACTGAAAATTTGTCGGACAAGTTATGGACTATCTTTTTTAGGCAATTATGAGCAATTGCAATTGAATATTATTTGTTGTGCAATAACAAAACGGTACCACGCTAGAGTGATATGTTGCAGGTGTCGGACTCGACAATCACGTCCTCTGTTTTTCGGACAAAAAAATTTTCTTTTGATTTGACGCATAATCTTTCAATTAAAATAAAAAATTTGAGTTTTGTAATAAAAAAATCGTAACCGCGCTAGAACGACAGGTTTAGGTGCTGCGCGTGCGGAAAAGCGCCCATCCCGTACTCTGAAAATTTTACAGTGTAGTAGACTGGTTAAAATGAAGCCGCTAAGACCATTTTTACCACTTTTGTAATAATTTTCAAAAAAGGGCGCTGTACTGGGGACTATTAATTTATCTTGTACTAGTAATCGGATGGGAATTTAAAAAATACTGCCTTATTTGGAATAAAACTCTTAAAAAATATAAAGCTGTCCGATATGTATTGGGTAATCCGCCATCTTGGAAAAAGTAGAAAACACCAAAAATAGCTGAAAGAATCAAAATTGAATATCTTTTCTATAAGAAGGAGTAATTTCACCAAAGTTGACAAAAATAAAACTCATTTATGTTCAAACATAATGCACCAATCCCGGACGCATATACGTAATCTGCAGACGCATAAGGCATAGCTGACCGCTTCGGGTTTTTAAGAATAATAGGACCAATGAAAACGAGAGTAAAGTGCAGACGTAGTTATCCTAGTACGTCTGCAGTTTACTACATTTTCAGGTGATGAGCTGTGCGTTTATTTTATTTTGCAACAGTTTTAAATACCTCTAGATTTTTTACTTTTGGAGATAAAAATACGAATTAAAAATATTATTCTTATAAAATTTCATGTGTTTGTTATATTGACATAATTGGAAAAAATAAGCTATAAAACTATCAGCTAAATTTCAGACGCTTGAAGCTTTTCTATGCACATTCTACGACCCCACTTTACCAATAAGCAATGAGACATATTAGCCGGTGACGATTATGTCCGAATATTATTGAATCATTTTGGCTATGCCTTATGCGTCTGCAGATTACGTTTATGCCACCGGGTAGAACTTAATACATATGAAAAAATGTTCAAATCATGCTTTATCCAACAAGACTCCTCTTGTGAATAATGCCACTAAATTATTACTGTATTTTTCTAGGGATTTGGGGACAGTAAATTTATCCCCAAAATTGGCCCGAATAAATTAGAGCAGCTTCTCAGAATTAGCACAATCTGGGACCAGCTTGTGCCCATATGGACACAAGTAAAAGAGAGGTTATATGATTTGAGAGGTGGAATGAAATGGCTTGGGTACCATCCTCGAGGCATGACATCCCTCATGTCAAGAAATTGTACTCATGAGGATGACGAGGTGGTGCTCAAGTGGATGAAACTAAATAACGTTGAAATCTACAACACAAAGTTGTTTAAAGTTCAACTGAAACAAAAGGTAGGATGTAATTAGTACTAGTGTAATTATCATTTATTTAAAATTTACAATTGACTTTATTTGCAAAATTCGCCGATTTGAACCACTACGCGTCGCCACTGTCGGGTAGGGCAAATGTCAGAGCGGGAGTTAGGCGGCCATAAGATAACAACAGTTGAAAGTGAACAGTTAATTTGAAATTAAGAGAAATAAAATGGATATTCTGGATGAAAACGATGTTCCTGGGGCTAGTTTAAAGTACGCTAGGCTAGGTGATCATAGTGTTAGTGACTTAAACGCTGGCTAGCGTGCCGTAACTTGCCTGTAAGAGGAGTGAAAAACGTATTGATTAAAAGGTATGTAGATAGCTATTTACTTCCTCTTTAATTAGAAATTTATATTATTTAACTGTTTGAACCAGAATGATGGACACGTCAAAGCTAGAGTCCGGGTAGCCTCAAAACTGACCAAAATTGTATTTGTTTTTTAATTAAATAAAAAAATACATTTGTTAATGCTTATTTTTACTGAAATAAACGATTTCGATCAATGATTAAAATTATTTTTTGTTTTATGGGATTCAAAACTGCATTTCATCAGGACAGTCGAAAAAGATATTTGTGGGTATTGATAATGGTATATGGTATCAACAAAAGATAAGTGGTACTTCATCACAATCACAGACATCAGCGGTGCTATATTCTAGTAGCCTGACTCAACTGACATGGAAAAAGTTTCCTTCTGTATCAATACTTAGGAGTTTTTCATTACCGATGATTAATGAGTGGATGCAGCGAGAGAAAATAACAAGCCACCATAGTAGTAGTTCTGATTCTGATAAAGACAATCTTGACCAGTACGTTGATGCAGGTGACAATAGTAAAGCTTTACGAAGAAGGCGACTTAGTTTTAAAAGTGGATACGTTAGTGACATTAAAGACAGTGAAGATAATGAATTCTATTACTTAAAAGCCAGGGTTATGGCCAGTTATAAAAAAGTGTTGTACAAAACGCATATCTGTCTTAACAAACATTCTAGCAGAATTGTCGATGCTGCATGCGAATGTAAGGCAGGTGCTGGATGAAGTTGTTCTCACGTGGCAGCCCTTCTATTCTATTTGGAGGATTATATTCTTACGTATAATTTTGAACCTCCTACAAGCACATCTATTTTAAAAACATGGAATATGGGGAGAAAAATAGGAAATAATCCACAGTCTGTTTTAGAAGCAGAATATGTGTCGCCACATGCTGAATTAAAATAAAACCGCAAAAGATTCCTCATGTTTCATCCCAGTAGACAGGTTGAAAATCGCATAGTCCAAGCTGAGTGTGGGGGTAGGGAGTGAGTTTTATTTTGAGTGGTTTTGGAATTATTTTTAGATGCCTGGTTATTATCGGGGTTAGATTCCTGATTGGTTCTAGTTGGAGAGGTAATAATAGGCGAATTAATTTGTAGATGTTGTTCGAGTAGGGGTTCAGGTGTGATTGCAGATTGCATGGGTTGATGGGGGTCGATCGTAATCATATCGATATCTATGGCCTCAATTCTTGCATTTCTTTTTTGGGATTTTTTATATTTTTTGGGGGTTGGTTCGGGGGGTGGAGAGGGTTCATCAGAACTAGACTCGGGTTCATGTTGACTTGAAGAGTCGTTATTTCCGCTTGCGCGGGGGAATTCGTAATTGATGTTATTTGTTATTGGAGAGGATGTGCTAGTCGGCACGGAATGGACTATAATCATATTCGAAATTGTACTTGTTGTTGTTGTTGTTGTGGTTGTGGTAGCCGCAAAGGCCCAGAATGAGGGGTAGATTGTATTACTATAGTTTAGGTTATCGTTACTAGTGGTTGAGCTAACATTTAAAGAAGTGGTAAGTGGGGTTTTAGGGGATGAATTGTAAAATGAGTGGGTGGAGGTTATTGAACTGTTAGAAGTGTTAATATCTAATTTATTAGTTGTGTTAGTGTTTCCTATCTGTTCGTTAAAATTATGTATCTCAGCTATAGTATTAATTGTATGAAATACCTGTGTATCTGAGTTGTCGCTATCGCTGGAGGCGTTTTTGTTTTCTGCCGGGTGTTGTGTGTTTTTGTGTGTGTCTGTTTGTGTGGTTTTCAAGGTACCGTTGTTCTTTAATCTAGGTGGGCAGATTTCTCCCTGTCTCTCTTCTTATTACGTCCCATGTCAAGGTTGTATGCTCTTTTGCTATCGCTAAGCTCTTTGTTTTCTGTCTGCACGGTTTCGAAGGCAAGCACAGTTAAATTATCGATGTGTACACTGCTAGCACGGCTTCCTGTAATTTCAGCAACAACAACTTATGTGTATATCAGCGTTCAGTCTTCCGTCCGAGCATTATTTTAAATGTATACTAACTATCACCGTTCAGTCTTCCGTCCGAGCACAATTTTTATTTTATACCTATTGTCGCCGGGTAGTTCAAGCTGGGCTGTGCTGATTGGACAGATTTGTGCAAGTGGGCGTGTCCGCGCTCACGCTTGCATAAATATGTGCCGATTAGCCAGCCCGGCATGACTTTCTCCGCAGTAAGCAATCTGTAAACTTCGGCATAACCTCTACAAGCGTTTTAAACAGTTTCTCGTCGTTTATTTTACAATAATTAACTAACAAAAGATCCCATAGGGACAAGGGCCTTTAAAACAGCCAGCCCAGAGAAATAAACAAATAAAAAAATAATAATTAAATAACTACGAGCCAAAAGATTCCCCATAGGGACAAAGGCAAGAAAAATAGCCAGCCTGAGGCTCATTTCAATAAATAATAAATTGAAATTAGAATAAGAAAAGATCCCCTTCTGGGGCACAGGTCAAATAATAAACAGCCAGGCCTGTATAATAAAATACAAACACGACCTCTACGTCATGGCTCGTAACACTAACCCAGAACACCAGGAGCGTCTCGATGGGGGTGAGACGGACCAACTCGGGCCTCCCTCCTCTGCAGGGCGAGTCCACAGAAGCACCCAGGTGGAGGCACGCTTCGTCATGAGCAACTCCATGTTCCCGTATTTCGTTCCCATTGAGGACCAGAGTGACCAGGAGCCTATCGCACCTGGGGGACATCCTCGAAGGCGACACTATTGTCGTAGTCGTCCAGGGACTCAGACTGATAGTGGTCATCTCCCAACCAATCATGTTTGGACCAGAAAACGAACAAGTGCAATCTCCCCGTGGGCACGACGGGGAAGTCAACCAACAAGACAGTGAGGTGGTGAACGAGGTTTCCCCCGGCGCACCAGTAATATCAGGTGCGTCCACCCCCTCACTGGTCGGCTACCGGAAAGAAGAGGTCCAGCCGCACGAGTCCCTAGCCACTCGGGGGGTAGTTAGGCCAGCCCCCTTCTCCCTGGGTGAGCTAGCGGACTCACTACACGACATGCAGGATCAAGTCAGGGCATTACAAACTCAATTAATCATGGCCCAGCTCGAGGGTCAAAATCAAAACACGGACTAGGCCCCAACGGCCCAAAGGCCCCTGCCCCGTGGACATGTCGCCCAAGGACGTGGGGCTTAAAATAAAGTTGCACAGGACAGTGAACACCCACGACCCAATGAATTTCTGGGGTCCCAGCACCCCAGTGGCGCCCAACAAACCAACCTATAGAACAAGGGAATAATAAGCTGCAAGACGAGATCCTAAACATTATTACAATCAGTACGCAAGCAGTCATCCAAGCCGTTTCCAGGCAGAAAGCACTTGGTATAACTGAACCAAAAATATTTCCGTCATTCTCTGGACACGAATGGGAAGACCCGGTCCAATTCCTGGAGGAGTTGGAAGACGTAATGGATCGACACAAAATAGCCACTAAAGACAGAGCAAGAATAGCATTGAACCAGCTTGAAGGCGCGGCAAAAAGGATGTTCGAGCCTTGGCGAGCATTGAAACTCGATTTTGAAGAATTCAAACAACGTTTAACGATGAAATACAACGAACCCTCGCTACTAGGCAGCCTCCGCTCACGCTTACATGGCGAGCGGCAAAAAAAGGATGAATCTGCTGCTGTATTTATTCGAAGGAAGATGGGACTCCATCAACGAGTCGAGCCATATACCCCAGAGGCTCAAATAGTCACAGAGATCAGGGAATTGCTGCGTCCCGAGCTGAGGTTTGCCACCCGTACCCAGTAGTTCAGTACATTGGATGAACTAAGCCGTGCCATGGAATGGGTTGAAAAAGACTACAAAGAAGTCGAAAGGCATCTCAGGCCGTTGCCCAGGCCGACAGCGCCGCAAGACAGAAAACCTGGACCATCCACCCCATGCAGGTACTGCAACGATTGGCACTACCATAGAGACTGCCCTAGACGTCAAGGAAATCCCGAAACCAGGCAGGGAAACGATCGAGGGGCCGCGGCGGAAGTGGACGCCCGGCCCAGACGCTAGAACCTGAGACCACGGCTACCCTCACTGCCGCGGCAGGACATGGCTCGCTGCCGCGCGTATGGTTACAAATAGGCCAAAAGAGGCTGTTGGCATTGCTTGATAGTGGAGCCACCCACTCTTTTATTAATCAAAAGCATATACAGGATATACCATTAGAATAGTCACAGATGAGGGTTCAATTGGCAAGCAGCCGTGACATTATTAACACTCAAGGACATATACGACTTTCCCTGGAAATCGGACAAGTCACTGTTGACGTAACCCTGAACGTACTAGAAAATATGTCTGAGGACGTGATTCTTGGGCAACAATGGATGCTGGATCATCAAATAATCATGGATTTCCCGCGCGGATGCGTGCACCTAGGAAAGGACCAACGCCATACCTTATATTGGACGACGGCAAAACGGTTGGACACCGAACCCGCTACACTGACCATAGACCCCGAACTACTCCCGGCGGACCACTCGCAGCAGTACCAGGAACTACTACAGAGGTTTGGGGATGTTTTCAACGAGACACTACACCAACCGACGACGAAGCTGGCCACGCACCAAATCCGCTTGAAAGATACTAAACCGTTCAAAATCAGGCGATACCAGTACTCGGCCGCCAAGAAGGACTTGATAGCCGCCGAAGTACAAAAAATGCTGGCGGCAGGAGTAATACAGAGAAGTCGAAGCCAATTTTGCTCGCCGGTAGTCATAGTAGACAAGAGAGATGGGAAAGCGCACTTCTGCGTAGACTACCGTCAATTGAACGCACAGACCTACGAAGAAGTGTCCCAACTCCCCCCTATACGAGAGACGATAAGAGAACTAGTTGCCGCCAAATTGTTTACATCACTCGACCTGAAGGCCGGCTATTGGCAAGTACCTATGGAGGAGGGAAGCATTCCGGCATTTAGCACCCCCGACGGAGTTCTCTACGAATTTTTAGTAATGCCGTTTGGCCTGAGAAATGCGCCGACCACGTTCCAAAAGATGATGACGGAAGTGTTGGCAGGATATGTAGATGAATTCGTCAAAGTCTACTTAGACGACATTATAATTTATTCTGAAAACCATGAGCAGCATCTCCGGCACC
Source organism: Rutpela maculata (assembly GCA_936432065.2). Classification (NCBI taxonomy): domain Eukaryota; kingdom Metazoa; phylum Arthropoda; class Insecta; order Coleoptera; family Cerambycidae; genus Rutpela; species Rutpela maculata. Next base: position 100,894,591 of record OW386292.2, read on the forward strand.
TAGCCCTGGTCTTAGAGAGGCTACGCACATATGACCTACACTGCGGCATCTCCAAATGCCGTTTCGGAGCCACAGAATTAAATTACCTGGGGTACACCATTACCGCCACGGAGAACCAACCACAGGACAAACACGTTATTCAGATAAGAGAATTTCCCGTGCCGAAGAGCAAGAAAGATGTACAAGCTTTCCTAGGAACGGCGAACTGGCTACGGGAATTTATCCCCAACTTTGCTGAAATTACTACGCCCCTGACGAACTTGACTGGCAAGCAGCGATTCGTATGGACTCCGGAGGCCGACCAAGCATTCCACCAGCTGAAGGAGACCCTCTCGCAACCTTTGTCCTTGTGTAGACCAAAGCCCGGCCTTCAGTATTGCCTCCAAACCGATGCGAGCCTCCAAGGAATGGGTGCGGTCTTGTTCCAGCGAGGGCCCCAGGGGGAGAAGCGAATCATTTCTTGTTCGAGTGCGAAATTCACGGCCACTGAGAAGAAATATCACGTGAACGAACAGGAGACGCTTGCGGTGATATGGGCCTGCCGCCGGTATCGTCACTGGATAGAAGACCGACCTTTTGTGTTCATCACAGACAGCCGGGCGCTCACCTGGCTTCATCAGTTTAAGGATGAGCGGGCGAAGCTTACCAGGTGGGCGCTCCAACTCCTAGAATATCAATTCACAGTTGAACATTGCCCGGGGCGGATGAATCAATCACCGGATTTTCTATCACGACATCCAGACGGAGAGATGCCTAGGGAGTTATTAGAAAACGAGCCGGCTGTCTCCAGACAGCACCCGGCATGGAAAGCTTCCCCGATGATGACCACTGAGCGGCCAGTGCCCGCCTCGAGCTCGTCAGCACCTCCTCGGGAGATCACTATACTGGTTCCCCACCCGCAGGACAGCGACCCCTATGAGATTGGGGTGCCTCTTCGAGGCAACAAACTCAAAGGATGGGAAACAGACAGACAGAAAATGACTTTCTGGGTCTTCAAGAGGAAACCCCGTTGCGCCCAACACCAGAACAGACATTTTATGCAGAAATGTTCCAGAATGCACTGCATACTTTTGGGGAAACTTTGCGTGACACTGTTCACAATAAGAACAAGAAAATTTTAATTACATACAGCGGTTCGGACTACGAAGATCCCTATTATTTCTTAAAAGAGGTGGAAAACCACTTTCGAAGAACTTCATTATGCGGACTGGACGCCTACCGTCGTGGCGCAGCTCCGGGTTGAAGCGAAAACATGGCAGGAGATGTACCGCTTAGTACACCTAGACTATGAAACGTTCCAGCGAAGATTATTAGAGAGATTTAATAATAGGACGATTAGATCCAAATTACGCGCTCAGCTATATGGCAGAAAACAGTCTACTGAACCGGTAGAGCTGTTTATTTCACAAAAAATAGCCCCGCATAACAGACTGAACCCAACAGTGGAGGACACTGAATTGGTAGACGTAGTTATAGAACTATTACTACCGGAAATCAGAACAGCACTCAGAGGAGTTTATATAGAAAATATGGACCACCTCGCCAAAGTTGCTTCCGAAATTGAGATGGACTTGAAGGAAATCAGGAGAATACCTGCAAGTACCCAACAAATATCAACAAGACAAATTAATCCACAATCAAGGGAGTCCCGGGCTACGATGCCAGTAGCTACAAGCACAGACCTCGTACCGCGCCGAGCGGCGCCTGCGCAGACCAGCCAGGCGAGAGGAAATGTAAACAACCCCCCCTACCCATGCCGATATTGTGGGGGAAACCACTACAATAAAGACTGCACGCAGAGCCAGCGTACAGTGCTAGAAGAGACTCCACGTACAACACAGCGCGCGGTACCTGGAAGTGCTTCTGAGAATTTACCAAATAATTCGGTTGTGTCAACTCGCGCAATAATGCGAAACAGTTCCCCGGCCGGGATACACATTGTGTGTGAACCCACTAGTGCGGTCAATAGTATGGACGTGGTGGAGGAAAACTCTGTGGTGGAAATGAAACTGCCCCGCGTACGCGTAAAACTTAACGAAAAGGAGCTCTGGGCTGCCCTGGACACCGGAGCAAATTATACGATGGTGAACAAGAAGTTGTTGGAACCTCGGCAACTTCCGGATGAAACCCAACCGGTCCGGTTGGCTGATGGGCGCCTGGATACGGCGTTTGGACCTGCTAGGCTACCTATATATATAGACGATCACTTGATGATTATCAAAGCGTACATTCTGGCCGAAATGCATGAGAATGTCCTCCTTGGGACAGAATGGATGAAGGAGAACAAGGCAATCGTCGATTATGCGACCCAAACGGTGAATATGGGATCACAGAACGCCACTGTACCCAGATGGTACACGCTACCAGCAAAGAAACACCGGTGATCAAGAAGCCGGTTACGATGACCAGACGTGATGTCCCGCAAGATGCGGAGGGATCTGCAAAGGGAGCGAATGTTCAAAAAACACTGGCGCATCCGCCATCGGCAGGAATTCCGCCACCTATACAGATAACTAACGTCCATGCCCCATACCGGGTGGAAACGAAGACATGTGCAACAACCAGGTTAGAACCTTATCACAAAGGCCGCGTCAAGGCGGTAAAGAGATATTGAGACGAGTTCCGCTGGCGCTTACCAAAGAAGCGACAACGCCCCGTTTGGAGTGGGCTAGTACACTAAAGGAGCGAATCGTCCAGGTGCATTACCATAGCCCGGAGATACGAGAGCTCGTACTCACTCAGAAAACGAATTCAGGACATAGATTTCAACAAATTGCCTTGTTGGAAGCAGGATCTAAAACTGGATTATGTGGTGCAAAAGGACGTATTGTGGTACGTTAGGCATAACCGGCATGCATTAGTAGTACCATACCAGATGCGCGGCGAAGTGCTCGACGAGTATAGACATTTAGTGGGAACGATATCCTACAGTGAAATTGTGGATAAAATCCGAAGCGAATACTATTGGCCAGGTATGACGACTAGCATACGGTCGCGAATACGGGCTATCGAACATGTGCCGAAGTTACACTTGGGCAGTGAAATTCAGTGCGTGGAGACCACGGCTGCAAGCAAAATCAGTCCTCCTATTCTCACGAAACCGATAAATAGGGTGAGCCTTCTACCCATCGCGGAAACAAGGGGCAACACCAGCGACAACACTGGCCCCTGGTTGTCACTCAACGAATTACGAATAAGGAGTGCCCCTTCCCCACCGGCGCCAGACAGCCAACCCAGGCAGCCACTAAACATAATGATCTGCCCATCCCAAACCGAATTCCGGGTTGGGAATGCATCCCCAGCAGCTTCCTGCAACCTGTTAGTTCCCTGCTCGAGGCGAGCAGTGAGATTGTAGAAGAACGCACTACCGGGCGTCGAAATGACGCGACACCAATTTATTTCTCAGGGGGCGCCAGTCGCGTATTACCCCGTTCTTCTACCTCCCAGGCGGGTTCGAGATAAGATGCACTTCGGTAGCCGAGTAATGGGACCAAGGCGGCACTACCACAGATCGGAAACTACGCTCTCTCTGGACCTGAATTCCCTCGTTAGGGGTTTAGGCACCTCTTAATTTCCTGAATTTTTGCATAAAAAAATCCCAACCGAAGAATTTCTCTGCGGAGGGATTAGTTTTGGTACGCGAAAATCACGTTTTGGTCCATTAATAACGGAATATATTTCTCAAAAAACGCATAAAAAAATCCCTCTCAAACCTCCGTAAAGCAACCAGAAGGTCGAACGTTAATACGAATTAACTCGACACATCCGGTTTTCTATACGAAAGTTCCAGGGATTATAGACCGTCAACAGGCCTCAAGATCAATTAAGAAATATTAGTTCAAAGAATCCGTTTATTTAACAGAATTGGTTATACAAAATTCTCAAGATAAGAATCGTGCCTTCCCCAATCAAGGTAGTGACTTTCAGACCATACAAGCCAGAGCGCTCACGCTAACGATCGATTAGGTAGAAAAGATTCATACGTACCTTCTCAGAATCAAAATGTGAGCTTTTAGAATCATTTCAGACTCTGGGTAAATGAATAATTAAGGCTGACTGAAATTAACTTAAAAAAGTTTTACTAAATGAATTTAGTTTCGCTAGAGACTACTTAGCTTTAAAGTTCTTGTATCATGGAGATTCACGTACTCAAACACATTCAGAGGACTTATTACTGCATAAGTTGAGTGGCGTTCGATCAGTCCACGACTTACTAACCCTTATCACAGTCGATTAATATTATCGATTTGGCAGCGTCTCACCTTCGAGCGACTTTTAGGCAAAATTGAATTTTTGGATTTTTATGCACAAGGCGTTTTCCTCTATAACTTTGTCATTTGAAAAGCCCCGTTATTGGCTTTTCTACCATCGCTTTGTCTGGACCACTCAACGCGCTCGACCAAATTGTGAGCCGCTGAGTCAACCCAAACTCTTTCTATGCGAGAAACCGGCCTTGTACATGTGCATTGATTTTTATCAATTTTTGCTTATCGGCACTACGCCGGCTTTGACAAAATCTTCTATTTTGCCTTTCGGATGCAGTGCATCGTTAAAATTTTATGCTCATACTTTAGAATTGGGCTTTTAATGACCGTACCTCAAAGGTCAATGTCTTTGGTTGAGGAATAAAAAATAAAAAATAATTTAAATTATATTTTCGTGGTACTTTTTAAAACTGACTTTGTGGTACTTTTGAAAAATCCATTTTAAGACCAATTTTAGCGTACTTTTGAAAAATCGATTTGAGCCAAATTTCAAGGTACTTTTGAAAAACTAATCTGCGGGTGAAATTTTGGCGTACTTTTGAAAAATCGATTTTCGAGCCAAATTTCAAGGTACTTTTGAAAAGTTAATCCGCGGGTGAAATTTTGGCGTACTTTTGAAAAATCGATTTTCAAGCCAAATTTCAAGGTACTTTTGAAAAGTTAATCTGCGGGTGAAATTTTGGCGTACTTTTGAAAAATCGATTCTCAAGCTAAATTTCAACGCAGTTTTGAAAAATTAGTCTGCAAGTGAAACTTTGGCGTACTTTCGATAAATCGATTCCTGGGCCAAATTTTGACGCCCTTCCAAAAATATTATTTTTCAAAGTCCAATTTATGGTACCTTTAAAAAAATATATTATTCATAAATCTTTGTCATTATATACTTCTACTCTGATATTCTGAACCAAAAACATTTTTCCTAAGTGAAAATTCGGTGTGTCTTCGAATTTTCACCTGGTCATTTCCAACGCCTTATAGAACCCAAAACGGCTCTTGTGGACTGATCTGCGCCTCTGCAGACTCCCAAAAATGTCTTTAAATGAAATTTTTTGCCTAAGTCGAATTTTGATTATGTCTTCAACTTAGGACGATTTTGGAGAGTTCTACAACACTCCCCTCCTTTGGTTGAATCTTTTCTACTCATCGATTGCCTTTAATTTCCATATTCACTTGTATGTCTGTATGCCTTCATTTGACGGTCTGACCTATGGTACAGATGTTTAAAAAATAACGGCCTTAATTGGGGCAGACGGCTGATTCGCCTATCTAACTTAAAAATAAATACATTTTTGAAACAATACGCCAAGTTGATACAACATTTTTATCAACTTAATTACACCCGCATCGAGGTGCGAAGCGAAGCGAAGCGTAGCACAATTTTGATTAGCGTCCACTCTCACTAATTCGTTGCACTCGCTTTTTCGCCCTGGTCTCGCTCTTGCTTAACTTCGGCCCTTTCTAGAAGAGGCTGTCTATATCTCCATGCCGCAGCTTGGACGGTCCTCGCCTTTGAGTTCCAGAATTCACCATGCCGCGCCCTTGCGACAGGCTGGGTCATCTTTCCATTTCTGCACATGCAAAATGCAGTTCTGCAACTAGATTGACTTTTTAGCAAGTCGTCGACTGGGACGCGTCGACTAACAAACACAATGTGTTGTTTTTAATGAAATATTTTTCTAACATAATTTTGTTAACTTATAATGGTTAGAAATTGGTTCTTCGTAAGGTAGATTGAATCGGCTTACGATACTCGTGCGGTCATCACTACTTTGTGAAAAAAGTATAAAAAAAAAAAAAATTGAAGCGTCTTCTTGAGCGAAGAACGGCTTCTGAAACTCGTAGTTTCCATTTGGGGTATACGTTAATTTTGTTGACTTAAAATGATTAAAATAGAAGTTGTCTTCTTGCATAAGAAAAACAGCTTCCGAAACTCGTACTGATTCGTACTTATGCCTACGTCCATTACTCGAACTTGGCGGCTCTCGCTCTTGAGAAGCTAGGCTTACCGGATCGCGCTCTTGCGTCGGGTTCGCCGTCTTTCCATGTCTGCTCATGGAGTAGACTTTAAATTTTCGATTCGACCGCATATAGGTCAAAATCGCCACTTAGAATTTTGAGAAAAAATATAAAAAAAAGCGAAAACGGCTATTAGCCGTGGTCGACCTCAGAAATATCTAGAGGTGACTCTTCTATATTTGGCTCATCTCGAGCATCATCGGGATCTCGACTTATTACATCCGGCTCATCTTGAGCACTTGCGGGAACATTGATTTGAACTAGTGTGGTATCGCTACGTCGCTCTGACCTGGGCGCGATCTCATTGTCTGATGAGGAAGCGTCGTCACTAAGATGAGTTTCATCCGGACTATCTTCTGATTCTTCAGACAATTCCAATTCAACATCGGGATCTCCCTTAGGTGCCGGCCTGATGGCATCGACATGTAATCTCGTCGAAGTTACTCCCTTGTGAATTAGGTAAACTTCATTGGACAATCTCTTTAAAACCTTGTGTGGCCCACTCCACGACGGTGTGAAGGTATGATCCTTCCTGATCCTTTTAGTCATTACCATATCTCCCACTTTATATACGACCGGCGTTACCGCCACTTTGGGCGCGTAACGCCATTGGTAATTTGTTTGATTTCTACGAATCTCCTTGACTCTTTCAAGACGGGGAACGTCCGCTTGATTACGACGCTCTTGTCTATAAGCGAACATATTCCAATCACCAATCTGCGGTAATTCATAGCCGAGCACTACGAAACTGGGCGTATGCCCCGTAGCGGCGTTTTTTCTTGTTCTCAAGATATATGCCATCTGACTAACATGTCGATCCCACTCGTCGTTGGGTGAACCATATAATAAGGTTTTTAAGATCTTCTTAGCTTCTTGCACCCTCCTTTCTATTGGATTGGCCTGTTGGTGGTAAGCTGCTGTGAAGAATCTTTCAATATTGTTACGTGTACAGAACGTATCGTAAAAGCCGGAATTGAAGTGGCCTCCCTGGTCGGAAATGATGACCCTCGGAACGCCATATCTCGCCACTAGTTCCTCTTCGATAAATTGTGCTATTGTTTTTCCACTGACTTGGGTGAACGCCTTGGCTTCGACCCACTTACTAAATACATCCTCTACCATTAATATATATCGGTTATCTGCATCTTTGGTTCGCTGAAGCGGTCCTATTACATCGACGCTTAGAACTTCGAACGGATGCGATGGAGCATGGCTTCTGAGAGGAGCCTTCGGTTGTGACTGTCTGCTTTTTACGAAATTACAAATAATGCACTCATTTAAATATTTGTTAACTAATCTCGACAAATTATTAAAATAATAGCGGCCCGAGATGATTCTAACAGTTTCATCGCGGCCGGGGTGACCTACTTCCGGTCGGTCGTGAAAATGAGATATTACTCTCATGACCATACGTTTTGGTACGTATAATTTTTCTATAACATTTTCGCCTCTCGTCCAAAGTGTGCCGCCTATCACTTGTCTTGTATTGACGAATTTCACCTCTGCCTCGGTTTTATCTGCTTGTCGCACTAGAGTATTCCATCGTTCAATTTGGTCTTGGATATCTCTGGAGTGCGTTTGCGCTTCTCTGACCTGATCGTTTAATTCCAATGTGGTAATCACTGATATTCGTTCCTTGTACGAGAATTTTGGTGGATACATCCTTTCCTCTTCGTCGTTTGCTTCGACGTTTGGGCCTTGAGGATTCCTGCTAAGATAGTCTGCCAATATATTTTCCTTGCCGGGACAATGTTCTATGGTGAAGCTGTATTCCTGAAGTAATAATGACCAACGTGTAAATTTCGTTTTCTCGTCCTTATGCTTATTTAACCATAGTAAAGCTCGATTGTCGGTTTTGACTATAAATGGACGGTCTGCCAAATATATTTTGTATTTCCTTATATAATTAACGACGCTCAAACATTCCAATTCATTGATATGGTATTTTCTCTCCGTCAGAGATAACGTATTACTAGCATAAGAGACGATGTGCTTCTGGTCATTATCCCCCAATTGATATAATACTGCAGATAATCCTATTAAGGATGCGTCCGTCTGCAGTATGAACATTTTATTGAAATCTGGCCGGTGCAGTCCTAGAGGTTTATTTAATACCTCTTTCAGTAGGATAAAGGATTCTTGGGCTTCTGTATTCCACTTATAGCGCCAGTCCTTCGAGAGTAGTCGGGTCAAGGGCTTAGTAATTATTGCAACATTCGGGATATATTCACGTACCCAATTACATAGGCCAAGGAAACTCTGAAGCTGGCGCCTTGTCGTAGGCACAGGATAGCTCTGTATCTGCAGAATATGTTTTTCTAAAGGTTGAGTAGTATTGGCATTTATCTTATGCCCGAGATAGGTTATACTGGATGTGGCTACCACACATTTTTCTGGTGACACTTTTAAATTATGTAAACGTAGGCGTTCAAAGACGGCTCTCAGATGGTTTACATGCTGATCTATATTTTCACTGTAGATGATAATATCATCGAGATATACTTTACAGAAATGATGCAAGTAGCCGGTCAATACGTCTCTTGCCATAAATTTTTGGAACGTACATGGAGCGGTCTTCAATCCGAAAGGCATCACGTTAAATCGGTAAGATGCTCCATCTAATGTTGTAAACGTAGAATAATTTTTTGACGACTCCTCAAGAGGGATTTGCCAATATCCGCTCTTGAGGTCCAACACCGTAAATATGTTGGCGTTTCCTAGATCCTTTATACTCTCGTATATCTTAGGTAAGACGGATGCTTCGTCTTCCGTTACTTCATTTAAGTGACGATAATCAATGCAGAAGCGAGGCTTCTTGCCGGGCCTTTCTATTATAATGGGAGGCGAACTGTACTGAGCGGTACTCGGTTCTATAACTCCGGCTTTCAGCATCTCTTCAATTTGATCGTACATAACTTTTTTCTTAGTAGGAGACATAGGATAAGGTTTGATATTGAACGGGCGGTCGTCTTTAACTTTTATTTTATGTTTCGTTGTCACCGTGGTAGCTTGGGTAGGCACCGCGGTGAACAATTCAGCGAATTCCTCGAATAGAGGTTTTAAATTATCGTTTCCGATGATCAGTTCTTCGGGAAGCCGGCATTGCTTCCTTGCTTGATGTGCCGCTTGATTCCAGAAGACGGTTATTCGCTCTTCAGTGCCGACGTAGACACATTTACGTTGATAATCGAATACGACATTGTGAGCATATAAAAACGGGGCTCCCAGAATGAGCTCTTCGTTTAAATTTTGAATGACCTGAAACGTGGTCTGAAAGGGTACATCTAGTACATTAACGTTCATGGTCGTAGTCCCGAGGGATTCTACTAAACCATCGCCACAAGCCATAACAAACGTTTGGGGAGCTGTAAGTTGATCAATATCGTTCAAAAATTTCGGTTGGATAATATTCCTTGTCGAACCTGTATCCAATAAAGCGTTAACCGCTCGATTATTAATTATAATCTTAATGCGAGGCAGAGGGAAAGCGTCGTTAGTTTGATTGATAGATTCTAATGGAGTGAATCGGTGGGGAGATAGGTTGACTTCTTGATCCTTAAACAGGTAATTAAGGTCAGGAAGGTCATCGAAGTTTTTTAATTTAAACTTCTTGCTTCGGAGCTTCCCCGAGGGTCGCTTCGAGCCTGCTGGGGCCTGGTACAGTTCGGCCTGGGCCATCGCCTCTGACCCCCGCTTGGTTTCCCGTATTCATATTACGATAGGGATTGTTTGGGCATTCCGCATGAAAATGCCACTGCTCCGTTGGGCAATATCTGCAAGGGCGATACGGGACTCGGGAGTTCCTTACGTCTCCAGTACCCCTTCTCGGTATATCCCCTCTGGGCAGCGAGGAAATATTATTTGCAAAATGCACCCTTGGTGCTGGCGGATTATCTCTTCTTTGAGATCCATTGAATGGTGTCCTAGATGCACCAAAGGAACTGGAGGACGGCTTCGCTAATGCGGAGGGTTCCGTTCTCCAGTTACTGCTCGATTGCTGATTCCCTTGAGCTGAAGCGGCAGAGGTGGACGCTTCTTGGTCCTTGCTTTTTTTTGCATTTTGCAGAGTCTCGAATTGTTTATTCTCATCCATGATTTTGGCCATTTGTTCGGTCATCGTCACTAGTGTATTTGTATCTAGTATGACGGCACTCTTTAGGAGCATTTTCATATCAGGTCTCAACTGATTGAAGATGGTAGCCACCTTCATCGCCTCCGGCTTAAACGGATCGATCCTCTTGAAGAGGCATACCTTCCTGGAAATAAATACTGACGTACTTTCCTCGGCATCTTGTTTCTTGCCATATAAATTAGCTACTGCTTCGGTGAGTACTTCACCTGAATCGTAACGGCTTCTGAACCGCTCGAGGAATAGAGGATACGTGGTAATTAGGGTTCGGTATTGTTCGAACCATTTCCTGGCATCGTCTTTGAGCTGTTCTGATATTTTATATAGACGGTCGTTATCCTGCGTAATTCGTACTCGGACGAAAAATTCCTCCATATGATGAATGAAGGTTTCAGGGTCTTCGTGTTTGAAGCCATGAAATTCCGCATTTGGATGCTTCGACCAATACTTATGCTCGTGCGTGGCTTCGCTTAGAGCTTTGGCAAGACCTGCTGCCATTTGGGCGAACACTTGTTCTGAGGAGGACTGTATGACTCCTTCAGTGGTACTCGGGCCTACCCCCGAACTACCCAGTACATCCTCCGCGCACGGCCTCTCTAACCCTCTAGAGACGTTGTCCATCACAGATGTCGGCTCGTCGTAAAACTGGAAAGGCGTTGATTCATCCATATCCTTTCCAGAAAGCCCTGCTGACTAACAACGCCCCACGTTGGGCGCCATGTAGAGGGGCCATGTAGAAGAACGCACTACCGGGCGTCGCTCTCTCTGGACCTGAATTCCCTCGTTAGGGGTTTAGGCACCTCTTAATTTCCTGAATTTTTGCATAAAAAAATCCCAACCGAAGAATTTCTCTGCGGAGGGATTAGTTTTGGTACGCGAAAATCACGTTTTGGTCCATTAATAACGGAATATATTTCTCAAAAAACGCATAAAAAAATCCCTCTCAAACCTCCGTAAAGCAACCAGAAGGTCGAACGTTAATACGAATTAACTCGACACATCCGGTTTTCTATACGAAAGTTCCAGGGATTATAGACCGTCAACAGGCCTCAAGATCAATTAAGAAATATTAGTTCAAAGAATCCGTTTATTTAACAGAATTGGTTATACAAAATTCTCAATTCTCAATTCTCGTGCCTTCCCCAATCAAGGTAGTGACTTTCAGACCATACAAGCGAGAGCGCTCACGCTAACGATCGATTAGGTAGAAAAGATTCATACGTACCTTCTCAGAATCAAAATGTGAGCTTTCAGAATCATTTCAGACTCTGGGTAAATGAATAATTAAGGCTGACTGAAATTAACTTAAAAAAGTTTTACTAAATGAATTTAGTTTCGCTAGAGACTACTTAGCTTTAAAGTTCTTGTATCATGGAGATTCACGTACTCAAACACATTCAGAGGACTTATTACTGCATAAGTTGAGTGGCGTTCGATCAGTCCACGACTTACTAACCCTTATCACAGTCGATTAATATTATCGATTTGGCAGCGTCTCACCTTCGAGCGACTTTTAGGCAAAATTGAATTTTTGGATTTTTATGCACAAGGCGTTTTCCTCTATAACTTTGTCATTTGAAAAGCCCCGTTATTGGCTTTTCTACCATCGCTTTGTCTGGACCACTCAACGCGCTCGACCAAATTGTGAGCCGCTGAGTCAACCCAAACTCTTTCTATGCGAGAAACCGGCCTTGTACATGTGCATTGATTTTTATCAATTTTTGCTTATCGGCACTACGCCGGCTTTGACAAAATCTTCTATTTTGCCTTTCGGATTCAGTGCATCGTTAAAATTTTATGCTCATACTTTAGAATTGGGCTTTTAATGACCGTACCTCAAAGGTCAATGTCTTTGGTTGAGGAATAAAAAATAAAAAATAATTTAAATTATATTTTCGTGGTACTTTTTAAAACTGACTTTGTGGTACTTTTGAAAAATCCATTTTAAGACCAATTTTAGCGTACTTTTGAAAAATCGATTTTCGAGCCAAATTTCAAGGTACTTTTGAAAAACTAATCTGCGGGTGAAATTTTGGCGTACTTTTGAAAAATCGATTTTCGAGCCAAATTTCAAGGTACTTTTGAAAAGTTAATCCGCGGGTGAAATTTTGGCGTACTTTTGAAAAATCGATTTTCAAGCCAAATTTCAAGGTACTTTTGAAAAGTTAATCTGCGGGTGAAATTTTGGCGTACTTTTGAAAAATCGATTCTCAAGCTAAATTTCAACGCAGTTTTGAAAAATTAGTCTGCAAGTGAAACTTTGGCGTACTTTCGATAAATCGATTCCTGGGCCAAATTTTGACGCCCTTCCAAAAATATTATTTTTCAAAGTCCAATTTATGGTACCTTTAAAAAAATATATATTATTCATAAATCTTTGTCATTATATACTTCTACTCTGATATTCTGAACCAAAAACATTTTTCCTAAGTGAAAATTCGGCGTTTCTTCGAATTTTCACCTGGTCATTTCCAACGCCTTATAGAACCCAAAACGGCTCTTGTGGACTGATCTGCGCCTCTGCAGACTCCCAAAAATGTCTTTAAATGAAATTTTTTGCCTAAGTCGAATTTTGATTATGTCTTCAACTTAGGACGATTTTGGAGAGTTCTACAACAAGATCATGGATCATTTGTGTAGACCGCTAGACGCGGCTACGCTATCGGGATCACCACCTTCCACGACTACTACTACCCGGACAGCAGTCCGAGGTCGTCTGCGGGTCAACCACCATTAATGGGGTAAGCAACTCGTTCCCCTATATCTGGAGGCATTAGCTCCATGGCTATCTAGCCAATTCCATTATTATTTATTTACCGGCGCATTCGCCAAATTTTCTTAATTTTTTGTCCATTTTCGCCCTGCAAAGGGAGATATTCTACTCACCATATATTATTACCCATTATTAACTTATCCAACCATTTTAATCACTTTTATTTTATTCTTGTGTAACAGGCATTGCTGCTACACTACAAAAACCCATTATTATCCCCAGGAGGCATTGCTCCTGTCATTTTACCAATTTTTATAAATTACCAGCGCATCCACCATTTATTTTCTAATTTCACCCTGTACAAGGTGAAAATTATTACTCATCAATATTATAGTATTCTAATACTTACCTTCCATACCTACCTTATTTACTGGCCAATTTACTTCATTTTTCACTAAATCCGCCAGTAACTTCTGCCAAAAAATTTCATTTTTTCAATCTCATCTCTCGAGTTCCCAGTAGGAAACCCTGCTGCGAGCTTCAGCCTTCTCAACATTTCAATTAACTTCTGTGCAAGTATGCAAACTTGTACATTTCACCCCTCCGTGTGTACGAGTCCAACTTGGGCCAGTGATCTGCCAAGTTGATGTTCGACAGTCCTGTCGTGGGATGGGCCAAACCCTGCCCCACGTCTCTACAAAAGGGCTAACAATCCCGTCGAGGTTCAGGCTGGAGATGCCTTGCCTCCGAAGGGCAACTTGTGACCACATCGCACACAACCCAGATGAAGACATCGACGCGCGATTTTTTGTAAATTCGAAATTATTTCACTTCTTGTGCAATTATTTAAAGTAAAGTGCCTTATGTACTAAATTATATTGCCATATATTTACTACATGTTTTGTACTGATAAATATTTAGCTGCGCACAGTAGGTCAAATACTTAATTTATTCTAAGTTAGTTTTGTATATAACAAGGTAGCCAAAATTCACCAGTCGTATCGAAAATTAGTACGATCAATTTTAATCAAGAAAATTTTCGAACTTCTAAAATTTCTTTAGTCCGGTCAATATTTCTTCAAATTTAAGCCCGGTCAAATTTCAATCCAAATTTCTCTTCTCATTTCCAACACTCCCGAAATTTTGCCTTCTCGGCAGGATGGTGTTATAGTCCGCCAGAAATAAGGCTGACCAATCAAAACGCCGCACTTCTCCCAAGCCAAGTATAAATTAAATTGCGACTCTGATGCATCATCAGTCGTTCGCAGTGCACAATCCACGTCGCTTCGAGGCTCGATCAACTTCTTTTCTGCCACCGAGGGAGCCCCTAGCGGTAACCCCAGCTGGTCTTTAATCTATCTACCACCGAGGGAGCCCACAGCGGTAACCCCAGTTGGCCCATCTTCAATCGTTATCATTTCATACTGATGAAGTAAAATTCCAACAACAGCTCTCACAGCTAGGAAACCTGCTATTTCATTCACTGATGAATCCTCCAGCGAGCACTACTGCTAGTGTAAAGGACAAGTAATTGTTTATCTAATTTTAAACCGCGAGACGCGAAAAGTTAGGGAAAGTTTGGCTACCTTACCACAGGTGTTAAATTATTAATATAAGGTATTAGTCGAATCGCTATTTTAATGAATTAGTGAATCCTTTCTTATCTTTTTCCCACCAGAGCTGGGCTAAACCCCCCCAGCTCATAGGAGGACAAGCCGATAGCTATCAAGAAATAAATAATTCTAAAACGAGCATAAGGTCTCGCAACGTCTTGTTTCTATTTCCCAGTGAATTAAACTAAAGTGCCTAAGGACAGGACATTAAGGTAAACATTCACAAACTTTAACCTGGGTAGCGGGGCCGTCAGCCCGCAGCCCCAGTAACTTTAGACAATCAGTGTCAGTGAACTCTCTGTGGAGGTTCAACCTCAGATACATTGACCTAGGTCGGGGCCTTCCGTCTGCCGGCACCTAGCAGATTCAAACAATTGCCAGAACTCTCTGCTGAGGTTCTGTACAGGACAAACTTTAGTACTTGCTTGCCCTCTTCAAGGGAGTCCACAAGTGTAGAGTAGAGCCAGTGCATTAGACTGTAAGCCAGGAGAAGCCGGCCAGCAGAGTAGAAGTGAAATTTTTATGTACTTTATTTGCAGCTTTGACGCAGAGTTCCAGTCATGCAGCAGGGTGCGATCGCTCGTGTGGCATAGGTATATTCGTTTGCTAGCAGTCACTAGGCCTCCAGGTGCCTCGTAGAGGTTAATTTGCATATACAAGTAACACGAGCCGTCTCACCGAATTGCACCACAAAAGTTTGCTAATTTGTCTGTAATTTTTGTATCTCAAAAAATTTTAACCTTCTGTAAAGTGAAAACGTCGTTCTAACACACGTGGAAAGCATCCCCGTAGCGTCCACAGTGCTCAAATTGCAATTGCAACCTGAGGTACGACACTTTGCAATTCCACCACAACTTGTTTCCGTTGGGGGCCACAAATTACGTCCAGCCCTCGACACTCAAATCTAATCTCAACGCAAACTACGCTTCGTTGTAAGAGTACAAGCACTCCGACGAACCAAGACAAGTCTCCCAACGTCATCTCCGCGGGGTACGAGTGAATTAGTTTTCCTCGTACCTACAGAAGACAAATTTCGGCGTACTTCTGAATTTCTTAGAGACAGATTTCGACGTACTTTCGAAAATTTCTCGGCTACAGTTTCCTAGTGCGGGCCGCGTTTCACGATGTCTCGCGTCAGCAGCAGCACTGATACTGTCCCCGAACACCCGAACCAAGACTGGGAAAATTTCAATCAGGATCCGGCTTTACGCTTTTTTCTACGTAACTGGACTCCTAGCCTACAAACAACTGTCGTGTCGAGCCCACGCAGGAGGCGATTTTCACCAGCACAAATTCCGGGCTCAACGTCGCTGAAGAAGGGGAACCAGAAGCACGCGTCGGGCGATCTGGGAGGCCTGACCCCCACGACGAGGCCTCTCCACTCGAGTCACAGTGCAAAAGGAAGCGCAGGCTCTAGTCAGACCGGTGCCACGTAGATGCCGCAAGGTATAAGCTCCGGACAGAGGCGGAAAACAGTGCCTTCTTCGAGCTCCAGCGACGCGCCGCTCCGGGAAGCGCACAACCAGGTGCGTGACGACGTCAGGGATGCACAAACGCAAAGGCTCAACTCGGCGCTCTCACCATTTCCTCAACAACACCCCCCCCCCCTCATGTTTCCCCCCGCCGAAGACACCTATGTTATAGTCCGGCTAAAAATAAGGCCAGCCAATCGGAACGCTCCATTTCAGAAGTCCCACCTATAAATTAAAAAGCGACTCTGATGCTCTATCAGTCTCTCGCGGTCCACAGTACGTGTCGCGTCGTTAGAACTCGATCATCAATTTCTTATCATTCCTGCCACCGAGGGAGCCCAGAGCGGTAACCCCAGCTGGTTCAACTTTATTTATTTCATTATTCATACTGATGAAGTAATTTTACACATTTCTCCAGCCCAACAGCTAGGACATCCCAGTTAAATTCGTACATACTGATGAAGCCATCGAGAAACCATTACTGCAGTAATTGTTTTAAAGTATCATGCGATTTTTAACTATCGAACAGCCGCGAGACGCGAAAGTTAGGGGAAGTTTGGCTATCTTGGCTAGGTCCACGAACGTGGAGCTGGAAGTGAAGTTGTACTGGAAAGCACACACCCACGCCCTGAAGAAATTCTGGGGAGGCAAGAGCCCCAGTGGCGCCCAAATTTACCCACGATGGCGAACACGACAAACGAAGCGCCGGAACGACTGGTTACAAGACGAAATCTTAAACATAATTACGATGAGCACGCAGGCCGCGATCCAAGCGGTATCACGAAAAAAAGCCCTGGGAGTATCGGAGCCCAAGATTTTCCGACATTTGCTGGCCATGAGTGGGAAGATCCAAGCCAATTTGTAGAGGAGCTCGAGGAGGTGATGAATAGGCACAAAGTAGCACAAAGATACCGTACAAGAATAGCGCTCAACCAACTAGAAGGGGCAGCCAAAAGAATGTTCGAGCAATGGAAGGTGCTTAAACTTGATTTACAGGCATTTAAACAACGACTGATAGCAAAATACAACGAACCCGCACTATTAGCTAACCTGCGCTCACATTTACACGGGGAACGACAGAAGGAAGAGGAGTCCGTCGCTGTATTTATTAGGCGTAAAATGGGGCTTCATCAGCGAGTAGAGAAGTACACCCCTGAAGACCACATTACTATGGAAGTGAGAGAGCTGATGCGGCCAGAGCTGAGGTTCGCTACCAGGACACAGAATTTTACGACGCTAGAGGAGCTCAGCTGTGCCGTAGAGCTAGTGGAAGAAAATTACAAGGAGGTCCAGCCACCTCCGGCCTAACACAATCCAGCCAAGAAGCAGAACCCCCCCCCAGCCCCTGCAGGTACTGCAACCAGTGGCATTTTCACCGTGATTGTCCACGCCGTTCAGAACCCCGAGAATTCCGCCAAGGAAACGACCAGAGGGCCGAGGCGAGTCCAGGCGCTCGGCCCAGGAGAGAATTGTAAAGGAAGCCGCCACGCTCACCGCTGCTGCAGGCAGTGGACCACTGCCCAGGATCTGGGTACAGATAGGCGAACTCCGACTTCTTGCACTCCTCGACACCGGTGCCACGCATTCATTTGTCCATCAGAAACACGTACAGCAATTGACCATTCTACCATCCCAGATGAAAGTCCAATTGGCTAGCCATCAAGACACCCTACACACTCGAGGACATGTTCAAATTACCATGGAAGCCGGAGGGATTCTCACACAAATAGACCTGAATGTTTTGGCGGAGATGTCAGAAGACGTTATACTGGGTCAGCAATGGTTACACGAGCAACAAGCGGTAATGGACTTTCCCCGAGGTTGCCTACATCTCGGCACTGAACAAAGACACACATTATATTGGGCAATGGCCCGCCGAAAACCCCCAAACACGCCACGATCGAAATAGACACTGCACAGCTCCCGGCTGGATACCAGGACCAATACTCGGAGATTATACAGGAATTTGGGGACGTCTTCACAGAGACCTTGCATCAACCCACCACCAAATTGGCCACACACCAGATTAGACTACGCGATGATAGACATTTCAAGATCAGGCGCTATCAGTATTCGGCAGCGAAACGGGACATCATCGCCGAGGAGGTCCAGAAGATGCTTGCTGCTGGGGTCATACGACGAAGCAGAAGTTCCTACTGTTCACCGATTGTGATAGTAGAAAAGAAGGACGGCAAAGCCCGCTTCTGTATCGATTATCGCCAGTTAAACTCACAGACCCAAGAAGTTTCCCAGTTCCCCCCAATCCGCGAAACAGTCCGAGAGCTGGCGGCCGCAAAGATTTTTACTTCCCTTGACTTGAAGTCGGGGTATTAGCAGGTGCCGATGGAGGAGAGCAGCATACCTCTCACTGCATTTAGCACTCCAGCGGATGTAATCTGACGTCGCTTCACGACGTCGCCGACGCCGGGGACGTTTTGGGCCTTGCCGGGTCCAGCCCTTGTGGACATGGCGCGGCCACCGTGGGGCCTTTGAACCTGGATATGGTTCAAGAACTTGCAAACACCCAGCCGGCAGGATTCGTGCGCAGGAACGCACAGACTTTGGGTAATATATCCTGGCGCCCAACAGCTAGTACACCTACACAGGCCCATCAGGCTAGAGTAACCAACGAAGCGTACCCAGGGTCCGTTGAAGACGACGCTTGAAGCGCCATTGCGCGGGTTACCACTGCGAGGAGTTCGGCCATCTCTCAGAGGCGAGACCTCGACAGTTGCACACAGCGTTCTACAACTCACACATGAAAGACGGGCATCGGCGACATCATGTACCGCCGGTTGAGATGGTTAGGCCAATGGCCGAGACAACAAGCGCACCCCAGCTTACAACAGAACTAGTTAGAGCAATGACAGAGCTCGTCTCTCGTATCGAGACGACTAACAAACCTAAGGAGCCGCTACCCAGCCTCAAGGGGCTGGATTGGGAAGACCCCCAAGGAGTTTTTACGTGAGGTGCAGCGCTACTTCGCAAGAAAGTCATGATGGAGGATCAGGGCTACGTTGCCGCAAGCTTCCTGAAAGGGAAAGCCAAGGACTGGCATAACCTGTATAGGTACGAACGCCCTGACCTGATGGCATTTAGTGAGCGGCTCTTGGCCAAGTATAATGACCCAGCCTACGTGGGCACGTTAACCAGCAGCTTCTATGGCAGGAAGCAAGGGCAAGCAGAAGCCGTGGCTGCATTTATAATGGAGAAGTGGCAGCTTGCTAAAAGACTGGGAACTTTAGCAGAGCCCCAGGCCAGAATAAACCAGATCATAGGCTTAATGCTACCGGAACTTCGAGCATTCCATCGGAATAAGTACTTCATTAACATTTCGTACAAGCGGAGGAAATCGAAGCCGACAGACGGCAGACAAGGCGGCTGCAAGCTAGAACAGCACCGCCTACTGCAGAGGCCAGACAAGCCAACACGGCAAGAGAACGACCGAACACTGAAAGGGGCAATGCCGAGACGAGCGGAGGCCCAGCCACCCCTTGCCACCATTGCGGGGGTTGGCACTTTCACCGTGACTGCCCGAGGAGACCTGGAATGGACAGGCCACGACCTCCCAGAGAGGCTGGCTCCACAGGGCAACAACCAGCACGAGAAGAAGCGGTGACACAAGACCGCAGGTCTCCGTTTAGAAGCGAGGCAGAGCGTCGAGAGCGTGCTATTAGGGAGACAGCGGGAAACTAAGAGAGGGGCGAGCCACTACTCGTTCCTCGCCCCCCTCTAACAACCCCCTCACCGACACGACTTCCAGAAATGCAGCGGCCTCTCTGATATATGCGAGGCACACATTTGTAAGCGTGCCATCCGACCCCACAAGTCAACGTGGTGGTCGGTCGCAACTTAAAACCACGTCTCTAAGCCGCTAGATGATCATACCAGCGCGCTATATCCAGAGGACAAGTCAACGTCCAGTTCAAGGCCCGTAGATATCAAATGCTAAGAGTGAAATACAATAAAGAATTAAGACAAGCTAAGGCCCGCTCTTGGAGGAACTTTATAGACAGAGATCTGCAGCCCGACCCTTGGGGCACTGCTTACAAATTGGCCTCGGGGAGAGTGCAGCCGTCTGAGGCGTTTCACGCCATTGTAGCGGACGGCATTTCGACCCGCACTCTCCCCCTTACCCTTGAGCGAATTCTACACCGACTGATGCCGGATAATGAGCCGATCAACGACATCTTAATCCAAGCCGATCTACGGATCCAAGCTGCCCGGGTTGAAGGAAATGCCGAGGAGGCGGTCGAGGTGGCGGAGCGTCATATCGTCTCTGCCCTTGAAAGGATAGTGCCAGGAAAGGTCCCCGGCTGGGACAATATCCCTGGCCAAGCTATAGTCATAGTTAAAGCTGAGTTGTTAGCTACAATATTGGATCTTTTCAATTACTGTCTCTCTGCTGGCTACTTTCCCAGAATATGGAAAAAGGGGACCTTGGTCACGATCTTGAAATCTCCCGACAAAGACTTGTCGGACCCAAAAGCGTTTAGACCATTGACGCTCCTCTCGTAACTTAGCAAACTCCTTGAGCGTGCATTACTATTTCTCATTGATGAGACCATGGGTCCTAACCTCCTTTCTCCGAACCAATTTGGCTTTCGTAGGAATCATTCTACTATCGATCCTCACTTCGGTAGCCAGCAGCAAGGACTTTAAATACACTCTGGTCGTCTTTTTAGATATCGCTGGCGCTTTTGACAATTTATGGTGGCCTTCTATCTTATTAGCCATGGGAAGTAAAAACTTCCCTTCCAAGGTCTTGAGACTAATCTCAAGTTACCTTACAGACCGTGTTGTCAGTTACTCGTCTCTCCACGTAAAAGTGGAGAAAAGACTCACCAGGCTCTGCCCTGGGACCGTTTCTATGGAACCTGGTTCTTGATGACTTCTTAACTTCTGCCCTGCCAATGGACTTTAGGTCCATTGCCTATGCCGATGATGTTGCCATCTTAATAAGGGTTAATTCTAGGCGTGCCCTTGAAGAGAAAGCTGTGACCTATATGCACTCCTTTGATAGTCGGACCTTATCTTGCAAACTTGCCGCGTCCACTTCTAAGACCAAATATATGGTATTTGGGACGCGCTTAGATAGGAATCCGACGATTCACCTCATGGAGAGACCGGTTTTTAGGACCGAAGCTATAAAATACCTGGGAATTGTCCTTGACGATCGGCTAAGTTTCCTAAAGCACGTAGAATACATAGCCGGCCGGGTCTTTCTTGGCCTGCGACGGCTTGTCTGTCATCAGTGGGCTTCACCACAAAATGACCTCCGAATCATCTATAATCGTGCAGTTTTCCCAATTATAAGTTATGGGCTAAAAATCTGGGGCCATCGCCTTCTACACTCCCGAGTGGTCCGCAATCAACATGGCCGAAAACTTCTGACCGCCTAAAATCGACGATTACAACGTTGTGCAATACTTTGCTTAATAGGTTAAATTACGTGTTTATAATACCATTAGTAAATCTATTTGTGTTGCTAGGGTAAGTTTTAAGGCTTTTTATTTTGTTGTTATAGAGCTAACACGCAAATTATTATTTTGGTTATGCTTATGTTGGGTGTCCCAATTGTCCCAGGAAAACATCTGAATTGAGGTAATTGGGGACATAAGTCTGGGATAAATGGAACAGTGAGGTTCCATTTACCTCATCTTATATTATTCAACTGCTTTTTTAGAACTAGCACGATGGTCAGAGTATATAGTAGAAAAACAGAGCGAGGAAAGTCTTATATCGATAACGAAATGTAAATTGCTATCGATGACGTGAAAAGTGAACGCAAAACTCTCCGTGGAGCTGCCAGATTTTATAAAATACCTCGCTCAACTCTTCTGCATCGTGTAAAAGACATCAGAAGACAAAAAGGTTGCTGCTCAAAAAATGGCTCTGGCGGGGGAGGGAAACGTCAATTGGCTCCTGAACATGAAGAACTCGTGAAATGTTCAAAGATAATGGAAAAATGGGAGTTTGCCCTAACAATAACAGAGCTTTTAGAAATAGTTCAGGTTTTTATTCAGAAGAACATACTTATGAATTTTAACAATGATAAACCTGGTGATGAATGGTTTCTGGGATGTAAAGAAAGAAACAAATTTTCTATTAAAAGCCCCAACATGTTGAATGTGCCCGTATAAAATCGAGAAACCCATTTGTTTTTATGGTTTTTGTGGATTATTGTCCACTACCATCACTCAATTCAAATTAACAGATAAACCTGCTCACATTTTTAATTGTGATGAAACGTCGTTTTATACCGACCCTAAAAAAAAACAAAGTAGTAAGGCCGGTAGGAAATAGAACACATTAGAATGACGGTAGGAAGTGGAAGGGAAAACACATCAATTTTAACCCATTAACGCCTACCGTGATCATACGATCACGCCTTATATGGGTTCAAATTTTTTGCTAGATATGGCAACCCTGTGCGAATTCTGCTTCTGCTATTGCATCCTGTCTTTATAGATGACCAGTTTGATTAGTGCTAGCAAGTTGGGCGGTTGCCGTGGCATCTATTTGAATTGGCAGTGTGATAAATCTAGACCACGTGTTTCGAGCATGGCATACTCTGGCATCCGGTTCGTGTAAGTATTACAACTTTTTAATAAAATTAGCTAACTCGAATTTAATACGCACAATTGAATATACATATGTGTATGCTTATTTAGATGTACTGAGGTTAGGGTAAAATATTTTGTTTTTTTTACAAACCCTTGCAAAATACTACTGTGATCGTATGATCACGCTAGGCTCTAACGTGGGCATTGGATATGGAAAAAAAGCTTATTATTTTTCTTAGAAATATTATGTAATATTGTATGTAAATTAATTATCTTTTAATTTCTAGCGGAATAACATTGGAAGAAGCGCTGGCTATTGCTGAAGAAGACGATCAAGAGATATCTGAAATATATATAGAACCCCCTGAAACGAGCGAGTTGACAGATGAAGATTCAGGGGACGAAGATGGAGGTCTTATTGATAATTTATCTGGTAGGCAGTTAAGAGCGGGGGCAGAAATTGTTTTCAAAAATCAGGATCAAACAGAAAAGGAAACAGAGGGAGAAGATGGAAGTAACATGACAAATGAAGCAAACCAGTCACAGAGTGCTAATAAAAAATCCAACAACAGGAAAGTAAGAAAGCCGAAAATTGAAACAGAATGGATCAAAGGAGATTTAGTTTTAAACGAAAAAATTTTCCCAACTTTTTCCTATGGCAGATTTAAGGAAATGAGCCCTTATGATATCTTTCGTCTTATATTCGATGACGATGTTTTAGAGCTCTTGCGTCAAGAGACAATAAAATATTCAGGTTCCAAAAATTTTCCAGACTTCAATGTCACTAAGGAAGAACTTCAAGTATTTTTAGCAATTCTGATTATATCTGGATATAATACAGTACCATCAAAGCGAAATTATTGGGATTCTCAAGGAGATTTACATAACGAATTTGTTTATAATGCGATGAGAAGAGACAGGTTTTTAAATATTTCTCGATTTTTGCATTGCGCAGATAATGATACTCCATCTACTGTAGATAAAATGTGGAAGCTTAGGCCGCTTTTATTACTCTTGCAAAACAGATTCATAGAATTTTACTCCCCAGAACAACACATAAGCTTTGATGAATCTATGATTGAATATTTCGGCAGACATTGTTGCAAGCAATGCATTCGTAACAAACCAATTAGATTCGGATACAAAGTTTGGAGCTTGAACACCCCTGACGGATATCTTATAAACTTTGATGTTTATCAAGGTAAGAACCCGAATGGTAATAGCGAGTACGAAGAAAAGTTTGGTATATGCGCTGCTCCTTTAGTACAAATGCTTGAGGCTTTTCCCTATCAAGTAAAGAAACTCACAATGCATATTTATGTCGACAACCTTTTTACAAGTATAGGGTTACTAAAAGAACTTAGAAATAGGGGATATCATGGCACAGGAACAATGCGTGAAAATAGAATTCCTAAAAACTGTAATATAATGAGCAACAAGCTTATGAAAAAAGAGAGCCGTGGTGAATATGTGTTTCAGTTAGACCGGCAAAATGGTGTTATTATTATCAAGTGGAGGGATAACTCTGTTGTAGCAGCGGCATCTACAGCGTATGGTGTCGAACCTCTAACCCATGTCCAACGATATTCTCAACAACAGAAGAAGAAAATTAGCGTTTCCCGTCCATTTCTATTTAGCTTCTACAATAAATATATGGGTGGTACTGATAGAATGGACCAGAACATTTCTTATTATAGAGTATCCATCAGAGGCAAAAAGTGGTGGTGGCCGATATTTACTTGGCTTTTAGACGCTGCTGTACATAACGCTTGGTTACTGGAAAAAAAATCTGGAAGCGAAATATCCCAGCTTGATTTTAGAAGGCAAATTGTCCAAGTTATCTTGAGCAAGTACAAAGTTGAACCTCAAGGTCCAGGACGTCCACGAGGCACTAGAGCTGAACTGGAGAGTAAAGTTTCCAATGAAATTAGATTAGACGGTATTCAACATTTTATTGAGCAGTGTAATAGACGTAGATGTGCGGGAACGGGATGTAAAAAGACTGTTCGCACTCAATGTTGTAAATGTAAAATAGGGCTCTGTATTGCATGTTTCAAAAACTTCCATCTTGTTTAAATTTATTGTCTAATAAATAATTGACATATACATATTTTGTCCCTCATTAACGCCTAGCGTGATCATATGAACACGGGTTGTTTTTCGGAAAAATTTACAAAAAAAAAATAAAAAATGAGTTTTAGCATCTTTTTTTGATATAAACTTTAAAATAATTTAATACCAATCAAAAATACTACAAAAAAAAATTCAGGCGTTAAAGGGTTAATTTGCGCCTCGGCTTCCAGGGAATTACTGCCCCCATTATGTATCTTCAAAGGGCAGAATGTTTTAGAGTCATAGGTGAGAACAGAACCTTCCGACCAAACTGCATACGCTGCTAGCAAAAAGGGTTGAATGAACTCAATAATTTTTGCAAATTGGTTCCGAAAATGTTTTCTGCCCTTTGCTTTTACTGATTTATGATGGGCATTTCAGAAATTATTAGGGAAGTTCTTCAAAATGGTGTTACTATTGTAAAATTACCCGAAAAATTACCTGAAATTTTACAACCCCTGGATGTAGCCGTCAACAAATCGTTAAAAGACAGATGAAATGATAGACTAGTAAAATGGTAAGGAACCAACCCGAGAAAACATTCCTAAGCAGCTGTTTGTTGGGATTTTAAATCAAGTGTTGCACGAGACACCCGAGAGTGTCATTATTAATGGTCCCAAAAAAACTGGAATCCTTGATGAGGATGTCAATCAAGAAAAAGGAGTTCCTGTGAATGAAAATGTGATAAATGAGAAAAATTTTTATTCAGAGGATTTAAAGAGATACAAGAAATATAGTGAAGAACAGACTGAACGTCCAGTTGAGGTTGCGGAATAGCCCGGGAGGCAGCGACACATTTTTGGGACTCATACCAATAAGGCTGGTTTTCACTTATGTAGTAGTTCATTGCGTGTACATACACGATAAATACCATCAAAGTTGAAATTTTGTATATTGTTTAATAATGTTAAAAAGTGGTAAGAAATCATAGTCAGCTGTTAAAATGGCGAAGGATAATACGTCCGCTGCTCATATAAACATGTTGATTAAAAGTTTGAATTTTAGTAATTTCATCTAGGTGCAAATTTTATTATATAACATGTATAATACATTTGATGAAAAATTGAGTCAGCTGATGGCAGGAGGAGGGAAAGGTCGTCAGCTGACGCCATAAACATTGTACCATACTTATCGAGCATCACGCATTGTTTTCATAAAAAAAGCTGACACCTTTTCCCTTATTGGGAAAATCAGCTGATCATTATTTTTATTAAATGTATTTAATTCTGTATTATATATTTGAATAACAGTTTCTTTCCTACTTAATTAATTAATAGCGCTTAAAAATAGCTTGAATATGAGCATATGAGACAGTGTACCGTTTTCTGCTTGATTATGAAATTATTATTGTGTTAAATATAAATATTTAATTGTTATTGTGTAATAAAATAATTTGTTCACGACTATTAAATAATGTACTCATTATGTATGTGTTCCCTAAAGGATAATGCAGTGAATAATGATTTCATTATTTATTAGTGAAGAATGAGGACACTCAGTTGTTTATAAGAAGTCACGGACAGGTACTTCTTCAATTCGAGCGCAATCTCGCAACTTTTTAACAGAATTTATGGCCAGTTTCTGAAACGTTAAATGTCATAGCTATAATTGTGTGAACATTTTTACTGCTATTATTAAATTTATGAATAGATGACTTTATTTAACGTTTCAGAAACAGGCCCTTTTTTATCATACAATTTTGACAAGAACGACTTGTCACATTAAATTTAAACGTCAACGTTGTTTACAATAATTTTACATATTACTCAAAAAGAATAATATAAATAAATCATTAATTAATTTCTTCAGTAAACAATTTAATAAAAAATATTTAACAGTCGTGGACAAAGTATAGTATTCTACTCGCATATAATGGCTACTATTCACTCTGGTAATTTACTTCACCCTCGTGAATAATAGCCACCATTATATGCTCGTTGAATAATATACTATTATGATTATGTTGCTTATTTAATTTATACTATACATCAAAATAATTCATTCTTTCCATTTTATTGTGTAGCATAATAATTCATTAAAGTGTTATGCACATAATTTTACTTATCGATAATACAAGATTGTATGGAAACTTGGGCCCGCAGTTAAGCGCCGCATTACCGGGTTTTCACGCTCTTACAGGTAACTTCGTTAAAAGTTCATTGATTAAATTATAATTTATTTGATTAATACACTCATTAATTAATATCAAATTAATTTGTTTTCTTAGGCTGTGACTTCAATCCTTCATTTTTTCGAAAATGAAAAAATCGACCATTTCAGTTACTACAGACATCTGATAAATATGCTGATGTTCTTAAAAAAATTAGTGATTGTAATGTTACAAACCTGCATGCAACATTTCAGACCTTGGAAGAATTTGTTTGCCGTATATGGCTTCAAAGTAGTTACCGAAATTAATAAACTACGTTTGATGACTTTCATGAAAACATACAAAATAATGGAAAACGATGACGTATTTCGGCTGCCAAAAAAACAATATGGACAGATCGTTATTACCGCCTTGCCAGTTCGAATTGCAACAACATTTTTTATGGACATTTTATATTGCGAATTTCTGGACACATGCTTTTTGCAAAATTCCAAGTCAATTTGTTCCGGACGAATATGGTTGGGATAAAAAGGAAAAAAAATATTTTTCCAAATGGTTCGAAGGCGAACAATTGCCAGCAACCATTTCTGAAATTACACTTTATCCAATTGCAGATTATAGTGAAAGTATTAAAACATAATTATTTTATGTTAATTTTAAGTAATAATAATTTGTATACAATGTTTATATTTTATAAAACTAAAAAAAAAAAATTGTAAATTATGATACAAAATTTGTGTTCTTTAATTTCAAAAGAAATAATTTGTTTTTGCTTTAGTACTACAATTTGTGCGTTTTATAAACAACTACATAATATTGATTATATTCAGGCTCGTCTCATAAAAAAATGATATGTAGTGCCCCGCCTCTGACTAAAATACCACAACTTTAAAGCATGGAAGTTCCCTAATCCTATGCCCAACCGTTACCGCTGATCAGTCTTCGTTTTTGTGCTACAGTATCCACACATATCGCGCTCCACAGAAATATTATACAAGATGCCAAGGCGCCTTGCTTCATCGCAAAAAAGGCACAGAAGCCGGAGTTCATACTCAGATAGACCAAGTGCCGGATTATACAGGTTATTAAAAAAGATTGACAAGATTAGTGGCAGTGGAAAAAAGACAATTAAAATTAAAACGTTCTCGTTACGTGAGTGATACGGATAGTGGAAGTGATAGCTCCCGTTCACGTGAAAGTTTCATGGAACGGCCAAAACACCAGCGGAGTACGAAGCTGGTTTCGTCCGAAGGGGAGGAGCGAGACGAGGAAATAATTTCGCCAACTACAGAAATTAATGTTGAATTTAAGTGTGTGTTCTCTGACACACACACACTCTGAATTGTTAGTTTTAAAACACTGGAATTTATGGTCAGCGGTTTCTTCTATACGATAACACTTGTATTACGATAACAAATCTTAATACTAAATCATAAATAATACAATAATAAGTTTATTCGGAAATATAATTGTTTGCGATAACAGATGTTTCAAGGGACCTGTTAATTTTTGGTGTTTAGGGAAAACACTTTATCTGTTTGGGATAACAGATCTTTCACAACTTTAATCTGTTTGGGGATAACAGGTTTCAAGTGGACAACTAACTTCTTGTGTTTGGAAAAAACATGATATCCGTTTGGGATGACAGAACTTTCAAAGTTTTTTAACTGTTTAGGGACAACAGGTTTTGAGTATACAACCAGTCAATATATTTAGAGGGATATATATATATATATATATATATATATATATATATATATATATATATATATATATATATATATATATATATATATATATATATATATATATATATATATATATATATATATATATATATATATATATATATATAATATATAAAAGAGCAATTTGTTTGTTCAATTTCAGGGATAAGGAGCAGCCGGGTGAGGGGACAGAGAATAATGCTATTCACACACCAGCACTGCAAGAGGACATTTTGTCCGTACTTGGTACTGATCAGAAAAGTAAAAAATCCTTTGCTGACCCAATTCAAACGGAGGTGGCCAGCCGTTGGCCGCACATTTTGGTTTCTGGATTGGATGAGGACGCCCAGAAAATTTTGCTACAAAAATATTTGCCTCTGTATCTTACCGAAGCCCCCTACTGTAAACCTGAAGTGAAGATAGCAGTGTCGGAGTCAGTTCTCCGCCGGGATAGTCGGTTGGTGGGCCTTCAACGGCAGGTGGCCGCCAGTTTGTCGGCTATTGGTTCAGCACTGACACACATGCTCTCCGACACGGATAAAAACAAAGAACAGATTCAACAGTTAAGCGATGGTGGACGGTTATTAGCCAATATACACTATTTAGAATCTGTGTCTCGTCGAGAGTTGCTCGCGCTAAACTTGAATAAAGAGTTGAAAGAAACTCTAATCAACACTCCCATTGGAAATTTGCTATTCGGTACTGATCTGGACAACAGAATTCGAGCGGTTAAAGAATTAGAAAAGTCTGCTCAACAGTTAAAAATACCCAGATTAGGGCAACAATATACAGAGAGTAGGTATTTTCATAATAAATAAAAAAGTGTGTAAGTTGTGATTTGCATAATACCTAAATAATATTCTCTACCCAAGAAAACTGTTAAACTAACCGCGCAAACTTCTACTTCAAGACGCAATCAGGGAAAATGCAGGAACCCCCTTTCACAAAGGTATGAAGCTCGGAAAGGAGGGCAGAGCCTAACAGGCTCCTATAGGGTATGGAGACAGACCTTACCACACCGATCAGCGGCGCCGCAACTAGTAGAACAAGAGGTCAGTAAACCGTTTGGTAGTTTACAATCTTTATTGACCAATGGCAAAAATTGCCAGTTAATAAAATAATTTTATCTTACAAAAAGGGTTTAAAATTCCATTTATTAAGAAACCACAATAAACAATGGTCCCTCAGTTCTAAGCCAGCTGATAGTCAAATTACAGCAAAATGGTGTTATAACTAGGGTTAATCCATGTGAAGGGCAGTTTGTATAAAAAATTTTTGCCGTACCAAAAGCCGACGGCACACATCGACTAATATTAAATCTTAAAAATTTAAACCACTTCGTGGAAGATAGACAGGATCTGCTTTATGAATACAACAGTTTGCCCTTTGGATTATCTTGCGCGCCACGAATCTTTACTGAACTCATCAAGCTGATAGTTGCCTATTTAAGAAAATGAGGAGTTATTCTTGTTGTTTACTTAGATGATTTCTTGATCTTAGGAAGGACTTATAATGAATGTGAGCAGAATATACGAGTAACGATAGGTTTACTAACACAGTTAGGGTTTTTAGTTAATTTCAGTAAAAGTCCACTTACACCCAATAGGGTATGTATCTTTTTGGGTTTTGTTTATAATTTCTAACTCCATGACCATATCATTACCTCATGAAAAACAAACTAAGATCATGAAATTGTTGAAGATATTTAATCAGTTACCTAACTGTACAATTAGGGCCAAATTTGTAGGTACTCTTGTTTCTGCCACTCTAGACATACAATACGGTTTTTTATACACAAAAAATTTCGAACGTCACAAATATTTAGCATTGCAACGTTCGGGAGGCAATTATGATGCAAAAATTTCTTTTTAAAAACACTCACATTTGATTTGGTTTACTCAAGCTATTCCACGAGCATGTATTCATTTGCGAATCACATCGTTTCAACTGGAATTGTTCACTGGAATTGTTCTGGTCAACTAGCGAAAAGGAATACCATATAAATTACTTGGAGCTTTTGGCATTATTTTTTGGATTGCGCTGTTTTGCATCAGATCTTTCGAACATTAACCGAATGGGTAGTCAGATTCACTGCGTTAAATGACATCACTCGCCAGATATGGCGTTGGTGCGAAAAGCGCAATATTTTCCTTTATGCTAGCTATATAAACACGAAACATAATACCGAAGCAGATAGGGCATCACGAGAAGTTCACAATGAAACCGAATGGAGTCTATCAAATTATGCCTTCCAAAAGAGAGTGAATAGTTTTGGCAAACCAATTATTGACCTTTTTGCAAGTAAGTTAAACAAAAAATGATATTTTTATATCATGGAAGAGAGACCCAGAGGCCGCTGCTTGCGGTTGATGCATTTACGATAAATTGGACAAAATCTACGCTTTTCCGCCTTTTTGTATGATCCTCCGCATGCTTAAAAAAATTATAGAAGAGAAAGCAGAGGGAATTGTGGTTGTTCCTCTCTGGGCCTCTCAACCATGGTTTCCCATATTTAAGTCAGTATTAATAGGAGACATGATTATTTTCAAATCGAGTAAATTATTGCTTTGTTTCAATAGAAACCCCCACCCACTTTGGCAGAACCTTTCCCTGGCGGCGGGGAAGTTATCGGGAAAGCTCTACTATTAGGACACGTGCCAAAGGATTCTTTAGACATTTGTTTGTCCAATAACATCGGCTACCCTACGACAATATAACGCGGGATTTCTGCTGTACGTCACAGAGAGATTCGTTTAAAGTACTGGTTTCAAGTGTTTTGGATTTTTTAACTATCCTGTTTCGGAAAGGAGCGTCTTTCGGAACACTTAATTCATACAGGTCCGCTGTAGCTCAAATAGCGGGTCTTGACCTTTGAAAAGATTTTAAGTTAAAGAGGTTCTTTAAAGGAGTATTTGGCTTGATGCAACCTTCTCCCAGATTTAAGAATATTTGGGATTCCGGAATTGTGAGAACTCTCGATAATGACATAATTTCCCTACAAATACTTACTCAGAAGTTGGCCTGCTTACTAGCTCTGGCAACAAGATAGCGTATTCAGACTCTAAGTTTTATTGAAATTAATGGTATAATGGTTCAGTCGGATAGAATTGAAATCAAAATTCTCGTAGAATTAAAACATCCGCTCCAAATAAAAATCAACCTTTTTTAACCTTGCCTTTTTTCACATCCGATTCAGTTTGCGTGGCTAGCTCTTCTAAAATATTTGGACAAAACAAAAGAGATAAGAGGCTATTGCGAGTTCTTGTTTATCACTCATAAGCAACCCTTTCGTAAGTCACGACGCAAAGTATTAGCAGGTGGATTAAGGATATTCTAACTAAGGGTGGTTTGGATACCAACTTGTTTAAATCTCAAAGTACTCGACACGCTGCAGCATCTGCTGCGTCCCGTAAAGGCCTTAACTTTGATACTATAAGATTAGCAGCTGGATGGTCAAAAGGTTTCGAGACATTTGCCCGTTTTTACAACAGGACTCTGGTCTGCAATAAACAGTTTGCCAACACAGCTCTTAGTACAGTAATCCCGGGTAACTTTGATCCACCGGGTGTAACATTGCACCACTTCACTTATTTCGTTATTTATATAATTTTAAAAATGGTGCCTTAGTATGGTAAGTTATTTTGTACACCAATGAAAATTAAATTCCTATTTTGCGTGGTAAAAAATACGTTGGCTGCACTGTCATCCTCTCTTGTGTCAAACACAGTTTTTAATTGTGGTGCAATTAATGGTGTGGAACAAGTGCTGTTTTAAAGTTGTTATTAAATACTTAAATCTTGCAAGTATATAACTTTTTCATAAATACGAAAGTCAAGTATTGAATATTTTTAATATTATCGTAGCAAATTGTATTTTATTTATCAAGAATTGATCGGAATAGAAGACTGAGATGCTACCATTTTATATCGTATTCAGGGTAACTTTGCACCGGTTCAAAGTTATACTGATTTCGTATAGCGACTTATTTTTTGTGCCTTATGTGCCTATCATATTTCAGAAAATGATATAGTTAAATACTGAAGTATTTTTGTCAACATATTACGTATGTAATATTTCCCTTATTTATTAATTTCAGAATCTTCAAATACATAAAAAAATGCCACGAGAAATGAGAGGAGAAATACGCGCGAATCAGGAAGGTCGTACACTCAAACCAGGGATACGAAGCTATGGGCCGAAAAGCCGTTATTCCATAGAACAACTGAATAAAATCTTGGATGAAATCACAAATAAAATAATCAGTCAGAGAAAGGCTTTTAAAAAATATGAAATCCCACGTAACACGCTGAGAAACAAACTTCAGGGACTGCACACAAAAAATATAGGACTATCAAAATCAGTCCGGGGTTTAGAGCAAGTACATGTTTCGGATTTTTTTCTCAAGCATGCTCTTTAAGGAAGAACTCAGATTAAACAAAAACAAAATGCCACGATTTAGTTTGTTTCGTTTTTTTTTGGATAATTGTCTTTAGCGGTTTTTCCCATTTATTGTGAAATCATCAAGCTAATTACTTATTTATTGCGAATACTGTAATCAAGTCTTCTTCATTCTTATCCAGTAGTGATGATGAGGGTATTGAGGTACCTAATATAATATTGCCCGAACTTTTGCAGCACCACAGCGAAAATAAATATTATGTAGCAAATACCGTTCCTCTATACAGTGAACAACAATTTGTTGAACATTTTAGGTAAGTGTCTAAAATTAAATCCAAATTATTTATTTAAATAGGTACAACCTAATTCACGTTACATTTACAATAAGGCACTTGTAACCCTTTCAAGCAAAGTGGTTTCACCAAGTGACCACCATTTAATAAATATTTGAATACAGTGAATGAAGGTAAAAATCAAGGTAAAAATCAACTATTACCTCCGATTTCGGTGAACCTCCATCGATTTGCATGAAAATTTGGGATTAAGTATATTTTACCCTCAACTTCAAAAGTGACATATGCTCGACTTGCGCTTTTTGCATTTTAGGGGTGAAATCAACCCCTTTTGTTAAAATTGGGAAAAAATGCAGATTTAAGCATTCTGGCGTAAGTAATCTCGTTTAATTAGATAAAATAAATATTTTTCAACACTTATATGCATGATTTATGATTTTAACAACCACCCCTTAAATCGAAAATCACGAAAAAATCATTTTTTGTATTTCTGAAATATGAAATCGCATATTAACATTACACAAACGGTTTGTTTAATGTTTATGATATAATTTTTGGTTGACTGTGAAATTTCAACCCTTAAAAACCACCCCCTTAATGCAGAATCATTGAAAAAATTGGTTTCAAGAAACTTTAATCATTTGAATAATACATTGCTGAATTGAAATCTCATTTACTGAGTATTAAAGTAATTATTTATTAAGTGCTAACCACTAATAAAAAGTACCACGTGTATTTTACTCCGCTTTTGGAAATATACTGAAATATTCAATAGACACACAGCATACTAGAAAGCCCCACTATGTTTTCGAGCAGATGTTCAGAATTCCTTTCACTTTTTCTATCTTCAAAAGAAACATACACACACTCACACATGTATATTTTGTGAGCATGTACCTATCGACACGTCTACTTCTTACTATCTATCTTTTTTCCTATCTATCTTTTTTCCTATATATGCATACAAAATCTCTGCTCAAAAAATTTTTCCAAAAAAATGTTATTGGTTTTTTTACAATAACTCCGTTAATTTTTATGATACCAGGTTCATCCAAAAACCATTTGAAAGGTAATTTCAAGGGCTATAAGATCGTATTAATTTAATCTTTTAAAACCCTTATTTTTTAAAAGATAAAAGGTTAAAGGGCCCCGGTTACATGGTTCTCGCAGTAAAATTTAGGCTTTAAACGTTTCTATCTCGGTTATTTTTTATCCTACAAAAATAAAAAAAACTAAAATCTTTGTTAAAAAAAAACTCAAATTTCGTTCTCTATTATTTTTTACATATATCGAGTACTTTTGGAGTTATTATCAAAAGAAAATGAAATTTACGAAAATTTGAAAAATTCTGATTTTTTTAAATCATATTTTTTTTCAAAAATATGCATTCTAAACCGGTCAAAATTTTGAAAGTCATTACTTATGCTAAAATAAAGAAAGTCTTATAGGGATTACTATAAATTTTAATTTTTGTGGAAATGGCGTAGGTTTTATTTTTCACTTTTTTCTAAAAAATTCGAAAGGGTCCTCTTATTTTCATCATAACTTGCTTAATTTTGATGCTATCAACTTCTTCTACAGCTCATTTGACAGGTATTTCTGAGTACTTTGAAAAGTGTTCAGTAAGTATATTTTATAAAATGCATCGTTTTCCCGTTATTTAAGCTTGAATACTTAGATTTGAGTACTCGCCGAAAAAAAAATATACATTCAATTACCTTTGAATTAATATTAAAAGGTTTTTTAAGGAAGGAATTTATTCGTTTTTTTTATTAGCTTCAATTTTGGTAATGACAACTTTTTTGTAAAAACTTATAGTTTTTGAGTTATTTATGAAAAACCGCTTTAAAACATGCATTTTTTTCACGAAAAATCAAAATCTTTAATCTTTAATAACTCAAAAAGTATTGATTTATTTTAATAACTTTATATAACAAATTTTGCTTAGAATTGGTCCCTCTATCGATTCCTGGGGTTATTTTTCATAAAATAATTTCCACCCCCGAGAAGAGGTGGCATCCACCCCCAGGGTAAAAGCGCAAGTTGGCACTATGTCACTTTTGTTTCTTGAGGTATCTTCTAACTACTCACAAATTTTCATGAAAATCGATGGAGGTTCAACGAAATCGGAGGAGTAGTTGATTTAACCGTGCGGGGTAAAGGGGGTGAGAGGGGGTGAGCGGCAAGGGGAAAGCGGTGAGTCACACACCGGAAGAAGGGTGAGGGTCGGACCCTTCAACACGTCACACATGAATTATGGCTATTCGTCACGCATGAGTTTTAACGAGGGGTTGTTGCACCCCTCTAGTTTAAGCGGGTGCTAGGGCTCCCTCCACCACTTTTCGCTGATTCATACCGGAAACACGAGGGCTGGACCCCATTGATGTGTCATACATGTCTCAACACGTCACGCATGAATTATAACCCATCTAGTTTAAGCCGGAGCTCGGGCTCCCCCCACCACTTTTCTATTACGTCATTCCCGGTGAGTCACACACCTGAGAGGTCGGACCCTATTCGTCACGCATGAATTATAAGGGGGACAAATAAGAAAGGGTGGAATCCTATGGTGACTAATACCTGAGGTGCGGGGGAAGGTTTGAAGGAGCCAGACAATCACTTCCGGTGAGTCATATGTAAGGGGTCGGACCCTATTAGTCACGCATGAATTATGACCTTGGGGGACAAATAAGAAGGGTGGAAATGGTGACTAATAACTGAGGTGCGGGGAAGGTTTGAAGGAGCCAGACAATCACTTCCGGTGTGTCATGCATGAGTCATATCGAGGCGATCGATAGTTTAACAAGCTGCTGCGCGAGCATGAGAGGTGGGGAAGGTAGTGGGGTTGACTCTACTATTATAAATGTATTGCAACAGAAGTGGAAGAACAGTTAACATTCAGTATTTTCTGGACTGTCATATAGCAAAGAACTCGAGAACTAAAAGTTAGTGTTGTGCAAACGCCTGGATTATTCCAAGTGATTATTAATCTCCGCAATTCTTTTTCGGTGCTATCTGGACTATCCCTATTCAGTAAAGAACTCTAGAGCTGAAAAGTGAGTGTTGTGCAGTCATCTTCAGGTGAGCAATATTTTCTGCATTTATTATTCAACTGTATATTTATTTATTATCATGGCCATTTCTGATTATGACTTATTGGCACTTAATGCAATGATCAATGAGAATACTGAGGTTTTAGAGCAAAGGCCTCTATCATCATTAAACTTAAATAAACCATACATCATAAAGAAAATGTCATTGGTCAATACGCGGTTTGGAAAATCAATCGTAGTACATCTGTTTGAGGAAAGCACAATTACAACATTTAAATCATTTTTACCAAAACGAGTTGTAGAAATTATAACTGATGATCTTATCAATAAAATGAATTCATCTGGTGGTAAATACACCCTGACATATTTAGGTCCGATGCATACCGGTACAAGAACCATGTTACGATTCGATTATAATTGATGAATGATATTTATATTAATTTTTTAATTAGATAATAAATGGAATACAGTTGAAATAATAGTGGGAGAATATTGCCATTAACTTACTGCCCGAACTATTCTCACATAGTAGAGAACTCGAGAGTTAAACAGCGAGTGTTGAACAAGCATCTTAATTCAAGTGAGCAGTCTAATCATGTCTATCGAATGGAATAAATGTCTACATTGTCATCATGTGTTTAGACATTGGATTACACAATCTTTACCAGCTAATCTTAGGTTGATAGGTATTGAGTGTATTAATTACCTATACAACGATAGTGTTATTGATGCAGTACGCAAGAGAGAACGTGGTGAGACAACAGACTATTGTCCAGAGAATGAGTTAACATGGAAATTGGAGCAGGTGTGTGATGACATTTTCATTCATGAACTTATGCAATTATATGCGTATCGAGATGTCAGTTTATGCAAGAACTGTATGGAGATTCTATTCCAGATGGTGGCATTACAAATTGAAAAAACCGAACATAGATTTTTGCTATCGGCTGAGCGGCTGGAGAATGGAGGGATGGAAGGCTAGTCTCCAAGTTCCCCATATCACAATAGAGACTGCTTGTGTCGTCATTACAAATATTATTCTTTTAATTGTATTTACCTATTTTCATTGTATTCTATTGAAAAATGTGTAAAAAGTGTTAAATATATATAAAGAAATTACTGAAATACACTGTTTTTTTTTCACTAATTTACTATTTCAGGGTAATAAAGTTAACCAATACTTGAGAGATTATATGTAATTAAGAATAATTAGGGGCAATTAAAACACACATTAAAATAATACAATCATTTTTATTACCTATTTCTGATTACATAACTAAGTGCACTTAAAAAAAAGTTTTATTCTAATATTTATTTCAATTTAATAATACATTTGTGAATAAATAGTTGCTAGAGTACATTTATCAATATATAATATTTCATATTAGAGTTTTATTTGGCAGCAGCAAAACCGCTCTGGACTGAACCATCCAATGCATTATAGCTTAAATAAGCATCATGAAGTATAAGAGCATATACTCGAGTCTGTCCGGGAAACTTTGTCTTTCGTGTTTCAAATTCAATTTTTATGTCTACAGTGGACGATTTAATTGCATCTGGTTGGCGGGAACAATCTATGACAAATAATGGAGATTTTCTGAATTCTCCAAGATCCATCATGGGTTCGCCCATATCTTTATCATAGTAACTTCGCTGAAAGTTCTCATATGCATAGTAGGCTGCCGAGTCGAGTTTCTTATCGAAATCCAAATTCCAACATTCATATGGAAATACTTCAGAGTTCAGATATAGTCGAATATTATTAACATCTGCAGTTATAAACTTTGTTGCGTCTTTGGTTCTATCATTGGAATTGCCATTGTTTTGAAATCCGATGATGATATATCGAGGTCTCTCAAGGCTGTTAGTGGTTTTAACAGCCCATATGTCAGATGATGTATCACGCAAAGTAGGTAGCTCATAGAGATCCCACATGCGGTAAGCCACCTTTACTATAGCATAATTACCGCCCTTGTTAATTCTATTTAATAGTTTAAGCTTTTGTTTATCTTCAGGCACAATGTGTTTTATCTTCCACTCAATTTTGCTAATTTCTAGGCCCGCATCAACTTCACCAATGTAACAATCTTTAAATGCTCGAGCTATGATTAAAATTAATTCCTGCTTTGTATTTAAAACACCTCTTGTGTAATCTTCAGCAAAACCCATGATGTATTTAAGAGGCAGCCTACCACTGAATACGTGACTGGTAGTATCTAAAATATCTTGCTTTTCTTCGGTCAGACCCCAACCTGTGGTTAAAAGTGATCGGAGATGTGTTTGTCCATATGATACCATAGTCTTCATTGTAGAAGTGATACCGGGCTTTCTAATGACAGCTACTTGCTCACCACCCATTTCATATCTGATTTCCTCAAAGAGAAAAGCTAGTGCATTATTGGATAGATAACACCGCTTGGTAGCATCACTTGGGATAAATTTTCCTTCAATATAAATATAACTCTCTGCAACGTCGAGTATAAGGTCTTGAAAATTGATAGGAATGCGTATTTCATCCGAATTATTATAATACGGTGATCCATATGGTTTATATGTATGCTCATGTAAACTAGCAAGTGACTTGTCAAACACAGGTTCGTCAAACACCTCGAGCTTCTCACTAGATGTTATAGTCTCCATTGTTTAATTTTCTATTAATTTTTGACCTATGGATTGGAGAAATGCGCGGTCTTTAGCTGACAATCTAGGTCTTGACTGTTTAAGATGCACAGATTGAATGAACCGCTTTCCACAACTACTCTTCTTTTTATCATTGATCACATTTTGTCGGTGTTGTATTAATCGTTGCTGGTTATACCGGAAACCCATTTTTATATTAAATTTGTTTCAGTTCTAGTTTTACAATAATCTTCTCGCCGCGAAAATTAATTAAATCTCCGTTGTCATCCAATATGCGTAGCGTAATGTTATCGATAAACTGACGCCCTTCAGGTCTAACAGGCAAATATATTATGTTCGCTGGCTCTCTGGTAAGTTTGTATCCAGGTTCAACATCTATGTCAAACTCGAAGAGTGTACGGGATTTTAGGGCATTCAGGTACGCTCCAGAAATAATGTTGCAATCCACACGTACCATTCTTACTTTCATAATATCAACAGGGAGTGTTGACTCATGGCTCTGGTTTGGATGTAAGTATGTTGGTTCAAATCCCAACAGACTCCCAATAGAGTTTGCTTGTGAAAAGTCAATTCCATATTTTGACCAAATTTCACACTTCAACGTATTGTTGTTTGCTCGTAGCCGGAATAATTTTTCTTTTTCTTCCTCTGTATCAGCTGGTATAGCTTTCAGTATTGCTCGATATATTTCATCAATTTCATAGGCTCCATATGGTATATGCTTGTATACGAGGGGTAGTTTTGGACTAGGTCTATAACAAAACCGATTGTTTGTCTCGTCTACATTAAATATAGAGTTGTATGAATAAAATCTAGTTAATCCCAGTCCATATCGACTACCCATATCTAGTTCAATGGGTGGATAAAATTCTGCACTGAGCTCGCTTGAGCGGCTAGACAAGGCGAAGGTGTGCGACATGACTGGTGTTTTTTGGACATTGTTGTGTGAATTTATTGTGATTTACAGCAATCATTGTGGTATAACCTTCTTTTCTTGGGAGGTGATGGAGATATATATATGTCATTATTATTCGATGCTACATTCAAATCACGTACTTTACAGTAACAACAAAATATTTTTCGAGGTGGTGAACCATCATTAACGTCAATACCACTAACGTCATCATTAGA
Organism: Rutpela maculata; assembly: GCA_936432065.2. NCBI lineage: Eukaryota > Metazoa > Arthropoda > Insecta > Coleoptera > Cerambycidae > Rutpela > Rutpela maculata. The sequence goes on from OW386292.2 coordinate 100,934,829, forward strand.
ATAATGTTCTTGACAGTACTGATATTTTAAAATATCAATATCTTCCTGAAGATGTTTAGGCAATTTGTCCCACACTAATGCAATTTCATGGGAGGCACATCCAATCATTACTTCTTTAGGCATATCCGAAAGTTGTTGTTTCGTCATCTTCAGCAAGCTGCGTAGTCTAGAGAATGCAATTAATGAGTGGCCCATCCGTTTAATAGCATCTCGATCCATTGATGGTGTCACAGAAGCCATTATACAGTTTTTCATTCTTGAAGAAAGAAACTTTAAGCACAAATGTCCGCACCACACTGTGTTGAAATTTTGTTGGCGTTCATAATTATAATATATCTTATCGGTAGAATTTGAACCTTTGCGCAAGTACAGGATCAAGTCTTTAGGAGGGGGTAAATCACCAAAACTATCAAAATATGTGACTAGACTGCCACGTTTTTTATATGCCACCCAATGTGTTCCAGGCCCATCTATACTATCCAAATTTATGATTGATTCATTATGATTTGGTCCAGAATTTGGTAGATTGTCACGCATAAATATACCCCGGAAATATGGTATCTTCATCTTCTCAACATAATATTTAAGATTGATGTCACTCAGAGGTTTCCGAGGTAGGGTGTCTAGTAGTTTTTTGAACTTTGTGGTTTTAAATAGAGACCCAACCCTTTACGATACGGTTTCAAATATAATCCTTTACCACTTTTTCCTAGAGCAATCTCTTCCATGTGTTTATTGTGACGATTTTTTTCGGCCAATTCCTCTCTTCTTGTTTTAATATCATTTACAGCTTTGGCTATACCAACTGCACCTCCAGCCAAACTACCTATAATCCAGCAAAAATAGGTATTCCACCAACTTTCGGAACTGGTATAATCCTAGGTGTACGAATATTGCGTTTTCCACCCGCCGCCACCATGTGACGTCGTGCTGCTTGAAGCGCCATTTGCGCCATTTTTCTTGTATCCTTGGCAATAGACCGCTTACCACTGGTCTTACGCAACTCATCACGCACTTTGCGCACTATTCCTGCACCAAAAGCTATCTTTCTAAGACTCTGCCCACTTTTCTTTTTGTTTTTTATTATAGTTTTTCCTTTTGTTTTACAAGATGTTGCTGATACAACCCATACCGAGACGTTGTTTCCCCTTCATTATGGTTGTAACTAACCACGCGGCTGCCTTTTCTTTAATACTTGCGTCTTTGGATTTAACTCGTTTCCAAGCAGCTTGTTCAAGCTGATAGTCTGCTTTGTGTCGGGCAGCTAAATCACTTGTGTTTTGATCGTATGCAATATCGTGCTGCTTACATGCAAAATCCAACTTGTTTATGCCTCGATCACCTCGCGCTAATCTTTTTTGTAATTTAGTGCCGGGACCACAGTACTGGTAACCTCCAGGTAAATGCAGTTCAAATGGTAGCTTATTTATTAGGGAATTCACTATCCCCTTACCAGCCTTTAAATGGCGGTTTTTAGTTGTTCGCTGTTTGACTGACAACATTTAAATAACAATTGTAATGCATGTGTGTTTATATAGTCGTGAACCGTGCTACGATGCGCATTGTGAAGCAGAGACAAAAGTTTGCTATAGACAATCTAGATGAAAAAGTTGGATGTGGGTTACAAGTCAAATCACGCCATGGACCGTTACTTCCTTCAGCTATTCGTGGACTATTAATCGGCCCAAGCGCATGCGGAAAAACAAATTTACTTATATCTCTGCTTACTCATCCTCTTGGGCTTCGTTTTGCAAATATATACCTATATTCAAAGTCTCTATATCAACCCAAGTATGAGTATTTGCGCAAGATATTGGAACCTATTAAGGGACTAGGATTTTACACCTTCAGTAATAATGCGAAAATAGTGCAACCATCCGATGCTAAACCTGATTCTATATTTATATTTGACGATGTTATATGTGAAAAACAAAGATGTAATTCGTGCGTTTTTCTCAATGGGTCGCCATAGAAACGTGGATTGTTTTTATCTGGCACAAACATATTCTCGCGTGCCAAAGCAGTTAGTGAGGGATAACGCAAATTTTATAGCATTGTTCAAGCAGGATGACATGAATTTACATCACATTTTCTCTGATCATGTCTCACCAGATGTATCTTTTAAAAAATTTCAAGGAATGTGTGCAGAATGTTGGAAAGAAAGATATGGGTTTCTCGTAATTGACAAGGACAGAGAAGTAAATGCAGGGAGATATAGAAAAGGTCTTGACAGTTTCATATATCTATAAATAATTGTAATTAGAACTTCAATCGATCTGCAGACAGCATCGGGAATACATCGGTGAAATTAAATAGAAAGACAATATGGATAGAGATGTGGGTGCTGAAATAAGTCTGAAACGTCAATTAGTTGAGGCTACCGAGTCCGTACGTAAGAAATTTAATTCTCTCAAGAATAGAAATGTTGAGGATAAACTAACGTTGGAGAAGTTATATGAACCCATAACCACACCTTTAAAAGTCTTATCATCCACTTCAAAGGTAAAATCACAAAATAATGTGCCAACACAAACGCAAAAGCCAACACAAACGCCAGGGGGTGCAAGAGCTAGTACTAATACATTTAAGGCAACACCTGACACTAGTGATGAAGATGACGAGAATAATGCAAGTCAAGCATATTTTATGGAAACACCACCGAGATCATCGTTAATGAAAGTACCCTTGGCAGTGCAGACAAAAAGGATGATGTGATCAAACAACATGTAGAAAAGTTAAAGTCTGGCAATCATAAATATGATACTGTATACGGTGTGCGTCTAGATCCCAACACAGATAAACTACTAATGGGTAATAGCGAAATACGCATTTCTGGTGAAAATATCACATTGTGGCATGGTAATAAACGAGTGGGAAAGTATCCTGGCAGTTCAGAGTTGTATGATGTAATATTTATGAAATATCCTTCAGCACTACGTAGTGATGAGACCTTTATGGGAGATGAAGAGCGTGAAATATATCGGCAAATATTAAATAAGACAAAAGCACCATATAACCATTATGATATAAGTATGGGTTTGAATGTAAAGAAATGGAAGAAATTCAGTGATATTATAAAACCACTGTTATCTTCTACAGTAATAACGAGATCTAGAAGAGGTTCGGGTATGCATATTAAGAAATTATACAATAATAGAGGTGTAGATTATGGCTATTGGAATAAACCGAAGGAGTTGGTAGATCGTCTACGTCTGCTGTATAGTTCAGAAATGGCTGGTAATAACAATGTAAGGAACGAAATAATCAGTATATTGGAGGAATTAAGAGAAGAAGGAATAATCTATTAGCGAAAAATGAATGTTATAGTATTTTTTTTTTTTTTAATATTGTACTTGTAAAAAATACATTTTTTAGCTATGTGTAGGGAATAAAAATTATATAATCTTCCAACAGTTGTTTTATTTTTTACCAGATGAAGCAGACATCATAAAAAACATCATATGATATCAAAAAGACATGGTTTAGTGAATTTCGATGCGCAATGGATGTGCGATGGACGCGCGATGGATGCGCGATGGATGCGAGATGGATGCGCGATGGATACGAGATGGATGCGCGATGGATGCAAGATGGATGCGCGCGAAATTAGTTGATCTTGCAGATTAATAGATATAATGTAATACTCAACGGTCATTTCATACCGACTGGTTGAAAGGGGAACATGAATACGTGTAGTGTTTGTGGCAAAGCTTTTTCTTGGCAAAGCGGTTTAAGAAGACATATTGATATTCATAAAAATCGCTCTTTTCAATGTGGTTTGTGTAATAAAACATTTAGTAGGCGAGATAGCTTAAAAAGCCACATGCAAAAAGTACACAGCGAACGAAAGTCTAAGCTGTTAGAAGAAAGATATCAAATGGAAAACTTTGATAGAAAAAATGGAAAATATTTATCACAGACAGGTGAATATTGGAATAAACCAAAAGAATTGGTGAATCGTTTACGTCTACTCTATAATTTAAAAATGGCTGGTAACAACAATGTAAGTAACGAAATTGATAGTATATTGGATGAATTGAGAAAAGAAGGAATAATCTACTAGCGAAATTACAATTATTTTGACTCCCTCTCTATTCAGTATAAAATATTCTGAAATGCTTAAATCTTATCAGAAGTAAATAAAAATGGCTAGTGTAAAAACCACAATTGACAAGTTTGGACGCAGAACTGGTAGCGCTGATAAATCCCTAGTTTCACGTGGACCACCGGGGATTGGCTTTAACCTTACACCCGATAATCACTTTGATATTCAGAGTAAACGTTTAAAGAACATTGGAGAACCAGTAGATGGTCAAGATGGTGTGACCCGTAATTATGTTGATCATCGCTTCGACACATTCCTCCATGACATACATAAAGCTATGAATGATGTGACCGATTTAATAATAGAAGCAATGAAAAAATATACTAATGAGAAACTCAAGAAATTTAAAGAAGAAAATATTGATAGCATCGTCAAGAAATAACTTAATTCACTATTCCATATAAAATACTTTGACAAGCTTAAATCATATCAGATATAAACTGAAATGGCTGCTGTAAACAACACAATCGACAAGTTTGGACGACGAAGAAGTGCTATTAATAAATCAATAGTTGTGCGAGGACCCCCAGGCATTGGTTTTGTCCTCACCGCAGATAAACAGTTTGATATTCAGAATAAGCGTTTAAAGAATATTGGTGATCCGTTGGATCAAAGAGATGGTGTAACTCGTAACTATGTCGATGAAAATATTATCAAGTCCATGGAAGACATTAAAAAATCATACACTGCATTTTTTGAGAAGCAGATGTCTGATTATAATACGTTTATGCACAATAAAAATACCCAAATAATTGATGAAATGCGAAGATATATTGACAAAGAAATTTCTGGGATTAAGAAATTATCCGATGATAATTATAATACTTTATATGTTGCAATAAACAACATGTATCATCATATTATCCAAGAATCTCAAGCAAGCAAGACTTCAATCAATCCCATCCTAACGTCAAAAACACTTCAGAAAGCTACGGTAGATGCTAAAAGGACTGATGAAATACGTCAGGTGGAGTCTGAAATATTTGATACAGTTACGGATCCATCTGTTTTGAGAGCGTTTAAAACGAAGGCTGAAATACTTGAAGCGGCTAGAACCAAATCCTAAATACGATGGCTAGTAATGTTAAATTACAAGTTGTTAAAGAATTGCATAGGGGTTGTAGAAGAAATTTCCGTAGAAGGAGAACAATAATAAGAGGCTATGGTGATTTATGGCAAATGGATTTGATTGAGATGCGGCCATATGCCCATGACAATACGGGATGCCACTATATTCTCGTAGTGATTTATTGTTATTCCAAATATTTGTGGACTAGACCCTTAAAAAATAAGACTGGTATAGAAATTACGAAGGGTATGAAAAGCATTTTGGAAGAATCAAATTATTCGCCTAAAAATCTTCAAAGCGATCAGGGTACGGAATTTTACAATAGGAACTTTTCCGCTTTAATGAAAAGACACAACATTAATCATTACTCTACGTATAGTACAAAAAAAGCTGCAATTGCAGAGAGAGTAATACGAACAATAAAAAATTGGATGTATAAGGAATTCTCAGCCAGAGGAAAGTACAAATGGGTTGACATTCTATCCAACATTACAAAAATGTACAACAACAAAGTACATCGTACAATTGGTATGAAACCTGCTGATGTAAAACCAACCACAAAATTGAGTGCTTATGATAATATTAGTATTGCTTTAAAGCCTAAATTTCATCTTGGTGACATAGTTCGAATAAGTAAATACAAAGCTGTGTTTGATAAAGGATATACACCAAACTTTTCTACTGAACTCTTCAAAGTCGTCAAAATAAACGTAACGAATCCTAGAACGTATCTACTTGAAGACATGCAGGGTCAACCAATAAAGGGCTGTTTTTATGAAATGGAGCTGCAAAAAACTAAACACCCAGATGTGTACCTGGTGGAGAAGGTTTTAAGAAGGAGACGGAAGAAGATGTATGTAAAATGGTTAGGGCTCTCTAATGAACACAACTCTTGGATTGATAATACTTCTATCGTGTAAAATATGTAAAATTGTTTATGTACAAAAAATTAATAATAAATGTATCTATCACATGAATGTTGTTTAATTATAACAGAGACCTCCAATACCCCCAACAGGTACCACTGTCTTGTAAATTCACCTCTTATTCTATTTTTGAATGTAGTAAATAGCGTAAAACAAAATATTATCTTTTCATATATTTTATTAACAACTACTATAAATACAATTACAATATTATGACAATATGTCATGTACACATGCATTCACAACATGCAACCACGACAGACATCAATATAAATATACTTTATTAATAATTACAAATACTATTATAATTACAAAATTAACTTAAGTTACATCTTTAACACATTGAAAAATATTATTTATTTACAAGTAATTTTCTATGGTGTAATAAAAATACAGTTAAATGAGTTCTCCAGCTATACATATTTTAAGATGATAATATGGTCAAAGTACAAAAAATAGTAACCTAAATTGTTTTTGGACCTTTGCGTTAAATAGGCATAAAGTTCTTTATTCTTGGCTTAATTCTGCAATTGCCGCAAGCAATTCATCCAACTTATGATTTCGTGTAGAACTAGGTTCGACATGGTTTTGTACAGAACTATGTTCGATATCGTTTATGGCGGATACTGCCCACTGTATATTTTGTTCTGGATCACTCTGATAAAATTGTATATCAGAGTGTCCCCACGGTAAAGTCTTTGTTGAATTTGGTATTATAAATCGTTTATCGTCATGGTGAGATAATGCGACTTTATTTTTTACTTCTGTATAAACGTCATGTAGGTAGCTTCTAAATGTATTCATTTTTCTATATATCAAACCGCCTTGTTCGACAATATGTTTATAGTCATCTATTGACAATTCTTTTTTAATTACGGATCTCTTTACGCCTTTGGCTTTTTTTAACTCGCTACCAACAGATTGCACGGAATATGCTTTTGCTCCCGTACCATAGAAACTAATTATGGGATCCGAGGGAAATTCATCTTTAAAGTTTCCCAAAATCGATGGACCCTTCGGGATATTAAATATATTTCCATCCTGATAGTTTGAAGTATCAAATTTCTCTCGGTTATCTATTATAAAGTTATAAAAGTTGTCCGTCAGAATTTTGAGAATCAGACTATCGGTATCGCAATATAATAAACTCGCATTATCTCCAAACTCTCTTTTAATTACGTTATAGAAAAAATTGTACAATACCGTCTTTGATAATTCCAAGACACAGAATCCGATGTAAATTGGTCTATTATAAAGAACCTTTTGCCTACCCATGTGAATTGCTACAAAATCATCGGTAAATATCGAGCATGTTTTAAAATTTGGTCGAGATATTAATTTGTTTGCTCCCATACTGCGCCTTATACTCTCCCAATGTGTGACTAATTTTATATCTGATCTATTGTCGACATTTTCCATCGTCTTGCCAAATGTTGCATTATTCATTAATTTGTATTGATCTTTTTCAAATTTATTTTTCGCCTTGTTTCTCATGTCGGTGTTCAAGTCGATATATTTCTTTAACCACGGTGATTGATTAAATTTAAGAACCCTATGTATTTTCGTAACAACCAGACCGTTAGTAATAGCCTGCTTTAAATTTATATAGTGTACTACATACTTTTTCTTATCATTCAAATTTGGTATCAACTTTGTTAATTTCGATTTTGAACCGGGGGGTGCGATATTTTCAACTAAAAAGGGAAGGTCTGAGTGCAAATCATGTAAATGCTGTGGATAATGAATGTCTACCTCAAAAACGTACCCAATAGGACCATTATTCGAGATACTCATAATATCTAAATCACCGATTTCCCTATCAGACATCCACGAGAAGTTGTCTGTAGGTAATACCTGAACCATACTGTGTCCATTAAGTTCGTGGCGTCTAGGTATGTAACGAACGATGCTGGTTCATTGGGATTATAATCAGGTAGAAACTTATTGTTCGCAATATGTTTCCTTTCTGAACATTGGCTTATTCCGCCCCTTATACCCTTTTTAAAGAAATGAATCATATCGATATCAGTTAACAATTCTAACTTTACTCTAGTCAATCTCAACATGGCGTCCCATGATAATCCAGGAGCCGTATAGTACTGAGCCGGATCCAATTTATATTTATCTAAAGAAATCCTACGAAAATTTTCAAACACATCGCATAACAGAAGTACATCTGACTTCAAGTATAGATCTGAGTAATCACCCAAAGTCTGACATTGAAACAAGTCCCACACGTCTTTAGCCCGCTGATAGTCCGCATCTGATATGTGTTCGTTGTTTAAATTATCGTAAAATTCCTCCTTCGATGGTAACTCTGTTTTATTTAACTTATCTAAATTATCCATAAAACTATAAGGGAATACACCCTTCTGCCTCATTAAATTGAATTTATTATTATCATTATAAAAACTCCTTGTTACCTCCAACTGAGCGTCATCTAAATTTGCACCTAAATTTTCCAATGATGCAGCTAAAAACTTAAAACTATCGATAAACCGTAACTGTAAAAATTTCTTTTTTGTAACCCCCTTTTTGTCAACATAGTCGTGCCTGTAAAGATGTTTTGTAAAGGATATATATTTTTCTTTATTTTGTGCTATTACACCGACCCTATCTTTATATTTACACAACTCTTTGATGAACATGTGACAATCATAACCGCTCAAATTGTGGAATATAATAGGTACAAAATTTGGTAATTTGTAATTCAGGTTGCAGATAGAATGTGCAGCAGCAAATCTTACCTTGCCAGACAAGTGGCAATGATCTTTAACTTTTACATCATCTTTATCGAAAGGTTTCTCACATATGCCACATACGGTCGCATTCTCAAAATCTTGCTTTTCTTGTACCGTCAATTTTGCCATTGGCACTATATCTTTCATGTGTTGATGATATATGTTTCGTAAATCAGCCTCTATACGACTTACAAAAACTGAAGCTGCATCAGACCCCCGGTACAACTCGAATTTAGATAGGGAATTGTCATACGAACACTTTATAAAATATGCAAAGGAGTATGGTTCATGTTTAAAAGTTTTATTTGTAAAGGATTGCTCGGGGTTTAAATCACACGTAAGGATAGGTTTCAAAATCGATTCAAAATCCGCATATACCACGAAAGGAAATACGGAATTTTGTCGTTGGCATAGTTGTATAAATATGATTGCAATCATTTCTCTGGTGTTCAAGAAGCTGACTTTCCTTACTATAGTACACTAAACACCCGTCACATAAATAATTTTTTTGCTTACTATGATTAATTTGGCTGGAAACTAATTTTGACAAATCTTTTATCCAACAATAATGGTTATTAACACAATCGTTATTTCAGCGATGATTTTCGTCAGTTTCACCACAGTCTCCAGAAAGTAATAACAAATTTACATGATAATTCAACCGTTTTTCACGATAACGCAAAGGTCCAACAACTTCGTATTTTATCTTGTTATTTTCAAATTTCTCCTCTAACCCGTATACATTAATTGAAATATTGTTCATTTCTTCAAATTTTGAAATATCTCGCAATTTTACTGGAAAACTCATACCTGTTAAATTTAGCACTGTTGAATAATGAGGATATGAGATGATTTCCGATGTACGACAATTTGCGGGGTACAGCGCCGATGTCACAGCCCAAGCAAAGCAACACTGGTCCTGATTTTCCACATTTACCACAGCTTTCTTATTGCTAATGTACTTCGGTAATTTAAGATATGATGAACCACCAAGAGGACTGTACTTGTTTACATTAATTTCTACAAATTCAATTCTTTCAATAGTCCATCCTAAAAATAAATAATAATTAATAACTCTCTACATATTGTTTTAAAAAATATTAACATAGCAGAATCACGTTCTTGAAACTCGGTAGCTTGTGTAATCACAGCCTCCACAAAACTATTCAAAACATCGTTTAAGTCCATAGACTTGTTCAAAATTGCATTGCTGGTATTAAAACATTTTAAATCTCCCACATCCTGACTTGGAAGAATGTATCTTGCAAAAGTTTCCATGTTCACTTTTACAGCTTTATGAATCCTCAATGCTTCTTGAAGAAGATTTAAAATTTTTGGTCTGATTTCATTAAAAAATGTCGTATAATCTATATGGTTACTTTCGCTGCGCACCCTGTATGTTACGATGCGACTTTTGAAAGCACTTTGGACAATTTCTACACCATCAATTAGAGGAATGCATGAATTTGTTCTATGCTGTAACGTTCGTTTATGAGCCGTCATCTGAGCTGCGTTTAATGTCACATTACAGCAGTTGCAGGTCTGCATATTTGTTGAAGGAGCTGGATCCAATCTAGGCCGCTTTGAAGAAGGCCCGGCGGCATCTTGCGACTTTGGACATGATTGCCTTTGATGGCGTCGTAAGCTGCTACTCTGTGCGAAATTTTTGCCGCAATCTGTACACGAAAACATTTTTATAATTCAATAGCTCAGCAACACTGCGAAAGAATTGTAAAATAATTCACAACACTGACTTTTAGTTCTTCACTGTAGTCCAAACAGTACTGAGTACTGTATATAGTGTACTACATACTTTTTCTTATCATTCAAATTTGGTATCAACTTTGTTAATTTCGATTTTGAACCGGGGGGTGCGATATTTTCAACTAAAAAGGGAAGGTCTGAGTGCAAATCATGTAAATGCTGTGGATAATGAATGTCTACCTCAAAAACGTACCCAATAGGACCATTATTCGAGATACTCATAATATCTAAATCACCGATTTCCCTATCAGACATCCACGAGAAGTTGTCTGTAGGTAATACCTGAACCATACTGTGTCCATTAAGTTCGTGGCGTCTAGGTATGTAACGAACGATGCTGGTTCATTGGGATTATAATCAGGTAGAAACTTATTGTTCGCAATATGTTTCCTTTCTGAACATTGGCTTATTCCGCCCCTTATACCCTTTTTAAAGAAATGAATCATATCGATATCAGTTAACAATTCTAACTTTACTCTAGTCAATCTCAACATGGCGTCCCATGATAATCCAGGAGCCGTATAGTACTGAGCCGGATCCAATTTATATTTATCTAAAGAAATCCTACGAAAATTTTCAAACACATCGCATAACAGAAGTACATCTGACTTCAAGTATAGATCTGAGTAATCACCCAAAGTCTGACATTGAAACAAGTCCCACACGTCTTTAGCCCGCTGATAGTCCGCATCTGATATGTGTTCGTTGTTTAAATTATCGTAAAATTCCTCCTTCGATGGTAACTCTGTTTTATTTAACTTATCTAAATTATCCATAAAACTATAAGGGAATACACCCTTCTGCCTCATTAAATTGAATTTATTATTATCATTATAAAAACTCCTTGTTACCTCCAACTGAGCGTCATCTAAATTTGCACCTAAATTTTCCAATGATGCAGCTAAAAACTTAAAACTATCGATAAACCGTAACTGTAAAAATTTCTTTTTTGTAACCCCCTTTTTGTCAACATAGTCGTGCATGTAAAGATGTTTTGTAAAGGATATATATTTTTCTTTATTTTGTGCTATTACACCGACCCTATCTTTATATTTACACAACTCTTTGATGAACATGTGACAATCATAACCGCTCAAATTGTGGAATATAATAGGTACAAAATTTGGTAATTTGTAATTCAGGTTGCAGATAGAATGTGCAGCAGCAAATCTTACCTTGCCAGACAAGTGGCAATGATCTTTAACTTTTACATCATCTTTATCGAAAGGTTTCTCACATATGCCACATACGGTCGCATTCTCAAAATCTTGCTTTTCTTGTACCGTCAATTTTGCCATTGGCACTATATCTTTCATGTGTTGATGATATATGTTTCGTAAATCAGCCTCTATACGACTTACAAAAACTGAAGCTGCATCAGACCCCCGGTACAACTCGAATTTAGATAGGGAATTGTCATACGAACACTTTATAAAATATGCAAAGGAGTATGGTTCATGTTTAAAAGTTTTATTTGTAAAGGATTGCTCGGGGTTTAAATCACACGTAAGGATAGGTTTCAAAATCGATTCAAAATCCGCATATACCACGAAAGGAAATACGGAATTTTGTCGTTGGCATAGTTGTATAAATATGATTGCAATCATTTCTCTGGTGTTCAAGAAGCTGACTTTCCTTACTATAGTACACTAAACACCCGTCACATAAATAATTTTTTTGCTTACTATGATTAATTTGGCTGGAAACTAATTTTGACAAATCTTTTATCCAACAATAATGGTTATTAACACAATCGTTATTTCAGCGATGATTTTCGTCAGTTTCACCACAGTCTCCAGAAAGTAATAACAAATTTACATGATAATTCAACCGTTTTTCACGATAACGCAAAGGTCCAACAACTTCGTATTTTATCTTGTTATTTTCAAATTTCTCCTCTAACCCGTATACATTAATTGAAATATTGTTCATTTCTTCAAATTTTGAAATATCTCGCAATTTTACTGGAAAACTCATACCTGTTAAATTTAGCACTGTTGAATAATGAGGATATGAGATGATTTCCGATGTACGACAATTTGCGGGGTACAGCGCCGATGTCACAGCCCAAGCAAAGCAACACTGGTCCTGATTTTCCACATTTACCACAGCTTTCTTATTGCTAATGTACTTCGGTAATTTAAGATATGATGAACCACCAAGAGGACTGTACTTGTTTACATTAATTTCTACAAATTCAATTCTTTCAATAGTCCATCCTAAAAATAAATAATAATTAATAACTCTCTACATATTGTTTTAAAAAATATTAACATAGCAGAATCACGTTCTTGAAACTCGGTAGCTTGTGTAATCACAGCCTCCACAAAACTATTCAAAACATCGTTTAAGTCCATAGACTTGTTCAAAATTGCATTGCTGGTATTAAAACATTTTAAATCTCCCACATCCTGACTTGGAAGAATGTATCTTGCAAAAGTTTCCATGTTCACTTTTACAGCTTTATGAATCCTCAATGCTTCTTGAAGAAGATTTAAAATTTTTGGTCTGATTTCATTAAAAAATGTCGTATAATCTATATGGTTACTTTCGCTGCGCACCCTGTATGTTACGATGCGACTTTTGAAAGCACTTTGGACAATTTCTACACCATCAATTAGAGGAATGCATGAATTTGTTCTATGCTGTAACGTTCGTTTATGAGCCGTCATCTGAGCTGCGTTTAATGTCACATTACAGCAGTTGCAGGTCTGCATATTTGTTGAAGGAGCTGGATCCAATCTAGGCCGCTTTGAAGAAGGCCCGGCGGCATCTTGCGACTTTGGACATGATTGCCTTTGATGGCGTCGTAAGCTGCTACTCTGTGCGAAATTTTTGCCGCAATCTGTACACGAAAACATTTTTATAATTCAATAGCTCAGCAACACTGCGAAAGAATTGTAAAATAATTCACAACACTGACTTTTAGTTCTTCACTGTAGTCCAAACAGTACTGAGAAAAAAATCACTTGAAATAATTCACCACGTTTATCTTTACTGTATGAAAGCTCAAATAGTAATGAGCGTTTACTGCTTTTTCGTTATATTTATAGTAAAGTCGACCCCCACCCACCTACATGCATGATTCATATATCTCTGCCATGAAAATACCAAATTTCATAATGGCATAAAGTCACGCAATCAAATTCAACAAAACACCCTGTATTCGGTAAATATATGTTAACGGATTATTTTAAAGCATTTTAAGTTTCTTCCTCAAGCAATAAAATCTACCTGCACCAGATGTTGGAACTTTGAAACATTCATACTGGATTTAAATATTATAGCACTTTTATTATTTAATGCAAGGGTTCAAAAACAATTGTAGACCAATTTGACTTTCTTACACTTTATTTGTCTGCAGTAGATTACGGTAATTAAATAAATTTTTTGTTAGACAAAAATCAATACATAATCACCCTCGTAAATAGACAATTCCATGGGGTGTCAGCGAATATGCCCTATTTGTTTGGGTTCGTTACGCTTAATTAGTCTTACTTGTACCTGTTTGAAAAGGACTTTAAAAATTACAGAAAAGAATCTATTTTGCATGAAACAATGTATTATGTTTTATGTTTTCAAATATGAAAAAACTTGCATGTAACAAATTAATTGGTTTTGAATAAATGAGACGTTTGACTAAAATGAATAATAAAACCCTTCATATTTCTACCCCAACGCCCTCGTTCTGGTCAATTAAATCACACTTGAAAAATGTAAAGTGATGTGTTCTTTTATTGGGTGGACTGAAATAATCAATACGTATAGTTCGGGGGCTTATGGGAACAAAAAATAGAATGTCATTTGTAAATAATTAATAATTTTGCTTCTAAATCGTTGATTGGTTAACAAAGCGGTGGAATTTGTTTTGTGAATAAGTTAGGTTTATTTTTTTCCTAATTTAAATAAACATTGCAATTGAAAGTGTCGTTGGCCCCTGTACTATTGTGGGATCAAAACATATGTACTATTTATTGCCGCAATGTCTTTTTATATGTAAAAAGCTATTATATTTTTCCTATAGTGGCTCCACGTAAAATAAAGCAATCATTAAATTTAATTGTTGGTAGTGAGAGGTCGATTGCAAGGGGTCAAAATATGTGAATCATGCATGACACACCGGAAGTGATTGTCTAGCTCCTTCAAACCTTTCCCCGTACCTCAGGTATTAGTCACCATAGGATAATATCACCCTAACGCCATAATGCATGACGCATCGAAAAGTGGTGAGGGGATCCTGGTTAAACTAGAGGGGATATAATTCATGCGTGACGAATAGGGTCCGACCCCTTATATATGACTCACCGGAAGTGATTGTCTGGCTCCCTCAAAGCTTCCCCCGCACCTCAGGTATTAGTCACCATTTCTTATTTGTCCCCCTTATAATTCATGCGTGACGAATAGGGTCCGACCCCTCAGGTGTGTGACTCACCGGGAATGACGTAATAGAAAAGTGGTGGGGGGAGCCCGAGCTCCGGCTTAAACTAGAGGGGTTATAATTCATGCGTGACGTGTTGAGACATGTATGACACATCAATGGGGTCCAGCCCTCGTGTTTCCGGTATGAATCAGCGAAAAGTGGTGGAGGGAGCCAGCGAAAAGTGGTGGAGGGAGGAATTTTAACGAGGGTTGCTTTGCACCCCTCGTTAAAATTCATGCGTGACGAATAGCCATAATTCATGTGTGACGTGTTGAAGGGTCCCACCCTCACCCTTCTTCCGGTGTGTGACTCACCGCTTTCCCCTTGCCGCTCACCCCCTTTACCCCGCACCCCACCTGTGGCTCCTCCCACCCTGTGACGTCACCGAAAAGTGGTGGGGGGTAGCCTAGCACCCAGTTAAATCAACTACTCGGAGGTGAAAACCTTCAGTGACTGTACTATTAGCTGCATTGTGGTTTTATCTATAAACCATCATGTAAATGCGTTACCGGTAGAGACATCTCTTGTTCAATGGCAAAACTAATATGAAAAGTTGCACCAAACGGTAGTTATTGCCATATCAGTGTTCTGATGACAGCAGTGACAGGCAGTGAGAGCTATATAACCACGTTTTATTCTGTTTTTTCGAAACTATCAAATATTTTAGGGTAAGTGACCGCATTTATTATGTATTTAGATTTATTATTAGTGATAAAATCGATTTAGTTGATCTAATCATAAATGTTTTCACAAAATTGATATTTATTTAGTGGTATCTCTCTGAAACCACTTTGCATTATGGTAAAATTGTTCATTTTTTTTTTAGAATGGACAGATTTATCCATCTCAACAACGTAACGTCAGCCTATGCATATAATTTAATAGAAAACATACCATCTGATGGTGGTTCTGTAACTGATGATAATGGGACCACTGATGAGGATATTGACCTTGATGAACAATTGAATGAGACTGGGACAGGGACATATTATTATAGTGATATTAGTGATGCCGATGAAGTTGTTGAAGAGGAAAATGAAAAAATGAATAACAGTAATCCTGACATTAGTGATAATGACGATTATTTAGGTGATAATGAAGATAACCATGATGCAGATGGCTACAGCAGTGAGGATAATATGCCCTTGTGTGAAGTAGTATGGAGTAAAAGAGATTTTATTCCAAATTTGATGGCATTTATGGAAGAAGTAGGTCCTAAAAATGTTGACGGTAAAACCAGGCCCATTGAATTTTTTCAATGCTTCTTTGATGATGAATTGGTGAACCATCTTGTTTATCAATCCAATCTTTACTGTACCCAATCTGGAAAACGGTTCGAGCCCACAAATATAGTTGAAATGAAAATATTCTTAGCAATAAATATGCTGATGGGGATCAAGAATCCTCCAAGTTACCGAGATTATTGGTCTTCACGACCTGAGCTTCGTGACCAATATATTTCATCACTAATGAACGTCAATAGATTTGGGTTTCTGTTGACCAATATTCACTTGAATGACAATACACTAATGCCTAAAAAAGGAGAACCTAACTTCGACAAATTGTATAAAATTAGGCCGTTTATAGATTATCTAAGAACTAAATTCCAAACATATTATAATCCAACAAAGGAGCAATCAGTAGATGAAAGCATGGTAAAATATAAAGGCAGATGTTCCTTCAAACAGTACATGCCAAAAAAACCTATAAAAAGAGGATATAAGATTTGGGTCAGGGCCGATTTGTTTGGGTATATTTGCAATTTTCAAATATATACAGGAAAATATGAGAAAAATGAGCCTAAACAGAAGAAAAGCAGAAACAGAAGAACTGATAAAAATAAACAACAGGACAAAAATGAAACTGAGCAAAGTTTAGGGGAATATGTTGTTCATAACATGACTGAATTTTTTCACTACTGAGAAATTAATGAATGTACAAAAAAGGTATTTACTGTTGTGTCATTGTTCGAAGCAATAGGAAAAATATGCCTGGAAACTTCAAAATTGACCAGGCTATTGGCAGGGGTGAATAGGATTGGTTCACCAGAAGACAGATGTTGACTTGTGTTAAATGGAAGGATAAGAGAGTTGTAACTGTATTGTCTACCATACATGCACCAACTGACAACTCATCTGTTGAAAAAAAGGAAAAGGATGGCACAGTCACAAAAATAAATTGTCCCAGGGCTATAAGCGAATATAGACGTTGCATGGGCGGGGTGGATAGAGCCGACATGTTCAAGTCTTATTACGCAATTGATCGCAAAAGTGGAAAATGGTGGCATCGGTTGTTGTGGCACTTTACAGATACTGCATTAGTGAACTCTTTTATTCTTTTTAATGGGAAAACTGGAAGTGACATGAAAATAAAAGATTTTCGTCTGGAAATAATAGCAGGTCTAGTTGGAGCTAACTCCCTGAAACGTAATTTAGGAAGAATATCAGAAAGTCCTTTTACTGAAAACAAATATAAAGTTCATGTATCCACAGAGATGCGAAAGGACCAATCAAAGTATATACCATAGTATGGTACTTCTCGACGCTGCGCACACTGTAGTACAGCCAAAAAACCTCATCGTACTCGATGTGCCTGTAGTATATGCAAAGTGGGATTGTGCCAGTCCTCGTTAAAAAACTGTTTTATCGAGTTCCATAAATAAATAACATACAAACAAATTTTATTTTATTTTATGCAAAGTGCGACATGTCCACCAGAGCCAATGAGCTGTCACAGTTAGATTACATGTTTACAAGCATGGCTTGGATAAAAACGCAGTTAATCTCTTGTCTCAGATAGCTAGAGGAGTGTATTGTTGATGTCTTTGTGGTAGTTTGTTTGTTTAAATTATTAATTACTGCAGCAATTAATAATAATGGAAAGTGACTCAATGAATTCTGAATTGATTAAATAGTGTCCTGGAAACAAAGCTAGATCAAAGACTAGCAATATAAACGAAAATAAAAGGGCTAAAGCAAAAGCACTTAGGTATGTTAATTCATATAAAATTATATTTATTTTATAAAACCAAGTAGTTAATATTTATAACAGGTATTTGCCAAAGTCGTTACCGGATTTTCCTACGTGTGGGCACAAAGGAAGACCTTATCAGCCATATCAATGTGAGTCACGATTAACAATGAGAGATATTAAATATTTTCATATGAACTTCTATGGCAACAAAACAAAAGTTGCACAAGACGCTTTTCTGGTTTCATATTGTAAAATCGACAATCCAAAGAGAAAGCGACCTCGCATGGATTGTGTGAAGCATAAGTCAAAATCTATAACAATTAAATACAGAGTCAAGGCTACACATGGACGGTTAGTATCAGTTTGTACAGAGGCATTTTTAGGAATCCTAGGCATAAAAAAAGACCGCGTTTTGAGAGTACTGAAAAAATTCAAAGATACTGGTCAATTACCTCATGAGAGGACAGGTGGAAATCGAATTAAAAGCAGAAATGACGCTAAAAAAAATTTGCAATTGCCAAAAGTACCTGATCAAAAGGCTTAAGTTCAGTATGCAGATAAACTTTTATAACTTCACTGTGGTTATTGGAAGTTCAAAAACCAAACTTACCACTAGCAATGTTTATAGTTTTGTGTGGACCGAGACCGAGAGCCAAAAAAGTTCAAATGAGATTTGTTTAATCCATTAAACATGCATTTTTTATCATTTCAAATAATTTAATTTCTTATTGTTATTGTATCCTACTTTCGACATATATTAGTTATTTCGTATTGCAATCTACATAAACATTAACTATAAACAATGTTAGCGAAGTATGCAATTAAGTACAAACACAGCATTTCTATAGTTGGCATAATTTTCTAGGACAAGTTTAATATTTCATGTGTAACATATAATTAATTGTTTTACGATTTGTTATTATGTTTGTTATTGCCATTTAGTATAAATAGAATTTTATTTTCTTAAATAAATCAGTTTCAAGTAATTACTTGTTGTACTCATTTAACCAATCTTTCCAAGCCACAATTAGGAGGTGAGGCTGCCTTCCGGATTGGTTTTTACCACAACAACAAAAATCTCTACAGTCCACTGGCCCCAGAACCAGTTACCCAACTATCCTACTTACAACCCTCATACGGTTTCACCAGTGACCCGCTCAGCCCGACCATCATTGGGAGATCGTACAGTACAAGTTAAAATATTACAAGATAAAACAAACAAAAACACTTTATTCTTAAAATTTCAAAATTGGATAAATTTAATGATTATTGACTGCCAAAATGTGATTAAGATCTTAGAAACCTTGGAAAATAACATATTATTCGCCAGATTAAACATTGTAAATAATAACATTCTATCTCTAATCGAATTAGATAAGATCTTAGAATCAATGAAATCAATATATCCCAATACTATAGTAAGTTTCGAATATAAACAGTCACACTTAGAGATAATTAAATTAGAAGTAAACTTTTATTTAACTTTCACATACTAATAGTTAACGAAAATTTGTTCGATTATTATAAACTCTTTCCTATACCCAATAATGGCAAAATCCTTATCCCTTATCCTATACCCTAATAGACAATGAAGAACACTACTTCCCACGAGAGGCATGTTAACATCGTAGAGAACTACTGCATCCATTTTGAGAAAACCCCCAGCAAACTTCCAAGTTGTATCCCGCAATTTCTAAGAGGTAATTATGGTAAAATCTATCCATAAAACACTCGTGGAACCAGTCGACGATGCCAATGTAATCATTATCTCTGCTAAGAAAAAATAATAAAACAATGTCCGCATTAAGAATATTGGGAAATCAGCGAACCTCATTTAGTTAAAATCTTAAATAATAGTAAACAATTATTCATTTGGAAACAACGAAATCATTATGGACACAAAATCTATAGATCTCCTGTCTATAAGGACTACTGTGCAACGTTCATCACGTGACTCGCCACTAGTAATGCAATAAATACACATGGATAAACTTTTATTTATAAATCCGTAAAATCAACCCATATACAGGACTTAGAAAGTGTAAAACTGTCAACAGACTCTGATAATGTTTTACTTTACATTTTAATAACTTATACTTATCCAGTGCATTTTACTGTTGTTTAAATATTGTTTAAAAAAATAGAGAACAAATAATTCAGATATTAACTATTGGAAAAACTGTAACAAATAATAGGAAAGAAACTTCAATGACTGAGAAAAATGAAATCATGTTAGAAAACAAAGAAAAGGCTCACCCTTTGTTCTCCACTTAAAGGGGAGTCATTACGTATTGATACACCACTGATATGATGTCATTTCTATCAGTCATTTTTTCATACTAATCTTGTTAATCAGTGTCATATTTCATACTGTCGGATTAAGATATATTTTATTCTAGCATAGTTTAGTTTTTTCTTTAGCTTTGAGTTGTAAAGTAGCATTTGTAATTATACCGAATAAATACATTCGTGTACTACACTTTGAAATTGTTTTTAAAAAATATTCCACCCCATCTCGAACAGTTATTTATAAGAAAAGAAACAAATATATTGAACTTAAACTATAAAAATCCTAAACATTTTTTACCAATGAAAATATTTATTTAGGGGTTGCAGCTACTAAAAGTATCGAAGCGATCCTATGGCCAATAAAGATATAGATACATTTTTGACAACTGTTTTGGAATTTTATATTGAGCTAATAATTACAAACATAAGACAACAATTTACATTTGAGGATGATATATACAAATATTTAAGTATTGTTGATACCATTAAAGCTCAGTCGGTTGAAATAATGTCTTTAGGTAACATTATTAATAGATTTCCAGTTCTTAAAAATCACATTCAGAGCATACAAATTTTAGGTAATGAATTTAGAGAACATGCCCTTTTGGACTTTAATACCATGAATTTATATACAAATTGTCCAGAAGAGTATTGGTCATACATTTTTCAATTAAAAAATGAAGCAAATGTTGAACTTTTTCCAAACTTTTTCTAATGCCAGTATGGAGAGAGTTTTTAGCGATCTATTTAATATTAAAACTGACAAGAGAAATCTTCTCCACACTGACACACTACGAGCAATTTCAGCCACAAAAGATGGTATTATTCTGCAAGGTGGATATGTAAAATTTAAGGCTACAAAGAAAATTAAATTAAATTCTAATATATGACACAGCCAAACTAGTTGTGGGCCACAACTAAAGTGATTAAAATTGCTTTATCTTTAAAGCTACGTTTTTATTCTCTACTTTTTTTTTATTTATTTATTTAACGTCGGCCTATTTCCGCTACCAGGGACATCACCGACGCCAGGAGACGAGCTACCCCCAACCTGGAAATTTTGCCGAACCTCTTCCTTTAAGAAGAGTAGGGATCTTTTACTTGCCAACATTTAATAGACAAGGGACCGCCTGCTTTACATCCCCTCTGAAGGTTGGTATATCCACTACGTAATCCTCGTCTGAAATTACGTAGCTTCCGCGTATACACTGATATACAAGCCGCTAGAAGGTGGGACGAGAATGCTGTATTTCCCAAGATGGGTCACCCATCCAAGTACTAACCGCGCTCGACGTTGCTTCAAAGGAATATCGACTGATATTCACATTGAAGTCGCCTCTACGCTCGCCCCATTATCTCTACTTCCTACCGAAATTTTCCGTGTTTTAGCTTATAGCTTATAGCACATTCTATATTTGTTGTTTCTCGGGATCTTTCTTAAAATAGACGTGAAAACTTTTTTAATTAAATGACTTCAATGATGGTGTAGTACCGTGTAATTTGGAAGAGTGCTGGGGGTAATCTAGCCAACGTACGTTGACAACACTGTATAATAACTATCTACTTCTGCTTGTTAAACTTCTAATTACTTCTAATACTAATAGTCCAGTAATTATAAAAATTTCCATCACAAAACAATATATTGGAGATTTTTCTTCAGTAATTGATAGTGGAGGGATTATGCATCACAAAACCACACAAATCAGTTCTGGGGGTGCCGCGCAGCCCCCCCCCCCCCCAAAAAAGACCCCTTCGGTGAAAAAAGCCTTATTTTACTGATAATTCGTTAACCGTTGAAGATATAAAAAAATTGCTCAAAAAAGAAAGCTTAAAAAATATTATTTTGGGTATTCAGCAGATAACTTTCAAAGAAAACATTCGTTTCTTTCATATACCATTGGTGCAAGTCTGACCAAAAAAGAAAGATCGACAAGACTCTCCCTACGGTGACTTGTCGACTTCTTTCATATCCATATCTAAGATTTAGCATGAAAAGCAATAAAACAACCACTCTTTCTATATATTGATGATTCAAGACTGATCATGCTATTACATATAATATTAAGTATCTCTAGCCCTACCTAGAGGATGCTAAATCACAATCAAACGTTTATTACATTTCAAAGTCAAGAAAATACTAAAAAGCACAAAGAAAATAGTTATAAAATTTCGCTCACCCCATGCATGTCCAATATATGAAGTATTTTCTTGACTTTGAAATGTCATAAACGTTTGATTGTGATTTAGTATCCTCTAGGTAGGGCAGAGATACTTAATATTATATATATTAGCATGATCAGACTTGAATCATCAATATATAGAAAGAGTGGTTGTTTTATTGCTTTTCATGCTGAATCTTAGATATGGTAAGTGTATGAAAGAAGTCGACAAGTCACCGTAGGGGGAGTCTTGTCGATATTCCTTTTTTGGTCAGACTTGCACCAATGGTATATGAAAGAAACGAATGTTTTCTTTGAAAGTTATCTGCTGAATACCTAAATAATATTTTTTAACAATGATGTAAGCAGAAATAATAGGTATTTATTTATTAAAAGAAAGCTTGACTTGAAAAAATGTTGGCATATAACGAATGTTGAACACCAAGTTACCTTCTTCAACTAACACCAAGCTCTAACGTGTTATACTCTGTTCCATAATTGAATATTTTCTAGGGCGGCTAGCGCCAAAACCGTCAGGGAGGAGGTTTGACTCACATGAGATAAAATACTCTATAAGACTATAAGTGTAGAAAAAAGCAAACGTTGTGAATCTTTCATCCAAAACATGGAGCATCAAAATAGCAGATGCAGTAACAACCAATTAATCCATACATGCTTTTCCAGAGAATATGTGTTGTATAAAAAGATCAAGAACTGAAAACGTTTTTCCATTGTGAATTATCGCCGCATCCACTATCGCTCTTTACTGCCGGTTCCTTCAGGAAAGCTATGGAATTCAAGCTGTACGATTTATTAATCCAGTTGATTATCAAGTCGACTCGAATAAACATGTTTTTACAATAGACGGCGGCGGGATGTTGCTCCACTGGGTCCCCTGGAAAGAGAACGAGCTTTTCGATGATATTCTAAAAAAGTACGTCTCATACGTCAAAATCTATTTCACGACAAACGCAATAGTCGTTTTTCATGGCTACGATAATTTATCGAGTAGCATCAAAGGAACCGAGAGGATGACATGAGTGAATAAAAATCTTAGTGCGGATGTTCAGTTCTCAGTAAATATGAATTCAACAATATCGTCAGAAAAACTATTGTCTAGTATAAATAACAAAAAGAGGTTCATTGGTTTATTGTCGCAAAAATTAATACAGGAAAACATCAAAGTAGTACATAATTTGGATGATGCTGATCTTCTCATCGTGCAGACTGCTATTAATGAAACAAAGAAAATACCAGTCATAGTATGTGAAGACATCGACGTATAACCGGCTAACCGGTATTGCAAACCCTAGATGGCACTTGAAGGTGCCGTCCTGGATTTCCCGAACAGGTGCGTGTTCTGGCAGGATCAGACTTCTCCCTCGACAAGGGAACACGCACCTGTAGTCCTGACGGAGGGACAAGCCCCCCTCCCCAGAAGATAAAGACAGGTAGGAGAGAACGCTGAACACTTTCGCGGATGTTTTCGCTGAAGGGCTCCAACAGCCCACGACGCGAATCTGCACATACAAAATAAAACTAAAACGCGACAAACCATTTATTGGACGAACACAATTTTTACAGAATAAACGCCACATGATACAATAGGTCACGAAGATGTTGGCCTCCGGTGTCATACGAAGGAGCCACAGTCAATACAGTTCGCGGGTTGTTATTGTTACTAAGAAAAATGGTAATCCGCGATTCTGTGTTGACTATCGGCAGCTAAACTCCCTGACGGAGGATGAGGTAGCGCAACTACCCCCAATCAGGGAGACTATTAAAGAACTCGGTGAGGCTTAGATGTTCTCAAGTCTGGACCTCCGCAGCGGATATTGGCAGATACCCTTGGCAGAGGACAGTATCCCGCTGACCGCTTTCAGCACACCGGAAGCGCCACATACGAGTTCACGGTGATGCCATTCGGCCTACAAGGGGCACCCGGGACCTTCACAAAGATGATGGCTGAAGTTTTGTCCGGCATGCTGGACAACTTTGTGAAGGTCTATCTCGATGACATCATCGTGTACTCGGACAGCCATAACGAACACCTGGTGCACCTACAAATGGTACTGGAGCGGCTCCGGGTATATGGGCTGCGAGTAGTCTTGGATAAATGCAGGAGCTCAGGGGCTTCTTGGGCACGGCAGGGTGGCTGAGGGAGTACGTTAAGGACTTCGCCGTCCTCGCCGCGCCCCTGACTGACCTAACGTGAAAAAATCTAATTACCTTTAACTTGATAGATGGGTTATGTAAATTCAGATAACTACACAAGTGACATTGTACATTAGGGTGGCCCATCTCTATAGGGGGTGAATTTTTTTGCGTATTTTTTAAGTCTCACCCCACGAAAATATACTATTATACTAGGAATAATTTATGTCAAAGTTTCAGATAATTCGGTGAACGGTAACCCGTGCCGCATTCAGGTAGAAATTTGTAGATAAGATTTTATTACGGTAATATACTTAAATTTTACTTAAAATACAAATATCTACCTCTTTTCTCATAATGTTTTATTGGTGTAATTATTTCCTAGAAATTATTTGTTTTGGAAGTTTGGAAATATAATGCACCTACGGTAGGTTTTTATGTCAGTTTGCAATTGTGTTTTACAGTGGTGACATTATAAGTTCTAGCATACGTTCCTTTTTGAAAAAAACATTTAACGATGGCTGATGTTAGATCCTTACGAAAGGATACTTTCATTTACTTAGTTGGACACTATTCGTCACAAATCATTGGCAATAAATTGCCGTCTAATAGACAAGTATTACAAGTGCTCTTTTATAACATTCGTGAAGTGAAGCTAAGTGTACATGAAAGTGCTAAATTAACAATAAAAGAGGTGAGGGGAACCCGACCGGGTGACCTTTAAATACATGAATCGATTCCTGATCATGACGAAGTCGATCGAATCATGATTCGTATTTAAAGGTCACCCGGTCGGGTTCCCCCACCCTCGCAGCCGCCGCGTGCGAGGGTCTAGGAAAAGAATCCTAAGGATTCCTTTCTCCTTTACCTGCGTGTTTAAATATAAGTGAGAAATCGTGGGCTTTCAAAATGAGTTCCGACAGTGCTCAACAATCATCAAGTCTCGACTAAGTGTTTCTACAATGAGTCTTGAACGTTGCCACCTCACGCCGTCAGTGAACGCGTCGACCACATTCTTGAGAATGTATCATGGGGATTCGTACAAGTGCAAGTTTGTGCCAAGTCAAAATTTTCATTTAATTCAAAATTCGTCAACGGTGGCTTGTATGGATACCGTTTTGTGCGAAACTGAAGTAAGATCATGTAACCAATTCTTCAGTCATATCGGACATGCATTGCTTTCCATCCATCCTGTTGTGTAATTGGTGTTTTATGAGAAAGTTACAATCTGGGAAATTGCAGCAGCTAATTGACGAGCATGGTGGTAGTTTATATCAACGTGCGGCGGTTTACGCTTTGCATATTCACGGCGGTGGTCACAACCATTGCGATTATTGTGGATTCGATACGATTGAGTACCGACCATGTATCTATTTCCCGATGGTTTTAAATTTCGCCCTTTGTCAGTTTTTTGGGATAAAGCTCGCATTCCGACACGTCAGGATTTTCATTGTGTTAAACAACTAGATAAACTGTATGCAGAGTGGAGGAACTTACAAAAATCGGCTAAAAGGGCCAGTGCGGGAGGTAAAGAAAAAAATTTCGTTGAAAAATTGGACGATCTTTTTGACATTTCTCATGCAAATGTATTGGAGTTGATGAAAATAGATGAAGATAAGCAGTTTTTAATTAACCAAAGAAAAAAGGGACGTCCTGGATTTATGCATGGTACTGATTACCAACTTGCTTCTCAAGAAAAATCAGCTGAGGAGAAATTACAGAAATTATCTGAACGAATGCAACGAAGTCAACAAGAAAAAGCTAGATTAGAGGAAACAGTCACCTGTCCATCATCAAGTAGTAATTCAGCCGACTCCAACGAAAATGAAGATGAAATAATCGAAGCCCAAGAAGAGTTGTTACAAGACCAGCCTGGCCCGTCACAGTCAAAAAAGAGGAGATTGTATGGAACATGTAACATCATCACACCAAAAATAGCCGCTGCATTTGATGCTTGCAAAATAAGCGACAGGTATGGAGTCCATATTTTGACGGCAGTAGCAGAAGCACTAGGACATGACACCACATCTTTGTCCATCAGCAGAACCACACTTCAGCGCTCTAGACAACGCATCCGCGAAGAAAGAGCTGAAATATTAAAAACTGCCTTCGGTAATTCTGAATTGCCGGCCCCAGTCATCCATTGGGATGGAAAACTTTTACCTTCTCTCACTGGAATGGGAAATATCGATAGACTTGCTATCTTAGTTACTAGTGGAGATATTGAACAACTACTTGGAGTACCAGCTTTGCCCAATTCAACTGGAAGAGAACAGACTGAAGCAGTTTATGATGTGCTTTGTGAATGGAATTTGGACGAAAAGGTAATAGCTTTGTGTTGTGATACAGCAGCATCAAATATGGGTTATATAAATGGGGCAGCCCCACTATTGCAACAAAAATTAGAAAGAGATATTCTATATTTTCCTTGTAGACATCATATTTTTGAAGTGGTTTTGAGAAGTGTGTTTGACACAAAAATGCCTTCCCCATCTGGTCCAAATGTGCCACTATTTAAACGTTTTAGGGAATTTTGGCCTAAAATAGATCAAAATAAACTAAAAACTGGATTTCAGGTATCAAAAATTAAACACATTTTACAACCAGTTAAAGCCGAAGTTGTAAAGTTTCTAAATGCAGCTTTAACTTTGCAACAGCCTCGTGATGATTATAAAGAATTTTTAATGCTTTCTAAACTTTTTGTTGAAGAGCCCACTCACACGACATTCTATCAACCAGGGGCATTTCATCATGCACGTTGGATGGCCAAAGCCATTTACTGTCTAAAAATATTTTTTTTCCAAGATCAGTTCCAACTAACTAAAAAAGAAAAAATAGGTATTGAAGATATATGTCTCTTTATTGTAAAGGTTTATGTAAAGGCCTGGTTTACAGCGTCATTTGCTAGTAAAGCACCGCTTCATGACTTAGACTTTTGTAAAGAACTCATTAATTATCAAAATATTGACAAAGAAATATCTCAAGCCGCAAGTAGGAAAATAGTGAACCATCAGTAAATGTTGGCTTATCTTTCTTTGATGACGATATTTCAGTTACCACTAAAAGAGAAATGGTTAAAGCTTTGAATAGGAAAGCACCAAATCAAGAGGGTATTAAACGACTTATGATTAGTAACATTACTGACGTTGAAAATAAGGAAATTCAGGACTTCATATGCGAGAACACTAAACAGTTTTTTCAAAAATTAGGTTTGTCTATGGAATTTTTGGAAAATGATCCAACAACATGGAGGGAAAATGAAAGTTATACCCGATGTTTCAATATTGTAAACAAAATTAAAGTTGTAAATGATGCCGCTGAGAGAGGAATCAAACTTATTACTGACTATAATGACATTTTAACAAAAAATGAAGACCAAAAACAGTTTTTACTCCAAGTTGTAAATGATTATAAATCACAGTTTCCAAATGTAAAAAAAGAAACCCTGTCGCATGCTTTGGCCTAGTGCAAAAAATATTGTTTTTATTACTATATGTCTTGTAGATTTAGAATAATATTTGGTACTATGTATGAAAAAAACGTTTCATAATAAAATACACAAAGATAAAACGAGAGTTTTATTTCAAAAACTTCTAGTCTAGTTTTCTTAGACTACGAATTTACAGTAGTATGACACATGTCATAGTCACAACAGATAATGTCTTTGATATTTGTATGACTTGATTAGTCATTCTAAAGATAAATGTTGCTGATTAAAAAAAAACAATGCATCAACCAAAGAATGTAAATAATTCCATTTACTTTTATTATTGCATAATAATGCATTCTGCGGCACCCCTTGCCTTCAATTTGCCTCAATAATATTTTGAGGGGACTGTTTTTTCTTCAAATGGAACCATTTGCAGGGGTGAGAAATAAAAAATTTCGATTTCGAAAAAGATGGGCCACCCTATTGTACATGTCTTTACATTAACTTTGAATTTACTTGTAAATGCTGCTATAGAGTTGGAAATGAGTTCCCAATCTATGCGTCCCACAAGAAATAACCTCTTACCCTACTCCAAAGTCTGCGCAAGATTACCGTGTTCATTTAAACTAGAAATAAACCTGAGAAATTACCATTTAGGTAACTCACAATACAAATATGTGCAACTTACATCATATACTTTCACTTAGAAATTGTACTAGATCGAATAATTAATACTACACAAAATTAAACGGTGTTCCTTATAAGTTATACGTGAAAAAAATAATGACAAGGAGCTATAACAAAAAGATAAATAGACTGCTTAAATATAAATACACAAAAATCCATCTTACATCTAAGCACAATACTATTATGCAATACTATTAGATGTCTGGGCGTTATTAATTAAGATAGTATATATAATGTACAGTGTGTACTGAAATAAAGTGTTTTACTAGATTTTAATTAAAAATGTATTTTAATCTAAGCGAAACGCTACCAATAACACATTGTTATTGGTAGGTTAGATTCCGTAGCCCATCTTAATTTTGAGTAAAACAGAACCTCAAATATCAAAAATAGCAAGAGAAATAGACGCAGGTCTGTACCGCACCTATTCTGAGAACATCCCTCCATTTAATGGTGACAGATGTACGTTGCCAGCATTTCTAGGAGCATGTGATGAACTTGTTGAAAGTTTTGAGGATAAAACCACCACAAATCACACTATAAATAAGGCCATTGTTAGGACCATACTTCTATATTGCGCGGACGCGTCAGAATTTGTAAGCCCCGAGAGAAATTAAGTTCCTGGACACTAATAAAAGAGTTTCTAAATAGCGCTTTTTCGGGCAGACGAGACGGAGGGAATAAAATTTGCTCAACGATTTAATGACAGCAAGTATTGAAAAAACGAAAATACCGCACAACTCGGTACCCGCTTAAAATTAATCCGTAGTTTATTAGTTAAGAAGTTAAATAAAGAACGGGCGCTACTGCAACAACAAAACAAATAAAAATAACATATTATGAACAATTAACAACTTAAATAACTTAGAGAAACGAAAATCATAGTAAAACGTAGATCTCCGAGCACACTAAATGCTGCTATAGCATAATTTTGTTAATTTGTTATCTGTTATATCCATAGCGATATAATTCTAATATGTAGATGAGTACACTACAGCTGCCATACAAGTGGTCGCGAACGAAGAATCGAAACAAGAATGACCGCAGAATATAGAAACGTCATAAATAAAATCCTCAAAATTTACATCCCCAATTTCAAAACAAAAAAAACGTATTTAAGAATCAAAATTACAATAAAAGTTTCCAAGAACCATCATTTCCGAGTCAACCTATAAACATACATAGGTGCGTTTTTATGCTCCACCAACCGGTAGCGTAGAATTAATAGAATGTCATTTAACAAAAAAACGAACAAACCGAAACCGTTATGAAAAATCTTAGGTTATGTGTGTCAGGAATAAGTTAAGTAGTGTTATTATACTTGGTGTTTTAAATAACGACAAGCAAACTGTCAGTTTCTTTCGCTGTTACTATCAGTAAGCATAAAGTAATTCATATCATGGATGTTGCATATCAGCTACCTCAGCTGTATCTATTACAGATTATTTAAAGGGTAATAGGAATTTATTATTATCAAATGAAGAAGTACATCCAGAAATATTGGAAAGAATTATCAGCATGTGAGTTTTCAGATTACCCTTATTTATTACCTAATTAGATAACAAATATGTTATGGACAAATAGCGAAGAAATTCCTAAAGTGGTGCGTTTTTGTGAGGATGTTATACCTGCTTACAATTTTTCGATATTCAAAAGCTATTTCAGAATGACTCCATCAGTGTTCGAATACATATTACATCAAATTGCTCCACATAAGATGTTCTGAAGGCGTTCCTCTGAATTCGGCGGAAGGGAGGAAATACAGGTCGACAAGATTCTACTCATAACATTATGGACATTGAGCACTCCAGAGAGTTATAGATCTATTGGAGATAGATGGTAGCTCAGTGGTTTAGCGCGTCTAGCTTGCATACTGGCGTACCTAGCGAAGCAGGTTCAATCCCTGCTCATCGCGAAATAATTTTAATTATAAAATTATCCCCAAGAAGTGGTTCGGACTCCACTATAAGCTGTAGGGCCTCGTTTCTCTTTACCTAACACAAATTCATTCTGGATTTTCAAGGAGTTACTTCGGTGACTTGAGAAGCGGTTAAGAAAACATTTAAAGAAAACATTCAATTGCAAATAACTTCAGTAAATACGGTTTAAAAAATATCATAGGATGTGTGGATGGATGTCACATTCCAATAAAAAAAACCAAAGATTCAAAGTATTGATTACTAAAACAGAAAAAGTTTTATTCCATTATATTTCAGGGGATAATTCAAGACGATATGTTTATAGATGTGGATGCTCGATGGCCAGGCAGTGTCCACGATGCCCGTATTTTTCGGACATCGGACATCCAATTAAAGTGGTGGGTTGCTATCGCAATATACATACTTACAATAAGTTATCAGATGCATACGGGCAAATTTCAGCAAATCGATATTGCGGACGAACTAACCTCTCTTTGTTCCCGAAGATCTGATGCAAAACTTCAATTTATTTTAAATAAATATGATGAATTTTGTATACATTATGTAGACGATATTTTAATTTTTTCCGACAATGAAATGGAACATGTTAGACAC
This sequence comes from Rutpela maculata, assembly GCA_936432065.2. Lineage (NCBI taxonomy): Eukaryota > Metazoa > Arthropoda > Insecta > Coleoptera > Cerambycidae > Rutpela > Rutpela maculata. Next base: position 100,966,080 of record OW386292.2, read on the forward strand.
TTAGATATAATATTGAAAACTTTTGAGGAAGCTGGACTTAAACTCAATTTAGAGAAATGTGAATTTTTTAAAAAAGAAATTCAGTATTTAGGATACGTAATAAATGGAATGGGAATAAATAAAAATCAAAATAGGCTAGACGAAATAAAAAATAATCAGCGCACAAATAATTTAAAAACGTTAAGAAGTTTTCTAACTATTTTAAAATTATTATAAAAGATTTATTCCTAATATACAGGGAGTTATTAAAAAGTATGTCAATCACTTAACCATAGATGCAGCACCTTAAAAAAAGTTGATTGAACCTAATTTACCTCTATCCAAAATCGCACCCCCATAAAGATACAGTCCTCTAAAGTTGGAAATAAAAAAACATATCCTTTAAATATTGTACAAATGGCTACAGATATTTTTTTCAATACTGGAACGCTGTAACATGTCGGAGGTTACCCTCCGACAGTTTAAAGTAAAAATATTTTAAAATAAAGTTTTAGAAATGGCTGATTTGGGATTAAACGACCCTTCCCCCCTACCCTGTTTTTAAGTGGTACGCCTATGACTTTTTTTGGTATATTGCATTTTATAGAAAATTTAATTCTACAACTTTTTTCCATCTTGTGTATTTTTCGTTTAAGTGATCATTTTTTAATGAAACTAAAAACATTGTCATGTGTTTGAAAGGGTAAAATGCTGAAAACTGGAAAAATAATGACTTTTGAATTATGAAACTAGATATTCTGTAGTAGAAAAAGAAATGCTCGCATTTTGTTTTGCTGTGGCATTCGAAAGACTGAATATTTTTAGAGAAAATCAGTAAAAGTGATATTGCTATAGCTAAAGAAACGTTAAACAAATGTGAGTTATGTCTTTTAGGAAATATAATAAATATCATATTAACCAGAATAGAAAGCATTGTAGTTAATGAGTCTTTAGAAATAATTGCAATAGATTATATAAGTCGTATAGATGCAAAAGTCGCGTTTTGCTAAATTTGTAGTTTTGAGATATTTACAGAAAACTGCTACAAGAAGGTATAATTTTACGTAAGTTGAATAAAATTAGATTACACTAGATGTTTTAAATTGTTTGTTTTAAATTGAATAACATTAATTGTAAAATCACCATTTAAAGATATAGTCAGAATTTACATTTAAAAAAATAAACAGTGAGTTTTGCACTTAACTCGTTTAAACAGTTAGTTTTGTATCCAAATATATGCATCTGGAATGAAATTACTATTAGCTCAGCTCCAAAAATTTGTATTACAATTAGGTGTGGGTATATTACAAAAAAATCCATTCTATTATTAATAAGTGTGCATAAGTGTAAAATAAGTGAGGTTAAGAATTATATTTCCAGGTCCACATACTCTGGGTTCCTGCATTGTTCATCATCTTCCGCTTCCAAAGTTTGTGTCTTCGGACCCAAGGCCCAGGGCCCAAAAACTTAAAAAAATTTTTTTAATAAATAAAATTATTACCAAGCCAATTTCATCTATAAAAATCACACATTCATAGCCAAGGCCATCAGCCAACAGACACAGACGTCTCGTAAATTAGTAAAACATGTAAACAACAAACATGTTTAATAAACCTAACATAAAAGCTGTCCTTTCCTTTCATTATTATCATCAATTATACATTATCCGAGTAGGGTAAGTAAATGTATTGAGGACCACGGACTGTCACTAGCTCCAGAGAAGACGGAGGCGATCCTGCTAAAAGGACATAGGAATAAGGGCAGAATAACGGTCAACATAAACGACCGGACTGGAATTGAAATGGACGTGCAGGGCACCTTCGGGGAGCACGTAAAAATGAGCATTGAGAAAGCGGAAAGGAGAGTCGCAGCGTTAACTAGGCTGATGCCCAATATTGGAGGGCTGACTGCCCAGAGGAGACATGTGCTCGCTCTAGGGAGTGGTACAGTCGATTGTTCTATATGGCGCGCCGGTTTGGTATACTGTACCAAGAATTGAAAGGTACAGGACGATGCTGGAGAGGGCCCAGCGAAAAATGCTCCTCCGGGTGGTAGGGGCTTACAGAATGGTGTCCGCACATGCAGTACAGGTGATTGACTACACGAGTCAGGAGAGGGCCACATAATCCTGACAAAAAAAGTGGAAAGAGAAGAAACTATAAGAAGCTGGCAATTGAGATGGGAAGAGGAGGACAGAGTGGCGGGTTGAACAAAGACCTTAATCCCCGATATAAGAGTGGTTGAAATGTGACCATAGAAACCCGGAATACTATTTGACCCAAGTATTGACAGGACGTGGGTCCTTCAGGAAATTCACCCATCGCATAAGGAAATCGAGGGACGAGTACTGTATTTATTGTGGGCAGGATACCGAGGAAGTAGACGACGTGAAGCATAGTGTTCAACTGCCCTAGATGGGTTAGGGAGAGTAGCAGGATGCACGTGGAAGTGGGCGTCACAATAAACGAAACATGATCGCTGAGATGATATGAAGCCCAGTAAAGTGGAAGGTGATCCACAATTTCGGTAAAACAGTCATGAGACAAAAGGAAGAAGAGAAAAGAGAATTCTAGACTATAAATAGGGAATAAACGACAGGATAGGCAAGGATGTGATAAGGAGGAAATACCACCGTACTTGGAGGTAATGTCAGACGCGGAACAGGTAGAGTCAAGTCCAGCACTACCCGTCGCGATAGACACTAAGCGGCGGGTGTCATGATTATTTCCCCTCCCAACAAAAAAAAGAGGTTAGGTTAGGTTAGGTAATATGCAGCCTTGTTTCTTTTGCTATATGAACCGTCATGCGCAGTGAAGATTGTGGGATTATGGGTCCTGGACACACTAGATCTATCTACTAATACCTTCTACAATAGCCAAATCGGCTCCAGAAGGCTGAGGTCTGGGAAAAAGCGAGAATGGGTGAATGACGGCGAAATGTTTGTTTGAATATTTTTCAAATATTTTCGTACCTTTTGTTAAGAAATCATTAATATACCAATAATTGTGTTCATCGATGGTCACAAATCACATTTTTTGACGGTTCATTTAAGCAGATATTATAAAAAAAATAAGGTGATACTAGTGGCACTTATAACCAAGCTACTCATATTTTGGGAGCCTCAAGATGTGGCAGTCTTTGGACCACACTGAAAAGCATGTGGAAGCAGGTTGTGAGAAAATATAAGATCGATAAATCAAGAACAAGAAATAACGAAATCATCCATACATACCCACGATAGTATCGCAAATAATGAATGAGCCAAAAATTACGGCAAACATTATTTCGGGGTTTAGGGTTACTGACTTGTATCCATTTTTGTATAAATAAAGTGGATTACAGTAAAATTATTTTATGAAAACCGAATATGGAAGAAGCCAAAGAAATTAATCCTGAAGTTGTTAACCATTTAAAATATGTTGAAACAAAATTGATTTAATAATGTTGGATGAAGACAAAAAGAAGAAACCATCATTGGGAAGGAAAGGCACATAGAACCTGATGTCGATAATAAATCTATAAGATCTTCTACTTTAATCTGGGTTGATGAATAAAATGAAAATGTGCCAGATGCAATTCCGTCTATTTCATGTGGACCAGAATCCCCTCGACCTAACGAAATTAAAATAGATATGTAAAAATGTAGAATCCATTACACGCAATATTACGTCCTTATCAAAAACTTCCCCTTCATCGGTATTTCATGATGTCATTACCTGGCCCAAAAGTGGAAGCATTGGTGACGACGTGAATCTCTTTGAACCCGAGCTTGCTGAAATTAAAATGTTGGCACCAAATAATTCAAAACCCGGAAATTTTGTACTGGCTAAATTTAAGGTTAAATGGCAAAGGGTTTCGACAACTTACATATATGTGGCCACAATACTAAAAGTCCTCTCCTGAAGAATATCAAATTCAATGCTTGAAGAGTTCGAACACTGTGAAAAATCATTTGATTACATAGACAATGATATTTCACTCATAAATAAGTGATATAATTAAAATACTCCCTGAACCAATTTTAGTGCAAGAAGGCAGAAAGCTTAAAACGACATTCTCCACTACAGTGGATGTTTTTGAAAAACTTTAGTTGTTAGTTTTCGCTTTTTGTTTTTAAAGGTTAACATTTTTATTTCATTTTTGTGAATTTATACTAAAATTAAGTATATACGTAAGTTGGTAATAGATACTAAGGTCCTTCAAATATTCGTTTTTCATTAATACCTAGCATTCAAACATAGATATGGCCAAAGGTGGAGAAATTTTGTGGCCATACGTAGGAAACAAGTGGTCAAAAGTGGGTGGTTTTTAAAATATTAACAATTATAATATGTTTGTAAACAATTTGTCTCCATCTTTAAGGAAAGAGAAAACTTGAAAGTATAAGAATCAATTATTTATTGTATTATTTTTAAATAATTTGTACAATGTACTACAACAAGAAAAGTAAAGAAAAAGTGGCCATAGGTCGGCTCTTTGCCCTATCTAACATTTGTTTTTTTTTTAATAGGTATTACGGCCCATGGAGTAATATGTTTCACATCTGAAGCTTTTGGTGGAAGGTGTAAGGACAATTTTGTAGTGATAGAATCGGGATTTTTGGAGAGGTTGCTTCCTAATGATGTTTTATTGACAGATAGACTGTTTACGATTGGAGACAGTGTAGAAATTTATTTTGCTACAGTTGCAACTTGTAGCTTTTAAAAGGTAAAAACCAGCTTGAACCAAAAGATATTTAAAAAACAAAACAAGTTTCTTGTTTGCGTATAAACGTTGAAAGAGTAATTGGTTATGTGAAATGCAAGTATAATACACTCCCGTAACGAACTGACTATGAGTTTATGAATGATCTCGAACACATTTCAACTGTCGATCAAATTATTACTGTTTGTTATGCTTTAAGAAACTTCTGTTCTCCAATTGTTGAAAACTGTATTAAAAAGGTTGAAGAACCGTTAGAACCAAAGCGGTTATGCACAGTGTATGGAATCAGCCCTTGTAAAAACAGAAGTATATAGTGTATAAAATCAAAATTTGAAGGATGTAAATTACCCAATTTGTACAAATTAGGGGAGAGGGGGGATACTTGATCACATAGGTATTATTAAAAATCTGCTTGCAATATGTTCTAGTTTCTAATTTTACAGATACTTTCGCCATATGGCAACACTGCAACTTGAAGGTTGGCTCTCTGGAATGTAGCGCGAACACATTATAAAATGAGTGTTTATGATGCAACCTAAAAGTAAATATATTCTGCCTTCTTTAGTTCTCTTAATTGTGCAGTGAGTCATTCGTGTTGAACACTTTTCAATAAATGTAGTAGAAATAGAGATTTGCGGAGTGTGTATAGGTGTTTGTCTGCAGATCTAGATTTCAGATATTTTGAGGGATACATGATCAGTGTCTGAAGTGGAATTACTTGATCGGGTGATCAAGTCTTCCTTTAATTATGAAGCTTTGGAAAATGTAATGTAACTTGTAAGAGTTAATTAATGATTCTTTTTACAAATGCTGCGATTTTACAAAAGAAAGCTCAAAACCCAAAGTAAAAATAGATCCGGAAAAAATGAAATATGCTGTTGCCGAGGCCTTAAAAGTAGAAAGTGGTATATTAATTGTGACAAAAAAGTACAAAGTAGACACAATGACATTAAAACGTTATATGAAGAAATATAAAGCTAATCCAGACACTGAAATGACGTCGAACTATAACACTAAAGAACGAGAAGCAGAAGTGGTAGAATATTTTAAAATATGTGCTAAAATGAATAACGGTTTAACATATAGAAAAATTCGTAGGTTAGCTTATGAGTTGACAGTAAAGAACAATGTTAAAGACCACCATAATGGCAAACAAATAAGATTGCCGGAATTGATCGGCTTGAAGGGTACATGAAGCGTAATACATCACTTTCACTGAGGACCCCTAAATCAACAAGCCTGAACAGGGCTGCAAGCTTTAATAAAAATAAATTAATATAACTGATTTTTTTTAGGGTTTGAAAATGATTTTAGACAGAGAAAAAATATTTGAACAAGACATATGGAACATAGATGGGACCGGTTACACAAACCAAAAAAGGTTATTGCGCCAAAGGGCCAAAGGCAAGTTCGGCAAATAACCTCTGCAGAACGGAGCCAACTATTTGCCGTATAAATAGTGGTTCTGGAAGAAACATTCCACGATTTATGGTTTTTCCGACTAAACATTTTAAACCAATGATGCTCACGGGAGCTCCACATGATTCGACTTGGAGCAGTTAACCTATCAGGCTGGATGGTGGTTGATACCTTCTTCCTATATATGCAACATTTTTTTTTGCTCGTGTCCGATGTTCACAAGATAGGAAGGTTCTGGTTATAATGGACAACCATGAAAGCCATATCTCAATTAAAACATTGGACTTTTGCAAAAATAATGCTATAATTTTACTAAATTTACCGCCCCACTGCAGCCTTTAAATGTGGCAATTTATTCCTTATTTAAAAATGCTTGTGACGCAGCTGCGAGGATGAGAGAATACCCAGGCAGGGCCACCACGATTTATGATGTTTCTCAAATTATCGGCAAAGCTTTTCTCGTTGCTATGACTGCTTCAAATATTATAAGCGGCTTTAGAAATGCCGGAATACACCCATTTCATCGATCCATCTTTAAAGAGGAAGATTTTTTACCATCCTTTGTAACCAATCGACAAGAAGAACCAGTTCAGTGTGAACTAAATGCTGACGTTGACAGGAATACTAATCCAAGATCAGTTTTAAATACGTCAACTACAAGCAAAAACAATCCTTTACAGATTAAGGACCAGGAATCTGTGGAATCAGTAGCTAAACCAAGTATATCAATGTCGGTAAGTTTTCTTGTTAGCCCTGAGCAAGTACTACCTTTCCCAAAAGCAGGGCCAAGAAAACCATCAAAGAAAGGTACATAGGAATTAAAGTCAGCAGTCCTAACAGATGCACCCGTTAAAATAAACATTGAAAATGAATAGAGAAGATGAAGAAAGAAGAAAACGTTAAGAAAAGAGTCATTGCACGCACAGCTGACCAAGATCGAGAATAAGAAAGAAAAAGTAAAAAAACGTTTTTAGATCTTCGTCATCTTCTTCCGATGTGAGTGAAGAAGCATCGTAAGCTGAAGCAGAGGATTCAGGAAATGAAGATACAGAAGAAGAATTTGAATAGCTAGTACCCGTATATAACAATAATGAAAAGTAAATTTGCAATTGAACAATTTAAGGTGGGCGGTGCCGTGAACGTAATTCGACAATTTCTCCTACATCCCTGAACCGATTGAAAAAAAATTAATAGGCTTTTAGAGACAACTACTGGAAAATTTTTTACTTGAGAAAATAAAAAATATATATATTTTTGACTTTTCAATAGCCTAGTACTATTCTATAACGTTGTCTCTAAAAGCCTACCAAAAATGTTTTTGAATCGATTCAGAGATGTAGGAGAAATTGTCGAATTACGAAATCATTTTCTTAATCACGACACCACTCATTTTCCTCAAAGGAGAAAGGATGTATTATAAGTTTATGAAGCCTTTGGACATTTTTTAAAAGGCATAAGGAAGACACTTTTGTTTAGTATAGATAATTAAAATTTTAAAGTTTTGTTCTCTACAATAAAGTTTATTATTCAATTATCTGAGTTATTTGCAATAGAAACCTACAGTGATCAAGTCTCCTCTTATATGATCAAGTATCCCTGTGCGTCTGAGCAAGTCTCCCCACTATGTGGGGATACTTGTACATCATAAATTATTAAACATTACTTTGATTTCCAGACATTTATAAGTATACCTATTGATATTAGAAATTATTGTGCAAATAATTAAATAAAGTAAAAATATATATGAAAGATTTTAAACCCACAAAACAATAGTGTGATCAACTATCCCCCCTTTCCCCAACTTAATTTTAAAATTTATCTGAAAAGGAATTTTTCTTATTCTAAGATTATATTATAATGAGGAGAACGTCTTCCAAAACGTTGAGTTAATGACAGTAAAGACAGAAAAGGACTTTGGCAACCACAGGAGATGGCGTGATGCTATCAGCAAAGAGAGACCAACTCGAATATAAAGTAGTTTCAATAGGCATCAATTTGCTTTGGGCCACAAGATTCGATTGAAAATATTACTACGGGCTATAGTTTAGAATTAAAATAGTATATTAGCTTATTATCTAGGGTGTCTTGTACAATTTGGCAGCGCGTACAATATTGCGAATAACATTGCGCTGGCGGCATTAGTTCTTCATTCTTCGTGTATCGCAGTGCCTATTATTTTATTTAGCGTGTAAAGTTTACAGACATTTTTCTTTTACTATGAATGATAAAAATGGGATTGATACATCAACTAACTTCAAGGTAAGAACATGTTTTTGTTATGCATTTATATATTTTTTGCTTGAATTGATTTTTCGGAACTGCATTTCTGTTGGAGCTAGGTTATGTCACATATAGTCTTTGTACTAAATTCAGGCATCTGAAAAATGCGACGTTGCCAATTTTTCTCTTTTGTACCTATTTTTTATTTTAGCTGCAGCGGTCTTGGCAGAAAACTATTACTGTTAGAAGACCACTAATGCAGACTGAATTAGAAAGATATTTGATGGATTCCGACGAAAGTGATTTGGGCTCTTCGAGCGATGATGATGTGAATGATCGCACTTTCAATTCTATAGGGAATATAGCTCTAATTCTGATTCCATTGATAGTTTAGTAGATCACTCGATTCAAGATTTACCAATCATTGAGCCATCTGCTCCCAGCTATATGACAACCGATAATGTTGCTGATAGTGATTTCGATTGGACCGATTCTGGAGGAGAACCAACAGAATTTCCATTTGAGGGAACAGAACTTATCATATATAATTCATTGTTATTTGTGGTGGCCCATTACATATTTATTTTCGCTTACTGATACTCTAAAAATTAATAAACAGACGTCATGGATCCTCATGAAGGACCTAGTACTAAACGTGCAAGAAAACAAGTGAAATTAGTTGACAATTATGTTAGATTGGATAGTTGATGGTTTCGACCTTTACTTGATGAAAATCCATATTAACGTAGAACGAAATAAAACTTATATAGTTTTATGATTTTCACAAATTTATTTATATATTTTTACAAATATATAATTACATGACAATTGTTTCGCCAACACAGTGGCTTCTTCAGATTGAGTACTAGACTAAAATTACGATACCTAACAGGGCGTATAAATGGGGAACAGAGTGTAGTAAAATTTTAATTATTTTAATTATACCTAAATGAAAGATTACTCAGGTATACAATGTTACTAGGAAAGATTTATAATAATAAATATCTGTATTGGTGTACATTATTGTTTGAAAAAATTAATTTAGGTTGGCGAAACAATTGTCATGTAATTATATATTTGTAAAAATATATAAATAAATTTGTGAAAATCATAAAACTATATAAGTTTCATTTCGTTCTAAGATTGGATTGTGAAGAGGTTATAAATATTTTGGGTGTCTGCTCGGATGAAGATCCATATTTAGAGAGTATAATTTTTCCGATGATTTCTCTGAAAGTTTCTCAGATTAAGAGGAAGAACAAATTATGTAAGAATCCAAAATGAAATTAATGGTGAGCTCCAAGAATGCGAAAATCAACATGATCAATCAAATGAAGTTGATATTGAACCAAATGAAACTGATTATACAAATTTGACTATAAATTGGACAGCTCTAGACTTCTCCACAAATCCGCCCATTCACTAGGGAATGTGGGTATTAATATTCACAATTATAAAGAAGATTTTGCTCCTGTCAATTTTTTTCTTACACTTTTCACTACAGATGCTGTCAATTTTATTGTTCAAGAAACCAACCATTTGGCGCAGCAACTGAAAAATAGGCCTGCTGGTAATAAGGAAAGACTATATGTCCTGAAAAAGTGGACTGACGTAACAACAAATAAAATCTATGTGTTCCTTGCACTGACATTGCTCAGTGCTCGTAACAAAAAAACTGACATCAAGGACCAATGGTCGCGTGACCGTCTTTTGTACATCCCAATTTTTTCTCGGACTATGACTCGAGGCTGATTTCTTGCAATTCGAAGTCTGTTACACTTTTGCAATAATGAAACGAAACCAGCGGACGATCAACTTTTCAAACTAAGGGAACTACTCATAAACATCTACAAAGAGAACTATGCAAGCCGTCTTCAGCCATGGCAAAATTTGGCAATAGATAAGACCTAATTCTCTTCAAAGGAAGACCCGTATTCAAACAATGCATCAAAACAAAAAGAACCCGATTTGGAATAAAGTTTTACGTTATTTGTGATTGCGAAACAGGTTATGTTCTCCATTTTATTGTGTATACCGGAAAAGTCACTGACATAAAAATGATTGAAGAGCTCAAAAAATCAAGTTCCGTGATAACAACACTACTGCAACCTTTTTTGTGGCAAAGGATATTCTGTCTTCACTAATAATTATTATAACCAGAACCAGATAATAATTATAATTATTATTCCAGCCCAACGTTGTCGACTTATCTTTGGGACAGACGAACAAATTCTTGTGGCACTGTTTCGGGGAAAAGAAAGAACATGCCAAAGGCGAATCAGTGCGCATGTCTATGACAAGTTATTAGCCGTGTGACGCCATAGAACACAACCGAACTTGGAAGGTAACCAACCAAAATTCGTCACGGCAGCTCTAGTGTCGGAAGCGGGTCGTGGGAAAGGTTTGTGACATCTGACAGTTAATGCAATAACTTCACCATAATTTATTTATTCATCGCACAATTAATAATGTTAAAAGCTGTTTATTATAAACTTATTCGGGCGCCAGCCAAAGTTAATTGGCAGAACGGGATGGAGAACAAGACACAAAACTTAAAGGAAAAACCAATGTAAAACAATGTAATTTAATATAATGATTAGAAGGTAAATACTTGTATAATGGGTAGAACAAAATAATAAAGTAATAAATAATTGAGATATGGGGTTGAAGTTAAAACCCTCCTAATTAAATGAATCACACTTAGGTAAACATTATTAGCATTAGCGTAAAGAAAAGTTTGAGACTATTAAAAATGGATATCGATAAATCTGTATACAATTTATGTATATTTTAGGACCGTAAACAGCTGACACGAACAGAATACACTATGCTACGCTGAGGATCACTTAAACATTTACATAATACGATACAACAGTGATAGAATAAATGAACAATAAATAAGTATACGACAACGGACTAATGGAATTTAGATTTTCTATATCGCTGAATGCAAACTTGGCCATTTCCAATTCTTTGACCCCAAGCAGGAATCCAAAAATTAATGATTTACAGTACCTGTACTCCACATTTGATTACCGATCAAATAGGTTCACCGTGCGCCAGAAAATCACCTCTCGCTACGTATGAGAATGCTTCCGAGCAGCCTTCGCACCCAACACAAGTCATGCAGCTCTGTACAGTTTATCGCTTGGTACCAATTTAAACTAGGGTTCCAGTACGGCAATATCCAAATTATGATTTGTGATATTCCAAATATAATAATTATAAAAATTATAAACCATCAGTTGGCAAAGAAAATTAAAAACCAGCAGGCTTAAGGGCAGAATTTCTATGGTCCACAGAAAAAAAACCTGAAAAAGTTACACTTCATGGAAATTGCCCAGGTATGTTTATGTAAAATCACAAATATTTGACTCCTTTCTTTTAGTAATGCAAAATTTATTTAAAAATGTATGTACTGACCTTAGATGTTATTAGGTTTATTTTCTTAATAAAATTTATATATTTAACACATGGAGAACATGCCCCTGTTCTTCCAGAAATGAAAAATGTCTACCGCTTTTTTGTCTTTTTATTACAAAAAAACCGGAATTTGCGCCAATTGATTAATCAGGCCTGTTCTTTAATTAAAAATCCCTAAATGAGACTTTTGACATTTGTCAACTTAAAAACAAAACAGAATTCATTGAACAAACTTTTATGAGTTTAAAATATTTACTATATTTTGGAATACCAAGATAGCCTATTTTATATCTTTTATTTAAATAACTGCATACTGATTAGAATATAATCTTATGACTTGTTTTAGGGAGCGACATCAGGCTGAAATGTTTATCACATTACCAAAATTTTGGTTCACAATTGAAATCAATAAAAGGCTAGATTTAGTAAAAGAGATTAACTGGCACTAAAAGATTTATCGGCTTGCCAAGTGTAGTTGAAAACCACCGGCACGGATTTGAACTGTCACACACTGTTTCGGGGAAAAGAAAGAACATGCCAGTTCTCAACCAATAGCTAAACAAAGGCGAATCAGTGCGCATGTCTATGACAAGTTATTAGCCGTTGGATCCCAAAAATGTGACTATGATAACGATCATATACCAGAACAGAATAGTTGATTCCAAAATAAAGGACCATGTTACTGGTGAATTGAAGAAAAAACCCGAGGTGGTACTCGATTACATGCCCTTTGAAGTAATTAACAGTAAAATTAATTCAGTAACGGGTAATTAAATAACATCTATTTAAAATATTTCTACTAAAAAAATTTTGATTTATTTGCCCGAATATTTTAAAAAATGGTTACTTTATTTAAATAAACTAAACCCAATTGGGGTGAAGGAGAGTTACTCATAAATCATGTATTTAGGTGCAAAATAGCATTCTAAACATTTTTTTATTCTTGTAATTTTTTTCAAAAATGTAAACTTAAACCAGAAAATTTCATTTTTATACTTCATGGCCGTCATTTTGAGTCAGCCATCTTGAATTTTCCAATTTTCAAAATTGTAATCAGTGACCTCAAAATCCTCCGTATACATTTTCAGTCGGTTTTTTCAAATAGTTTCCGGGATGGCAAATTGACAAATTTAAGTAAATTATTTAGTGCTTAAAATTATTTGTTTATTAATAACAAAATGAAAAAAGTTCCAGGGGTCTGTTTTCTTTTGTGTTTACCAATGTTCTTTAGACATCAACAAACAATTTACAAAAAAAATTAGGCCAATTAATCCTTTTTGTCAGAAAACTTCTCAGAAAATATGACGCGACTAATCATTTATAAAGAAAATAAAGGAGCAAAGGAGAAGAAGTCATACGGCATTATAAGGTATACTTAATAATTTAATATTACATTTACTTATTATAAAAATATTTTCATATTTCAGAAAACAATTATTTATAAGTAAAGCTAAAAAAGCAAAAGAAGAAGCACAGTATAATAAAAAATTAGACTTATTGGTAGCTGTGGCTGCATCAAATGCCAACATCATTCGAGGGTTATTCAACTTAGAGAATCCTAACAATTTAAAGGAAAAAAGCAAAAAAAAAACAATAATTAGACCACTTATAAAAAAAGGTAGTTGAAATCATTGGAAAAAAATTTATAACTTATAAAAAAATTCATAATTCATGTTATCAATATAACTCACGCTGGAAATAAATAACAGATATAATAATACCATATAATTTATAATATTCAGAAAATCGTTTTTAACAAAAACAATTCTATACCCATATACAAGACTTTCTCAATTAAAGTCGCAATAGACGAAACAGGCACAGTTTTGAAAATCTTGCACATTTAAAGAATAATATCTACTTATCAAAAATATAACTTTGACTGGAATTTTATTTATTTTTTTAATCGCATAGACCATGACATTTACACGAATTAAGACATAATGAAAAAGATATTAAAGTCATTAAAGTAAGCGGATCTTCCTGAAATTTTGCATAAAAATGAAAAGTTTCAATCAAAAACAACTTTCCTTACTGACATTTTACTCTATTTTTTACTAACCAGATACCTGACTTAACACCAAACAAAAAAATAATTTCCATTTATTTACCACAACCTACACGATTTAAAAAAATGAAAATTACACCCAACATTTTATTTCAAATAAATAGAAATTATTAGCCCCATGTGCTAAAGATATTCTAAAATCTGTGCCCGTTTCCCCTACTGTGACTTCAATCAAATAATGTCCTGTAAACCTATATATCATTATATAAAAAAATAACATTTTTTTACAAAAAATTATTTTACAAACAACACAAATTATATAGTATCATTGAATCTTTCATTCATTTCCAGTATGAATTAAATTAATAACATTAATTTTTGCAGAAAAAAAAATAACATTTCATTTACAGAAAAACTATGAAAAAATATATTAAATCTTTTTTGGACAAACTTTCAAAAGATACCTACATTTTTCATAATAACCTCCATTCTGTTATCTCTATGTGTTCCTAAGTTACAACCAAGAAAGCATTCTGAAGCACCAAAAATTATTTAAGTCACCGTTTTAATATGCGAGCAGTCTGATTTTTTAGAACATATTTGGATTAAATTTAATTTAGACAATATTTATATTCTTGGAAATATTTATCGGCCTCCTAATAACGACTGCGCGGGATTCTTAAATGTCCTTGAAAACGCCTTAACACAAGTTTCTGATCCTGCCTAAAATTCAATCTGGTTTTAGATCAGGCTATTCCTGTGCCACAGCCCTAGCTTCTATAACAGATGATATTTTTCGTTCCTTATATAATAACAACTTATGTGCACTTATTCTTTTAGATTATTCTAAAGCGTTCGACATTTTGAACCGACATGCTTATTTCAATTTTGCACTTCAGGGTTTGGGGATAGCGCCTGATCTTTAATGACATCATATCTTTCAGAGAGATACCAGCAGGTCTCACTGAATAATTGTAAATCTGGTGTGGAACTGGTTAATCAAGGTGTCCCTCAGGGGAGTATTTTGGGACCCCTGCTGTACACAATTAATACATGTAATTTTTACAATAACTTAGAACATTGCGATTACCACCTATACGCTGACGGCACCCAACTATATTATTCATTTCAATTGTCAGAATTAGCAGAAGCAAACGAAAAAATTGGCCAAGATTTAAATACTATTTTAGATGTTTCTAAGAATCACGATTTAAAAATCAATACTGATAAATCCTGCGCTGTTTTATTTGGAAGTGAGAATCAAAGACGTACTGGTCTAGAAAATTTGGAAGTACACTTTGGGAATAACAAGATACCTTCCAGTGACTCCTGTAAAAGCTTGGGTCTGATTATTGATTTTAAGTTGAGCTTCAAATAATATGTAACCTATATACCAAAAAAGCTTATTTATGGTCAAAGACGCTGCTTGTCTAAAGATATAAAAAAACTGCTGTATGATCCATTGGTTCTCTCTCATTTGAACCAACCATTGCGACAATGTATATGGTCCCTGTCTAGACAGTGTTGATACGAAACGGGTTTAAAAAACCCAGAACAGCTACATGAGGCTCATTTTCGGCATAAAACGTACAGAACGTATATCGCATAAATTGAGAGATGCTCACTGGCTTAATATGTTCAACCGCAGAAAACTACATGTGATATATTTTTTCTTTAAAATATTGAAATATAAAACACCTGCTTATTTGCATAGTAGGTTATCATATAGGACAGATGTGCACAACTTAAATCTACGTCACCAAAATATCCTTACTATACCTCGTCACAAAAAAAGAAATTTTTAAACGGTCTTTTTCTTATAATATAGCAACCTGCGACGATGTCATGGATGTGTCCAATTTCTCAATATTGTTTAACATGTTTAAAGCTAGGTACAAAAGACTTTTGTTTGATCATCAATAATTATCTATATTCTGTATTGATATACTTATGTTTAATATATTTATTATACTTTTAATCGTTTGTTAATAGTTATGTTGTAGTATAATTTCTATGTTACTGCGTACTCGTAATTTCAATTTTAATTCGTAATTTTCTCAGGCATATGTGAAAGAATTAGTATTTTACCTAACATATGGCCTTTCGTTTACTCTCCCCATATTGTGTATTATATAATGTTATTTATATATTTTTTGGATAAATAATAAATATATTATTATTGTTATTATTATTATTTTTTATTTATTTTTTTTTAGTTAAAAACCAGTCACCCTTCTCTGTGACTCCGACCCTCACAGAGGGGAGCTGGTAGTACCGGCAGCCACTCCCCACACCCGTGGGGTAAGCGACTACTGGGTCCGAGAATCGTGTGCCGTGAGTAGACGTAATGAACCGAGGATGACGGCCTTCTGCATTCTACCGGCTAAGACCTCTGCCGAATTTCGGCATGCTAGTATTATCTTAAGTTCTGAAAGCAGTGTGTGCCTCGTTCCTATAATCAGTATCACTATGGTCTGGAGAGTCTGCGGAGTTCGAAGAGCAAATCTTGATATTTTGTCCGTTTTTCCTCCTCCTTCAAGACAATGTTGTTTTCCGCGGGAGCCGAGAACTCCACGACAAACATTGTCTTGAGTTGATGATCGAGGAGGACTACGTCAGGCTTGTTGGCTTGTATTTGCCTGACGGTGGGAAACGAGTAGTTCCAATAAATTAAACACTTCTCATTTCCCACAACGTACTCAATATCCCCCGGAGCGCAAGGCAGCACTGGTGTCTGGTCTATCCCATACGAGTACCTTAGGTGATAATAAAGTACTCGTAATGCTCCGTCGTGCCTCTGGATATAGGCCGAGACTGCATATGCCGGATACGCCGACAACAAGTGCATCAGAGTTTCTGGCGCCCTGCGGCAGGCCCTGCAGCTGACATCAGGGACCTCTATACCCAGGACACGACTACGATAGAGGAGGGTATTAAATACACCATCCTGGCAACCATTATGAATCCCTCGGTCTCAGACTTCAGCCCGGCTGACCTTAAGAAAGCAAAGGTCAGCCTTTCGGATAAGCCAAGGTTTTCTATATTTTTATAGAAAACTCCATGCATTGGCTTAGCCGTGTGAAGCTGCAGAAAGATGTTGTGTTCTGCAGCTTTAATTTGGGCTTTTCGCCGAGCAGGTTCCAACTCGGTGACAGAGTCGCGATTTACCCGCTCGACGTCGAAGGAGAGACCAAGTTCATCGGCTGCTCTCTGTGCTGCCTTAAACAGAAAGGCTCCTACCCCTGCATTTTCATGGTCCCGGACCATGCAGAGGACTCCATTTTACTATCCCAAAGGAGTAGAGAACGATCGGAACGGCAAGCATATTGGTAGCAGACACCTTGTTCTTCCCCGACAGTTCTGAAGACCAGATCTGTTGGAGTCGGTGCTGATACTTACCGCGGAGAGCGTTTTTCAATATACTCACTTCTTGGGTGGAGCGTTGCTCGACACTCAAGTAAGTATACGACTCTCCGGCATCTAGATGATGTAAGATGCTTCCGTCTACGAGCTGCGCATCCTCTCCGTAGTCCCCGCATCGTCCTCTCTTGAGATGGACCAGTGCACATTTGTCTAACCCGAACTCCATACTGACAGCCTGCGTGCACTCCTGTACCACCCCGAGGGACTGGTGTAGGTCTCTCTCTCTAAAGTTTAAGGTCATCCATATAAAACAGATGGGTGACCTTATGCCTCCTATCGCCGTGGGTACCGCAGTTGTAGCCACGGGTTTTCCGGAGCGAAACGGATAATGGCAGTAGTGAGATGCAAAATAGAAGGGGGCTGAGGGAGTCTCCCTGAAATACTCCCATTCTAAACGATACATTTAGCCATGAATTGAAAATTCTGGCCAAATGGTGGTGGGTACCGGATAACTTTTTCCACCAAAAGTTATTGATCCCGTTGGGACCTGGAGCAGCAAAGTTCTTAGAGCCATCAAAGCTCTTCGAACCTCTTCTGGGCTTATCGGTTGGCACACCTCGTTTGGTTATTGAAGCCTTTGACAGAAGGCTTCAAAGTGTGCCCGGGCTGGAGAGTCTCGGTTGAGTGGAAGCTTCTCCTCATAAAGCGTTTTCCAGAAATTTTCCACCTGATCTACAGCCGGCGGATTCTCTGCAACACGCGGAGGCGATTCGAAAAGGCGCGAGGGCTTTTGGCAGAAGTGTTTATTTTCCGCCAGCCCCCTCGCCCGCCTCACTAGTGATTTTTTACAAACCACTAGCATCCATATCCTGTCGAGACAATGCTGTTTGGTAGTTCGCAGCACTGCCTCATTGAGTTATTATTATTATTATTATTTTCGGGTAGCCCGCTGCCGGACAGGACTTCCGTCCGTGGCCTCCGACACCACATGGTAGCCGCGCCGGCAAATTTCTTACAGCCACTCTCCACGACCTGTGGAGTTAGTGACTGTAAATACCTAAATCGTGTGCCCTAAGTAGACGAAGGGACCCCAAGATAACCGCCTTCTGCCTCTGGCCTGCCAACCATTCTGCCGAATTCTGACAGGCCGGTATGATCTTCAATTCTGAGAGCAGCGAAGGCTTCATGCCTCCGAGTACGCCGATTATTAGGACGACTATCTTGACCGAGTAGTCTGGGTACAGCACTTGGAGCTCATACCGGAGATCACGATACTTCGTCCGTTTTTCCCCCTCCTTCAAAGCGATGTTTGTCTCAGCAGGGGCCGAGAATTCGATTACAAACATCAGTTTGTTCTGATGGTCGAGGAGGACTATGTCAGGCTTGTTGGCTTGAATTAGCCTGACGGTCGGGAACGAGTAGTTCCAATAAATTCGGCACCTCTCGTTCTTGACAACGGACTCAATATCTCCGGGGATGTGAGGCAGCACTGGTGTTTGGTCTACCCCATACGAGTGTCGTAGATGGTAGTACAGCACTCATAAAGCCGCGTTATGGCGGAGAATGTAGGCCGAAATCGCGTATACCGGACATGCTGAAAGCAAATGCATCAGCGATTCCGGCACCTGACGGCAGGTCCTGCAGTTGGTATCAGGGACCAAATACACCCATTACGCGGCTTCGGTAGACCAAGGTGTTTATTACACCATCCTGACAGGCCACAATGAATCTCTCGGTCTCCGACTTAAGCCCAGCTGACCTTAAAAAGACGAATGTCAGCCTAGTCGATAAACCCAGTGTTTCTATGTTTTTATAGTATACACCGTGCATGGGTTTATCGACATACTGCCTAAACAGGCTGTCCTGTTCTGCAGCTTTTATTTGGGCTTTCAGACGAGTTGGCTGAAGCTCAGTGACTGACTCTATGTCAGCACCGCGTCGGCCACTTCGTCTGACGTCGAATACGAGACCGAGTTCATCTGCGGCTCTTTTTGCTGCCTTAAACAATCCTGCGCCCACTCCTGCGATTTCGTGATCTCTCACTAATAGCAGGAGCGGATCCAAGCTCCTGAGGATGTTACATGCCATACTCAGCGCTATTTTGCCATACATACACTCCAGACTCAAGAGTCCTCGCCCTCATAATACGAAGAGAGACTTTCACGTCACAACAAAATATGATCTATTGTAAGCATTGTGATAATAAATTTGCATCATTTATTACTATAGTAGATAAGCAAAGAGAGTTCTGGACCGGAAGTGACTTGGATGGCATGTGTCCATCGAGATCTGACCATGAGCTGTTGGTCATTGTCGTCGGAGCTGAAGAGTTCTTGTGGTGAAGAGTGACGCATCACGTGGTATGGGTGTGAAGTCTGTACCTAATGCCCTTCTGGCTAAGAAATATTTCAGCATGACTGTGCAGATTTTTCATTTAGGTAAATTTAATATAAACGACGACGGTCGCTGGCTCCGAGACATAGGAGAGGAAGTGATAAGAAAACGGATATGTGATAAGAGAGTGTAACATTTGTATAGAAATGCAAATTAAATGAAATTTTTATCATAACCGCCGGTTAGGGTGGGCAATATATTTATTATTATATTATGGTGATGTTTGAATGTGAACATAGGCGTACATAAATTAAAAAAACTCGACTTTAATCAAATTCAGATATAAATTAAACAAAAATTGTATTGCTATTTCATTTATTACAAAAACAGTATAATATTATTCATTCACACTGCTGCGGAGACATGACATTTTTCCTAATAATTTTAATTATACACTTTACAATTAGGAGAGAAGAACAAACTGTAATGTAATACAGCAAACCAGACACAGCTTCCACTCCAATATCATAATTTTGTTTTTCAGAATTTGCATTGCTGATGATGGTAGGTGCAGTACAGGGGGTGGCAGCACATAATTTTTCCCAATAGGTATCACCCATTGTATTATCTTAAAATCGTATTCTTAATTTGTACTGAATTGTATTGTTTGGAATGATCGCTGTAAAAGTAGGTGCATTATTAACTGCATATGGAGTCATCAACATCCAGTTCGATGGCCAGCTATCGTTTTTCCTCTCATTTTCATCGAAACATACAAAGACTTCTCGACTACCATAAGGTTGATGTATGTACAGGATATTTTGCAGTACCGCATGTAAAATTATGAAATGCGAACTTAACATCACCATTGTTTTCAGTAAACAAACTATAATTTTTTTAGTAAATCCATATATAAGTGGGTAAAAATAATGTGATATAAATCATATCCTGTCTCGTATTATATGGGCGTTGGGGAAATGCGACGACTCTGGCGACCTCTCTCTGATGATGTATTAAAACGTGTTAAATTATTAAATACTTTTCGATCCCATATTAATTCCTCATCTTTCATATCTAATTTGTGGAAACTGGAGAACATACACTGCTTATGCTCATAAAATTTTATATGCTCGTTTAACTTTTCCAACTGTTTGCAATGTCTTTCTAACCTCACTATTAACTCTGACATGCTGCTATAAGATTCGCTAGGATACTAAATTATTTTTACAAGTATTTAGTTTACTTTCCGTCCGTCTCAGTTCCTGCATACAGGAAGAATACTGCCATTGCAAATTTAACAAACTCCTATCAGTAGTGTTAGAGATTGTAGGTGGGGGTAATGTGCTGCTGCTGAGGGAAATAAAACTTTCGGCTTTAGGCAATCGTTTGATCTCCATATATTTGGCTATGTATTTATCTCTTTCAAATTCTAATCCCTCGGTGTTAGCTACACACGCAGTGAGATCAGATCTTAGCTCTAACATTTCATTCGTTGTATTAGTGAGTAAAATTCTTAAGTTTTCAGCGCTTTCACAACTACTATCCAAATTCAATTTTAATTTATTTTCACATGATATTAAATCATTCATAAATCTAGCATTGGCATCCAATAATCTTATTTCCAGATCTCTGTATAGTTTTCGGTATAGCTGTAATTCATCATACATATCATTTGCATGAGTCTGACGATATGGGTGTGATAAATTTAATAAGCCTCTTGCCGGTAGGGGTTGAATTGTAGTAGTAGCTGATACATTTCTTGCTGGTGGGGCTTGATTTGGAGTAGTAGCAGCCGAAATAATAGATAAATTAGTCTGTTGATTGTAGTTGGACAATCTTCGTAAAACATTTACACTAGGATATTTTCTATGTAGATTGCTGTATTGTATATGTATCGATGTGTTATCGACATGATGACTAATATTTACAGAGCCATTATTAGTGTGTACAGAAGACTCGAAATAATCACCACGACACAACAGCGGTGCAACAAAAATGAATATGTATGCACGTGACAACATCTTACTATTTACTAATTCACACTGATTTGCATGTTTACTTTTAACATCTAAAAAGGGTGGTGGGGGAAGAAAAAAAAAATGTATTTATAATATTTTTTTTATTTTGGTAAAGAAGAATGCAACCAATTATAAAGTTTAGTACAATTTCTTAAACTACACATTGATTTATTATTTAAATGATTAGGACAATAAGGTATATCTCTAATAAATTTTGGTACACCAGTCATATTCTCTATGTTGATAATGCTAGGAATGGCTGATGAAGTTTCTTCCAGTTCACACAGCTTATTTTCGAGAAACTGTTGCTTTTGATGCCCTTTAACATACACCATATCAATATTACTATTCAATAAGTGCTTCTGTAATATGTCATCTAACATGGTATAGTCTATGTAACCACTATCATATTTCAAACCATGATGAAAACGCTCTAAATATTTTATCTGTTTTCGTAGTTTATGGTCTAACGTGTTGGCTGGAAATGGAGCTTTCAACAGATAATGAGCTGTTTGTCGCTCACTAATAAATGTTATTTCTTTCGGATAAAAATCAGGTAAACTGAATCCCTGAATATCAACAATCATTATCTTCATGGTGGCGTGTGGTGTAGACTGAGAAAACTTCTTAGTGAATATATCTTATATAGCACTCCTTACGATTCCACTAAGCGGTAAATATTCCACAACTCGATCGTGGATAATTATACAATATGCTCTAGTATCATTTGGAAACGCTACCCTGCTTTCGATTTCTAATTTGACATCGACAGTGGCTGACTTTATCGAATCGTTTCTTTTGGAACAGTCAATGACAAATAAGGCGCGTGTTTTGAACGCTACAAAATCTAATATGGGCTTTATGGGCGTGTTGTTTGAAGCAAATATTTTGGAAAATTGAGTGTACATGTGATAAGCATCGGAATAGTTTCGTGAAGTAAAATTTAATTTCAAATCTTCATACGGATAATATTCCGAGTTTATAGTCAGTTTTATATTAGACACATTAATATTATCAAAGTGTGTAATATCTACTTTCTTCTGATCTTTTCGTTTTGTTTGAAATGCCACGATAACATATCTAGGACTTTCTACGTTAGTACAAGTTTTAACTGACCAAATTTCTTTCACAGCTCCAGCCGTTAAAGAAGGCAATTCATGAATCTCCCACGTTCTATAGGGAATGAAAATCGGTTTATCTCTGTTTATGTTATCTAGCAATTCCAATTTGTTTGCATCATTTAAAAATACATGTTTAACTTTAAGTTGAATATCGGTTATAGTTAATTCAGCTACAGCATTGTCTGCCGCTACTTTATAACAGTTAGCGTCAGTTCGAGCTCTAACCAATCTTATAATCTGTCTTCCAAACATGACTCTCTTATAATCTTGAAATATCCCGAGCAAATGACTTAATGGAATTCTCAGGAAAAATGTTCCATTTACTGGATCATAAGTTACCAGCTGGCCCTCAGGAAAATTCCAGCCTGCTGGGCTAAGCGTGTCATCATCTTTATCATAGCACAGATAGCCTCTCACCAGACTCACAGTACCTGCGTCTCTCACTTTATCCACTTCTTTACCATTCAACTCATAACTAATGGAATCAAACATGTATGCTCCGGCATTATTAGTAAATTCAATAGTTCCATCACCGCTAGTTTTCTTCAACGTTCCTTCAATCAATAAAGCCGCATCATGCATTAATAATAAAGCATCTTGCTGATGAATTACAATTTCAATTTCATCATTATTTCTGAACGACTTAACGAACGGGTGATACGTTCGAGTTTCCTCTCTGTCGAAGGAATTATCAAAGTGTGGATCTTGGAATAACTGTAGTTCTTCCAACATGGTAACCCAGAGATTTTAAATACAAGATATTTGCTGACGTTAAAGATGATGCTACCTTCTTACCTGAACACTTGACTGGTAATGAA
This sequence comes from Rutpela maculata, assembly GCA_936432065.2. Lineage (NCBI taxonomy): Eukaryota > Metazoa > Arthropoda > Insecta > Coleoptera > Cerambycidae > Rutpela > Rutpela maculata. Next base: position 100,989,487 of record OW386292.2, read on the forward strand.
TGATGTTGATTTGAAAAATTCTTATTTAAATACTTTAATGGTTTAATTATTAACCCCATAATTTTTTCAATTCCAACCTTATAATAATTTCCTCACCTCTAAAATTAATAGGTTTAGAGTTTTGATCCAGTATCTCCAAGGTGATATTAGTTATTTCCCGTTTGTTATTTACTGGAAGGAATATTAGATTATTTGGTTGTATGTCTATGGCATATCCCGGATTTACAGATGGGGCGAATTCAAAAATGGTATGTGATGGTTTGTTATTGTAGAATGCTCCTTTGGTAATATTACAGTCTACGTGGATCGTTATAACCTTCACTATCTCTACAGGCAAATCAGATTGATGTAAAATATTGGGTTTTAACTCGCGAGCTGAATAGCCCAGTAAACTGGCTAGACTATCGCTAGGTATAAAATTTATCTCGTGCTTGCTCCTAATTTCACACTTGAGTGTATTATTGTTGGGTTTCAACGAGAAGTATTCAACACCTTTCACCGGTGACGTTATTTGACTCTGTAGATATGCTTCAATATCACTTATTTCATAAGATCCAGTCGGAATCGAAATTACTTTTTCTTTACTTTTATCACCTAGCTCCCAATAGTAAAGCTTGTTATTTACACCTTCTTCGATATTAGGAATGCTATTATAGGTATGAAAACCAATTAGAGCTAATGCGTAATCGTACTGAGGATCCAATTCAATTGGATTATAAAAGTCTATGGAAAGAGTGGCACCTCGACCTCTTATCGTGAATATCTGAGACATACTGAATGAAACTTATGGGATATTACCGTTTTTATAAAGAAACTCTAAGCATAAATGTCCGCAATTGATTGTATTGAATTTTTGGTAACTATCATAATTAAATCGTATTTTACATTTATCACCAAAGTAACGTATTAATTCTACTGGTGGTTTAAGCGCGCCAAAACTATCAAAATAAATAACATTGTCAGCACACTTTTTATATGCTACCCAATGCGTGCCAGGCCCTTCTTGCGTGTCGAGATTAATAATTGCGCTTTCATATGTTCTAGGAGCGTGAGGTAACGAGTCACGCATAAAGACACCTCTGAAGTGCGGAATTTTCAATTTTTTAACATACTTCATCAAATCTACATCAAGAAGGGCTCTATTGGGTAGCTTCACTGGGAGTTTCTTTGCTGCTTTTTCAGGTACAGCCCATAGCCCTTCTTATGAGGTTTCAAATACATCCCCTTTCCTAAAGCTATAGCCTCCATAGTTTTATTATGCCGATCAGCCTCTTCCAATTTTTTCTTTGCAGCTTTGGCGTCGATGACAGCTTTTGCCACACCTGCAGCCCCTCCTGATAGAGCTCCTAGAGCACTCAGACCGGCAAAAATAGGAATTAGCGGTAAGATTCCACCGGTCTTGGGTAATGGTAGTATGCGTGGTGCTTTTATCTTTTTTCGACCACCTACAGCGTTCATAGCTGATTTCGCTAGCTTCAAGGCCATACTAGCATTTTTTCTTAGATTATTATTATTAGGTTTTTTAAACAATCTCTTAACAACACCAATAGTTTTGCGAAAACCGACTTTTTGCCTGCGAACCCCCATTCCCATCTTCCGTTTAACCTTCATAGCGTTAACAACAGCCCAAGCGGCCGACTTCTCTTTCAAATTAGCGTCCTTAGACTTGACTCGTTCCCAGGCACGCTGCTCAAGATCGTAATCAGCCTTATGTCTATCTTCTAAATTTGAGCTTTTACTATAGGCTATATCGTGTTCGCGACAGCTTCGGTCGAGATCGTTAATGCCTCGCTTTAACCGTTTTTCCAACTTGGTGCCTGGACCGCAGTACTGATATCCTGGTAAATGCGCTTCAAATGGTAACTTATTTATCAGAGAGTTTACTACTCCACTACCCTCCTTCAACATCAACATCTAAACTGATAATGAGTAATAATGTAAAGGTGTAGTGTATATAAGCTGCTACACATCACTGAAAGTGTGAGTCTACGATGCGGCTTCTTAAACAGCGGTTGTCACTTCCAGTGGAGAACTTGGATATTTTCTCACAATGTCCAGCAACCGAAAAACATGGCCCATTATTTCCTAGCGCTTTAAGAGCGATTGTATGCGGGTCCAGTGGCGCTGGCAAAACGAATCTCCTACTAAGTTTATTGTTCGATCCTAATGGGCTGTGGTTTGAAAATGTATACGTCTATTCCAAATCTCTATATCAACCGAAATATAAATTGCTGGAAGATGCATTGAAAAAAGTGAAAGGTGTTGGTTATTTCCCGTATACAGATAGTGAAGGTATAATCGATCCTTCTAAGGCTAGAACCAATTCCATATTCATTTTCGATGATGTGGCTTGCGACAAACAAGATAAAATAAGAGCCTACTTCAGTATGGGTAGACATAGACTTGTGGACTGTTTCTATCTATGTCAGACCTATACACATATTGGCAAACATTTGATACGAGATAATTGTAACTGTATTATTTTATTCAAGCAGGACCGTATGAATCTTAAACATGTTTATGATGATCACGTAACTCCAGACATGACTTTTGATAAATTTGAAAAACTATGCGCCGAATGTTGGAATGACAAATATGGTGTATTAGTAATAGTTAAAGATTTTGATTTGAACAACGGACGCTATCGAAAAGGATTCGATCAGTATATATGTATATGATACATCATACAGCTTTATTACTGTTCTACACGTTAACAGATACAGACCTGCGAAAAGCTGTAACAGACCTGTGAAAAAGCTGTAACAGACTTGTGAAAAGCTGTAACAGACCTGTGAAAAAGCTGTACAGACCTGTATAAAAATGAAGTATAAAAAAATATCTCTAGAGAAATATAAAGTAGTAAAGCCACACATACATGATTTAGAAAAGGAGAAGTTACTTAAAAAGAAAATTACTGAAGTGTCAAGGGCAATCAGAAAGAAATATTTGGCTTTAAAGCTAGGAAAGGCTGAAGAAGACGAATCTCTCAATCGTATATTCAAACCAATTGTAGAACCATTACATGATATTAAAATAAACACATCTAAAAGCGTAGCGGCGGCGGCGGCGACAGCAGCAACGGTAATACCTGAACCACTAACCGAACGACGGATACCATCACCACCATCAGTAAACTTTCTACCTGATGAGAAGATCGGTGAAGTCTTTCTCGAAGAAGAAGAAGAAGAAGTACCAGAACTGTCATTTGATGAAATTAAAGAACAATACGATAATCTAGTTAAACATAATAAACATGTTATAGATGAATGTCTGGAGCAATTTCCACCATTAGCGAGATATTACATTGAAGGATTTTTCACAGATAGTAATAGTTACGATACAACATCTGGTGCTCGTTTTGATTTTCTAGCAAACAAATTATTTATGGGTAATAAAGAACTGAAAATAGCCGATAATAACCTTGTGATCGACGATAGACCATACCCGGGTACTAAAGGGTTATATGAATTGATATTTATGAAAAACCCCAATGGGTTCAATGAAACTGATTTAAAAAATTACAAAGAAATTCTAGATTTAACCAGTGCTCACAAACGCGATTACAATCCGCAGGAGCAACGAAGGGGGCATAGGCACTATAAATATACGAGTGTAATAAAACCTCTATATGTAAAACCTCGATATGATCCAAGAATTAGGAGTAAGTCACAAAATGCTCCTTCGAAAAGCGGATCTGGCATGGCTGTGTACAATGAAAAACCAATAGAATACGTTTACTGGGATGACGTAAATGAACTTGTTGATAGACTAAAACTTTTAATAGCCTCAAAAAGCGCTGGAAACACAGACTCTCACGATAATGAGATCTTGAGTATATTATCGGAACTGAAGGAAATAAGTGTTATTGCTTAAATATTTACAACTTTGCTAAGTATCATCATTTACAATATGCCCGTAGACAAGTTCGGTAGGTCTAATATAGACCAAGATAGTGTTCCAAGTAGTGGTTCCTATTTACTTTCGCCTTATAGGCATGGCTTCACCTTCACCGAGGATGGAAATATAGATGTGGAAAACCTAAAACTTAGTAATGTTAAGTCACCTACTAATGATAATGATGTTTGTAATAAAAGATATGTAGATGGTAGCCTAAAATCTCTAGATAAGGAACTCCATACAATTATTGAAATGTCTTCAATAGATGCTATTCGAGAATTTGAACATAAATACAAGAGTTTCAACGAATCGCTTGAGATCATCAAGAAAGATGTTGGGAATTTAAGAAATGAGTTTTCAAATAAAATAAATATACTCAAAAATGACAGAACTATAATAATTACTGATTTGTCAAATGCAATTTCTAACTTAAAATCGGCTGTACAGGTAAATACATTAAACTTGGACAAGATATCAGATCTAGATCTATCTGCTAAAATAACATCGATGGAAAATTTTATAACAAATATTGAAGGGGAGCTAAATCAATCTGCTAAAATAATATCGATGGAAAATTTTATAAAAAATATTGAAAGGGAGCTAAATCAATTTAGAGATACCGTCGTAAGACAAATGTCTGAAGTTTATTTAGATATGGCCAATCTTAAAAAGAAAAAGTTAGTTCACTGATAACACTGCTGCTGGTGAGTAGTCATGGAGCATACAAAAGAAAAAATTCAAGTGATAAACGAACTCCATAAACCAGCTAGAAAAAATTTCAAGCGTCGGCGTACTATCATAAAAGGTTTTGATGATCTTTGGCAAATGGACTTGGCTGTAATGGGTCACGCACATGTTAATAGTAACTTTAGATATATATTAGTGATGATTGATTGTTTTTCGAAATTTGTTTGGACCAAACCTTTAAAAACTAAATCGGGAAAAGAGATAACGCAGGCTGTTGGTGAAATATTCAAAGATGGTAAACGAATACCTAAAAATTTACAATCAGATCAAGGTACTGAGTTTTATAACACTGGTTTTAACAGCCTGATGAAAAAGTATAATGTTAACCATTATAGTACGTTCAGCATTAAAAAGGCTGCAATTGTGGAACGTGTTATAAGAACGTTAAAGGAAAAGTTATACAAATACTTTAGTTTGAACGGAACGTACAGATGGCTTGATATACTACCTCAAATAACTGATAATTACAATACGCAACGCCATCGAACTACGGGTATGAAACCATGTGAAATAAACAAGAAAAATGAAAAAATTATTTTAAATTCCTCTTATAACTTTATTAAGATGGCGACAGATCCGAGAAAATTTAAAATTGGCAACCTTGTTCGTATTAGTAAGCATAAACATGTATTTGAAAAAGGATACACTCCCAATTGGACAACGGAATTATTTAAAATCGTTAAAGTACAGATTACCAATCCCATCACCTACCTTCTTCAGGATTTGCGTGGAAATCCCATCGCCGGTGGATTTTATGCCGAAGAACTTCAAAAAGCTAAATATTCGGATGTTTATTTAGTAGAAAAAGTATTACGTAAGCGTAGCAATAAAATTTTTGTTAAATGGTTAGGTTTAGATAAATCTCACAATAGTTGGATAGACAACACAAATATACTCTGATGTGTTTCGATTTGCATGTATTTAAATGGGGAATTGTTTCAATTGACTAGAATTATGTGATTTAACATTGGTTCTTATGGAAAACACGCACAAATTCAGCTCGATAAGAGGCCTTTTGATTAACCGGAAGCATTGCTGGTGCAGCTAATTTATTTGAAATATAGCAAGCCTGTTACTGTTAGTTAGTCGTGAAACATGGCATCAAACACACCTAGCCCCACGTTTTCTGAAGATTTCGATCATTGGCGGGAAGTTGATCGAATTACCGAAAAGTATAGAGTTGCAAAATGAAGAAAAGTACATTTATGAACGTGTATTCACCATGAAAAACTCTTCATATAGAATAAAAGTTGGATTAAGTAGTGCACGAAACAATGTTCCAGCTGTAAAAATATTAATGGCCGCTAATGAGCAGGTCAATAAAGCTCATAACATTTCCTTCGATGCTGAAGATTGGTATGATTTTATTACTTACCTTAAACAACTTTCCAATAATTACTTCGATGCTGATAGTGGATTTGGGGAGGATGAGGAGCCTGCTGCGGTGAAGCAGTTTTCAAATTACATTATCAACACATCGTCATTTATGGGTGCTAAGATGTTGAAAGTGGCTAATGATTTTGTTACGTTTTATATATGTGAAAATACTGTGCGTGAATTTATTAACATTAGTAGGCTTATCAATTCAACTATACATGTATTAAATGGTTTAGATTTTGCTGGATTTTACAATAATTTTTTGAATGTCACCAATAATATACTATGTGAATCTAATTATGAACTGCCTTCAGATAATGTAATGTTATATTTATGTGATTTATTACCACATTCCATTCAAATGCATTGTATTCGTGAATGTTTACATTTTAATAGAGCTAAGGTTATGAATGATTTAGATAGAAAAATGTTTATATTAAATGCTTGAATAAATATTTTCAAATAAATACCATCTTATTATTTATCCCAATTCAGTAGTTATTTGACTGGTATATAAAATGGATGTGCAGTATGAGAAAAGATTAGAAACATTTGAAAATTGGTTATCAGAATTTCCAAAGTCTATTCTAGCTCTAGCTGGTTTCATTTATGTTGGTCAAGAAGACATAGTTAAATGTCCAATATGTGAAATTGAATTATGTAATTGGTGTGAGGGTGATGATCCCACAGCAGATCATTTGAGATGGAGCCCCGACTGTCCGTTTTTTGAAAATGGTGAGGATAATTCGTTATTTATTAAGAGAAGACGGACCCCGCTTTATTCAGATAAAATGACTTTGGAAAGCCGCTTAAAAACATTTGAGAACTGGCCCCCTCAGATAAGCCAAAAACCGAGAGAATTAGCTGAGGTAGGTTTCTACTATACCGGCACAGGTGATCAAGTCATATGTTTTCACTGTGGTGTGGGTTTAATGAATTGGAGTTCTGGAGATAATGTGTGGGAAGAGCATGCCCGCTTTAATTCTAAATGTGAATATAATCAGCTCAAGAATGAAAAAAATGTAACGTCATCACTAGCGATAAAAGAAATGCTAGTATCAGAAGAAGCACAGGATGTAAAAATTAACCAAGTTGAAACTTGTAATAAACTGTTATGTAAAATTTGTTTAGAAAATGAGCTCTCTGTTGTTTTTATGCCCTGTAAGCATACAGTATGTTGTAGTGATTGTTCAGTTAATTTTGATAAATGTATTTTATGTAGACAAAAAATCACATCTTTTTTGAAAATATTTATATCATAAATAAAGTATATATGATAATGAAGTGTTTTTTGATTTTTCCTAATTCCTAGAAATAAAAATCAGAGATAAATTTTATAAAATTTTATTTTAAACACATAAAAAGAGCTTATAATGTGCAGACAGTAATAAGTTTTATAAAATATTATTTTAAATACAAAAGAGCTGCAATAGTTTAATCTTAACAATAAGCACATTCTATTTTAGTTTGATTTCGACATAAAGCAGTATACGCTATTAAACTAAGTTTTTTTGGATTGTAGGGTTTATTTATAACAGATCTGCGGCGAAAAAGGTATTTAAAAAACCGTTCAATTTTTATTGTTCTAAGGAAAAGATCAGTACCATTTCGAGGAAATTTTATCATTCTTAATTCATCACGCTCATTAATATATATACCTACTTTACATACTTCCATATCAAAGTTTTTTAAGATGTTAAATACAAAATTTTCATAGTTACAATCAAATTTTCCAAGAGAAATTTCATTAATTCTTTCGGTTTTGTAGAAAAAATGTGATGTGGGTGTTTTTATTGCATATGGTGGATAGTCTGAGTTTTCTACATAAATGTCAATATCACCATATGCATAGGTTCTATTAAGTAAATATGCGGCAAAACCGCCTGCAATACAACATTTTTTATCCATCGTCGTTCTTCCAGTCAGTACTTCGAGGGTGACTTTAAACTGCATCTTTTTCACTTCGTTGCTAAGAAGATGTGTAAAAAATGGTTCGCTGATAAAATTGGCATGGTGCGGCAGTAATTCCATGTTTACCCTTACGTTTCAACTAAAAACAATTTATTCTATCATAATTGAGTAGTGACCCCAAGGTAATGTATCTGTCGAATCCTGGATTAAATATCTTTTATCATCGAAGGGGTTCAAAGCAACTTTAGTTTGCTTAACCGAGTAGACTTTATGTAAATGTGATTGGATGGTTCTTTGGGTTCGGTACAGTTCGGTTTTAGTTTCCAAACAGTTCTTATAGTCATCGAATGAAATTTTATTTTTTACAATATTAGTCTTTACCCCTTTAGATTTTTTTATAACATTTTCCCCTTCAACTCTAAGCGCATACATCTTTGACCGTAAACCTACAAAATGGGTCATTATGCTACCATTTAACTCATCTTTCATGATCCCGGGAATTTTTTTATTAACTAAAGGGATATTGTATCGGTTGTTGGGTGGATAGTCACTAGTATCGAATTTAGCAATGTTTTCTTTTATAATTTTCTCATAAACATCTTCACATTTTATGTCATAAATAAGGCTATCCGTATCGGTGTACAGCAATTTACAGTCATCATTATTTTCAAATTTTTGCAACTTAAAATTATAGTGAAAATCACATATACAAGTTTTCGATATATCTAAAATACATAATCCGATGTATAAAGGCTTGTTGAAAAAAATTTCAGACTTATTTAATTCAATAGCCACTAAATTCTCGTCAAATATAGCACGACTATGGAAATTAGGGCTAGCGATGTAATTTTTAGCACCATATCGACCCTCCCATTTCGACACCAATTTTACAAGCCGATGCTTACGAATATTTTCCATAGTCTTACCAAAAACTGCATTAATTAGTAACTTATATAGATTCTTTTCAAATTCATTTTTCGAACTGGCGCGCAGTTTTGTATTTAAGCCTATGTACGGTCTTAGCCATGGAGATTGTTTGAACTCTAATATACGGTGAATTTTTATAAGTTTAATCCCCAAGGATAAAGCTTGCTTTAAATTTCTATAGTGTATTACATATCGGGTTTTATGGTAGAGTGTCGTCATCAGTTTTGGTAATTTTGATCCCGGCGGCACTAGATGTTCCGGACAGAGAGGCATATCTTTATGTTTGTCGTGTAGATGTTCCGGGTACTCTAAATCAACTTCGAGAATATATCCGTTTTCTGAGTCGTCTGGTACATCTATCACATTAAAATTTTCAAAATTCTCCACCCACCGAAACCCTTTGTAGGGCAAAAAGGCTTCCATGGCCCATCCATACATGTTATTTATATCAAGATATAATAGATAAGAACTAGGTTTTGAACAATCATATTCTGACAAAAATTTATTGTTAGCCTTAGCATATCTATTACAGCACTGACTTACACCGCCTCGAATACCACGTTCAATAAATAAAAGCATGTCGATGTCCTGTAAAAGTTCCAACTCTACTTTTGTATACTTTAACATATAATCCCACGTATAGCCCGGTAGTGTATAGTAATGTGCCGGATCTAATTGATAAATATTTAAACATTTTTGTCTGAAATTTTCGAAAATATCTGCCAATAAAATTACATCAGTTTTTAGATATAAGTCTGAATATTCACCTAGTGTTTTAATATTAAATTTTTCCCAAACATTCCGAGCATGTTGGTAATCTTCATCGCTTATATTAGAGTCATTTAATTTATTGTAAAAATGTTCTTTTGCCGGCAACTCAGTTTCAGATAATTTTTTAAAAGAATCTATAAAATCATATGGGAAGACGCCCTTTCTCGTAAGCATATTAAACTTTTCACTATCTAAATCACTAAATTCTTTTTGCAAATTTGTTAATTCCCCTTTTGTTAAATATGATGATAGTTTATCCAGCGATGCGGCCATAAATCGGAAAGAATCGATAAACCGAAATTTTATTACCGAACCTTCAACACTTCTTGTGAACGATATGTATTTTTCCTTATTGATTGGCAATAAAGTGATCTGGCCGGTTTTTGCAAGATCTTTGATTAGAAAATGAGCGTCATATCCAGATAAATTATGAAAGACGACCGGTACTATAAATGATTTTTTAAAATTTAAGTTGCAGTTTTCATGCGCCGGCCCGCGGTATTTACCTGTGAAATAGTTGTAGTCACGTACTTTCTTATCTTCAGGTTTAAATATTGATTCGCAAATATGGCAGTGAGTTGATGCGGCGAACTCTTTTTGCTGATGTTCAGAAATGTCCATTGATACAATAGTCTTTAATTTTGATTCGAGAAATTCACCGATATTCTCTAATTGTTTTGAAAACCACTCTATACAGTTAAAACCACGATTGCTGCAATAATACGATAAGCTATCATCATACGAACATTTAAAATATAATCCTGCGCTGAAAGCAGTATGTTTTTGGTATTTTAAAGTTTTAGTTTGAATAATTTCGGAAAATGGTTCTAGCATTGATTCGAAATCGCAGTACAATATGAACGGTACAGGCTCTTTATAATTATAATTTTTGAACTTTACAATTTTTTCCTTTGGAAATGATATTTTACATTTATTAACATTTTTACAGTCTACTGTGTGTAAATTTAATTTTGCTTCACTAGAAAAATAATTTAAACATATCACAAATGTACAGTTTTCCATTACGTTTACTCATTTGGCTAGACACAAGTCTGGAAAGGTCTTTTATCCAACAGAAATGATATTTTATTTCAAGATTGGAATCATCATCAGTACTTTTTTCACGCTCATCTGTATAGTTATTTTGAATCATTAATAAGTTTACATGTTTTTCTAATTTGGTTTTAGTTAAACGAGCTGGTACTGAATGAAAATTATTTCCAAACAATTTTAGCGTATAAATATTAACAGAAATGTTATTTTGTTTTTCAAATTTTGTAATTTGTAGTAGTGACATTGGAAGTTTAATATTTTTTAAATTCAAAATTTCGGAGTAGTGGGGTACGATGATATTCTATCGGAATGACTGTCAACGGGATACAAAGCCGAAATTATGGACCAGGCAAAGCATGCTTCATCATAATTTTTAACATTGACACATGCATGTTTTTTAGCTATTTGATTGGGAAGTCTAATGAAAGATGAGCCGTTACCCATTTCAACCTTATTAATATTTATTTCTAAACTTATTATTTTTTGTAGCACAAATCCCGACTCTTTTTCCTGGAATTCCTCTAATTTATTTAAAATTTTATCTATAATATATTCCTGAAACCACAACTTTAAATCAGTGCTGATATCAATTGAGGCATTTTTAGTGTTGAAATATTTAAATTCCATTTCTTCTGACTTAATATTATTTTTAATGAATTCCCCACAAAAACATGCATTCACTTTGATTGTTGGCTGTGATTTGAGAATATTATTTATTCGTGACTTGAATAGAAAGAAGGAATCATCAAGGAACTGTCTCATATCTTTATGTATTAAATTTATTATTAAACCTGAACGTATGCGACCTGAAAATAGCGAATTTATATCCTCCCATTTAATTCTAGAACTTCTATTTATTCTACCACTCAAACCCCATCCAATGTAGCCTAAATTTTTTATTAAAATTTTAACTTTTTTTAAATGTCCAATATTTGTATGAATTTTTCTACGAATTCCAATAGAATTGCGATTTTTTAATGCTTGGTTAAGCAAACTTAAATGCCCTTTCACTAATTTTAACTATTTTTCCCGACCTATAACATTTTTACACTCACTCAAAATTTTTGTTACATTTTGAAACTTCTTCACAATTTCATCACTTAAATTACATATGTCCATTATCAAATTTTATCTAATAATACAATACACTTCTTGCAAACTTCTATGCTCGCGAGTTTGAACTCTAATGCTGCAGTAAACTTAGGTTGAATATTTATAAATAATTGTTTTACTTTTTCAATGTTTTGTGTATAATCTAACCCCACAAATTGATGAATCAATCGTTTAAATAAATTTTCATTATATAACAAATAAATAGAAATATCTACTTTCGAGTATATTGTATTATTATTATAAAAAAATGCGTGATTTTCAACAAAAAAGCGAATTTTGAATTTCTTTCTACAAATAATGCACTTATACATACTAAATTATTGCAGCTCCTAAATTATTGCAGCTCTTTATGTGTATGGATCCGCCCACAGCCCCTTTTAGAATTGTTGTGAATCAGCTAAAATTAAAAGAAAAATGGCATTTAATAAATATCTTCAAAATGCATAATAAATTACTTACATGCACTTTGAGTCCAACTTTCGGTTTCAATAAATTCGAATGTTGTTCCTAATGCAGGCTTATTAACATCTTTTTGACCTTTAAAGATCAGGCTGTATTTTCCTGCTGTGAAATTCTCCAAATTATCCTTCATATGGGGAACCACTCGTTTTGGTAAAAATGCTGTGCTGTCACCGAATTCTAATAGAACCGTTGTTCCAAATTTGGTTTTTATTAGCTTTGCTGAAATTATTGGAACAGGTGTATCTAGTGGGAGGTCCGTTAATTTGATGGTTGGCTTTGTATCTAAAAGTGATACGGCATTCAGTTTATTTAAGTCCATCTAAAAATATTTTTTGTATTATATTGAGATAAATTGCAATAAAATAAATTAATAGAACTTACGTTAAATCAGTAATGCGCACAAACACTTGCTAACAAAATTATAACTTGGAAAGTAAGTGATCTCAATCTCAGTTTATGCTTTTATACTCGTCGAAATCTACATCAGTACTAAATGATATTTTCACATAACCAACTAATGGAATATATTTATCAACTTCCTTCAACTCGCTTTGTCATCACGTGCACTTTGTGGCTATGTAGGCAGGTTTATCATCTTTCCTGTTTCCTATGAAATAACATATCAACGCTTTCTCGGTTTTATTTCCTTGCGATATAATTAATTAACGACCACTTTTATTGAGATTGGACTTTTTGCGGATGTCCTATGCAGAGTTTTATTTCCTTTGTAAATAACATATCAACGCTTGCTTGGTATTATTTCCTTGCGATATAATTTAATCAACTTCCACATTGCACTTTTTACGAATGTACTATAGCTGATTGCAAAAATAAAGAACATCCATATTAAATCTTAGTTTTATAAACAAATTTTACATCGATCACGCCGCACATCGTTCTAATAGTAAAATGAATGAATTCGGAAAGTGAGTTAATTAGTTAGTGAGTTTAGTTTTATAACATATAAAATTTTTATTATTTTTCAGCGATTTGGATTTGGACTTGGTGCATAAATGTGATAAGTGTTATGAACAGTTCGGGGATCTATGCGTGTGCCCATTTGAAGAGTATGTACTATTTAATGTTTCTTATATTCATTTCAATATGCATTTTTTTTTTACTAGAACTTGGTGTGAGGCCTCCGAGTTTTTTATGCTGACCACCACAAGTCCACCACCCTCGCCAGCATGGGAGCCACCCCAACCACTGTTCCAAGAGTAAGTACTACTTAATGTTTCTTATATTTATGAATTTCAATATGAATTTTTTTCTAGAAGTTGGTGTGAGGCCTCCGCAAGCCCACCACCCTCGCCATCATACACCCCCACACCTCCAGCATGGGAGCCGATTTTTTTTTCTAGAAGTTGGTGCCCACCACCCTCGCCATCATACTCCCCCACACCGCCAGCATGGGAGCCACCCCAACCACTGTTCGAAAAGTAAGTACTACTTAATGTTTTTTATATTTATGAATTTCAATATGAATTTTTTACTAGAACCTGGTGTGAGGCCTCCATGCCACCATACTCCCCATGCCAGCTGCAGCCACCCCAACCGCTGGATTTGACCATCCCCACCGAGGATCGCCCACCGCCGCCCCACCCAGCATGGTAGCCAGTTTTTTATTATTTTTTCCACACTATCAAACAGTTGTATATAAAATATTTGGGTAAATGTTATTTTAGAAAAATTACACAGATTAAAAAAAATTCCATATAAATTTGCTTTAACGTTCTAAAAAGTTTATTTTTGTCTCATAAAATTATTCTGTTATTTCCACGCTATCAAACATTTGTATATAAAATATTTGGGTAAATAAAATAACAAACAAAAAAACTGTCAGGTGTGGGATTCGAACCCACGCTCCGGTGTGGAACCAAACGCTAAACGTGAGGCGCCTTAGACCGCTCGGCCAACCTGACTTGTGAAAATAATTGTGAAAATAATGCTTCATACAATATGTTTTAACGCTCTAAAAGTTTATTTATATCTCATAAAATTATTCTGTTATAGCATACCATCATCATACTCCCCCTGGCAGCCACCGTTGGATTTAACCATCCCCAGCGGCGAGGATCATGATCATCCGCCACCGCTAATCCCGATCGCTTCTTTATTAATAAAAAAAAAATCTGAATGAATAGTATTGTACAATAAATGAAATAGAAATACAATTTTTGTTTAATTTATATCTGAATTTGATTAAAGTCGAAATAGCTCAGTGGGGAGAGCATTAGACTGAAGTTCTAGAGGTCCCGGGTTCAAATCCTGGTTTCGACAGTTTTTTTAATTTATGTACGCCTATGTTCACATTCAAACATCACCATAATATAATAATAAATATATTGCCCACCCTAACCGGCGGTTATGATAAAAATTTCATTTAATTTGCATTTCTATACAAATGTTACACTCTCTTATCACATATCCGTTTTCTTATCACTTCCTCTCCTATGTCTCGGAGCCAGCGACCGTCGTCGTTTATATTAAATTTACCTAAATGAAAAATCTGCACAGTCATGCTGAAATATTTCTTAGCCAGAAGGGCATTAGGTACAGACTTCACACCCATACCACGTGATGCGTCACTCTTCACCACAAGAACTCTTCAGCTCCGACGACAATGACCAACAGCTCATGGTCAGATCTCGATGGACACATGCCATCCAAGTCACTTCCGGTCCAGAACTCTCTTTGCTTATCTACTTACTATTCAACAGATAACATGTAAATTCATAATATTCACGGACTCGCAATAAAAAAAATTAAAGCATTTCAATAAGCCGCTTTTTATAAACCATTCTTCTCTGAAGGTTAGAACATTTCGTAGAACTTTTATTTCTACTTAGATAAGTAAGATCAGTTATAAGTAAAACGATAACCACATGGACAGCTATCTGACAACATATCGAAATAAAACATGATTACATCAATAATGTATCGCATTCACATTATGCCTAATATTTTTTACAATTCACACAAAATAATGTCCTCCCAGTTGAATCGTTACTTTCAAACAACACTTCAAACGAATTTATTCAGCGTGCTTTATTATACAAATTACCAATCAAGAAGTGGCAAGCTCGAGAAAGTGACAAAGAAATTGTTTCAAAAAACAAAGCTCGGATTCAAAAAGAGTTTAGAGAGCGATGTGGATTAATTGTAGACAAACCTAGATCAGGATTTGGTAACACAAATGACGGGAATACAGCTAGACGTTTCTTCAAGTATACAGAACTCTCAGCTGATAATATGAAAATAGACATAAAATCAATCAAAAAGATGCATAGTATAATGATAGCAGTTTCTAGTGGACACGAAATTAATGTTGAGAAATTCCGAGAATTTTCCCACAACACCGCAAGATACTTTGTTGAAAAGCACCACTGGTACAATATGCCTTCAACATTACATAAATATTTTATACACGGGCCCGAAATAATATCTTCTGCTTTGTTGCCCATAGGTCAATTAACGAAGGAAGCGCAAGAGGCACGCAACAAAGATTTCAAAAAGTAATTGAGGAAATGCAGTCGAGAAAACTAACAAGGATATTTTTAATTCATTTTTACTTAGTTCCGATCCTGTAATCACAAGCAAGCGAAGATTACAAAAGAAGGAGCTACAACATCTTAATAAAGAAGCGCTTGATTTATTGAAATCTCCAAACCAATTCCCTAGCCATGGTGATAGTGACGATGATGAAGACGAGGAAGATGACGATTGCAATGGCAATCATGGTGGAACAATCTCTTCACATTCTGAAGATGATGAATTTCCTTTCTGTGAGAGTCGGAGCCACAGAGAAAGGTGACTGGCTTTTAACTACTAAAAAAGTAATAATAATCTGATTATATTAATTTTAAGTTGAAAAATTACAAATTTACAATAAAAAAAAAGGTACATATAAATAATGTAGAATGTTATAACACATTATTCAAAACAAAAGACTATGCAAAAACGGTTCCAAAAATTAAAGGTCTTTTTATGTTTCAAGTAAATATTTGTTGATCAATGTTTCATTTTTTTAGTTCTACGAGTTCTACTGATTATAAATTAATTTACAGATTTTCGATTATACTAAAAACATTTGCTTATGGTATTGCAATAGATCCCAAAATTATGCAGCAGAAACTACAAAACTTTAAAACGATATGGTACTATATGTCCGCATCTATATTCACAAAATACTATATCATGCAGGAAATATCATTGAATCTTTTGATCTTATTCCTATAGGCGACATAGGCGTATTAACAGAAGAAGCTCAAGAAGCTAAAAGTAAAGATTTTAAACGATATCGTGAGTATAATAATAACCGTAAATGCAGTAGGCTGATTTTAATGAAGACTTGATAAAAAATGTTCATTTCATTAGATCCCGTTATTCCGAATGTGCGACAAAAACCTTAACTAAGTAAACTTGCAATAAATGCAGAAGCTGAAAAGTTGATAGTCTTACCTGCATTTCCAAATGACACAATATAACCCTAAAAGATTAAATTCTTCTCTATGTATAAAAACTAAGTCAAACATTCAGGATTAACACTTTTTGTCTAATTTGACTGAATTATATTAGATTTTATGTCAATTGTCTATTTGACAGCTGAGGTCTAATTATTGGTATGCTTAAAATGTGGTATACCAATATTAATTCAGTAACCCAAAAAAACCCAATGTAAAAAAAAATTAATTATTTTTGGAAAACGTAAATCAGTTGTCAATTTTGTAGACTAGCTGAACTGCTAATTAGTATTTATTTTCAAACTAACCAATACGAGTTCCGCGATATCAAAACCCCGAGATAAAAAGTTTCTTGTATATAAATGAAATGTAAGTCAAATGCCAATTTTATAGCTTAAGTAAATTTCCAATAGGCATTTTTTTCTAATTTGACATCTGATTTAAATTCAGCAAACTTACAAGCTATAGGACATTAAATTTGGTTTTACTAATCCCGAAAACTTCTACGTTAAAAGAAAGAATCTAATATTAAAAAAAAAATCGGTCATTCGGTAGCATAGCTGAACTGTCAATTAACTTTTTTCTCCAAATTGACATCTGATTCTAATTTAGTCCCTCTCAGAGTAACGAGTTTTGTGTAAAAATTACTTCATATAAGTCAAATGCCAATTTGATCAACTTAACTAAACTGCCAATTTATATTATTAGTTTAATTTGACACCTGATTTGAAACCAGGAACAATAAAAGCCATAGAATGTTGAATTTGGTTCTAAGGAGCTCAAGAACCCTTACGTAATTTTTTTTTAAATAATTAAAAATAACAGACATTTGGAAATTTTACAGCTTAGCTGAGTTCTCCATTGACATCTTTTGTCCAATTTTACATCTTGTTCGAATTTAGTGACCCCAAAAACTTGAGAGCAACACGTTTTGTGAAAAAATGTTGGAATATAAGTCAAATGTCAATTTGGCAGCTGCCAATTGACACTTTTTTTGTCTAATTTGACAGCTGATTTTGCTTTACTTTGTCTTTTAACTTGCTTTAATTATTCAAGAAATTTAGAAGCAATTATTTTTGTCTGAAAATTGTAAAATATAGATCATATGTCATTTGACATATGATACAAACTCAATTTGGGACCACTGTGCGGAGTGGCGAAGGTGTGATGTTTTGAAGTGAAATGGGACCATTCGGTCTCCACTGGGCTCGGACAAGTTTAATTTTCAAGTGGCAAGTAGATCTTGTATTAGTATTTATTTGCCTAGAAAGAGACCCTACCTCTACCTTTCAACAAAAAGCTAACAATTTTATTTCTGAACTCAGTGATGAGGAAATGATAAGTGAACACGAGGCTAAAAAATTAAAAATTTTATAATGCAGTACCAGCAAAATTCTATGGGTTACCTAAAATTCATAAACCAACATTAACTGTCAGACCTATTATATCTAGCATCGATACACCAAACGGTAAAATTGCTCAATTTGTCACAAATATTCTTACTTGGTCATACAATAACGACAATGAATACTTTATTAAAGACTCGTTTGCTTTTTCTGAATTCATAAATGAAAAACAATTACCTGATAACCATGTTATAATAAGTTTAGACGTAGTCTCATTATTTAGCAATATTCCTATTGAGTCAGTCAACAATAGTATAGAAAAAAGATGGAATACGATTAGTACTTATTGTAACATGCCCTATGAGTTCATAGAAGCCATTAAATTGATCTTTGATACAAAGTACTTTACTTTTGATAATAATTAGTATAAACAAATACTAGGTACCCCAATGGGAGCTACTGTTTCACCAATAATTGCTCAGTATGTCATGGATGACTTGTTAGATACATGTATTCCACAACTCAGTTTTGCATTACCTTTCTTGAAAAAATACGTAGATGATATCATTTGTTCAGTACCAACAACAGGTATAGATGAAATTCAAAATATTTTCAACAGCTATGATACCCATTTAAAATTTACAATAGAAAAGGAAACGAATATGAGAGTACCGTTTCTCGACACACAACTTATACGAAGACCTGATAACACAGTGATACTAGATTGGTATATTAAACCAACTAGTTCAGGCAGGTACCTAAACTATAACTCTCATCACACCGAAAGAATGAAAATCAATCTCGTACTGGCTATGAAAAATAGAATACAAAAAATATCACATTCGTCTTTACGCAATATTAACATTGATAGACTCTACCGTATCTTACTAGATAACTCATATCCTCCACATCTTTTAAAAAAATAGCTTTACAATATAAGAAATAATGACAATCAGAGTAACGCTGGTGCAACGGAAGCCACTAACAACAATGATAATATAATTCCAATAACATATGGGTCCATTCCGTTTATAAAAGATCTGTCTCCCAGATTAATTAATGTCTTCAAAAACGAACAAAACATAAAAATTGCACAGAAAAACATTAAACATTTCGGTAAACTTTACACCAAACTTAAAGATAAAGACGATCCAATTAAAAAATCAAACGTGATATATAGTATTCCTTGTCATAATTGTGAAAAAAATACATTGGCCAAACATCAAGATCACTTAATACACGAATGACTTTACACAAAAGCGATTGTAGAACAGAAAAACGCACTTGTGCTCTTTCAGAACACTCAATAGATACTGGACATCATATGAATTTTAATAACTATAAAATCTTGCACACCGAGACAAACTTAACAAAAAGGCTTTTTCTTGAAATGGTAGAGATCAATAATGATGAACATAATATGAACAAAAGGACGGATATTAGTGGTTTAAGTACAATTTATTCTTATATACTAAAGTTGGATAAAGAAAAAATTAGCATAAATGATAACAGTAGTAGTTCTACGGAATATTATCATTAAAAAAGTGTTTTTGATCAACAATTTAATAACAAAATCTTTTAACAAAAAATTCTAACTGAAATCATAATTTGAACTCCCCTAGCAATTCTTAATTAATTTAATAAGTGATTTGTATATAACAAAAAGTGCACGTGGACAATGATCATTGTGACAAATTGAAATAATACTAATAACAGAGTAAACCTAATATTAATTAAAATTGTTTAACTTCAATATATTAAATTTCCACAAAACCGTGGATGGAAACCATCATGTAAACGTAGTAAAATTTAATGAAAGTTCTTTGACAGTTAGATACAAGATGGCGCCATCATAGGTTCCTGTGGTGTTTTTTGCTATACATCACATGGCTGTTTCTGAAAACATGACCTCAACTTACTAGTAAGTTAACAATTATAATATTGTAATTAAAATTTTACTAATTTTCATTATCTAACTGTAGCCTTGAAAAACAAAATAAACATTTTCGAAAGCTCGGCATAGTAAATAAGAGTTTTATTTCATCGCCCACTTGTCCGAAGCCCTACTAAATTTAGATTGTTCTTTAACTAGTCCGACGTGACTATCCTTTATTATATATATATATATATATATATATATATATATATATATATATATATATATATATATATATATATATATATAATATTGTAATTAAAATTTTACTAATTTTCATTATCTAACTGTAGCCTTGAAAAACAAAATAAACATTTTCGAAAGCTCGGCATAGTAAATAAGAGTTTTATTTCATCGCCCACTTGTCCGAAGCCCTACTAAATTTAGATTGTTCTTTAACTAGTCCGACGTGACTATCCTTTATTATATATATATATATATATATATGTATATATATATATATATATATATATATTTCTTAGGTTTTCGCGGGTGTTAAATGAAGGGTTGTTGTGCTTCCGGGTGTTTTCCCGCGTAGTTGACAGGCTCCTGCTGGGGCCACGGTTGTCTAAACGACGTTTCGGAAGAATCCCATCTGCCATCTTCAGGTTCTCGCTGAAAGCTGCCTACTGCTGCTCCTCGTTGCTCGAACTGAACTGACGTTCTCCACGTTTCACGTGACTTCTCGTTGGTGGTCGTGGATCCTCGTGTCTAATCGTCTCCGTAGGTGGTCGTGTTTCCGTTTGATTGCGCGACTGGCTACGTGTTATTGGCCCTTTACTGTATGTGGGAGGCGTAGCGGGCGCCTGAGCTAACCCGACAAGTGGCCTCGCTGAAACGTCACGTTCCACGTGATTTCTCATTGCTCGTCGACTTCGGCTCCTCGTGATAGGTCCTCTTGTGGCAGGCTGTGGTGTCTCTTCGTGATTTGTCACTACTCGAACGTGCCTTCTCGAGATTGGTTCATTTTCCGTGGGTCGCCGTATGTTTTCCGTTATGTATCTGAAAGTGCGGGCTTCCATGCAGTAGGTAATCCCTGCGTATCATCTCGTTTGTTAAGGTTTTGGGGTCTCTTTTCGATCTCTATGGCCTCTCTGGTAATTCTTGATGTACAATGCTCGATATTGGCTACTGTTCTGGTGTTCTCAAAGTCTATTTTGTGGCCTGTGACTTTTACGTGTTGTGCTAGGGACGATGTTTTCTCCTCTTTTTGCACTGCTTTCCTATGTTCTTCCCGTCTTACAATTATACGTCTATTGGTCTGTCCCATGTATGATTTGCTGCAATCTTGACACGGGATTTCATATACTCCTTGGCTTTCTAGGGCAATTTTTGATTTTGGGTTACGGAGGACTGTGCTGATTTTTCGGTCTGTTTTGAATATTGTGTCTATGTTGTGTCTACGTAGAAGTTTGCCGATTATATCCGTTGTTCCCTTCACGTACGGTAGATATGCTTTTGCCACTGGTTTCTCGGATTCTTCCTGTGTTCTTGGTCTGGATGGCTCTTGCGATTTTTGTATTGTGTGCTTTGAGAATCCATTTTTCATTAATGCTTTCTGAAGTGACGACATCTCCTCGTTAATATGGTCGCCGTCTGCCAGCCTTTGCGATCGTGTCACTAGAGTTTTTACTACTGAATTTAGTTGTGCTGGATGGTGATGTGACGTCGCATTTAAATCTGTCCGTGTGAGTGGGTTTTCTGTATAAAGTGTGTGTAGTTTTCCGTCTTGTTTCTTTTTCACTAATACGTCTAGAAATGGAAGCTGGCCTTCTGTTTCTATCTCCATCGTGAATTTGATTTTGTCATGAGTGTTGTTCAGGTGGTCTAAGAAACTATTTATATGTTCTCTTCCGTGATTCCAGATTACGAATGTGTCGTCGACAAATCGTAACCAGAGCTTTGGTTTCAGTGGCGCAGTTTCTATTGCACGAATTTCTAAGTCCTCCATGAAAAGATTAGCGATGACTGGCGACAAAGGTGAACCCATCGGCGCTCCTTCCGTTTGCTTGTAGCGCTGGTCATTGCAGATAAAATATATGTTGTTTAAGCAGTGTTCAGTTAGGCTGAGAATATGCTCCTCTGGATGATGCTTTTCCTTGATTATTTCGAGTGATTCATCTACTGGTACGTTTGTGAACAGTGACACTACATTGAAGCCCACTAGAATATGTTCTGGTTGGACAGTCTCCTTGCTTAGTAACTCAATGAAATGCCGTGCGTTTTTCACGTAGGATGTTGCGTTTTCCGCTAGTGGCTGCAGCTGCTTGGCCAGATATCTCGCAATTCCTGCAAAGGTGATCCTACTGAGCTAACAATAGGTCTTAGTGGGGCTCCTTCTTTATGGAAAACACCCGGAAGCACAACAACCCTTCATATATATATATATATATATATATTATTATGTTTCCCAATATTTTGTGGGGGAAAACGATAATAAATTTTTATTTATTTTTTTATAGCATGAGTGTCCGTTCTTGCAGACTCACTCCTCTCAGGGTTAAAGTAGGTTCAAAAAAACAAATCAGGAATTATACGATCAATAAAACACTGTAGTTGAGAATAGATTTGATTTTATTAAATTTACTGGAATATGGTTGTTTTGCAAGAATTTTTACAGTGATAAATTATACAAAAAATGAATGTTGGGCGCCGTTAAAAACATATGATTATTTAAAAATCTGACATGAAATTAGTTTACAAAAAGAAAAAGGAAAACTCTGATGTGGTTTTTTTTTTACGTACTAGTGAGACTGTTTACCTTACATCCGATCGGTAGCTACCGCGCGACCGCAAATACCAAGACGTGGAGAGAAATCCGCTTCTAGTTGTCGTTGCTAAGTTGCCTGCAGTGTTGACAATCGACAGTACAGCTGATGTGATATGGACGATCCTTCTGTTTCGTTCTTGTTTTGTTACAAATAAAACTTCTCTGGATACTGGATTATTGTTGAAACGATGCACTATTTCGTTGCACTTAAATTTGTGTCGAGGTGAGTACCAAAATATATTTTCGAAGACGACTTTTACATATAGGGAAACTGCCCTTGTTTACAAATTACAATTTTACTAAATTTGAGATTTACTTTCTCAATTCTCGTTTTCATATAACCAAGGAAACTATTTTTGAGTCATTACAATACTCTTACTTTGATTTGAATACTAAATACATTTACTTGACTTCAAAATTTTCAATTTTCTTCTTTTAAATATTTTTAGGTTATGTCTTCCGCTAAAATTTTACGTGCGGTTAGTTTCGTTGTTGAGTAATGACTGAATTGTAAATTCTGGCTTTCTATTGGGCCAAAATGAAGTATCTGATAGGATTTTACGCCTTGATTTTTTTGAAAGAAAATTTTAATTTATGAATTTACTTTTTCTAGCTTTATGTTTTATTAAATGTTTATTTTACTACTTGAGTTTTATTTCTCATGCTTTTCTGAGTATTTTGATATGCAATACATATAGATTTATGCCTCAATTGCAATTTTTCATGGTTATGTGAACTCGGACATATTTTAACAATTTCTACCTTTAATACCTAATTTTAGCTACCAAACCATATTCCTGCTTATAGTTTAAAGTACATTTAACAATTTCAACACCTTACTCTATTATTTTTACTAATACTGAACTATGCATTTTAGCATGTCGTTTGAGGAGAAACTTGTCACCCTCTACAAAATACTACATGATGTGTTGGACAAAACTACACTAATTCTATGGACCTGGCCAAACTCTATAACAACAAAGTGAAATACTCTAAGAAAAAACCTTTTTACAAACTATTTTACACAATTTTAAGAAAAGTTCATCTGACAGCTATGTGATTTTCTCACTGTGGGCCCCATTTGAAGTTTAATTAAAGGGGACTTACGTCGTAGAGTAAGTACAAACCATATTGTTTCTGTTTTGACACATTTTATCCTATTACGATAGGTATTTTTATGAAATACTTGTGAAGTTTGGTTTCAAGCGTAACCTCCCGTTTAAACTTTTTGTTATTTTCTACCCTGCTTACGTAGTCCTTTTATTATAAGTTTGTGCTTGTTTAAGCTTACAAATTATCACCTTTTTAATTGTTTATTGTTAAATTTATGATTACACTTTTTATTTATTGATAAATTTTTATTGTTTTTAGGTTCAAACCACCCTCTCATGTATGTCAAGAGTTCCTGTAGGTTTGCCACCGTTTGGCTTTGTGCAAAAGTTTATTTAAGCATCGTTGCACTTTATCGATACCTTGTTTTGGTGTTATTCACAAATAAAGTCTTCCAATGTACAGGTATGCACTAGTTTCTTACTGCTAGATATATTAATAAATTTATTTACAATTCAAACACTTATAACTAAATTCAACTGCAGTGCTTTATTTTAACTACACAAAACCTGCCTCCAGCATGTGATTGGAGTGCCTCTGCAACTCACAAGCACTCGTGCATAAAATAACCACCATCAGTGGCGTTTCTGAGTTTTATTTGATATAAAGTGAATTGTTCCAATATATTATATTGTTTGGGGAGAATATTGCGACAATATATATATATATATATATATATATATATATATATATATATATATATATATATATATATATATATATATATATATATATATATATATATATATATTCGTTTTTCTATCTTTACCAGACCCGCGCTACTTTCCAGGCCACCACAGACCCACCCGAAATATTAACATTTTGGGAGTATATATCTTATTCTTTCAACAGTTTTGATATTACAATTTCAGAGAATCTGAATGGGGTAAAGTAAAACAAACTTAAAAAAAATACATGATTATATCAACGTTAACAAACCCTTATTAAAATACCGCCTTGCTGATCCCGCTATATATAAAATATCGCGAATTCTCTACGTCGTCAGGCCCAGCAGCGTTGCCACCTATTTTAAGTCTACTATTTAAACAATCAAACTTGTTCTATACATTTTATTTTACTTTTGGATAATATTAACCTGAAGCATACCACCCAAAATTAATAAAAAAATTATTTATATGTTGTTTAAAATAAGTAACTTATTTTTTTTTAATAAATATTTCAATTAGAAAAATGCAGGCCGTGCATTATACAGGGTGGACCATTAATAATAGGCCATATTTCAAGGGTAGATTCTTTGGACCAAAATATGAGGATATAACCAAACATGCTTTAGTAAATTGTTGCTGTGGAAAAAGATACAGGGTGTCTAAATTGTAATTTTTTTTTCTTATTTTTGCAATATCTCAACTGTCTGTTGACCGCTCTTCTCCCAATTTGGTAAAGGAACATTTTTTAGGCTAAGAAACAATAATTTGTGTATTACATTATGCCAGCCCGTGGAGGGCGCCTCATGAGCTATACCTGATGAACATTTCTTCTTTTGTTTTTATTACGAAACGTAGTGGCACTTTTGACTAGAAAATCTCATCCAGGAGTTATTTCTACGTAAAAAAGGTACACTTGATAGAACTTGATAATTATAACCGTTTTCGAGAAAACGGCTGTATAGATCTCAAAAATTCTTTGAAAACAAACCCAATTTGAAAAGGAAAAATTGTATATATTGAAAAGGGTGCTTTGGTGTGACGTCTTATTTCTGTCAAAATGTCAAGCTAATGAAATTGTACGTAAATGACGTCACCAAAGCACATTTTTCAATAAATACAATTTTTCCTTTTCAAATTGGGTTTGTTTTTAAAGAATTTTTGAGATCTCTGCGGCGGTTTTCTCGTCGGATATCAAGTTCTATCAAGTGTACCATTTTTACGTAGAAATGACTCCTGCATGAGATTCTCTAGTCAAAAGTGTCACTACGTTTCGTAATAAAAAAAGAGAAAAAATATTCATCATCAGGTATAGCTCATGAAGCGCCCTCCACGGGCTGGCGTGATGTAATACACAAATTATTGTTTCATAGCCTAAAAAATGTTTCCTTGCCAATTTGGGAGAAGATCGGTCAAGAGGTAGTTAAGATATTGCGAAAAAAATAAAAAAAAATTACAATTTTGACACCCTGTATCTTTTTCCACAGCAACAATTTACTAAAGCATGTTTGGTTATATCCTCATATTTTGGTCCAAAGAATCTACCCTTGAACTGTGGCCTATTACACAGGTTTACAAATTTAAAAAATGTCCGACCAATGGGATCCCGCTACCGTACCCCGAAGGTTTTTAACGTCCTGAACACGATGCCGTAGTCCGTTTTGAGCCATCACTTCAGAATTTCGAGAAAACTTAACCGAAAAGTGCTAAAAATATCTGTTTCGTTCGTGCACAAATTAATTCACTCAATATATTGGGGTGAATTTTGTTACTCGGGGGTTGTTGGGGTTGCTGATCATGAATTGAAAGTCAGAATTTAGTAATTTCTAAATCCAATATGGCAGATGCTAAAATCCAGAAATTTATCAAAATTTGAAGATTGTGGCCAAAAACTTATTAGTTGGGGGTTTTTGGGGTTACTTGAGTGAATTAATTTGTGCATGAACGAAGGCGAAAAAGGTATTTTTAGCACATTTAGTTTAAGTTTTCTCGAAATCCTGACGTGATGGCGCAAAACGGACTACGGCATCGTGTTCAGCACGTCAAAAACCTTCGGAGTGTGGTAATGGCATCCCATTGGTCGGACATTTTCTTTTTGTAAACCTGTGTTATTAATGGTCCACCCTGTATAATAATATAAGTTAACAAAATAACGGAAATGTCTGGAAATGTCCCAAAATCATTTAAAGCAACGCTAGTTTTTTCAAAGAACATTTTCTATATTGAAAACTATACTAGATATTAAATTTTATATTTTGTTACCATTAAATCAGTCCGAAAAATATATATCAATCATTGAAATCCTCCATTTTATTTAAAACAAATGTACGGAGTGTTCCATTAAAAAAAAAACAAAGTAAAGTTAATATCTCCGAAATTCGACTTTCAATTGTTTTTTGAAATAATGTTTGGAAAATACATGTCATTTCCCATAACTTTTATTTTTAAATTTTTTTACGTCACTTTAAGAATAACGAAGTTAAATTAGGTTCTAACATTCGCGCGACCGCCCTGTACATCCACCAGCAATAAAAAGCAGGAACATACTTATTTCGATAATTTATAAATTATCATATACGAAAAGTGCAACACTCGTCCCGTCGTAATTTTGAATATACATTTTCATAACGTTTTCCTTAAATATTGTTCATATAGCCGCGAATTACGAATTCCGACACCGTATTCACCAAAGAAAATCGACAAGTTTTAAAGCAACCAAACGTTCATAAATTCCTGGTGCGTCCAAAGTTATGTGTATTTTCTGACGCGCTTGCACTGATTTTCTATTTATCTGCTTAATTTACCTTGTACTAGTAATCGAATGGGATCTTTAAAAATACTAGCTTATTTGAAATAAAATTCTTAAAAAACAGACCTGTCCGATATGTATGGGTCAATCCGCCATCTTGGAAAAAATACCAAAAATGGTTGAAAAAATCAAAATTGAGTCTATTCGAAACTTGGCAATAATAAAACTTAACAATGGTCAAATATAATGCACAAAATCTGAATGCTGTAAGTTAAATAGAACGGTCAAAGATGGCGGACCAAGTAAAAAAAAAATTAATTCTTCGTCAAGTATCAAGGAGGCGTTGTGCGTCACTTTTTTTCTTCTATTGTAGGATTTTTTAGGTACTTTAAGAGGATAAAGTTCAATTTTTTTTATTTTCGAACGTTCATTTTTTACAATTTTCAAAAATGCATTTTCTTTGACCCTCCTATTTTTCACCCAATTTTTTGGTTTACTATGCGTATGCTTAATAAATTTCCTTTTCACACATGCACATTTTTTAAATAAAAAAAAAAAATGAAATTTATCCACTTAAAGGTACCTAAAAGTACCTACAATCGAACAAAAAAAAAAAAGAAAAGAAAGGTGACGCACAATGTCTCCTTGATACTTGACAAAGAATTAAAAATTTTATTTTGTCCGCCATCTTTGACCATAGATGAGTTTCATTTTTGCCAAAACTGGTGAAATTACTCCTTCTTATCGAAAAGATATTCAATTTTGATTTTTTTGGCCATTTTTTGTTTTGTATTTTTTTTCTATACAAACCGGACAGGTCTATATTTTGTAAGAATTTTATTTCAAATAAGCCAGTATTTTTAAAATTCCCATTCGATTTCTAGTACAAGATATAAGCAGATAAGTAAAAAATTCGTGAAAGCGCGTCAAAAATTGCATATTAACTTTTGACGCACCGGGAATTTTTGGGCGCAAATATTTTTTTCGTAATCAGGTCATACCATAAGAATCAGTGGTAAAATTTCTAGTAAAATGTTGTGGCCGAAAATAATAAATTCTACTGTACTGCATCAATAGATAAAATATCTGAGTTGTACTTTTGTATTAATTCATATAACTAACCTAAAAATAGTTTCTTATTCAAATAAATTATACAAAACGAAATTTTCATAGTTTACCTACTTCCTTGGACCCGATAGAGTGTTGCCAGATTTCGGGTCTGTAGAAGTCAGCACAACATCTTGCCAGTCCCAGATTTTATATACAATATACAGTATTGACGTTCACGCCCCCTACCCAGTTGGGTCTGGAACTAAAACTGTATATAATGACATACAAAACTGTTTTAACAGACCCTCTTAAAATTTCGTCCCCACTATCTACTCATCCTTTTCTACCAGAAAATAAGGGAAAACGTTGACAGGCCCGCGGCAGGGTCTGGGAACGTCGATTTTGGTATGGGAACGTCGGTATAATATAACGAAATTGGTCTGTATAAGCGGAAATACAAATATATATATATATATATATATATATATATATATATATATATATATATATATATATATATATATATATATAATGCCATGACATTAGCCCACCGATCAATGGACAATGCTCGATTTTAGAATAAAACACGAATTAAAATTTAAAACCAAAATAAAACATTTTATAAAATTTTATCAACACTTTAAATTGCAAATGGTGTACACGTTAAGCGTGAGAGCCATAGCATGGCGTTTTGACTTTCCTCATTTTCAAACTACACAGAAGGAACAGTGAAATGATGGGCAAGGTCTGGTTTAGAAATGCTTTGCCATATTTTGTAATTAAACATGTACTTTGTAAAATATTGTATAAAAATTGTAACATACCTATAGAGAAAATCACTCTATACAATCTAATTGTAAAATTAGTGCTTCGAAAACTCTCAACGGCAGGCAAAAGGACCACAGTGCGGGATTTGCTTGTTGGAGCAGTGTAGAACCTACCTAGGTACTTTCTGGCCACAAGGACAGCCTAAAAATAGACAAAATCATTACTATTAAAATTCTAAATAGACTAAACATGTGTTAGAAAGTGAGAAATTACTCATAATAAACTTATAAGTTCATAAGGAACAAAATCAAACAAACATTTTAAGCTCCTATGAATTTCGTCAAAACAAGGCTCGGACAGCCAACGGTAAATTCTAATAATGTCAAAAATTGTGTAAAATGTTAATCGTAATAGACTAAAAAGCATTAAAACATAAAGTTACATACCTTAGTTCACTTAACAGCGTGGTTATTTCCAACAAAAGACTTGAAAAGGGGGCCACAGCTGACTTTCAAACTTCTCGGTATGGGACGCTACCACATTTTCTTGTCAATTTGGTATAAATTATGATTTTTTCAGTGTAATTTCACTACTAGAAGTTACACAATGTTGGTTTAGTGCAAATTGCTACATGCAATGTTCATAGTTAGGGCTGGACACTTCACAGTATAGGGTCTCCGAGACTCTGAAAAAACATTTGTTCATGTTAGATTAAATAAAATGTTGTTCTATGTGTATTATGTAAGAAAATATTCTTTATAGCTTTATGTTTGACCTGGAAGTGTTTTTATTAGCTGTAATTAGTTTTTAAGAGTGTTTTTGTGAAATTTCCAACTGATCAGATAACCTCAAAATACATCATTCAAACTAGGCATGTTGCATACCAAAATGATCAGCTTAAAGCTAAGAATAAAGTACAGAAAGAAAAATAAGCATTTTATTAAAAATAAGCTCAAAATCATAAAATTCCAAAAATAAACAACAAAAGTCAAAAATCTAGGACTCCAGATTTTTCTTAAATTGTCAAAACAAGCCAATTAGAAGCCATATTTTAGCATTCAGTCGTTAATTATCATTTAAAGGGAAAGGTTTATTGAAAATTTGCTGAAATTATAACCTAAGTTTTTGAAAAATCTATTTTGTGACCTGTGATTGGTCAAGTCAAGTTTTAATATTTATACGTTTGAAAAATAGTCACGACTCAAAGTAAACATACCTGATGAATTGGAAATTAGTAAACTAAATGGAAAGAAAAATTTTGTAAACAACAAAAAAGTATCGTCTTCGAAAATAAAAATAAGAAATGTGTGCTTCGAAAGGTAAAGGTAAAACACCTACCTGCGTCTAAATAAAGTGCCTAATTAGTGCAACGCAATCATTATCCAGGGTTTCCAAGAGGAATTTTCAAGAATTTCAGACAGGATCAAAACAAAACATCACCATTTTAACGAATCACCTTACCGACTTGAAGACAGCGTGTCAACAGAGAACTTCAGGCTGTTTCGATAGGACTTTTCGTTTGTGAAGAACGGTCGCGTGGTTGCAACCAAACTTTCGACGTCAATTGGGATTAGCACAAAGGTAAAAGCTTTTATCAAATTCTAAATAAAGAATATTAGACACAAAAGTGTCAACTTATTTATTTCTGTCATAAAACTTGTCTTCGTCATAAAAAATTTCAATTTGAACAAATTTTCATAAAAGGTAAAAACATTGATCATTATCAAGTCAAAAATCTAAAGGCCGATTAGCATAAGTTATTTTAAGAGATATTGTTCACCATTTGTTAAAAAGAGAATTCAACCCAGGTCAAAATTTTAAAATTAAATAAAAGGTTTCTATTCAAACGTTTCTAACCATAACTTGTGTATTATTTATTTGCTTCCTGATTTGCAAAAAGTAAACTTGAACCGGCTTCTTCCCTGAGCAGAGTCAATCCTCCTGGTGTGGAAATCGTGCTGAGAATGCCTGTGTTGTGCATGTAGAGGTAGAAAATAAATTTGACAGCCCTCGTGCTGCCTGGCGCCCCAAGACTACCTCGCATGCTAAGTAGAAGTGCTGTCAACATCTCAAGCACTCACCCAAACAACAACTACACACACAGTACAGTGCAATATATATATATATATATATATATATATATATATATATATGTGGAAGTTACACGAACCGTTTAAAGAAATACCTACCATTTGGATCTGGAGCAATATCAAAATGCCCCTATTATCTGGTGGAGTATATGAATTTTCTTATGTCATTCACGACGTCACCCCAACCTAAAGGAAATATCGAAGCTTCAACGGACACTCAAAAATCCGATATAGTTGATGAAGAAGATTTTACAGAACAGCTTGAGACCTTAAACAGTGAAAATGAGACGGAAAGGGGCCATGAAAATTGCCAAAGGCAAAGTAATGCTTCTGATGATGAACAGTCGAATATTGGAGAACTTGATCGCGATGTGACACAGAAAAGCAACTCTTCCATTACAAAACGTACACCGCAAAAAAGGGCAATTTGGAAGTAATCATTACTTCTCAATGAGAACAGACCAAAAAGAAGTAAAACTACTGAGCAAGTAACTTTAAATGATAATAATAAGTCGGCCTTTGAATATTCTGAAAAAAAGAAGCAACTAACTACCGTATAAACCATCTGACGTCTCAATTATAGTCAAGACGACAGAGATCATTTTATAGTGAAACCTACAAAAACTTTTTAGTGAGTTCGTGAGTATAGAATAATATCCTGAAAAGTTTACATTCCGCTCGGATGCAGAACATAAAAAAAAAGTGAAACAGATATTTTTTTTCATCAATTTTTTCAAAATTTTGAAATTAAGTGAGGGTAGGAAAAAATTAAAAAATATAGGTGGACAGACCACGTGTTTCTAAATAGAAAATGTCCTAATAAAATTTATCGCTAAAGCCACGGCATTCCTGTAAAAAGATAGTTAAATCCTACAAACGAAGTAGTCAAAGAAGAATTTATTACTTACCGAAATTACGTAAATCGCTTAATAAGATTGGCCAAAATAAATTATTATAAGCAAGAAGTGAATAGAAACACAAATAGTGCAAAACATTTGTGGAAAACAATAAAAAGTATTAATGTAGTAACTAAAGATAGTGAGGTACAGCAAATTTTGACCGAAGAGAATGATATAACACAACAGATGATCTAAAAATTGCTAACACTTTTAATAATTACTATGCCACGATTGGTAAGGACCTTGCCGAAAAAATTCACAAGCCGCAAAGTACTCCTACAGAAAGACGAGTGTCCCAGTACTCTATCTTTCTAGAACCTACTAACAAAAAAGAAATAATAAGTATAATCAAATCATTAAAGGTAAATAAAGCACCTGGTATAGATGCAATAAAAGCAGAAACGCTACAAGAAATTTGTGAAGAAATTGCGTCGCCATTAACATTCATCATAAACACAATAATTGACACAGGAATTTGCCCTTCTGAATTTAAAACAGCCGTAATAAAGCCAATATTCAAGAAAGGAGATAAAAATAAACCTTCTAATTACAGACCTATATCTTTGATTATGAGCCTAACGAAAATATTTGAAAAAATCTTAAAAGTACGATTAACTAAATTTATAGACAGATATAAACTAATATCAGATAAGCAATTTGGATTCAGAGAAGGCAAATCAAAGCAAGACGCAATTTCTTGCTTAACGTCTGAAATTTATAAAAGTATGGACGAAGGAAACCCTTCATTATGTATATTCCTAGATCTTGCTAAGGCCTTTGACACTGTTAGTCACAAACAGCTGTTGGAGGTCTTGCAAGATATGGGGATAAGGGGGAATGCCCACAAATTAATCACAAGCTATTTAACTGAAAGAAAACAATATGTAATGTAACATGAAAAGAGCCAAATCCTTAAAGTAAGCAATAAATCGTATTTGATTCTGCTAGAATAGTTTTCACGTCCACAGTGTCTGTCGAAGCATGAGGCTTACCCATAGGCAACCCAACATACGGCAATAAGTAGTGGCTTGCCCAACTACAATGTGCGGAGCAAGTAAATGTATTATCTTCTCATTCTCATTACATCAGTCCTAATTCAGAAATCATTGAAATTTTGTTTGTCACTAGCACAAAAGTTAATTAGAATACCACCGAACATTAATTAATTTTCATATTTATTTATGTGATAAAAATGTTAAGTTGGCACTTCCAAAATTCCCTAGGGTCTGTCTTTGACAAATATGACGTTTCACAAATGACGAGTTTAAAGTGTTGATTTTCTGCGTCAATCTAAAGGAAGTAGTTTTTTTGATTAAACCGATAGGAAATAATCGGTGGGGAAGGGAACCATTTTGATCCCAGCTTCGGTTGGTGATATGCACGCTGGAGAAGAGTAAAACCTAACATCAGGTATTTAATATTATATTTTTCTTATTCTAATTTCCGCTTTTAACTTGCTCTCCACATGTAGATATATATTGAGTCGTATTTTGGTTTACCACAGGTTTTTTATGGGGGACGTTGAGATTATAGATTTGAGATATGAAATCTGAGGAATATATGTTTTCTCTCCCTGGGGATTTACCAGCGAATAAATAAGGGAGGGTGGCGCCTGGCAAAAACATCAAATCTTTTTAAACCTACACCCAATTCTACGCAAGAATTGACTAGTCGTTCGCACTATTGGTATGTGTGGCGGTAAAGGTAAGTGGCTACTTTATTGTTACAGTAAAAATACGTACAAAAATAAGTTCAGAAAAAATGGTAGAATACGGCGTACCTCAAGGGACAGTGCTGAGACCTCTGCTATTCTCAATATATTTAAACAATTTACTTACCATAAGAACATCCGGGATGATCATAAGTTTTGCGGATGACACTGCAATTTACTATAAGGAACAAACTTGGGTTGAAAACGACATGAAAATAATAATTGATTGGTTTAATCATAACATTTTAACAATAAATTTCGAGAAGACAAAATTCATACCATTTACCTGTAACAAAAATAGCTTACCTGAATTTCAATCATTAAAAATAAAAATAAATGATATAACTAACTCCATTGAGATAAAGTCAGCAGAACATATAAGATATTTAGGTGTTACGATTGATAAACATCTAAGGTGGAATATACATGTTGGTAATGTTTCCAGAACGTTAAGAAGTGTCTTATACAACTTTAATTATTTTAATAAAATACTTGATACGTATCATATGAGAATTATATACTTCGCCTTAGTTCAATCAAGATTACAATATGCAATATTTGGATGGGGAGGAATCTCCACTACTCACCTAAAAAAGTTAGATGTATTGCAAAAAAATTTTTTGAAAATAATGTATAATAAGGAAAATACTTACCCATCAGATCTCTTATTTATAGAATCTAAAATATTAGACATTAGGCAACTGTATTTTTGTAGTATTGTAACCTATAGTTACAAAAACATAACCGCCTTACAATATATTGACCACTCTTACTCGACAAGGAAAAAATGAATCATCAAATAAAAACAACAAAATCAGAAAAAACAATAGGTCAACGAAGCCATACTTATCTTTACTCCAGAGTCTTTAATTTTTTGTCAGAACAACAAAAAAATCAAATTCATGACATAAAATCTCTGGGATTATTTAAAAAGAAAATAAAAAATTATGTTTTAAATATAGAAAGAATTAATATTCACAGCCTCATAGATTCAAGAAATTATTAAACTTCTTTCTCCCTTAGATTATTAAAATTTATTTTAATTTACTCAAAATACTATTGTATTGACCTTATAATTAGTTTTTCTTAGAAATGTAAATCAACTATGAAACACTGAATAAACAAAAGCACATCTACGCACAACCTATGGTTTTTGTAGATTTCTTTTCATTTATTTATGTGTATTGTTTTATAGAATGGTATTGTAAACTATATTAGATTATGGTAAATAAATGTTTTTATTATTATTATTATATTTATAAGTAACTTTGTCACAGTGCGCGGCCAAGCGCACGGTTAAGTGCATACTATGGACCCTCTAAAAATTTTTAGTAGCTGTTCTCCTTTTGGAGAATCGACATCAATCTAATTTTTGTGTCCCTTCAACCCATTGCAGGGGATCTAAAATATTTCCTTGCCACTGCTGCATTTGCAAATATGCTCGATGTCCATGTAATTTAAAATATGTTTATTGTTATCCTATAACTTTAAAATTACATTGTATTATAATTACCAACTAAACTACTGATATTGAATCTATACGAAATCACCGAATTGAATCATTAATTCATGTTTTCCACAAAAATACCTTTGCCTCTACAACTGCTATGTTGAAAAAATAGGTTTTTCTCAATTATTTCCAGATTTTTACAATTATCTCTGCTTCCGTTGTAAGCTATTGACTATGTTCTTTATAATAATTAATATATATTTTCTTCTTTTTCAGATTGCTCCCTACCCTCGCTTCCGAAAAGGAGGGGACTGAGTCCTTAAAAAAAAAAAAGATAAAAATTATTTAGTATTTTTTTTTGCATGTCGCAGTCTTAAGATTGCGAACATGTACCAAGTCATCGTAGATTTCGTTGCCAACCATTGCATGCCTGCCTTGCACTGGTTAATTTCCTTATTTTTGGAATAAGGATGTATAGAGGATTGCTTCAGAGATAAATTACGTTTGTAAATACACTGTAATGAAGATTTTAATAGAGTAAATAAAGAGTTAAGCTAAAACTCAAATGTAGGACGAAAATTTCCAGTAGAACCAGACGAAGTTGATTTATTTACATCTGAAGAAGGTCCTGGAACATCTATCCCAAAAATTAGAACTTAAAAAAATAAAAAGTACAAAAATTTCTAATTTTACATAATCGAAATTACTAAAAATAATTAATCTTTTTTAATGAAACTAATAATTCTACAAACATTTTAGATATGTGCTTATCTTCAACAATAGTACATTACGAACAAAGAACGACATTCTACATGAAGACAGCTTAATAATAACCCATAGATAGATAGATAGATAGATAGATAGAAATATTTTATTTCCCACAATATGTATCTTACAAACTACAATGGTTGCTTTGGTGTACACATGTATTGTTAGAACTAGATACATACTTCTGGCTCTTTCCGAGCCTTAGAGAAAATATCGCCTAGTTTGACTGTGGTTTATAGAATAATTGTCTATCTCAGATAATATACTACATTATAGATAACATACTACAATAAGGTAAGAATAGTAATAGCAACAATAATAAATGGTACGTATTTAAGCTAGCAGGCTGAGACCTGCAAATTTTAAATGATATTCAATGAAATTCAATGATATTTAATAAAATCTAAGCAAATGATATGATGTAGGTATATAGTGCCATTCATATTTATTTGTTGTGGCTACTCGGATTCCGAAAATACAAATGACCTGTTGTTTTAGTTGAGATCATCCTCAAAAAATTCGTTTAAGTTATAGAAAACATTGGTTTTTAGAATATTTTTCAATTCCTTTTTAAATAGATTTAAGGACGGTTTTTGCTGAACTCTTTCTGGAAGATGATTAAATATTTTTACACCTGCATATACGGGTCCTCTTCTGTTTACATCCAAATTGTATGAGGGAGTTCGGTATATGTTTCTGTATCGTGTATCATAATTGTGGATATCAGATGGTGTGGAAAGCCTTTTTTGTTCTTTGTAAATTATTATACTGATTTTATATATGTACAAATTCGTTAAGGTAAATATTCTGTGCTTTTTAAAGTAATCTCTACACGAGTCCCGCGTATTTAGATTAAATAGTGCTCTTATGGCTTTTTTTTGTACTAAAAATGTTGTCTTAGCATTGGTTGAATTTCCCCAAAATTCTACTCCATATTGCATAATAGAGTAGAAGTATGCATAATAGACTGTTTTACCAACATTGAAACCGATGTTTTGTCTGATTGTATTTATGGCATAAACTGCATGGCTTAATTTTTTATTTAATTCTATAATGTGAGTTTTCCAGTCAAGCTGTTGGTCCAAATGAATACCTAAAAATTTAGTGGTAGACGTGGGGATGACATCTCCACCATTTGTTGAGATAACAGTATGAGGTTGTGTTTTGTTTGGTTGGAATAGAATATTAAAAGTTTTATTGACATTTAAAACCAGCTTATTGGCTGCGAACCAATCGCATAAATCCTCTAATAAAGTCTTTGTTATACCGATTAGATCGTCTAAATTTTTGTGATGTAGCGTGATGCTTGTGTCGTCAGCAAATTGTGAGAATTTCGCGAGTGGGAAATTTGCTGCTACGTCATTTACGTATATTAAGAATAAAGTTGGTCCCAGGATAGAACCTTGCGGAACCCCACACTTTATGTAGCCCGGGTTTGTGGATACTTTGTTTACTCGCTCCCCCTCGATTGATGTTATTTTCACAGACATGGTGCGATCACTTAAGTAAGATTTAAACCAATCATGAACAATGCCCCGTATTCCATAATACTCCATCTTGCCCAGCAGAATTTTGTGGTCGACACAATCGAAAGCCTTCGATAAATCGCAGAAGACAGTAATTGGTATGTCTTTATTTTCTAGTATTTCATTTACATTACCGATTAAGTCGAGAGTAGTTGCCGTTGTATTTTTCCCACTTCTAAAACCGTATTGTCTATCTGAGAATGTTTTATTTTTTTCAAAATATTTGGTAATTTGCTCCTTAACTGCAGCTTCCAGAATTTTAGAGATAACTGATAAAAGTGAAATTGGTCTGTAGTTCGATATATCGGTTTTCTCACCTTTTTTAAATAGTGGTTTAATTACTGCATGTTTAAGGCAACTTGGAAAAGTTCCTGTAATTAGAGATAAGTTAATTATGTAAGTTATTGGTTTTATAAGGTAGTCTACTACTTCGCTTATTATTGTTATTGGGATATCGTCTGAGCCTGTACTGTTTTTTTGTTTAAAATTTTTTATCAGTCGTTTTATCTCTGCTTCTGTCATTGGTGAAAAGAAAAATGAGTTATACTTATACGATTTTACTGTCGTTACGTAAGCCATAGCTTCTCTTTTGCTGGTTATGTTTTTTGTTAGTTCCTCTCCCACGTTTAAGTAAAATTTTTGAAATTCTGATGCCACTGCGAGTGGATCCCTGATTATTTCATTTTCTTGATTTAGGATATTAATGTCATTCTGTGTCTTAGCCGCTTTTTGTTTTATGTTTGAATCAATTAATTTCCAAGTAGATCTTATTTTGTTTGATGAGTTTGTTATATAATTATTTGCATAAATTTGTTTTGCAATGATTACGAGTTTTTCCAGTGTTTTACAATAGTTGCGCACGTAATTTTTGAAGAATATATTTGTGGTAAAAAAATTTTTAATATATAATAAAGAGCGTTTATTACGACATGATGTTTTTATCCCCTCTGTAATCCATCCCGGACATTTATTTTCATGATTGATCTTGATATATTTAACTGGAAAAGCCACATTAAAACAGCTGTTGAAATAATCATAAAAAACATCGCAAGCTAGATTTACATCAGTTTCTGTGTAGAGTGTACTCCAGTCTATTTCAGAAATTAAGTTTTTGAAAATGATTTTATTTCTAGGACTGAATATTCTTTTTTCTATTTTTAGGGGTTCAGGACTGTGGGATACGTTTTGAAGAGTAATTTTTTGCCCATAATGATCGCTAAGACCGTAATCGTCATTTGAAGTATTTAGAAGTATTTCTGTATCATTGATCAGTATGTTGTCTACTAGAGAGCTTGAGTTGTTTACAACCCTTGTTGGAGTGTTGATGGTGGTGGATAAATTAAATACCTTTAGTAACGTTACAAATTCGTTTGTCTGTAAACTATCTTTTTCAAAGTGTATATTAAAATCACCACATATTACCAGCACATAATTTGGATATATTTCATTTATTTCTGATAATAAAGCGTAAAAAAGATCGAAGAAAACATTATATGACTTACCCTGACAAGTTGAGGACCTGTACATGCAGATTATTATCATTTTTAAACTTTTACTTACAGTTGCAGCGTATTCAAACTCTTTTTCTTTTGTTTCTGTCCGCAGGTTATTTATATTTTCGAAATCTAAGTTGTCTTTTGTTAAGATTAACACTCCACCGTGTATACTCGATTTTCTGCAGTAGCAGGATATTAGGTTGTAGCCATTAAATGGTGCGCAATAGTTCCTATCTAACAGCCAGTGTTCTGAAATGCATAAGACTTGGATTTCCGGGTTATCTTCCAAAAAAACTTGTGTCACTCACTTTGTTGGATATACACTGAATATTTTGGTGAAAAATCGTGAAAGGACTGATTAGTTTTTTCGATGACCATGACTTCTAAGTATTCTTGGTTGATCTTGGGAGGTATGGGGTTGTTGGTGATGGTGTTCTTGAGACTCTTGCTGTGTCTGTTGGTATTGCTGTGGGTGTAAGTTTAAGTTGGGGATTGAGCTATCTTTGAAGATGTTCTCACATTCCTCTAGTGTGTATGTTCTATCATTTATCCATAGTTTGGTGCTTCTTATGTAGGCTTTAGGGTTACCACTATTTTTA
The DNA here is from genome assembly GCA_936432065.2 of Rutpela maculata. NCBI lineage: Eukaryota > Metazoa > Arthropoda > Insecta > Coleoptera > Cerambycidae > Rutpela > Rutpela maculata. Next base: position 101,029,141 of record OW386292.2, read on the forward strand.
GCTTGTTCAAGATATGGCTGTAGTTTTTTTCTGACATCCTGGTCTCGGGCAGAATAATGGGGGGAAATAGAGTAGCCTGTGCCTTTTAGTTTTTTACTGTTTTGGAAAATCATGTTTTTTGTTTTATAATTAAGAAATTTAATAACCGTGGGCCTTTTTTCAGATTTATTGTTACCCATTCTGGACACCATTTGAATATCATTCGACTGTATTTCATTTAGACCTAGACCGCCGTTTTCCTGTGTGATAATATTTAGCACTTTTTTTTCAAGGTTTAGATGATTCTCATTTTTGTCCTCGGCTATTCCATAGAATACTAGGGAGTTGATCCTACTCTGAGAGTCCAGAGTATTTAGTTGAGCTTCTAAATGATTTACTTGAATTTTCAGTTGTTTATTTTCGTTTTCGAGTTTATTTACTTTATTTGTGAGTTGTTCCATATCCCCATTAGTTTTTATTACCGTCTTCAATATTAGATCCACTTTCTGTTCTAGCGATAGTTCGTCTGTATTTTTTATACCCATGGTTGCTGTAATTACGGACCTGTCCTTTGTTACTTGCGAACTGTGTTTCTCCTGGGTCATAAATAATGGGTCACTTGCTGGCAACGACTATTCCCTTTATTTATTGCAGTAGCACAGATGTTTAGAAAACTACCCTGAGCTGAGTTAATTTACCATTACACTGTACAGTTTTTATTTATTTAAACTATTTTTACTATTTTAGCAGCAAGCAACACATATGATTCGATGCACAAATATTTTAGCGATATTTTGGATCAATTTGTACTTTTTGTCACTATTTTACCCGGCTTATTTAGGGTTTATGTCGGGAGCGTCACCCCCGCACGTGTTTACCCGAACGTTACAGAACTACTGACATAGAGCTTCGGCTCAAACCGTAGCCAAGTGGGTTAAACTGATAAGGATAAAAATGGAATACACAAACCATAGCGCAAGATATGCTGCTATATCGGCTGCTCACAGAGCAGGAGTAGACAGAGAAAATTCGTAAGGGAGCAGGCTGGTCAAAAAATTCAAAAACATTCAATATTTTTTACAAGAAACCTCTAACCGTGAAACATATTACATTTGTCAAAGGGGTCATGAGAGGCTCAAAGATTGATATAGACTATTAATTATTATTTATCTTAGTCGTAACAAAGTTTAGTTTAATGTCAATGCTGCTGAGCTGCTGAAGATGTTGGAGGAAGTGATACATTTTTCACTTAGTCCGCGTCGTATCTCCAAAACGGTAAGAAGAAGGTAAGTTTTCAAACTTGCAAAACCATAATTTAAGTGAAAATGTTTGATATAAAAACCACTCAGCCCAGATCGTTTTGACTATCGAGAGCGCTTGGAGCAGCTAAGGTGATGCAATGGTTATACAGTCTTGCGGTGCACGGAGCGGGTACACGAGGCTACAATGAAAATGCTGTGTTTGCGAAAGAACGAGCGTCTATACATAACACAGTTAAAGTATTTTTTATTGATGACAATATCTTGCAAAAACAAATGTTTTGCGGTGTCATGAGCGGGCATACAAAACTTAATTATTTAATGTTTTTGCGATACAGCAAAAGTCTATACGAAAACATAAATAAATGGGAAATCCCACCACATAATAATAATAGCAATAATAATCCTCTATTGCTAATAATTTATTAGCATCTGAAAACATGGACAAAAAATTTACACAGATTTTTTTCCCACTTTTCAGCCGATTTACAAAAGAAACGAAAGAATGTCATAGACAGTGACTCTGACTCGACTCTGCTGGTGTACCGAAAAAGCGGAAAGGAATTATTATTCCGAGTGATAGCGGGGATGAAAATACTGAATCCTTTCAAAAAATTATTTATCTCGTTGGAGAAAAGCCTAGATTAGAAAATACCATCGAAATACATTCAGATATTGCAGAAATCTGGAAAAATATTATGTCTACAGGCTTGCAAAAAGAGACAAAAGAAAACATCATGCAAAAGGTCCTAATCTTGAAGAATTACAATTGTCACCGCTCCAGCTCTTAATCCGGAACTCATAGCAACATTATCCTCCAATGCACGAACCAGAGATGAGCGACTTAAAGATTGGCATAATTGTATTCCATTTAAACGATGTCTTAAAATCACTAATTACTGCAAATGACATATGTAATATAGAAAAAGTGAGCGACAGCCTTCGCTTACTATGTGATTTGCAGTTTATGGAATCTGAAACGCGCAGAGGATTTCTTTTACTTTTACCTGGCTTGAACAAAAATGTAATGTAAAGTGTAAAGAATCGTTAGAAAAGACTACTGTTGGACACGGTATGCTGTTTGGAAGAAACCATTCAGATGTCATACGAGAAGAAAAACGAAAGATATATACAAACCAGGAATCCTTTAACATTTTGTCCAAAATAATAAATGAAGGTACTTCTCTTAAGAAGAGTAGGAATCTTTTACTTGTCTAACATTTAATAGACAAGGGACCGCCTGCTTTACATCCCCTCCGAAGGATGGTATATCCACTACGTAGTCCTCGTCTGAAATTACGTAGCTTCTGCGTATACACTGATATACAAGCCGCTATAAGGTGGGACGAGAACGCTGTATTTCCCAAGATGGGTCACCCAACCAAGTACTAACCGCGTTCGACGTTGCCTCAACGGAATATCGACTGACATTCACATTGAAGTCGCCTCTACGCTCGCCCCTGAACGAAAATATTAATCTAATAAGTAAGAGCCGTCAACGCTGTTTAGCTCTGCAGGTCCCCTGTCTCTGTTGCCTAATACATAGTTTACAAGTGCAATGGAGACAGAGAACCTTCCCGCCATTGTTCGAGCTCACTGATGGATCAACAGTGGTTTCGTGCAATTGCCACATTGTAATATTATTCTTGATTATAGTTGCTTTATGCTTTAAAAAGTCGCTTTCATTTGGAATTTAACAAAACTTTTTGCTGTTATACTAAAATTATCGTATTTTTTACGATTATCGTACATCTGGCAACGCTGCTATCGAACGACGCTAACCCCACTCCGCTACGTTACACTGTTGACGAGTTATTCGAGTTTAAGAGGGGAAATCCATTCCTGGACACCCAGTATGTTTTCCGACTTGTCGGAATGTCAGAAATTTAAATAAATCATAGTTGTCTTTTTCTCAAGAACAGTGACTTATTGAAAAGATTTTGCTATACTTGATTCTAGAATAGCTACTATTCATAAAATTACAGTTCCAGTTATAATTAGTATTGTACCCGTCTTAATGTGGAGTGGGAGATAAAGTAGGGAAGGGCGAAATTAGCCGACCAGCCGACGCCATTTTGTTTTTTCTGTTGCTTGAGGAAAAGTCTGACGCAATTTTTATAGGATTGTTAGAGTAATAATCAGTTTGTGAAACGTGTCGATATGAAAGAACTGTTAAAGGAATGTCAATTAGAAGAATTGATTCCATTATTCAACCGTAAGTATTATTATTGTTGTTTTATTTCTGTTAATTCTAAACATGCGTGCTCGCGGCGTCAGATCAAATAAAAACAAAATATATCTGTACAGTCTATTGCAAACTATCTCGTTTTTTTATCTTTGTGTAATGTTGTTATATTTTATATGTATTTAACATTCTTGACTGTGCATAATAAATGCGATAGACTAATCAAATATCCACGAGTATCCACGTTATTTTACGCAGGTAGAATTTTATGAAGAATATCGACTTGATCAGGACCTCTCATTACGACTCTATACATTTATAGTATATAGGTACCTCCAGATTAAGTTACATGCTTTACGGACTATTTATTGTTATAAATAAATAATAAACAGTTGACTATCGTGATTATAAAACTAACAAAAAAGTGATTATAAAACAAAAAAAAAACGTTTTATAGTTCTAATGTACTGCTTTTTAAAATTTTAGCTGATTTTATTTATTTATTTAGCTAGGTGTATTTGTTTATTTAACATCTAGCATTTACAGGAACTATTCCCCAATCATGCAGTCCAATAAAATGTGCTGTATGAAAAATAATGAGAAATTGTAAGAGAATTAATAATCGGTAATTAATAAAATAATCTAATTTGTACTTTCCCGGGCTCTCGACTTAATTAACTATGTTATGATATATATAGGACATCATAAGATATAAAGATGTTATTTACAGTATCACACAACCCTGCTTTTTTATTTTAGAATATGAAATTACATAGGAAAACTTATCTATGTTAACAGAAGAATTAATAAAAGAGATGATTCCTAGCATAGGGAAGAGATTAAAATTTCTCCAACAATGGAAACAAGTCGTTGTAACTATACTATTTTTTTACTATACCTAGTATACTTCAGCAAAAGTACATTTTTGACAACATTTAAATTGTATGTATGTATGTATTTTGCACATCTAAACCTAAACGAATATATTATAGCACGTAATATTTTAAAAGTATGCCTATATACAGGGTGCTTCACGGTTAGTCGCCTGTTGGGCGTTTTATAGTAACTAAAAATAATTTGAATCTGAAAATTTGGATATGGGGAGTTTCCGAGGGTGATCTATTTAATGAACATAATGCCATGTATGTGATACTTCCGGTTATACCGGAAGCCCACCACAACCTCATTTCAAATGGTATACCTATTTTATATTTTATGCCGAATTCGGATTCTACTCGTTATTTTGAGGTAATTTTCGATATACCTAATTCCTTATACTTACCTAAAATTAACGGTTTTTGAGATATTTCGTTTTTAATAAAATTTTAAGAGGAAACTTTCTTATATAGTTGAAAATTAATAATTTGTGCTATAGTACATTTTTTTAACACCCATTTTTTTTACCATATATTTATGACATTGTTACGTTCACATGGGAACTTTACGTATTTTTATTAAATTCTGTATATCACACCTAATAATTGAGAAATACTGTACTAGTATTTAGCATCTTTGAGTTATTTATGCCCAGACATATTATTATCCTGCACAATATGTTTAGATTTAAGATCAATATCCTTTAGTATACTTTAATTTAAACCATTATTTGTTATCTATTTTAAAGTTTTTGTCAAAGGCACATTAACACCTGGGCTATATATTTCCACGAATAACGCGAAACCATCATTCACATTTAATTATGTCTTTGCTGATTGAGTCTATCTTACACACAATACATTGGGTAGTATAATGGGTTGCATAGAAGTATGCCTCCCCTAGATTTGCAAATCTAGTTATTTGATATCTAGAAGTTTCTGAATTGTTATGATATGGCAGCATTAGTCTAATTGGAGGGGATCGTACCTTATTTATTCTCACAGAAAGAGATTTATTTTAATTTCCAGTTCTGTGGCAGTTTAGTCAAGTACTCCTAAGTCGCGATAATTAATTAAGCAAACACTTTGCTTCCTTTGCTATTATCGGGTTTTACTAAGTGAAAAGAACAGTAAAAGGTAACTAAAATTATTTGTTAATTTTATCTCTTCAATATTTGACGGCTCCAAGCCATATTTTTCATTTCTACCATTTTTTATATCAAAATTGTGTAATGATAGTCTCAGTTTCGCAAACACATGCTAAACAAATTCTCTTTTCTTTTGAAAACGTAGGAGTTTTGCTGCCTTTTTTTATATTATTTTTTGCGTTATATTAAATATTTATTTAATTTTGCTGCTAAATAGTTCAATTATTTTTGGACACCACGTGGGTTATTTAATTAATCCAGTCATATCAGTTTGGAATTCATACGAACACATTTTCCACGTGCCCGTATAAGCAGATGAACATTCAGCAATAAATGGAAATTATTTTGGTTCAGTTTAGTATGGATGGATAAATAAAAGTTATATACCACTCACAGTAATAGTCCATTCAATATAGTCAATTTGAGGTCAAGTCAACTTTAGTTTGGTCAGCAAAACCCCAGCGTATTCGTACAGGTGTTCGAGAGATCAAAGCACAGAGCCGCCCGTGTTAATGAGGTCGCTGACAAAGATTACCTGAATCCATCAGAACCCATTTTGTAGCGTCCATTTCTCCAGGGATCGGTGAGAAAGTGTTAAGTTCTGATTTTTTAGTTAAGTTGTGTATTTTTATTGCATAAAGACTTTTTTCCATCGACAAATTTTTATGAAGTCATAAATCGTTTATCAATTTTTATTTATGTAATTTAAATTTAGTATTTCATCGCACTTAATTATTTTAAGATTTCAATAACGTGTGTACTATTTATATTGATTTAATCTTAGTAATAATTTACGAAATCATTTTTAATACTATAAAATTTTGATAATTTTTGACTATCACTATTTCAATTGTCTGATTGATAAAATTTGTCATCTTTGAGTATTCGCTAAAATAAATTGTGATTTATTATCCTAAATTTATTTTCTCATTTTGTTTGTTTGTGTCTTGAACGATTTAATCTTTCCACAGCGGTTGGTTTCATCACTTGCAGGGTAGCTTAACTATCTCATATTTTTCTGTGGATGGCGCCCTCTTTCAACATCTAAAATAAAACTACCCCCGAGTGATAAAACAAACTGGCTTGGCAAAAATATCGTGATGATATTGATTTACTCTCAAACTCACCTAAAAGATAAAAACGAACTCACGATCCAGCCCCGCAAATAAATCAGCTAGTCGAACGCACTTACCCTTGCGTTTTGCCTGAATTTTGTTTGAATTTTACCTTAACCAGTATTTCCAAATTTAATTTTTGCAGAGCAAAGGGGGAAGGTAACAACATAGTATTATGGAGCTTACGTCTGTATAAATTGCAAATGCTCAACAATATTCAGGGTGTCTTAAAAAAGCCAAATACACGTACATTGTGTATACATTGTATAAATAAATGAAAAGCTTGACCTGAATCGTGAGGTCAGTCTTTTAAAAAATTAAAACTGAGTTTTAACCATCAACCAGCCGTCGATAACAGTGGCGTAGGTTTACATGTGTGCATGTATATTATTATATAGAGTACATTATATTTTCAATTTCATTCAGATATATGAGTAATAATAAGTCAAACCATTTTTCCAGACCTAATCAACTTATCTATTAATTGCTCCTTTTGTCCCTTAAAAATTGAAAATGTTATCAAAAACATACTAATGCAATTTATATTATACCCAAAGAACATGTCTTATAAAAGATAATATATTTACTTTGCACTTGACATTCTGATAACCAATATACTTTTACTCCAGTCACTTTAGACAAAAATATGGCTTCTGAGCTAACAAAATATATCCTTCATTGATATTTTGAGAAACAAACTAAGGAAGTTCAGTTTTTTTTTATTGATTAGTGACGAAAATTTATCAAAAAACGTCATTGAGAAAAGGCAGGGTAAAGGAATTAATTATTAATAAAAAGGAAGAAATATAATCAAAATATCGATAAATGCAGTATTGACAAGTATAATGGTTTATGGAAATTAAACAAACATAGTTTCAAACAAAAATAAGTAAGGCAAGTAAATGTTAAATCTAATATTCAAGAAACTATATTCGTCATTCGAGTTAGACATATTGAGAGGATTATAAAAGTTGTGATTTACGTAAAAAAATTGTGTTTGAAAGGTAAATTGTAAACATAACGTCAGTGAGCAAAAATATTTTACTTACCGTTAATGTCAAGTTGGTTTTCTTTGACATAAAGTCCAAGAATCCTTCTAGTGCATATAGAGATTGATTTGGCGTTGAAAACAGTGAAGAAAAAGAATATTTTAACACAAGAAAGCAGAACTTCTAGAGAACGTCAAAACTGCGAATACATCTGGAGTAAGTTCTAAAATCCAGAGCGTTTCGCCTTCAAGGGTGTAACGTAATTTTTCAACATTACTAATATTAACCAGATTTAGGCAGGTGGAAACACGAACGGTAAAGGACGTTTGTTCTGACAACAGTGTCAATTGTCACAATCAACGAATCAACTGTCTTGAACTGCCAAATAAATTCATTTCTGCGGTGCCCTGGGAGCTGATTTATGTTAAAACAGAAAAATAAAAGGTTGGCTGAAGTAAATCTTGAAAAAGAAAAACATATTTTAGTAGTTCATGAAAATGACGCAAAATGACCAGGGAATGTTGCTCGTCATGGACTCAACTAGTAGATAGTTCAATAATTATTTCAGCGGATTTTAATAGGTTGCACATAAAATGTGTGTATCAACTGCTTGTGGTTAATTATTTATTTATTTAGTTTTTCTTGTAGCACAAAATATATTTTACATTACCCCCACAGTAGAAGTTCTAAACTTCTTCGGAATGACGGAATTCCGGATGAGCAACAGGATATGAGTAATGAAGTACCAGCATCATCATCAACAGATGAGCCCGTTGATATTCGTTGTCCGTGGAGCAGGCATGATATTCTTAAATTAATTCATCTTTACCACAAATATAGAGAAAATTTTAAAAAAACCACCTGTAAAAATAGCAAAGTGTGGTAGTGGATAGCCGCTGACATGAAAACACATAGTGATTTACAGTGCAAAAACTAAATTTAAATATCTGAAGGGAAAGTATGTTGAAAAAAAAGACAACATGAGTAATCGAAAAACAGGAGCGAAAGCCGTGCGTTTTACTTATTTCTCCGAGTTTGATGAAATGTTTGGAAAGAATGAAACCCGAAGCCATCGCCTCATCAAGTCGGGGAGAAGGCAATATTCTATCATCAAAAAATAAAAATGAAGACGAAAGTGCAGTATCAAATCCAAAAAAAAAAAAAAGAAAGGAAAGAGTATCTTAGAAAAGCAGTTAGCAAAATATGATGAAAACATAAGTGAAAGAGAACAAGCTAAAGAGTCATACAGAAATTTTACAGCGGCAAGATCAGGCATTAACTATATTTAGTAAAATAGCAGACTCATTTCAAAACTGGGTTGATAAATAATGTAACAATTTTGTGGATTTTTTAGTAAATGTTTACGAGACATCCAGTTATCGTATTTTGCCATTTTTTTTGTGTGACGTGTTCTACTTTATGGTAGGAAGTATCTGTGACTTACGAGAATTTGTGTAAATTTTGTTTTTGTGTGTTGAAGGGCAAGGATAAAAACAAAATTTACAAAAAATGTCGGTCGAAAATCACTTTCACATTCCCCCACAAAGATTAAAAAAAAAACAAATTTGCACATGTTAGTAGATGTAATACAAAATACACTTAATATATATTTACCAGTTTTTCTTTAATGAAGCTGAAGCTCTTTCAGATGTGATTCTGAGGATGAATATGGATATACGATATACATTATGGCAAAAAATGTTGGTAACTAGGGCAGGGCAACCGGGGCCCAAGCCAGGGGCGCAAGCCTCCTGGGGCGCAATATGCCAGGCTGACAAATCGAGTTACTTGAAATCACGCCACGCCACTGGATCCGATCGTGTGCCGAGCGCAGTGCGCTTGAGCAAGTGCAAGCGATAGGTATATTTATTAGTTCATTTAGCGTATTATTAGTTTCAAATTTGTTATCTGAGGAGAGTCGAGTGTTGTGTGTTCGTTTGGACCCAATCTTACCGTTTGTTGGTTGTGCTGTTTATAGTTTAGATCTTAACGCAAGTAAGTACATTTTATCGCTTTATAATCAAAAAGTAATGTAAAGAAAACTTTCTTAAATTATACATTAGAATTCCCTCAAAAAAGCCGTCAGGTCGAAATTTAAAAAATTAAGAGAAGCTCGAAAAGATAAAGAACAAAAATTGTCAAATAGATTATACGGCTGGATATCCAACTCGAGTAATTTAACTGTTGCAAATGAAGGATCCGGATCTGCGTCTCCGTCTGTGGAACTAAGTTTAAATATTAATGTTAATGACACTTCAATCACATCAATTAATGGAAATGAAAGAGATTCTACCCAAGAAGCCCAAGATCTACAAAGAGGCTGTTCACTAGCCGCAGAAGCAGAAGAAGGTACGTTTTAAAGAAATTTTAAAATTCTGTAGTATTCTACTAATTCTATAAATACATTTACAGTTTGTTATATTGGATTTGTAGGAAACAACTACTCAGCGGGCAAGTGCCCCGACCTGCATTGAATTACAAATCCTGATGATGTAATTCAATGCAGGTCGGGGTATTTGCCCGCTGAGTAGTTGTTTCTTACACATCCAATATAACAATGTAAGCTTAGTCCGTCAAGGGCTAGAGGTCGCCGCTCTCGGTACTTGCATTGCAAGTCGCTGTATGCCATGTAGACATCTATGATGTTTGGTGTATGGTAGCATTTGGCTCACTTACCTCTCACCACTACTCAATTTACAGTTTGATAAATAAAACCACTTGCAAATAACTTTAGTAAAAATAACGTCTGTATTAGAAGGTCCTTCCTTTTAACCAATTTTTTCTCCTCCTTTAGGGACCTCTGAAGAACATAATATTGGCCGTTTATCTGCTCCAGCTTCTGTAATAAATTATAACGATCCAAAGTCATGGCGAAATATAGATGATAAGTTTAGGTGTTGTCTAGTTGAAAAAGGGCCAAGTCAAGGAAAAGACTGTGATTTTGGATCATCAGTAAAGGACGATAGGCGTATTTTTACCGCCGAATGGTTTAAAAAAACTCTACCAAATAATGAAAAAGTAGAGCGAACATGGTTGATTTACAGTGAAAACAACAAAGCACTATTTTGTTTCCCGTGTTTACTGTTTACAAAAAAAACGTCCATTTTTTCAAGTGCAAAACAAGGTTTTTGTGATTGGAAACACTTAAACCCAAGAGTCGGTGAACACGAGAATTCTGTACACCGAAAATGCTTTGTATTGTGGAAAGAATTGGAAATTCGTCTAAAGATAAACGATGATATGGAACGTATAATTTTAACAGAAAAAGAAAAGTGGAGGTACTTTCTGAAGGTAATTTTGGATGTAATATTATTTTGTGCAAAGAACAACTTAGCTCTTAGGGGTAAAATTGAACGGATTGGTCATTGAAAATCGGGAATTTATCTAAGTGCACTGGAATTATTAAGTAAATACAATACTTAAGTTGCCGCACATATTTCGTCTATCACTAAAGGTTCTGTATCATATTTGTCCCCTAGTAGTCAAAACGAGTTTATTAAGTTGCTAGGATCTAGTGTTAAGGATCAAATTATTTCAAAAATTAAAAAACCGAAGTACTACTCTATATCATTCGATTGCACCCCGGACGTCGCCCACACAGAGCAGATGGCTCAAATAATACGATATGTGCTAATTGAGGACGGTAAATTGTTACGTTTCCGCTCCTCCCGATGTTGTTGGGTGGAGTGAACGCCTGTTTGGAGCCTTCAGGTTCCCCCGTTATCCCCGGGACAAGTCCCAAGAACGACGTGACAACCAGAAGAACCCCGGCTCTCGGCTAGCTACTTGTTTAGAGATAAGCGTGAGTTTTCTTACCTTTAGGTCGACCTTGTGGCTCTTATTTTATTTAGGGGAAAGTACACTACACACTTTTTATTTGACACCTGTCACACAATTCGTGTCTGGTAAAAGGAGGGCTTAAAAATGAATTTAATCTGGGGCGCCACCTGCAGCCTTAATTGAGATTACTGACCCCCTTTTACCAGGACGAAAACTCCTACAGGTAAATTTAGAAAGGATAAACTTTTAATTAAGAAAAAAAATAAAGATTGAAAAAATAATTGTGAAAAAATTTATTATAAAAGTATTCAGGTCGATATTAAAATTTACGTGAGCAAATTACATAATCATAAATGTAAAAAAAAAAGAAATAATAGCAATTTCAAATGTTCAACAAAGTTACGATCAAAAATAGTTATAACTAATAAAATGTTCCAAATTTCAAAAAGAGATGAAATGATAATCTTAATTATACAGAAATGTACAGCAATAAAACAAGAACGAAATTTATGCTGATCAAGGACCTCATGGCCTGCATAAAAAAAAATATGTAACACCAGGTGGATGTTAATAATTCACCAATAATATTTAACACTACACAAAACTCTCACCGTGTCCTAAGGTGTCTCGTTAGACCTGGTGGACCACGTCGTCGTCTCGATGCTTACAGCGTGAAGACGTTGGCAAGAAATTTCAACCTGTGCTTGATTGTCGAAATAGTTCGGCTTAGTTGAGTAAATTTAATTTTACGAAAATGAATCTCTAGGAACTGAAGTTTAATTGGCTTCTTTACAATAGGAAATGTTTCCCTCCTGACACGTGCTCCGTGTGGAAGAATATACCAAATGAATCCAAGAATTTCTTTTTATTGAATCTTCACAATTTGATTGATAGAAAAACTAAATTCTCCTTATGGACTGAATTCCAAATAAACATTGTTTAATTTGTTCCGGCAAATTAAAACCCCCCAGAAGTTTTTAATTTCATAAATTCTTCTGTTTAAACAAATGGAACTTCATCAAAAATTTGAGTACTAATTTTATTTTAGTACTTATTCTATTTTACTAATTATTTTAATTTAGTAATTTTAGTTAATAATTTTACTTAATAACTTTTATTAACTTTTACTTAATAGTTTTACTTAAGCTGCCAGAACTATAACGCCATCATAGGAAAGAAGGAAACCAAAATTAGATTTTACAAATACTCACATGGTCAATTGAACAAAAAAATATATAGCACAGAAGGTGCCTATATGTTATAAAAGAATAATAATAAAACTAATTTACCTCAAAATCTATTGATGCACTAGGTAATTGACGATACAACAAAATTAGACAAAGTCTCGGAGATATCGCAGTTGAGTCGCACAACTTTCATTGACAGTTCAGAATAGTAAAATGAATACCAATTAAGTTTCAATTACAAGGAAAGCTAATATGGTTTAAAAAACAACAGTTCTGTCAAGCGCTTTACGCCATCTGGATTTTGGTAGTATTATTAATATTTAAAGTAATAGATTAGTAATGGAAACTAATGTATTGTTTGACCACGAGTAAATGTAGATCCATAAAGAAATCTATGGTAACCTTGTTTCTTAATTAGTACAATAAATATTTAAAAAGAGGGTGCTGTATTGTAGAAATATATAAGTATACAAAATGAGAAGTTTTTGTGATGTGTTTTACAATAGTACTTATTATTAAATGAACGGTAAAATTTTGTAACTTACTGAGTGATACTCAAAATATGGTCGGAAATAAAATAGGATTTTTGACTACGGCAAAAATTGTAACAGGTATGTTACAAAATGTTCAGTTGAAGAAAGTTTCATCGATTTCATTCAAATTAATAAAAAAACTGGAAGTGGTCTTGCAGACGAAATTATAAAAAAACTAAATAATGACGGCTTACGACTATCAGACTGCCGAGGGCAAGCCTACGATAATGGTGCCAACATGGCTGGTATATATCGTGGAGTACAAGCACAAATTTTGCAAGAGAACGAGTATGCAACATTTTTACCATGTGCAGTCCATTCTTTAAATTTAGTTGGGGTGCATGCAGCTCTTGTAACACCAGAAATGGTAACATTCTTTGGCACGTTGCAACATATATTTACTTTCTTTTCGGGGTCAACACAGCGTTGGGAAGCTTTGTCAAATTTAAAATTGACTCTAAAAGGTCATTCTGAAACCAGATGGTCATCAAAGTATCAGTCAGTTCACTCCTTGTTTTATCAATTACCCGAAAATGATGAAATAACCTATTCCACAGACTCTGTTTCATCAGCAAAGAGTTTGATAAAACTTATTGATTTTCAATTTATTTGTCTGTTAACTGTGCGGAATCAAATTTTTAGTAATATCGACAAGGTAAACAGCATTTTACAATACAAAACGCAGTCAATTGAAAGAGCAGCTAAACATATTGATGGTCTCCATAAGTATTTAAAGAATTTTGGAGAAAACGAGATTGACAAAGCTATAGACGCCGCAAAGGATCTTTGTCAGCGGATTAATATAACATCAGAATTTCCAGAAAAAAGAAAACGGAAAATAAAAAAAATGTTCGATCAGAAGGCCGACGATGAAACTCATTCTTTTATAAACTTGAAGAAATTTAAAATCCAGCTGTATAATGTACTTGATGCGTTAATTTCTCAAATGGACTGGAGATTTAAAACTTTGTCACAGATAGCTTCGGATTTTTCTTTTCTAACAGGACCCAGTCTTTTGGAAAAACCTACTGGAGATCTTAAAAAAGCAGCAGCTGACTTAGCACTAAAATATAAACAAGATCTCGATGCAAACGAACTTAGTTTGGAGATTGAAAGTTTTAAATACCAAGCTTGTTCTTTAATACCCAACCTAAAGGCGGCTAACTTAATAACTGTGTTAAATTTTATTCATGAATATGGGTTATCGTCGAATTATCCAAATATAGAAATATGTCTTCGCATAGCACTAACACTGCCAGTCACTTCCGCCTCTTGCGAGAGATCCTTTAGTAAGCTGAAACTTGTAAAAACGTACTTAAGATCGCAAATAGGGCAAGAGCGGTTGACGAATTTAGCCATATGTCATGACATTATAGAAAAATTTGTTAGTGAAAAATCAAGAAAAGTTGCATTCTAGTTTTATTTTCTGATTGATGTTAATTTTTAACTTTGCAGTTTGTGTAATATATATATATATATATATATATATATATATATATATATATATATATATATATATATATATATATATATGTGCATTTGTATCGTGTCCGCCTCCTTACAAATTTGTGGCGCCCGCACCTCCACTAGAAATAATATAGATAGATTAGTTCTGTTTACATATACATAACCGCCAAATTTCACTTACCAAGGGCACGCGGAGAGGGGAAAGGATTTTTATCTTTTTTACATACACTTTTTTGTTCATACGATTGGTATGTTTACACCTCGTTATATAAATAGTACCTCTCTGACTCAATGTATTTAAAACTGTTATATATAACGGTAGACTTTGCCTCCTTCGAGGTTGCCAGATTTCTATAGTGTAAAATGCTCTAGCGCTTGCGCAATTAGTTGCGCTATGCAATCGTGTGCGTTTGTTATTATGATGATTCATATTGTGTAAGTTATACTCTATCAGATTACATTGGTGTTTTACCCGATAATGTGCGATTATCTGTTTTAAAATGAACCGTTCACGCTAAATATCTATTGTAGAATAATGTATGTAATTCAAAATATGTTCTTAAGGGAATTATTATTACTATTTAAAATGCTTTTCAAAAGACATCACTGAATCATTTCAATTTTGTAACACAATTGTTACATATTAGTCCACGTAAATTAGATATTTTAGAAGAAATAATTTATAAAGTAATAATATTTGGGATGCGTAATCTAGATAGGGTTCGAAATAGATACCCGAATAGTTCCCCACAATTTAGGGGTGAAACGTCCGTAATGATTATGAATAGAGCTGCTTCGGCCATATTACGGGGACTTAACGCTGGTTTTTCACTTTTATCTTGTAAACCGTTCGTCGAAAGAGAAAAAAGTATAGGAAATAAAAAAATCGTCATGTTAAATTCTGCATAAAAATGTACTATTAACCTTGTAGCGTATCCTCACCTATTTCTCGCTAACAGCGTCCGAACAGAGGCGTAGTTTGGGGCGCAGAGGTAAAAATCCATCCTATTCCAAGTTTGACTCCGAATATTTTAAAACCGGTTACTTTAACGAGAAAAATGCTCAGGAATGAATTTATTGAGCAGAATTTTCTCTATTAGATGCATATATAGAGGGTTTTGTCGCAAGTAGTTTATGTATTTCCCCTTCTTTGCAATTATATTAAAGGATAATCTGTACTGTTCACACAAAAGAAGATTTGGAGTCATATTTCAACTCTGAGCTTGCTTCAATTCCACTTCTTCTCTTCAATAAGAAAGGGATAATGAGGAAAATTAAGAAATCGTTTGAATGATATTTTCAATGCTGTACGAGAGAGGCCAATAGATTTTTCCGATTGCCAGTTCATTGTTGATGGCGGCAATTTGATTCATCGTGTAGTATGGCCGAAGCAGCTTTATTCGTAAACATTACGGCCAAAAAGTGACTGTAGTGTTTGACGGATATGCTGACTGCAGTATGAAGAGCATCGAAAGACAGCAGCGTCTTTTGAAACGCATTTCACCGGAAATTGTTTTTCATGAGAACACGCCAGTGACTGAAACGCAAAATAAAATGATAAACAATCTCACAAAAAGGAACGGTTTATTTCGCAATTGGTGGAGAGATTTAAAAACGAGGGAATCAAAACAATTACTGCTGTAGACGACGTTGACGTACTCATAGTTCAAACCGCCTTAAACGAATCTCATGGAAACGATACAGTGGTCATCCTCGGACAAGATATTGATCTTCTCGCATTGATTATCGCCCTCGCACCTGAAGATAAAGATATCCGTTTCTTAAGAGAGGCTTAGAGAAATAAATAAAAGATAAAGACTCTCGTGACTTGCAGTCCTCGGAAGTTTTAAAAAGCTGTATGGCCACACGTTCAGTGGATGCGATAACACTTCAGCTTTCTTTGGTAAAGGAAAAGTGCAAACGGTGGAATGCGTCAATAAAAGAAAAGATCTCGAAGAGGTTGTCCGTATATTCAACAACCGTAGCTCAACGAAAAAAGAAATTACATCTTTGAATCATCAAAGATTCATTATCTTCAATAAGTTAGTCCGCCAATCTAGTACTACCGGGATTCTACGAAGACTGCCAGCAACATCCGAGGCATTACGTCAACATTCTTACAGAGTATTTCTCCAAATTCATGTTTGACGAGGAGAACCAACGGAATGCAGAAAAGCAGAAAATAATATAAAATATTTCTAAGAGATGATATACTTAAAGAAGTAAAATGTTCAAAACTTAATCATTTTGCAGCAAAAATGTAAATATTTCCCTCCAGCAAGAGAAAATTTTTTGAATTGTTTAAAAATTTTTGAAAAGCATTTGAGATGACTCCAACAAACTATCATTAATTAGTATAGCAAAATTTATGATTAACCAACAAATATATTCTAGAGTTTTGGTCTCGAATGCTTTTTAAAACATTTTTATTTCTTGCTAGAGGGAAATACTTACATTTTTGCTCCAGAATAATCTAGGTTTTTAAAATATATTTGGAAGGTGGAAGATTACACTGGTCAACATTCAGTTTGAAAAAATACACCGGACTCTACCTAGGTACCCAGGGATTTTGGGGTCGCTGATTCCGTTGCCGAGGTCGGTTAAGCTCTATCACGTCAGGTTCAAGGTCATTTGAAGGTCAACCTAAGAAAAGGTTCTTGAAAAAATCTAAAAAAATTCACAGAGGCTCCTGGGGGGTCTCTGAGTCCGAATCCGATGTCGGTTGACCTTTATCACCTCATGTTCAAGGTCATTTGAAGGTCAAAGTAAGAATAGGAGGTGAAAAAAATTAGAAAAAATTTATACGAATGCTCACCTGCCTACTTATTGTCTGTTTATCTGTCTGTCCTTATACCTGCACACCTGTTTGTTTGCTTGTTAGTCTGTATTTATCATCCGCCTGCATTTTCTCTCTGTCCATCTATTTGACATCCTGCCTTTCTGTCAGTAATTCTGTCTGACTGAATGACTAAATGTTTCCATCTGACAGTCTGTCTGCCTCCTTGTCAGTTTGTCTGACTCAGGAAACCATTAAATTACTTTGACCCTGACAGGATTGAGCTCAGGGCCGGTTTTAGGTAACCGGAGGCCCTAAGCTCTAGGTATGTTTTTCGTTGAAGTTTTCTCTTCTAATAAAATAAACGTGCATATCTGCGTATGAAATCTGAGTTCTGAGACCCCCTAAATGCGAGGCCCTAAGCTGGCGTTTACTCAGCTCATAGGCAAAACCAGCACTGATTGAGCTCCAAGTGAGTGAAGCCAACGCCCGTGGTACTCTTTACTTGCATGTTCGCTCTGCTTCTGCAACTATACCTAAAGGCCATCCTTTCACAGAAGAAAATAGGTAGGTGATTCATTGAGTTAAATATATTTGCACTGAGATAGCCGAAGAATCTTCATGTGCAGCTAAAGCTGGCGAACGAATGCCGGCTTGAAATGACCTCAGAATGACCTTGAAATAACCTCTGGATGCCTCTTTTTTTTTAAGGGTAAGCGAACAATGGATTCGGACTCAGCGACCCGAAAAACCTGTGTGAATTTTTTCAGATTCTTTCAACCACCTTTTCTTACTTTAACCTTCAAATGACCTTGAAACTGACGTGATAGAGGTCAACCGACATCGAATGCAGACTCAGCGACTCAAAAAACCTATATATAAGTTTTTTCAGATTTTTTGACAGCTTCTCCTCTGTTTTTTCTCAAATTAACCTTGAAATGATCTCCGGATGCCTTTTAAGGGTAAACGAACACCGGATTCGGACTCACCGATCCCAAAAACCTATGCGTGAATTTTTTCAGATTTTTTCAATCACCTTTTCTTAGTTTGACCTTCAAGTGACCTTGAAACTGACGTGATAAAGGTCAACCGGCATCGGATACAGACTCAGCGACCCAAAAACCCTATATGTAAATTTGTTCAGATTTTTTAACAGTTTCCTCTCCGTTTTTCTCAAATTAACCTTGAAATGACCTCCGGATGCCTTTTAAGGGTAAGCGAACACCGAATTCGGACTCAGCGACCCCAAAAACCTATGTGTAAATTTTCTCAGATTTTTTCAACCACCTTTTCTTAGTTTGACCTTCAGATGTCCTTGAACCTGACGTGATAGAGCTTAACCGACGGCATCGGAATCAGCGACCCCAAAAACCCCTGGGTACCTAGGTAGAGCCCTGTGTATTTTTTAAACTAAATGTTGACCTGTGTTATTATTATTCTTTTATTTTCTACTTTTTAGCCCCCCCCCCAATAAAAATCGTCTTCTAATTTTTTTTTACTTTTACTATATAAGGCCAGCAGCAGTGACAAATAGTGGATTAAGGGCAACTAGTTACGTTAAGGAATGTTCGTGCCTTGTTAAATAAATACCTTAAACAAATACCTTTTTTAATTTGCTCTAAGCTATAAAGGGGCACAAAAATATTTGTTTCTGAACAAAATAAACGTTTTTTATTCCCAAATTGAAAAAATTTAAAAACCCATTGATCTCTAGAAAGTATTATTTCTGTGTATAAAAGTTATTTAAATTTTTAGTAAGATAATTTTAGTTACCATAACTATAGATGTATTTAGGAATAGTATGCCTCTTTACTATGTTGCCAAGTTTAGGAGGCGATATCGCTACTTTATTGTAAGGAAGCATTTAATACCTATATACATCAAGTGTTTAAAACAGCAGCGCCACCTGGCAAAAAATGTAGTGGACTATGGTGTATGTTTACATATGTTTATAGGTATTTTCCGCCTCCAAAAAAAGTGTCGTTAAATGCTTCTATCTCTCTATTTCTTCCCTTTTTGTCATAATCTTATATGCGCACCAATAAAGCTGATCATTATTGATAATAATGAGTCATGAATTTACTAATTATCAAGACATTCGCGATGAAAACAACACAAAACGTCTCCGCCTCCGAAATCGGAGGCGAACGCGTAAAATCGGAGGCAAACACCACCTAACCATATAACATTCGGAGGTGTATGAGTACTAAATGCATGTATATATATATATATATATATATATATATATATATATATATATATATATATATATATGTGCAACAGAGGAGTGTTTTTTTGATCTTTTTAGATAGATATATATTGATTCTTGGAACGAATAAACAAAAATCAAGTATCATAGATAGGTTTCTATAAGCGTTAATTCATTTTACGATCATGTCGGACGACGAAATACAATTAGAAACTGAAGTATCAAATTCGCGAATCGAATGGATCAACGAGTTGGATCGTAATGGGTTAATCAACGAACTAAAGAAATGGAATGTAGAGACGAAAGGAAAGACGGACGACTTACGAAAACGACTAAAAAGATTCGTAGAAGCTATACACGAATTAATAACTACCCGAAATCGCGGAGACGAGGCAAGGCCAACAACACGAAATTCGGGCGCAAAGGAGATGCGTGAGGTTCTTAATCAAATCCGAAAATGGCAAATATTTTATAATGGAAAATCCAACCAAGAAGCAATATTATTTATTGAAAGGTTGATCGATTTGAAGGGGGAATACGAGATCGAAGAAGAAGTATTACTACGAGCCATTCCCGAATTGTTGAAAGATAAAGCGGGTACGTGGTACCGAGTAAACAGAGAGTATTGTACGTCCTGGGCAGCGTTCCTGACAGAGTTCAAAGCGTTTTATTTTCCCGAAAATTACATAGAAAACCTAGAAGACGAAATCTTCCAAAGGAAGCAAAAGATTAATGGGAGAGGAAAAGATTATGTGTTAGAGATGCAAAATATGATGAAACATCATGGGGGTTACAGTAAAGAAAAAGAGTTAAACATGATATAAAAGAATTTAAATCCTGATTACAAATATTATGTACGAAGACATGACTTTAATGATTTGAAGACATTCCTAAAACTAATGGAGGATCATGAAAAGGTACAGTCAGAAGCCGAGAAACAAAATTCGACATACGAATTGACGCGACGTAATAATAGCGGATATTTTAGGAACGGCATACTCAGCCAAGGCAGGAATCACAACTCCCAATATAGAAATAATTATAGGATAAATTACCGAAACGCGCCTGACAGGAGTTATCGTTATCAAAGTAGAAATAATGAGAATAACGGTCCTAGAAATGAAATAGCGCGGATAGGAAGAAACGTTGGAACAAGTTTAAACAATAACAACGGGAGGCCAAATACGACGAATGATTCCAGGATATACTGCTACGGATGCGGCCGTCCTGACGTGTTAATAACGGATTGTAATTGTAGGCGAGACTCGGGAAATGAAGAAAGGATTGGACAAACCGGAGGGGAGACCAATCTATAAACTTACCCTCGACAACCTCAAATATCGAATTCACGTATCCGTTAATAAAAACTTCTTCTAAAGACGAAAAATTATTACACATACCATTTTGGATACAAAATGTTTGTTATAAGGCAATTATTGATACTGGATCAACAAAATCATACATTGGTAATGGAATTAGGAATATTCCAGCTGTCAAGACTTCCTGTGAAAAAGTAAATAGTATCTTCGCGCAACTGGCAAACGGTGAATGTATTCCTATGCAAGAAATGTACGAGATCCCTTTTAAACTAGAAGAGAAAGCATGCACGGAAGTATTTTCGTTTCTTCACTTGAGCAACTTAACTGAAGACGTCTTGTTAGGAATGCAGTTCCTACAAAATAGAAACGCGATGTTGGATATCCAAAATAATCGAATTATTTTTAATAACAAAAATTTTATGCCAGAAATGACAGAAAATGAAAACTTGACAGAAGTAAAAAAAGATGAAACCGTGAATAGACAGCAATTATTTTCAAACAAGGAACATACAAAGCTTGTAGCAGAAGATGAATTTACAGAAGAAGAAGAAATCAGCGAATTCTTAAAAGAAGAAATTAAAAAATTTCAAGGATTGACAGGCCCCACGTCATTGATAGAACATTCAATACGTTTAAATGACAATACCTCTATCAAACAAAGGTATTATCCTCAGAACCCAAGAATGCAAGAAATCATTCATGACGAAGTAAACAGGATGTTGGATGAAGATATTATTGAGAAATCATCGAGTGCTTGGAGTTCGCCGGTAGTCATCGTACGAAAGACGGGAAACCTCGATTCTGCATAGATTTCAGAAAACTTAACAGTGTAACCCGGAAGGATGCTTATCCTTTACCTTTCATTAATTCAATTTTAGACAAATTGAGGAATTCTAAATACTTTACTTCGCTAGACCTCAAGCAAGGATATTGGCAATTACCTCTTACAGAGGAGAGTAAACCACTCACAGCTTTCACAGTTCCTGGGCAGGGCTTATTTCAGGTTAAAGTAATGCCTTTCGGACTACATTCGGCAGGAGCAACTTTTCAAAGATTACTAGATACTCTGATAGGACCAAAATTAGAACCTTACGCTTTTGCTTATTTGGACGATATTATTATACTAGGAGAAAACTTAGAAAAACATAAAGAAAACGTAAGAGAATTGAAATATAACGTAGAAAAATGTGCTTTCTTCAAGAAAGAACTAAAATATCTTGGTCACATCGTTTCAGATAGAGGAATCCAAACCGACCCAGATAAAGTAGCAGCGATATTAATAATTCAATCTCCCAAATCAATAAGAGAATTAAGAAGATTTATAGGAATCACTTCTTGGTACCGTCGATTCATTCCACAATACTCCAAGATAATAGGACCGTTAACTAACTTGTTAAAGAAAAAGCAAAAATGGCTATGAACATAAGAGCAAGAAGACGCATTCATAAAGTTAAAACAAACTTTAACTCAAGCCCCGATATTATCGGGACCAGATTTTAATGAACCTTTTATTTTGCAAACGGATGCTAGCGACCTAGGATTAGGAGCGGCTTTGATCCAGAAAATTGAAGGACAAGATAAAGTCATAGCATACGCTAGTAGAACTCTAACAGAACTAGAACGCAAATACTCCACGACCGAAAAAGAATGCGCAGCGATCGTTTGTATCAAAAAGCATCATCATTATCTCGATCAATATCATTTTACCGTCTAGACAGATCACCAATCACTAAAATGGCTACAGACGTTAAAAAATCCAACAGGGCGTTTAGCCAGATGGGTAATAGATTTACAACAATGTTTTGATGTCAAATACCGTAAGGGAGTTTTAAATCAACTAGCCGATACGCTGTCACGTCAACCTTTACCCTACTACGACGAGGAAGTTAATCAGGTAAATTTAATCGAGCAAACTGTTATAGTCCGGCTGAAATTAAGCCAGCCAATCAGAATGCTGCATTTCTCCCCGGTCTAGTATAAATATAATTGCGACACTGAGACGCCATCAGTCATTCGCAGTGCACTCTCCACGTCGCTTCGGGACTCGATCATCTTTCTTCTGCCACCGAGGGAGCCCACAGCGGTAACCCCAGTGGGCCCATATTCATTTCCACCACCGAGGGAGCTCTTTGCAGTAACCCCAGCTGGTCCAGCAACATTTTACAATCATAATCGTTACCATACTGATGAAATCTTTCCACGTCAGCTTTTACAGCTAGAAACACCAGCTATATTGGCGACTGACAAGTGTTAATCACATCTTTATCTAACAATACGCGAACCGTGAGTTAGGGAAAGTTTTGGCTACCTTACCAACAGGTGAAATTAATATAATATAAGGTATTACTCGACCCGAGTGTTTAAATGAATGAGTGACTCCTTTTTCTTTCCTTATCCTACCAGAGCTGGGCTCAAACCCCCTCAGCTCGCAGGAGGACAAGCTGTCAGAAGAAATACATATTTAAAACGAGCATAAGGCCTCGCAACGTCTATTTATTTCCCAAAGTGATTTTAAAACAAAGTGCTTTCTACACCGGACATACAAGGTAAAGAACCACTACAAACTTTAACCTGGGTAGCGGGGCCGTCAGCCTGCAGCCCCAGCTGATCAGACATTCAGTGCTTTGAACTCTCTGTGGAGGTTCAACTCAAAAAACATTAACCTAGGTCGGGGCCGTCCGCCTGCCAGCGCCTAGTAACATTCTTGCTAAACGAACTCTCTGCTGAGGTTCGAATCAGGACAAAGACTTTCTTACTTTGCTAGCCCTCTTCTAGGGAGTCCCTAGTTTAACGTAGAGTCAGTGCCTAGACATTAAGCTACGGAGAAGCCAGCCAGCTGAGCAGAAAGTGAAATTTGTTCATGTACATTTCTTACAGCCAAGTTGCCGAGTTCCAGCCCTGCAGCAAAGGGGGATCGCTTGTGCCGCGCCGATTACTCACTAACTAGCATTCACCAGGTCTCCAGGTGCCTCGTAGAAGTTGACTCGCGTAAATAAGTAGCACAAGCCGTCTTCCCAAATGCACCACTAATAATTCACCAATAAGTCTGTAACTTTTGTATTTTGAAAAAATGTAAACTTTTGTGAAGTGCGAACGCCGTTCTGACGAACGCAGAAAGCATCCCCCAGGTGCACACGGCGCCGAAATCAGTATTAAGAAAATTAAATTTTTTCGGGTCACCTCTGAAACACGTTTCCGTTGGGGGCCAAACATTAAGCACCGCCTCGGACGTTCTCAATTCAAACCCAACACCAACTACGCTTCGTTGTATGAGTGCAAGCATTCACATACATCAAGACTACCCAGGTAGCAAGGGTACGTTATAATGACGTCAAAATCTGGCGATTCTGGTCAAAAAGACGTCAGGGCACCAAAAATCGACGACAGAATGACGTCTTATAAATGACATTAAAATGACGTGCTACAAATCACGTCATATTGTCGTCTTTTTTTGGTGTTAAATTTATTTATATTTTATCGGATTACAAACTTTAAAACCCGCTAATGGCATTTTGTTATCGTAACCAGAGTGTAAAGTTTAAAAAAAAATAAACCGTGTCGTGAGGGATAAGTATTGGCGTTTTTATTCAAGGATATAATGTTTTTTAACATTATCCAAAATAATTTTTATTCAAAAGAGTTTGCAAAGATTCGGCAGTTTATTTGTTTAAACTATATTTCTATCTATTCTTTTAATAATAAAATTAGATTAAAATGCATTAAAAAGCAAAATCTATCTGTTGCGTGTTCCAGTTCCAACTATAAAGTCTTTAGGTAATTAACCTCAGAAAGGTTGATGGCTGAGTGCTTAAGGCGTCGTCTTCCGAGTCATGAGGTCGGCGGTTCGGTCCCTGCTCACTGCGTTTTTTTTATTGGGAAAAAAATTTTATTTGTTTTTTTTTTTAAGGTAATAATTGCTTATTGGTTTTTTTCAATTTTAGGTCTGTTTTAGACCATTAAATATTCTATTTATGTTGTAGATGACGATATTACACCTTTACCGTTTTTCTCCAACACGCTTCCCAGGTTTGTATAAGTACCTCAACTTAAAACTTTAATTCTTAAAATAGTTGACTCCTGACTTCCCCTTCGCCGCTCATCAAATTTGAGATAAGGAAAATTTTTTTTTCGGATTTCTCCCTCTCTGCTCTTCAATTTCGAGATCTGGGGAAAATATATTTTTTTTAACGAACCGCCACTAATACTAATTAATGCAATAATTATGTTCAACAACTACTTGTACTTCTCAGGTGACACTGGTGACAGTTTAATTAAATTAAATAAGTTCTTCTTAATAATTATAAATAAATAAAAATACTAGTCTACTCGAAGCGAGAACCTGAAAGATTTTCATATATTTTAAATAAGGCAAGAAATTCAATTTCACATAATAAAGACTTCATTCACCACAATAAATACTGCTTTTAGCATCCGAAATAGCAGTCGCCAAGATAGCTCAGTTGGTTGAAGCGTCAGTAGTGTAATACGGACAACGGGAGACGTGTAGGTTCGAATCCTATGGATCGCAATTGGTGTAAAGGTAAGTAAAAATGAATTTAATAACTTAATAAACATTATAATTTGCAGGCAACTCTTGTGAGAAAAAGTTGGAGTGATTGTAAACAATATTAGATATGTTAATGTAAATAAAATTACGGATGGTTAACAAACAAATTCATTAGGATAAAACTTATTTATGCATTAATTATTTTATTTTTATCAAGTAGATTACTAACTAGTATGTAGTTTTATATGTTCCTATTACTAAAAACCTGTGGGGGGATTACCAAATATAACCTGAAAAAGACGTCATTCGTCTGAGACATTAGGAAGTCATTTTCACGTTTCATTTACGTCATCTAACTCGTCATTTCTCGTCACCCCTGACCATTTTTTCACGTCATTTTCACGTGCCTTTGCTACCTGGGTAGTCTCCCAACGTCAACTTCGTGGGGTGCGAGCGAATTAATTTTCCTCGCAGCCACAAAGACAATCTTCGACGTTCTTTCGAATTTTAACAGACAAATTTCGTGGTACTTTCGATTTTCACAAAGACAAATTTCAGCGGGCTTTCGAAAAATTTCGTGTCACTTTCGAATTTTTCTCGGCTTCAATTTCCAAGTGCGGGCCGCGTTTCACCAT
Source organism: Rutpela maculata (assembly GCA_936432065.2). Classification (NCBI taxonomy): domain Eukaryota; kingdom Metazoa; phylum Arthropoda; class Insecta; order Coleoptera; family Cerambycidae; genus Rutpela; species Rutpela maculata. The sequence continues at coordinate 101,055,104 of OW386292.2, forward strand.
GTCGCGCGCCAGCAGCAGCACGGACACCGCCCCATTCATCTAAGAAGAGACTGGCAAAACTTACAAGAAGACCCGGCTCTCCGATTCTTTTTTCGCGACTTGACGCCAAGCCCTCAAACCACTGTCGTGACGAGCCCACACAGGAGGCAAATTTCTCCGCAAGCACACTCCGGACTCAACGTCCAGGACAGGGAACCAGAAGCACGCGCCGGGCGATCTGGGAGGCATGGAAGCCTGACCCACACGGCGAGGCCAGCTCTCTCTCGCCACAGTGCACAAGGAAGCACAGGTCAGAGCCAAGCTGGTGGAATGCAGATGCCGCAAGGTGTATGTTTCGAACAGGGACGTGGAACTGCACCTCTTTCGAGCCACAGCGACGCGCCGCTCCGAGGAGGGCACAGCCAGATGCGTCGAGACGCTAGGGACGCGGAAATGCGAGGGCTCACCCCGGCGCTCTCACCATCAAATCACGACAACCCCCCTACGTTTCCCCCCCGTCGAAATCAAAACATCTTGTGCATGGTATAATAAGAAAATGGAAGAAGTCCGAACTTCACCGGAGAGAAATCCAGACTATAAAATCATGAATAATAAATTGTATCGTCATTTCTTTGAACGTTCAGACTTTTCGGAACCAGAACTGGCGGAACCATGGAAGTTATGCATACCAAAAAATATACGCCCGCTTATATTAAACGAAAATCATGATGACCCGATGGCCGGACATATGGGAATAGCCAAAACCGTAAAAAAAAATGGCGAAAAGATATTATTGGCCCGGAATGTTTAACGAAATCGCCGATTATGTCAGGAAATATCAAACGTGTCAGAAATATAAAATTAGTCATCGACAAACGAATGGTAAGAAGCGGTACTCATTTACGAAAGGACCTTGGGATATGGTCTGTATAGATATGATAGGACCATTACCCACGTCATCTAGAGGCTTTAATTATTTGTTGGTTTTACAAGACCGTTTTACTAAATGGGTAGAAGTCCAACCCATGAGAAAAGTTACTTCTAAAATAATAGTACCAATAATAAAAGAGAGAATAATCACTGGATTCGGATGTCCTCGAATGGTAATTACTGATAATGCCGCTCAATTCTATAGTAATATTTTCCAAAAGTTCGTGTCGGAAAATGGAATTAAACAAAGATTTATTCCGTTTTATTCACCTCAAAATAATCCAGTAGAGAGGACAAACCGAGTAATAAAAACAATAATAGCACAATATTGTGAATCGAATCACAGAAGATGGGATAGATATATCAACGAACTTATGTTCGCTATCAACACGTCTCCGCACGACTCGACAGGATTTTCTCCTGCCTTCTTAAATTTCGGGCGAGAACTCGAAGTATCCAACGGATTATACATGAATGATCTCGAAGATGTTGGTCAACTATCGGACGAAACTCTTACGGATCAAGAAATCAATTGTCAAGTAAAAAAGTTATGGCGTCTTCAAGAAACGTATGATTTAGTTCAGATTAACCTACAAAGAGCTCGTGGTGTTCTGGGGTTTTCTTCCAAACTGGCCCCGAAATTTGTTGGGCCATTTTCGATAATTAAGGTAGTATCACCAGTAATTATGAACTTACAGGACAATTCTGGTTATATAATCGAAAACGTTCATGTAAAAGACCTCAAAATGGCACATTAATTTTCTTTTCCTTCAGTTTACAAATGACGCAGATCCAGATAAGGTTTCAGCAGCTATTCGGAGAAAGCCCGAAGGGAGAGAGGGACGAGATCCGAATCCAGGCGAAATTCCTCCAATTATTCGGGAAAAGTCCGAAGAGGAATAACTGCGACGACCCAAAATGGCAAGAATTGAAACGGCAGAATGAGGATTGGGTGTCTCGCTATATAACGAACAGCGATCCAGTCCAACAGAAAGCCCAGCCAAAGAAGCGTAGGAGGAAGAATCGCTACCGTTTCAAGCTAGCTTCAGGGGAGTGGATCACATCGAAGAGAAGATAAAAAAAAAATTTTGCTTGTATGTTCATTTGTTCACTTTTGCTTGTATGTTCATTCGTTTTTTTTTTGTAACGAAAAGGGGGTGTAACGGTGTATTTAATTTTACTCTTAAATGTAATAGTACAAACTAACGAGAGTGAAATGGGTTTATCATAATGACCAGATCGTTCTAATTTAACTATAACAACGACGTAAATAATGATACGTCACGGACCTAGCAACCTTCCACTATAAAAGCCGCTGCAGGAGCTCAGAAATTCATTCAGTACTCTGCTAGCAGCGAAGCACGTCAGTGTAACTGTACCAGGAGTGAATTAGATTAGTGCATAGCATACAAATCAGTATTTATAAAAGTGTACCTAATAAGAATAACACACCTACACAAAAGGAAAGCCCTACAAAACTCTTATTTGCCCAAAAAATGATACGAACGCCTAAGAAGAAAAACAGACACAGGAAAAAAACCCGTATGGTATGCGGAGACGACCTTGAACCCAACAATGAAACCGATGGCCACAACACAGACATGTCCAACAGGTACGACGCTAACATGTCAGGCTCGTCTAAGTCCTCTAACCCCTCTAACCCCTATAATATATCGTACATAAATAATTATATACCTAACAATCCTAACAACAATTCTAACTCTTCCACTTCTAATTCATCTACTTATAAAACACCACTAACAACACCATTAACTCTAACCCCATTAGAATTTGTAGCAAGGCCGTTAAACTTCAATACAAATAATTCATACTCTCAGCTCCCCTTAACATTCACTACCAATACAATCACCACAACAACAAATACTACGTCTACCACAGTTACTACCATCACTACCCAGGCGATAATACATTCCACCCCCATAACTTCACCAAACACCCAACAAACAATCCAAACTAATACACTCTCCGACACTGAAATGGCCCACATTTCGCCTCCACCATCTGACTTTTTCAAGCTCCCAAGCCCTAGATTGACAAAATCGGCTACCACAAAACAAACCGAAGATACCCAAACAAAAACGATGACGCAACTCATTGACATATCCCCACCTGAGCTATTCGACAAACCACACGAACCTCTCCTTAAGCGTTTCCCTGCCCAAAAAAGACTGTTATCTCACTCATCACATGAAGAATCTAAACAACAATCTCCTAAAAGATATCCTTCCCTCACATCACTAGACGCCATACAGGTCATAGAATCAGAATTTTCCCTCCCCCCCCCAATACAACGCACCCAAACATCTCATAACCAACAAGCAAAAGTCCCCCCCCCGCAAACAAAAAACCCCACAAACTCACAACGCCGCCCACCAGCCATACATATATATACCCAAAAACACGCGGAAACAATAAGACTAATAAACACACAAACAAGTCCTATCCCTTCCTACAAATTCAACAACAACTCCCTCATCTGCTACCCTGCTGGGGCTAAAGAGCATGGCAAAATCATAAATATTCTATCTAGTAGAAATATCGAATTCTACTCCTATTCTATAAGAGAACAAAGACCACTCAAGGTTGTTATAAAATACATACCGACAGACATTGAACAAGAAGAAATCGAGTTCGACCTTAAGCTGAAAGAGCTCCCATTTACTAACATTTCAAGACTGACTCTCACACAAAATGGAAACAAAAAACAATCTAACATGCTACTCATAACCATTCCACAACAATCAGCCGATGCCTGGTACTCGCTCACGGAGCTCTGTGCCCTCAGGGTCACCGTGACCGAGTACGTGAGACAAAGCCTCCCACAATGCTACAACTGCCAGGGTCTGGGACACTCCTCAGAGCTGTGCACCCGGGCCAGACGTTGCGTCAGGTGCGGTGGCACGCACGGGAATGACCCCTGCTCAGCAGAAAGGTGCAGATGCGCCAACTGCGGCGGGGACCACCCTGCAAGCTACAGGGGCTGCCCGCAGTACCTGGCAGCCAAGCAGAAACTAGACAACAGACAACCCCCACCACACATAAACCAACAAGCCAGCCCTAATACACAACCGACGCCAGGACAAAGAAAAACAAACAACCCCCCTCCCCCCCCTCTCATAACCACTCCAGAACAAATCCAATTCCCCCCTCTATCCCAAAATACAGCAGACGCAATAACAAATCGTAACATACAAGCATGGAAAAATTTCAGAACTCAAGAAAAAACCCACCAGAATCCCCAGCCTAAACCTAAACAAATACATAACACACAATACATAAATAAGACACAAGCTCAAGACCAGAATGACAACCCCATCAGGGAAATTATCCAATGTTTAAAACAATTTAACCTACGAAAAATTTGGAGTATTATCAAAGACACAATAAACAGACTAAAACAGGCAACAGACCCCACCGAGAAAGTATTTATCTTGCTCGAGGCACTAACTGTATTTTTCGATTAAGCCGGCAAAATTATCACACGTAAAAACAATATTATATTTCTCCAATACAATGCCAACGGCCTTCGGCGTCAGAAGGTCGAGTTTCAACATTTCTTGACTCATTACAATATAGACATTTGTGCAGTATGTGAAACTCTACTAAAACCAACAATAAATATTAGCTTCCCGGGGTACAATCTATACAGAAACGACGATGGCAGAGGCACCGCACTGCTGGTTAAATCAAATATCAAACATACCGAAACTATTATCCATAATTTGCATACCTTGGAAACCACAGCGGTCATTCTGACACATAATAACCAAGATATTCTTATAGTGTCAGCATATAACAAACCTAGCGTTGCCCTAGAAGTCCATGACCTTAAAGTTATCAAAAAGACCAGCAAGAAATTCATACTCCTGGGGGACCTAAATGCCAAGCATCCCCTATGGAACATATATAACCCAACAATAAACAACTCAGGTGGTATACTATTTGACCAACTCGCGCGAACACCTACCATGTCTATCCTAGCGCCGACTCAACCCACACGCCCCTCCCAGGCACACTCAATCATTGACATAATCCTAACAAACAACATACACTGCCCAACAAAAGTTGAAACCTTAACAGCCCTGAATTCAGACCATGAGCCTGTGTTATCAATATTTGAACTATCCCCAGACTACATTATCACAGACAGAAAACCTCGGGAAGCAGATTATAACTGGGACATTTTCAGGAATACACTAGTCCGATCCCTAGTCTGTAACCCTCAATGTGACACTCCTGCACAAATCGACTCAGCAGTTACCACAATTACAGCTGAAATCACTACTGCGCTGCTTCTCAGCCAGAAAAAAGTTAGCAATCTGTCATACGAAAATAAACTGCCCAAACAAATCATAGACCTAATCAAAAGCAAAAACAAACTAAGAAAACGCTATCATACCACTAGAAATCCTTTTCTCAAAACACAAATAAACTATATGCAGAAAGAAATTGCCGAGCAAATAAAACACTACAAAGATGAACAGATCACAAGAACAGTACTTTCCCATCCCGAAGATCCCCATTTTCTCCCACGTATCTTTAAACGCAAAACCCAACCAATTCCCCCGCTTCAAACCACTTCTGGTCAGGCAATCACCAACGAGGATAAGCTATCCTGCTTCTCCTCACAGTTCCGTTCCCAATTCTCACCTAATCCCGTACATAACAGGTACGAAACCAGGTCCCTGGAACATCAACAACTAATAACTAATACCACTCTCCAATCCACTCAGAACCCAATCTGTACTTCCCCCCTACAAGTCATAGCACATATAAAAAAACAAAACCCCAAAAAAGCTCCAGGACTTGATAACATGCCGCCCTACGCCCTGAAATACCTCCCCCCAAACGCAATCCTCTTCCTTACCAAACTATTTAACTCCTGCTTACGCCTATCGCATTACCCTGCTCCCTGGAAAGTAGCAAAGATAATTCCTGTACCAAAACCAAAAAAGCCCAAGAAACTCCCCACAAGCTACCGCCCTATCAGTCTCCTTCCTGTCCTTGCCAAAATCCTAGACTCTATCATACTCTCACTCATGCTGGGGGCCATTGAGGGCAAACATGTACTCAATGACTTCCAGTATGGATTCCGCTCCGAACACTCCACATCCCAACAGCTCTTCCGAGTTGGTGAAATCCTGACCACGAACGCCAATCGGGGTCTGCACACAGGGATCGTATCCCTGGACCTCGAGAAGGCGTTCGACAAAGTCTGGCACCCTGGACTGCTATATAAGCTCAACATCGCGGGTATTCCGATGCGTATTATTAAACTAATACAATCCTACCTTCTGAACCGCCAATTCCGAGTGGCAGTCAACCAGGAATGCTCATCCCTCTACCCTATCCTATCAGGAGTCCCCCAGGGGTCCGCCCTAGGCCCAGTACTGTTCTTGCTGTACATTAATGACATCCCTAAGCCCAAGGACCATAGAGTCACGTATGCGATGTACGCTGACGACACAGCCATCATCGCAACCTCAAAAAGCCCCATATTACTAACAACACTACTACAAAGACAAATGGATAAATCCACCAAATTCTTTGAAAAATGGGGCCTCCACGTAAACCCTACCAAAACAGACGCGATAGCCATAACAAAGAGTACCACACTCACTTATCCCCCAAACAAACTACAGATAAAAGGACAACACCTTGAGTGGTCTAACTCAATTGAATACCTGGGCATACACATTGACCGGAATCTCAATTTCGATAAACAACTCCGTACTGTGATCACCAAAGCTCAAGCCCGCACCTCGCAACTTTTCCCTATACTTAAATCAGCCCCTACATACATAGCATCCCTCATCTATAAATCCTATATCCGTCCCATCCTCACCTACGCCTCCCCAGTCTGGTATCCCCTATTAAACTCAACCCGACAGAAAAAGCTCCAAGTAGCCCAAAACAAAAACTTACGGATAGCAGCCAATCTACCCAGATCAACTAACATACCATACCTTCATAATGTCACAGGAACCCCCACAATTGACGATTTTATTTTACTCAGACTCCTCCCGGCCTTTGCTCAAAAATTGGTGATTCATCCCAATCCCACACTCAAAGATCCCCTAACAACAAAATTTTCTATAGCCCCAAAATACCCTGCCCTAAACTACATCTACACTCCTAATCCCTAGTTGTTGCGTCCCACAGATACCCACCCCCCCCCCACAATTATTGTAAACCACATGTTGAGAAAAAAAAAAAAAAAAAAAAAAAAAAAAGAGGCCATACATACAAACAAACCACAAACATAAAAAAGATGCCCAACACAAACACAAACATACATATACAAAAGAGGCCATAAACACACAACCAAAAAAAAAAAAAAAACCAATAGCAATTATACCAATAATACAAAAGATGCCCAACACTCTTCTATATATAAACAACAACATACTAACACCAAAATTATGTCGACACAATAGAATAGCTCTGTAAAACAATACTAACACTATTGTATTCTCCTTGCCCTTCCTACCCCTATGCCTGACATGCTATGAATAAACAAGAAACACCTCACAACCACGGAAAGCGTCCCAAGGACGGAAGCCGTAATGCATCGCATACTAGTAGTCGTAGAAATTCATTTTCATCCCGGAGAGAATACTAGAAGGTTCGCAACATCCTAACCTCAAATATAGTTGTCAAGGCGTACGAATAACACTTGTCGGTGGGTGAGAGTTCTTGATACAACGTCTGCGTCTTGTCCGTCTCAGCTAGTGAATCCGCCGCTATCATATACTCGATAATCACTTTGAGTTAGATGGTGAGAGGGTTAGCCCTAGACGAACTTGATCTTTCTATTGTTACTACGTACAAGACCGCCGCTAACCTATGCAAGGGTCGTTCTTACGTTAAGCATCAGTATTTGTCGAAAGGAAGTTGCGAACTTAATTATATTGCCTAACACCGCGAACCAAATAGTGGAGTCAAATTAGGATTTTAATGTGAATTGTCTGGTCAGGGCGGTTTTTTTGTTTTAACATATTCAGTGGGTCAACTATAGTTCACAGTTCAGTTTTGCAGTTTCTGCGAGGTCGGCGTATTGTTTATTTAAACAATTTAATTTTTTAGACCGTGTTTTTCATCGGTTTTCTTTGAATATCTCGAAATCTATAAGTCCTATGGTAAACAACAAAGAGAAGGAAAATGTTCGTTATGAGTTGTGGAACAAAAGTATATAAACTATAATTCTTTCCAATTGTTATTATTATTTAAAAAAAATTGAACATTGCAAAATTATGCGTTTTTAAACGAATTGCTGTTATTTCAAAAATAAAGGATAATTTTCAATGAAATTTTGGAAAAATATAGCTCTTACAAAGTACAATCACCGCTTAAAATTTCAAATCTAAATGATCATTAAAACGGGTCAAATATACAATTGTTGCTAAAAGTTTGCACCCTTGTGAAATCCTGCCATCAAATCCGAGAAATGTGTACGACGGCTCAAATTGTAGCTTTTTATAAGTACTTTAAGATCACGAAGGAAAAAATTTTTTTTTCAAAATTTAAACCGTTTTTATTGCATTTGTTTATAATTTTCGAAATTTTAGTAATAAACAAATTCAAATAACTCTATGGTTTTTTTTATGAAATCAAAATTGGTAAACGATTTATGAAAGTAGATTAAATAAGCCACCTTTCAAAAAAAAACTTAATGCTCTGCTTGCATTTGGAGCTGAGATACGTTGGTTTTTGCGTTTAGATCACTTATAAATAAACAAATTGATATTTCATCTTAAAATTCGGGCTAATTATACCCCAGTGCTTATATTTTTGTCCCAGCTAGTTGAAAATAATTTAGAACTACATTTTTCAAAATTGCATCTAATAAAACGTCTTTGAAATCATATCATAATTCGCGGTTGACTGGTAAAATTTCCCTCTCCCACTCATCGTATTTCGCAAACTAGGTAACAAAGACAACTAACGAATATCTCTCTCGATTTCCACTTTGCCGAGATATATATTTTCTAATTAATCGTCTCTTTCGCAAATTTTGATTATTTCATTTAATTTAACGTGAAATAATTTGTCTAATTTTTTTTTTTGAAATTGCAGTGAATTTTTAATTAATTTATTTTTTGTTTTATTGGAATGTTATTTCTTTTAAATGTCTTGTTTTTTTGCGTAGATTCCTTATAGTTTACTTCAACTTAACGTAAACTAATTTGTTTACCTTTTGTTTATAAAAAAATGCAATAAATTTTTTGTTGCTATAGTTTTTGTCGTCTTTTTTTAATCACCTGCTTTGTGCATAGATTTCGATTGTTCACTTTAATTAAACGCAAACTAATTTGTTTAGCTTTTGTTCATAAAAAATGCAATAAATGTTTTTTAAATGTGTGTAGGTTGCACTGCTTTAAAAATCTTCAAAGGGGCTTTGTTTAATGAAATTTTAAGGAGGCCGTTGTTAGACGTCGAAAGTTGAAACATTAATAGAGCCACTAAAAACTCGCAAGTCAGAATCTTTTATAAAGTCACTTAACAGTTAATTTTATCTAGTGATATACTCACTAAAAAGAAAACCAACCTGACTAGAACTAACCTTAAGTCCGTGCACAAAATTTTTGTAAAATTTTTGATATCACTGATACAATAATAAAAAATTTCTGCCATCTAGATTTAAACCCGAAACATTCGTATTCTGAGCTAGTCATCAAATCAAAAATCGAATCAAATAAAAAATCAGATAAAAAAAACAAATTTATTTTAAATTATATATAACATATTGTCCTCCCGAGCACTTGTTCCGGGCCATCCAGACATCCCCGATACGAATCGTCGCGTCGTGCCAATTGAGAGGCTGAACAGAGCAAGGCCAGATCGGATTAAATACGAAATTAAATTATAAATACAATATTCTTTCACAGGATAGGCGAACTAAGAATTATATAAGATAAAACATGTAAAAAAAAAAATATATTTGGTACATACAATGCAAAAGACGCTAGTATAAATAAAATATCGCACTTACATAAGGTTATTTACATAAGGTATTACATATTACTTACATAAGGTATTTGTGCGGGAAAATTACTAACCAAAAGACCTGTTCCAAACAATGCAGCAAAAGCGAGCGGTTATGCCAGACAACACACTGTAGGGTTTAAAATATTTGTGTTCCTGAAACTTTTGATACCCAAAGAAACATTGTGACCTTTTCAAAATAAGTCAAACCATTAGCGATTACGTTAAAAATCCGAAACTCATCAGATATGTGTTACATCTTATATATTACAGTTTTACACGTTGTTTAGTCGTTTAAATAAACATTTTGCGGTAAAATATTCCAACAAGACTTAGTTCAATAAAAAGCACATATTTCACTCACTGTCTTTAGAATGTATGCAATATTAAATTACAATTCTTAAATTATACAAAAAGGGCCATTTTTAATAATTTTGAATGTTGTTTCATAAGTCTAGTTTTATTCTAAATTTTATTGCAAGCGATTTGGATTTTTATTTTTTGTGATGTGATTACTAGTACCGAAAATAGAAAGACTTTAATGCTGCAACATTAATTATTTAAATTTCATATAAAGCAACGATAAGATGTAACCCAAAACTTCTCATTGCATGTTATTACATCGAAAATAAACTAAAACAGTACAATTCCTGCAGCAGAAGAATCCATCCTTTAATTACCTTTTTTTTATCCTTAATTTGACTCCAAACAATAACTCGTAACAGAAATTAATTAGTTTTTTTCTATAGATTATTTTTGTGCCCAATTAACCATAGATGCATTTATTTTATTTATCTTTGTGTCTTTGCAAATTATGTTTTCTATAATTAGTTTGACTTAACATTGTAAGTATTAATTCTCAAAAACTATATTAAAAATAAGATATTTTTTAAAAAAAATTAGACAAATTATTTCACGTTAAATTAAATGAAATAATCAAAATTTGCGAAAAGAGACTATTAATTAAAAGATATATATCTCGGCAAAGTGGAAATCGAGAGAGATATTGCGTTAGTTCTCTTAGTTACCTAGTTTGCGAAATACGATGAGTGGGAGAGGAAAATATTACCAGTCAACCGCGAATTATGATATGATTTCAAAGACGTTTTATTAGATGCAATTTTGAAAAATGTAGTTCTAAATTATTTTCAACTAGCTGGGATAAAAATATAAGCACTGGGAAATAATCAGCCTGAATTTTAAGATGAAATATCAATTTGTTTATTTATAAGTGATCTAAACGCAAAAACCAACGTATCTCAGCTCCAAATGCAAGCAGAGCATTAAATTTTTTTTTGAAAGGTGGTTTATTTAATCTACTTTCATAAATCGTTTACCAATTTTGGTTTCATAAAAAAACCATAGAGTTATTTGAATTTGTTTATTATTAAAATTTCGAAAATTATAAACAAATGCAATAAAAACGGTTTAAATTTTGAAAAAAAATTTTTTCCTTCGTGATCCTAAAGTACTTATAAATAGCTACAATTTGAGCCGTCGTACACATTTCTCGGATTTGATGGCAGGATTTCACAAGGGTACAAACTTTTAGCAACAATTGTATATTTGACCCGTTTTAATAATCATTTAGATTTGAAATTTTAAGCGGTGATTGTACTTTGTAAGAGATCTACTTTTACAAAATTTCATTGAAAATTATCCTTTATTTTTGAAACAACAGCAATTCGTTTACAAACGCATAATTTTGCAATGTTCAATTTTTTTTAAATAATAATAACAATTGGAAAGAATTATAGTTTATGCACTTTTATTCCACAACTCATAGCGAACATTTTCCTTCTCTTTGTTGTTTTCCATAGGACTTATAGATTTCGAGATATTCAAAGATAACCGATGAAAAACACGGTCTAAAAAATTAAATTGTTTAAATAAACAATACGCCGACCTCGCAGAAACTGCAAAACTGAAGTGTGAACTATAGTTGATCCAGTGAAACGTTAAAACAAAAAAAACGCCCTGACCAGACAATTCACATTGCGAATTTATCTGTCCTAATTTGACTCCACTAAAAGTGACCAACGCTGCGTCAAATGAATATCAAATCGACGTATATCAAATCGACATATGTCAAAGAATTTGGTTATCGATATAACAGATGTTTATTAATTGTCAGACGCGTTAGATCGTTAATTGTTGTAGCGACAGCTGTAGGTCGATTATCAAAGGGACATAAGTCAGATTAAACGGTTTCTAAGGTGATATCTTAACGCCAAAGTTAACAGTCAAACGAGATTTCAGTTGACGTATCGATTCTCACATCGCTTATTTTATTCTTTTACTTCGAACGTTTTCGATTTGCAAACCTCATACGTTCGACGATTGGCCAATAGTGAAGGTTTCTAGGTTCAATCAAAGTCAAAATTGCCCTTTTTGCGTTTGTATAATTTATCATTCATATCAGGTTAGATATAACGTTGTCGTTCAGTACCTTAGACTAATATTATCAAGAATTGTGTTTGTATACTAATACTATCTCGTTTAATAAACTTTGCTGAGTTGGAGTTAACTTCTCAGAGTATTTATATGTATTATCTGATGTCTATGTTGAATAAACCTTGTTAAATTGAAAACATCCTATCTGACTTTCATTGAACCCTGGAATTACTCCACTGATTACTACCTACGTTACAATACATATATAAAAAACTTTAATATATATATAAACTGTACCACAACACTCTCGGACAGCTGCTACGCTTTTATTGATGATGTCGTCCGAGTTTTAGAACCTATGAAATTGGCAGTGAAAGCTCTTTGCCAAAGAGATGCCAATCTGATCACAGCAGATGTCACATTATTGTTTATCTTTAAGCAACTTGCCAATATTAAAACAGATTTAAGCCGGGACAAACGGCGCATTCAGCAACGTCGGACTATTTTATCTGATGTTCTGTCCTATCTGCACAATCCGCAACCGCAAGAACATGATCAAAAATTTCAGGACCAGGACGCTATTTTTGCTTTGCCTGATCCTAAAAGGAAAACAGTCAGAGACACAATCAAGAGATTAAGTGGTTTGGTCGGTATTCCGGAGGTGGAGAACGAGGGTGATGAAGATGATAATATACCAATTGCAGAATTGCAAAGGAAACATAACTACTGCAACTTCAGCACCGGAACCGGAGACATCCCAAGTGCCTCTTAAAGTTGCTTTGCAAAAGACTATTAAAGAAAAAATGAATGCGTTCCGACCCAGACTTCAACAGAATCCATTAGATTTAAAAGCAACCCTAAATCAGGAAATTGAATTGTTTGAAAAACAAGGTTGCCGAGGACATAATCTTAAGCTGGCTTATGAATACTTACTGTCAATTCCTCCAAGTGTGGAATCCGAACGCGCTTTCTCTGCCAGCGGTATATTATGTTCCAAAATTCGATCACACCTAGGAGATAATTCACTTGATGCACTTTTATTATTAAGATCATATTTTAATGAAAAGTAAAATAATGTAAAGTTTAAGCATTAACGTTTTTTATTAACTACACCTTGTATTTACTTATTTGTTTTTTCAGTGACAGTACCCACTGCCCAGTGCTATTTGCCATTATTTTAGTTAAGTTAGAAATGTTAAATTAGGATGGGCGGTGACACTCGAAATTAATATGTTTATTGCTGGTTTACTTCTTTCTGCGATTAGTGTACTTGAAAAATAAACTGCCCATATTTACATTTAAAACAAAATTATTCCATCTGTCTACCACCATTTTGAATAGAGAATGAATCTAAAATTTCCAGAATCCCGATATTTGGCGATATGATGAAAAATCATTTTCATCAAATTGCTTAGAAATGTAGTAATGTTTTTTATAAAACACTCGCAAAAATAGAGTTTTATTCGTTTTTAACTAGCCTAAGATAAATAATATAACGGCAGTATTGTCATGCAAGGGGTTTGTTACGGGTCAAATTACCACTGAATTAAACAATGTTGCGGGTCAGCTGTTAATGTGTGTATAACCTGAAACTTTGGGTACCGTAGCCTGAAACGCGAGCACAAATCAACAAGAGTACCGACTAACCGAATAATATGCACTCTTTTTCCGAGCGACGTTGAGTCGAGCCTGTCTAGCGCCAGGAATGCATATAAATGTTCTGGGTGATTATAAATTCCTGTAATAATTGTAATAGGCACAAAGTATTTGATCCGGTAATACTGATAATATTAATTTGGTGTCGGTAGGCTCAAGTACATAATTAGATTGCTTAGAATCCGCCTCGCGAGTAGAATATCATACCACGTCGTAGAGTGCTCTGGAAAATATGACTGCGCCGGTACCTACTTAGAGAGGCAGGGGCTATGCATAACCGCTAAATTACTACTCACCAAAACTAATAGTTACATAAGATGCATGTAGGATACTATGGTAAATGGTTGTCCTAGGATGCATTTTGGGAGAAATAGGATCACTTTTCCCTTGACAGAAAATGTACTGTCTCTTCTACGCATGAGGTGCTTATCTCTGCTGGTTCTATTTCCTGTTTTTTTTTTCTTGGTTCTAGTAGTTTCGATTTGAGCTCTGGAAGGCCTGTGAGCCATTTTGGGATGTCAGTTTAAGCCTAGTCACTTCCGGGGACAAACGTTGTTGTGTGTGAAACTTCCAAATATTTTCTTGGGATCTGTACTTCGGGGTGATTTAAGTTGTGTCCGTCTTGTGTTGTGTATACGGATCACCGTCTTGTCGGATTTGTGGCTTAAACTCGAGCTGCTGGTAAGTTCACGTGTTCCCCCAATTTCCTTTCGTGTCTTACATAAGTTTTATCTATAGTGTACGTCGCTTCCTGGCACTGGGAAATTTCCGACGGCTGGATTTTGTTTGGAATAATACAGGAGAACCGCAGTAAGTGCTTTACCTATTTTTCTGACATGTTTTATAAAAAAATTCCTTTGTGTACTTACAGGTTTCTTTTCTTTACCTCTTCTTTTACCACATATTTTTGGGCACTGGGAACTGGCCACCTACTCCTTGCTGCACGTTCCGGCTTCATATTCTATTGTGATATGCCCTTTTGGTTCGGGCTCTATTATTAATCGGGAACCCCGGATCATCTGCCACCCTCCCAGTCGATTGGAAGATTTATTGAGGAGATTGTGAGGCGTTACTAAGCTGCCAGAGGTAGTTCATGTGTCCCTCCCTTCGCCAGTGTAACTGTTGTAGAACTTTCCAAAATCGTCCTAAGTCGAAGACCGTGTCAAAATTCGACTTAGGCAAAAATTTCATTTAAGGACATAAGAGTCTAAGGGACTACAGAGCCACAGACCAGTTCATGAGGACCGTTATGAGTTCTATAAGGCGTTAGAAATGACCAGGTGAAAATTCGAAGAAACACCGAATTTTCACTTAGGAAAATATGTTTTGGTTCAGGATATGAGAGCGAAAGTATATAATGGCAAGGATTTAAGAATAATATACTTTTCAAAGGTGCAACAAAGTTGGAAAATAATATTTTTTAAAAGTACACCAAAATTTGACTTGCAAAATATTTTATCAAAAGTACGTCGAAATTTGGCTTGAAAATTAATTTATCAAAAGTACGCCAAAATTTCACTTAAAAATTACTTTTTCAAAAGTACCCCGAAACCAGTTTAAAAGGTACTCCAAAAATGTACTTTAAAAAATATTGAAATATTTCCCATTTTTATTCTTCCACCAAAGATATTGAGGTACGGTCATTGAATGTCCTGTCCAAAAGTATGAGCATAAAATTTTAACGATGCAATGCATCTAAAAAACGAAACCGACGATTTTGACAAGGCCGGCGCACAGTGGGAAAAATATGCCTTTTTTGGACAAAAATCTGCTGACAGTAGACATTTCAATCAATTTAAATTAAAAAAAAATGGAAAATACCCTTAAGACATTGTACTTTAGAGTAGTGCTGCGACAAATTGGCTTTAGGTTAACTTAACCTAGAAATCACAGATATTACTTCCACAACCAGTGGAAGTATAGAGACAACAAAAAATTTTTATTGTTCAAATAGGCTTAGAATATCATGAAACGTCGAGATTTTAAGTTTTAGCAAAAAAAAGTCTGTTTGTAACTTTTTTGTTCGCACGATTACTCTGGAATATTGACTTGAAATTTGCTACATGTATGCATTTTAACGAGATCTGGAACTAGATTATATTTTAATCTTATTCCGTTGAAGGGTTGGTAAATGGAGGTAAATAGGTAAATCAGGCAGGTAAGAGTCCATAAAATTGGTATTTGGTATATACAAGAGAAGCTAATGTCTACATTACTACCCCCACCCAATTATAAAAGGGGTTGAAAAAATTTAGTGATTTAGTATGTGTATAAGAACCAAAGGCCTCAATTTTTTTCACTTCATCCAGCCCCACCCCCCACTACCGATGAGGCATATCGTTTTATGGGTTTTTGGGGTAAACGATTTCAAATATTATATTATTAAAGTTTCATAAACGATTATTTCCACGTACAATTTTTTTTTCTTTGCGAGAGACTTGGATAGAAAAATTGTATGTGGAAGTAGTGATTCCTTGGGCAGCGATTTTTTATTCCGCGTTTGCCTCCTTGGTCGAGAGTCACAAACAAACGAAGTAGAGTTCATGAAGATTGGATACCAAATTCATTTTTATGGGATCGATAGGATGCGAGTAAGAATAAAGGTGAGATCTGCATCAAAAAACCCTGAAGAACAACTTTTGTTCACTTACACTTTATTTCCATTGAATCTCGAATTTTCACCACCTTAAACCTTGGATGAAGTAAAAAAAAATGAGGCCTTTGGTTCTTGTACACATACTAAATCACAATTTTTTTCACCACCTTTTATAATGGTGGTGGTAGGCTGGAGGTAGTACTGGGTAGTAATGGGGGTGGCTAATGCCAAAAACATTTTTGAGACATTAGCTTCTCTTGTACATACTAAACACCAATTTTATGGACTCTCACCTGCTTGATTTACCTATTTACCCCCATTTACCCCATTTTACCCCCCAACTCTTCAACGGAATAAGATGAAAATACAATCCACTTCCAGATCTCATTAAAATACATGCTTGTACCAAATTTCAAGTCAATATCTTAAACGATTCCAGAGTAATCGTTCGCACAAAAAAAGTTAGACAGACCGACAGACAGACATTTTTTTCTCAAACTTAAAATCTCAACGTTTCATGACATTCTAAGCCTATCTGAACAATAAATTTTTTTTAAAATTTTTTGTCGTTTCTATACTTCCACCGGATGTGGAATATCTGCGATTTTTAGGTTAGGTTAACCCAAAGCCAATTTGTCGCAGCACTACTCTAAAGTAGAATGTCTTAAGGGTATTTACCATTTTTTTCATTTAATTTGATTGAAATCTCTACTGTCGGCAGATTTTTGTCCAAAAGAGGGCATATTTTTCCCACTGCGGCGTAGCGCCGATAAGCAAAAATTGATAAAAATCAATGCACATGCACAGGGCCGGTTTCTCGCATAGAAAGAATTTGGATTAACTCAGCGGCTCGCAATTTGGTCGAGCGCGTTGAGTAGTCCATACAAAGCGATGGTAGGAAAGCCAATAGCAGGACTTTACAAATAATAAAGTTATAGAGGAAAACGCCTTGTGCATAAAAAACCAAAAAATTCATTTTGCCTAAAAGTCGCTCGGAGGTGGGTTGCTGCCCTTTCGATAATATTGAACAACTGCATAGGGGCAAGTAAGTTGTGGACTAATCGAACGCCATCAAACTTATGCAGTCATAAGTCCTCAGGAATGTGTACGTGAACCGCCACGATACGAGAACTTTAAAGCTAAGTAGTCTCTAGCGAAACTAAATTTATTTAGTAAAACTTTTTTAAGTTAAAATCAGTCCGTAATTATGAAATTGCAAAGACTTCTCTAAAAAGCTCGCATTTTGATTCTGAGAAGGTATGCATGAATCTTTTCTACCAAATCGATTGTTAGCGTGAGCGCTCTCGCTTGTATGGCCTGAAAGCCATTGCCTTAATTGGGAAGGCACGATTCTTACAATTAGAATTTTGCATTACCATTTCTGTTAAATAAACGGATTCTTTGAACTATTGCATCTTAATTGATCTTGAAACTTGTTGCTAGTCTATAATCCCTGGAACTTTCGTATCGAAAACCGGATGTGTCGAGTTAACTCACATTAACACTACCTTCTGGTTGAATTACGGAGGTTTGATAGAGATTTTTTTATGCGTTTTCTCAGAAATCCTTAGGTGTGGAGTCCGTTATTAGCTAAATCAAGGAATTCACGTCCAGAGAGAGCGCCGTTACCGATATGAGGTAGTGCAGCCTTGGTCCATTATTTGGCTATCGAAGTGCATCTTATCTCGAACCCACCTGGGAGGTAGAAGAACGGGGTAGCACGCGACTGGCGCCCCTGAGAAATAAATCGGTGTCGCGTCATTTTGACGCCCGGTAGTGCGTTCTTTTACATAACCACCGCTTCGTCTAGTCATCGTCGTGGAGGAAGCTACAGCGTCCCGACGCCCAGTACCACCTAGACAAGTAACAAGTAACAGCTTTTAGCTTTTTCCCTTTATTTATTTTTTTCCTTTATTTATAAAATATGTGCTTATTGTATCTATCACGAGGGGTGATAGATACAATATTTTATTATATTGGTAGGCCAGTGCCGTGCGCTGCCGTTATTTCGCGTTAGCATACACCAAAGATTTGCATAATTGATTCTTTTTAGATGTAGATATCACACGCATTTTCTTTTTGTTTATAATATTACGATATCCATAATATTGTATTTATTTAGTTAAAACAATAAGAAAACGTATTTACATCAAATGAACTTTGCATTGTTTGCAACCAGTATTATAACATTTACATTCATGTTTAAATATACAGTGTCAGAAAATGTTTCATTTGGGTCGGCAATGAGAGCAAGCGAGAGCGAAGCAACTAGGCTATTCTTTTTTTATCGTATAACACATCCTACCCGTGCCACCTGCTTTTCCCACCACATGTACGTGGGCAGCTCTGTCTGCGGGAAATGTAAAGAATTATTTGATTCGTTTTGAAAGTATAACGAGTTAAATAATTTTAGTTATTAAAGCACGTAATAATATTACCTATACTGAACAGAGCCAACTACATCCTTCCTTTGAATAAATGGTACTGAAATTTTTAATAGCAATGATGTACGTGTTTTTTTAATAGCGCGTCATTATTTGCTCCCTCTACTAGAGCACTGGTACACGCCCTCATTGTAGGCGGTCTGTCAAGCCGTTGAAACTATGCTTGCCACCCAAATACAAAATCTTCCGATACTGTATAAGGAAATGTAGATAAATCAAATAAATTCAAATGTATTGTATCAAATAAGTATTCTGATTCGATAAAAAGTTAACTGTCAGAACATTCGTAGAAAGGACTAAAAGTGAAACGAAACCATAGAATCAAATCTGAAGATTTTCATGAAGTAAAACCAAGCAACTTAAAACGTTTTAAATTAAGTAAACTAGTGCTTCGCTAAAAGGTTTTCTTAATCAATAAAAAAGACATTTCGGTAAAGATATAGACTTTTGAGTCGAAATATGCAAATCGGGTTTGAAAATTTTAGCTGTGAATAAAGTAAATATACAATTTGAACTGTATACAGTAAAGAATTTACAACAATAGTTTTATCTACAATGAAAGACAGTTATGAACTGATGTTTAATCTTCTTAAAAGAAATCATTGTAAAAACGATATAAATAGAATTATTTTCGTTAATGTAATAGTATATAATTGTTTAACTTTGATCATTAACCTACTTTAGAAAACTTTATGTAATTAAGTAATTTTAAGAATCTTCGTTGAATTGAAAATTTTATTATCAGATTGAAATATTTTAAAACAATTAGGGCAAGACCCATATCAATAGATAATAAAACATAGAATTTTATTATAATAAATCTTGTAATTGAAAAGTATTTCTCAAGAGAATTATTTGCTTTTCAATTTTAAAATGTCACTTAAATGTCAATTTAACTAGGCATAATGTACCAATTTACGTCAAATTTTGATATTTTATTCAAAATGGACGAAATCCGGACAGTCTCTTTTCAATCGTCACTGAAGGCAGTCGATGACATATTTTCATATAACCTAAAAATATTAAAGACTATCAAAATTAAGGTTAATTTTGAAGATATAACCATAAAATTATATAAACAAATCTGATGGTAAAAAGTCCAATAATTATCCATATGTAAAATTAAAAGAAGATAACACAAAATTTTAAATTAAATATCATTATATAAAAACTGGAAGAAGGTAAATTTAATAATAATTTAAATTATTAAATAGACATTGAGACTAACGTCAAGTAAGAACAAATATTCACTGATGTCAAAATATTCAAGAAGATAATTTTAAGAGGAAATTTAAAAGGTTGGCACCTTATAAATTTCCTCTATATACTATACCAGAACTACAAATAAAATAAAAGTAAGCTTACTAAAATTTAAATAAGTCTCGAGCATTTGTCAAATAAATTATTATTTTCAAATTTTTAGGTTAAGTTATTTTTGTTACAAGGTTTCCTAAACCAATTTTATATTTGTTGTTTAATATATTGTTACTAATCTATATTTCTTTATGAATTTAACAAAATCGAATTAAACTGAAACTGCTCCTGAGATTTGAGTGACTGAATGCAGACAATGCACAGTTCATTCATGCTCTTGATTTATGTATACCGAAAGGTATTGGCGCTCTGGGCTAGTCATTTAAAAAAGGTAGAGTATGAAATAAGTTTATACTTCTTAACAAATATCAATAACATAATAATAGATTAATTATTTATTGCCACATTGCATATTATAATAAATCCAAATCTAAATTGGTACTGTTGGGTTTTAATTCTGTGAGTGTTGTGGAAACCAAGACCCTCTCCGTCGACATCTAGGCTCAAAGAAACCCACCCCAGTTCGAGCTAGACCGTGCAGTGGGCCACTTCGTGGATGAGAGCCATTGGGGTGGCGCACTTAAAACAAATTTGCTACACCTGGTGCACTCTCAGTTCATAATCAATTCTACTTTCTCATTACTATTAAATAGCTCCGATTTACGGATACAATTATTTATTAACTATTTTCAATTCCTCTCAAATTTAATTACTTGCCAAAGAAATATATATTTTTTTTACAATAATTTTTTTTAAACTTAAAATTTTTTTCACATTCCCCATTTTTTTTATTTAGTTTTTTTCTTTGTGGGTGTAACAGGTTTGTAGTTCCCTTATTATGAATTTTCAGACGATGTTTATATTAATCAAAGTTCACTTCTTTTTTGATAAACTAACAGCTGTAACAATTCAGAATTAGCAATTAAAAACATAGTATGAATGCAGATATATTTCAATAAGGATACAGCAGGTGAACAATATTATCGTTGCTTAGTTTCATTGACATGCAGCATGCAGGTCTCGGCACAGTAGCGGTAGCCCTCCGAACACACTTGCCTCACCATTTGTCAGGCCCACTACGTCTGGTTACCTCTTGCAACTCCATGCATTACATTAAATTAAATGTTATCTCCACTGGCACCTTATAAAATCTCTGGGTCCCAATTGTTTACATTACTGCCTATAACAAATACAAGGTTATATTGTAATCACATTATCAAGTAATTAATTAAATAAAGGACTAATAGATACCTGGATATTATAAGGTATAATAAATATTTAATAAATTAAATTCGTAAATATTATTCAGATTTGTTTTGATTTTGATTGGCAAATGTCAAAATTTAAGTTAGGGATTTTAATATTGGTATCAATGCAAATTGGCGCAAAATCACCCTTTTTTGCTTTCAAAAAGACAAAAAAGGAGGAGACATTTTTGATTTGGCTGGTTGCTGAACAGGGAGGTGTTCTCCAGATGTGAATTTAAACTCCCTATTAAAATAAATCAACCTAATAAGAGCTAAGGTCAGTAGTTTCTTTTTTTATAATATTTTAAATTTTAAATAAATATATATACCTTGGTAGTTGTAATAGGTGTAATACTTTTTAGGTTTTTTTATATGCCCTTAAATACTACCCTTCAGCCTCTATCAGCTCTTATGTTGTGCCTACTGGGCATATGAGCCGTTTAAAACTTCCAACCAAATATATACATAGCAAATTAATGATTAACTGGTGCCAGGAGGCCTGATGAGAATTCCTTGCTTTGGGTGCAGAGCTTATTTTTTTTTATTAGAATCGCAATCACTCGTAGAGGGTCTGCATGTGGTGAACGGAATGCTGGCTATTATTTCACCACAGACGGGTGAGTGTTTTTCTTCTTTTTGAACCTGCCAGATCGCAGTGCCATTACTTTCGAAGAAGCCAGTAGTCTTCAGCGACACAAAGGTGTGAACCATCGTATATTTGTGCATTTGCCTATATATTGGTCATCGTTTACTATTCGTTATTTTATCTAGTGTATACTTACGCCATTTTATGTTTTTTATACTTAATCCTGATATAACTTCCTTTTTTTATTTATTTTGTCATAGCATGTAAAACAAAAACAGCTGTTTGCGGCCCTGAAAGCTATCGACATATGGCTAGATGATATATTCTGCAAATAATTTTTATACTAATTATATCATATTATATATAATTTATATAATTACTTACCCATATACATAAGTATATTTTCTGCTATTATTATCTGTGATAACCTCCACTTGCATCGTGATACTTTTGTTTATACTACCATATATTTCTATTATACTTTTTCTTTGAAGTTTGTGTTTTGTCTGCTCTTTTCCTACCTCTGCCAATTAACCTTGGCTGGCGCCCGAAGTTTACAATAAATTTCCATCTGTTCATTTAATATACACAAGTTATCTTTTGAAACTTTATAATTGACTTTATAATTGACATAAGAGACCTTGCCCACGACCCGCTGTCGACATATGAGCTGCCGAGTAGCCGAATTTTTAATGATCACTTTGGACCATTTAAATTTGGTCGTGACTGTTTACGTCACACAGCTTCTAAAATTTGGCACACTACTGGTAAATCACCCTGTATATATTCCAATCCCTAATTATTTTATTTATTAAAAGTAATGTTGGTTTAATTAACAGAAGTAAATTGGTTATGTAAAAAATATAAAATCTGATCTTTCAACACCATATCACACTGGAAAATAAACTTACTTTTGTTTTTCCAGGTGTTCGCAAGAAAATTACAAATTCTCATAAAAAAATAGCCTGAAGTATATAGGTAAATATTTATTTAAATAAAGTAAAAGAATTCATATTTTTGATTCTATCAATAAACATATTCCATTTCTGTCAATAAATATTATAATTTTCATGTCTGTATAAATAAAGCATATAATTTTTATGTTTGTAAATAAACATTTTAATAAAATACAAAATAAACGTATCCTCATTATTAATTGTTCTCTCCACCACCTATATTAAACATAGACCTATTTTTCCATTATTAATATTTATCTTTACCACCTATATTTTCTTGCGGCACCCTCCTGAGAAGAAAACCTCATTTATTCACAGAAGAAGAAGAAATGGACGATTTTCCGCAAAAAGTCGGTGAATAACACCGACTTTTCAAAAAGAGAGGGAGTTGTTATATGCTAAACAAACAATATTAATCTGTTATTTAATAAGTATCTAATCTAACAGTTGGTAACTTGGTATCCTTATCTCGTTACGTGATATAATTTAATTTATCAAAGCGATGACAACTTCCTCTTCAAAAGTTTCTCATGTGAAACGCTGGCACAGCATAAGTTCCAAGAAATGCATGTGCCTACGTTGATGACAAAACGTTATAAATATAACCGAAAGACGAATTAGAGTTAGTATATATTTAATCTATGTACCAACAATATCTAACCATATATATCCATATAAATATTTTTGTAAAAGTTAAAATAAAAGTTTTTAAAAAGTGAATCGAATTCGATATAAAATACACACATTAGTTTTTTAACTTAAACCACAATTTTGTACTCTTCTACTAATATTTTTCAATTGAACGACGATAATTCTGCAAATTCATTAATTGATTAAGTAGCTTTTACTTGCCTTGTAAATTTTCTTGTATAATTTTGTAATTATTTATTCTCCATCAATTTCTTTAGTTTTTATTGTCTTGTTTAACTATATTTTATTACCATACATGAAATTTTTCTTAAATTAATCAAACTTTAATTCTGTCTTTTGACAATTATGGCTTCACCTTATTTTATTTTTCGTCACTCATCGATAAAAAAAATTGAAATTTCTAATTTATTTTTTCTCAAATATCAAAATCTTGACATGAAAATGGATATCTTGACAATTTTTTTAAATTTTACATTACTTTAATATAACTTATGAAATGCGTTTCTTCCTTTCAACACATTCCTTAATTTATTTTAAACAATTTTGCAAAGCTTTTCTTATTATTTAGTTACTCTTAACCCAATGAGAACACAAACGTTTAAAAGACGTTAAAAATTAACGATAACCGAACGTTTAGTAACCATTGTATTACGACGTTGAATCATCGGACGAATGTCCCGCGGTTCAACGTGTATTTCAAAGTATTTTATAACATTTTTGTAACGTTATATTTAATGTTGTTATTGTTGTTAATTAACGTTATGTTTTACAACAAACATTGCCAAATTTGTTGGAAGATGTACCTTTGGCGAGGTGTAGAAGAATGCGGTATATGCATGATGGCGCGCCAGTTCATTTTAGTCTGGCTGTTCGAAATTTTTTAAACACGGAGTTTCCTCAACGATGGATTGGGCGTGGCGGACCAGTACCATGGCCTGCCAGGTCACCCGACTTAAATCCGATGGATTTTTATTTTTGGGGCCATCTTAAATCTCTGGTTTACCGTGATCCAATTGACACTTTGGAACAATTGCAGCAACGTATTTTAATGTGCATAGAAACCATAAAAAATGATCCTAATTTACCAAATGTGTTGAACGGAGTGCGTATGTCCTTAGTTCGACGTACCCAAAAGTGTATTGATGCAGACGGAGGCCATTTCGAACAGTTTATGTAAATAAAAAATAATTTATTGGTAAGTTCTAGATTTATTGAATATTTTAGTTTTCGATACCTGATTGGCAATTCGTTAAATAAATCAGATTTTTTCCTAACTTAAAATACACATAATTATTTTTTGTTATCGTATCTCAGACGTCTAACTCTTTATTTCCCAATGTCATGAAATAATTACTCGTTTTTTAAGGTTAACCCAGAACACTCATTTAGGTTACAAATGTTAATAAATCATATTTAAATCTGATAAATTATAAACAACAATTTAAAAGCTTCAATATTTTCTTCTAAATTAAAAAAACACACATGTAAAGAAATGCTGTGTTTAAACTCCTTCTACGCCTATGAATTGCTTGCAGTTCTGCAAAAAGAGATAACGAATTATTTACATTTTTATAATTGGTTCGGTTGAGGCGCCCATCAAAGGTACCGCCGTTCTTTGCTTTGAACCGCCGGCCGGCGACGAGTCGGTCGGTAATCTTTGCACTTTTTTATGACAATTTAAAAGTTGTAGAATTATACCTAGTACGCGTCCATTGACCCACAAAGGCAGTGGTTCTCAAATGTTTCCTACCCTAGTATTCAAATTGTTGACCTACGTCAGTTTTTTTCAAAGTGCCCCTAGGAGAAAAAGTCATAAAGGTTGTTTGTTTGTCTAGTCGGTCCCCATTACCAGTTTTTTTAATGACATGAAACTGATTACACCCTCTATGTTACGAGTGGTACCATGAGTATCTGGATTTGGGTAATTTTGTGTGGCTGGCAGACCCTGGTCCGTGACTTTGTGGATCGGAATTGTCTTGAAATTTGTTATAAGTTTCTTGTTTTTTATATCCACTATACAATTGTAGCGTTCTAAGAAATCAGACCCTAGGAGTCCATCGAATTCTATGTCAAGATCGCATACATAAATTTTGAATGGTTCATTGTTGTCAAACGGGATAAAGCCTTGAATCGTAATGTTTTCTGGACATCTACTATAATTTTTACAAATTTTGGGTTTGAATATGGATAGTCCTGCACCCGTGTCGATTAATAGTCTATGCGTGTTAGTAATATCATTGATATAATACAAATTTTTTGATTTGACAGACAACAAGGGGCTTATAGAGATTGTTGTTCCCGAAAGTTGAGATTCGAGTTGAAATTGTCCAAGTTCATGTTGCCAAATTGGGTTTACAATACTGTCATGTCGGGGTCTCTGGTTTTGTGATAAGGCGGGTCAGTAGAACTGTTGGGGATTTTGACTAATGAGATATTAATTACCTGGTTATCCTTGACCGCAAACGTGCACAGCGTAAGAATCTAGTTTTTTACACGGTGTGATGGGGGAATTTCCGACTCTAGCTCTTGTCTGGCGTTATCTCTCTCTACTGTTTTTTCCTGTATCCTTGGCAATTGTTTCGAAGGGTATATCATATAGATGTGTGGATTTATTAAATATAAAATGTATTGCGTCAGGGAATGGCGATATGCCCTGTATACATGTAAATAAAATTTGGTCGTTAAATTTTACGTGAAACAAATCGATTTTAAACTAATACCTATTGTGTACTGAGGATTTACATGACTCAAAATAGAAAGTGGTTTCTTCGGGGTCTTATTTAATGTTATCGCATAAATGGTCAATTTTACAGATCTCTTATCAGACATTAATATTCCCTCGTTTTACTATGTTCACATTCTTACACGTGTATAGGTATTTCACCTATACCAAAATAAATGATTAAAACCACATTATATACGGTGATTTCCTTTTTAAAATAAAACGACGCAACCTTCTGATAATGTTAACTTGTTAGAAAGAAATGTTAATTTGAGTTCTGCATAATAGCCAAATTCTTTACCATACATTTTGTTACGTATATATTTTAGATGGTGCTATATACCATCAAGGTAGAAAGTTAAAAATACGTAGTCAATAATAGCCAAACTGATCTGCGTTTCTAGATAAACAACACTGATAACAAATCTAGCCTGTACAGTTTTAATGCTGGAAATTACTAAATTACATTAGTTATTTACTATTTGTTTTAATGTATACAATCCGGTGTCTTGTTTAATGTTGTCGCATAAATGGTCGATTTTACAGGTTTCTTATCAGACGTATACAAAATCTAAATTGCTCTACCTGTCTCACGACTCGAGAGCATATTCATCTAATAGGTATTTTCCTATGCTTGTATAACACATATGAATTCAAACGGACTTATTATTTTTATCTGGGTTTTACCCACTATATTTTTTATCAGGGCCCTACCCACTATATTTTTAAGGGGTGGACATATGTGTATCTTCTATATAAAAACAGACGAATGACGGGGAGTTTTCAGATATAGTGCAGATTAACGGCTAGTGTTTCGTGCCCTAAATATATTGTTTTTGTATCTGCTATACAAACTCTTATTTTTTTTTAAGATGGAGCAGTTTAAAGCCATTTTACAGTCGTATGGTTTAAACGATTTAATAAATATGTATGTGGGTAGTGACTCGCTGGAACATCTAGTGGCTGTGCAGGAGGTAATAGTTTAATATCTTAGAATTTATTTTAATATACAGAATGCATAATTATTAACACGTAAATATATTTTTAGCACATCGACTGGAAAATAATAATTGGAGATTACGGAGATTTAGATATGCGTGTATATCAGACCCTCGTGAACAAAATAAAGGCGCTAAAAAATGTAACATCAATTTTATGAAGACGGACCCGCTACACTAGCAGCATCATCATCTGCGACTCTTGGTACCACTTTGTGTTCTTCTGAAGGGTCCGCTTCACTCGAGAAACCATCACCACGGGGAAACACTGAGCATTCAGGCCGAGGGGTTACGACACCAGCTGCTTCAGCATTAGCTCAAGCCCTTAAGTACATAGCTTTAGAAAGCGAATTTGAAAGGGAGATCAAAAAATGTAACTTAACAGCGCGACGATACAATTTCAGTTTTAAAGATTTTGACAGGTCTGTCAATCCCATGACTTGGCTTGAGGTATGGTATTTTTATATATAAAAACATTTGAAAAATATTAATTACCATTTTCTTTTCAAGGAGGGTCTCGATGAAGTTATGACTCATGGGTTGAGAGGTTTCCGAAGTTGTGATCGCATTGGTCTCATATTCAGCAATGAGGAGTTTCCGGACAGGCCCCTGGGGGTATCTTTTAGAAGGCGCGACCAGCTATCCGCTGGAGTGGTGCTGGACCTGTTCGCTCGCGTTCTGCAGAGTAATGCATCGTTCTTTACAAACAGCAAGTTGACTTTATCTGTAGATCGTATACAGCTCCCTACTGGACATGGAAACTCACGCCGAACATTAAAGGGCTATACATTCAGTGAATTCTGTCGTCGTAAGTATGGTATCGTAGATGTTTGTAACAGAGATAACCTATGTTTCGCGTACGTTATAGTACTTGGTATGGCTTACAGGCTAGACGCTGTTGAGTTTAAAAAACCACTGCTACAGAAAGAAGGGGCGCGACTATGTGAGCTCTCCAGTATTGATCTCTCGAATGGTGCATTATACGATCACATTAAAAAAATGCAGGATTTCCTGACCGGTAAATATACGATAGTCGTGTACAATAATCGAAGAGGGTCTTCAACATATTTCGAGGGGCCCCGAAATGTTAACATACCTGTGATAAACCTGCTTTTAGAGAATAATCACTACGTGCTAATTACGAGTCTAACGGCAGCCTTCTCTGCCGATTATTTTTGCGAGTCGTGTAAAAAACGCTTCTATAATAAAGAGAGACACAGCAAATGTCCGTACTCGTGTCCGTGTTGTCATATGTCACCACCCCGTAATATCGAGGCAGTAAAATACACATGTCGTGTCTGCAACAGAACATTCAGAGGGGAGGCTTGTTTAAATTCGCATAAGGCAAAACTTTGTGCTGTCTTAAAACGCTGTATGTCGTGTTTAAATAGCTACTGGGTAGACGCAAAGAGACCACATATATGCGGCGTAAAGTATTGTTCCACGTGTGCAGAGGTTAAACCCGTAAGACACCTGTGTTTTATGAGACCTCAAACACGCGTGGAAGAACATCAAAAAAAGATAGAAAACAACTTCATCTTCGTGTTTTATGATCTAGAGTGCATGCAAGAAAAGAGACTGTCCAGTGGCGAATTTTTACATGAACCAAATCTTTGTGTTGCAGAACAAGTATATCCGCTATGTATAAATATTTTAGACATAAATACTGACTGAGACAGGTGCGGGGCACGCATTCACATTTTTAGAGATGACCCTGTAGGTTCCCTACTAGAATATCTAAACGGATTTGAGAGACAGGGATTTAATGTTATAGCACTAGCTCACAATATGAGATCTTACGACGGCTGTTTTATAACGCAGAAAATTCTATTAGACGTTAACCGCTGGAATCCTAAATTTATTCGAAACGGTCTCAAGTTTATCACAATCATATGTAATAATATCAAGTTTATAGATAGTCTGAATTACATGCCTCTACCTCTATCGAAACTTCCGAGTGCTTTTAAATTTAACGCAATAAAGAGGTACTTCCCACATTTATTCAATACGACAGAAAATCAAAACTATATCGGATCATTGCCCGACATATCTTTTTATATGGCCGATTCCATGTCGAGCAAAGATCGCGCTGTTTTTATCGAATGGTATAATGAGCAAATATTAAATAACGTGATTTTTAACATGCATTTAGACCTTATTAAATATTGTACAATAGATGTCGATATTCTACGTATGGCTTGTATAAAGTTTAGGGCCTGTTTTATGAATGCCAATAAAATCGACCCTTTTCAAGAAGCTACCACAATAGCCAGTTCCTGTAATCTGGTTTTTAGACGGAACTTTTTAAAACCGAACACGATCGGGTTAATTCCAAACGGTGGGTACAGGCTGGCTGATAAACAATCCGAAATCGCGCTTAAGTGGCTTTTCTGGCTCGAGCACTCTCTAAATTTAAACATCACACATGCCGGAAATGCGCGAGAGATCCGTCTACCTCAAAATATCTTAGTAGATGGCTTCTGTGCCGCTAATAACACGGTATACGAGTTAGATGGATGTTTTTTCCACGGGTGCGAGGTTTGCTTCTATAATCAGACAGAATCGGAGCATGTTAAAGATAAAAACGATTTACTTTTTATCAGACGCGAGAACACAAAAGCCAAAGAAAAGATAATTCTGGAACTCGGTTAAACCTCGTGAAAATACGTGAGTGTGAGTTTAAACAGTTCTTAAAAGCCAACCAAGAAGTTAAAGACTTTTTAGACCAAAATTTCGTTTATACCAGCAGGCCACTTAACCCGCGAGACGGTTTTTTCGGTGGTCGTACTAACGCCGTTAAGCTTTATTACAGGTGCGCTCTAAAGGACGATGAAAAAATATTTCATTATGACATATGTTCTTTATATCCTCATGTGAACAAGTACTCGAAGTACCCCGTAGGACATCCGCGAGTATATATAGGTGACGCTGAATGTCGACAGCTAGATTTAAATACGGTTGAGGGTCTAATCAAATGTGTTATATTACCGCCCGGTAATCTGTATCACCCTGTACTACCTTACAAATGTAATGGTAAGCTAACGTTCCCATTATGTAGAATATGTGTTGAAACATCATTTCAAGAGAAGTGCACGCATACAGATGATGAACGCAAGATTACCGGTACATATGTAGCAGACGAGCTTCGGAAAGCCGTCTCCCTGAATTATAAAATTTTAGAGCTTATAGAAATCTGGCAGTACGACGTAGAGGTTTACGATAAAGTTAATAAAACAGGCGGCCTTTTCGCTGAATATGTGGACAGGTTTTTAAAAATCAAGCAGGAATGTAGCGGCTGGCCTAGCTGGTGTGTTACAGACGATTTAAAACAGAACTACCTGCATGCATACTCTCAGCGGGAAGGTATCGCGCTGGACCCTGCAAACATATCGGTTAATCCTGGTATGCGTTATATTTCTAAATTAATGCTCAATAGCTTTTGGGGTAAGTTTGGGCAGCGTGAGAACTTGATGCAGACCACAGTCGTAAGGGAGAGTTTAGAGCTCTTTAAACTGTTAACGGACCCTCTAGTTATTGTACATAACATTGTAACCATTAGCGACGATGTTTTGCTGGTTTGCTGGGACAAACATGAGGATGGTCGGACGTCTCTTAGAACCGTTAATGTTGTACTAGCGGCATACACCACAGCCATGGCGCGTCTGGAGTTATACGGGTACCTTGAGAAGCTGGGGCATCGCGTTTTATATTTTGATACCGACAGCGTGATATTTACTCATAAACCAGGCGAATGGCTACCCGATACAGGGGACTATCTCGGACAGTTAACGGACGAGATTTCAGAACACGGTGTCGGTAGCAAAATAGTGGAATATGTCAGCGGGGGGCCTAAAAACTATGCTCTTAAAATTTTTTCCGCTCTTAAGAAGGGCTATGTCACAACCTGTAAGGTTAAAGGTATAACAATCAACTTTAAAAACGAGACAGTTGTTAATTTTGACGTTTTAAAAGCCATGGTGTGTGAGAATACCGGGCCTTCGTGGGTATATGACGAGCGAAAGATATGCCGGTCTGCCACATACGATGTTGTTTCAAAAGCAGAGAAAAAAATCCACCGTGTAAGCTATACCAAGCGGCGTCGTCTAGCAAACACATACGATACCCTACCATACGGCTACAAGACTTAGAAGCAATCTATCATTTGTAAAAACGCTGGTATTTCAATACTTTTGAAATATCTGTAAAACGTACTATAGATTCTGTTTTTCCAGACGTTATCAGCCATACAATCAATAAGGCTTAATTACCTATGTGAGCGCTTTCACTAGCTCAAAAACCTCATTTACAGTTAACGAGGGTCTGATTGTTTTGATTGCCGCATCGCGGGGTACGATCTATATATATGTCAGGTATATACACAGGTAGCATTTATAACTTGCAAGAGTTCGCTGCAGACCTAACGTATCCATTCAGATAGACAGTCTTTTTTGTGCGAATATATATACATATATTTTTTCAACAACAACAATGGATAACACAGTTACGATGGTACCTACTCTGCAGGAGGCCGGTAAAAAAATTTGTGTGCTCCAGGACATCGCCATATACCCCACATCCATCGCAGAACTAGAGTGTTCGCTACAAACATAACAACCGGTTGTGAGTGATGATCCCGACTACTGGGTGGAGCAGGAGATGCTCCGACTATGTATGCCTATGGACCAGCGTACGCCACCACCAGCACAGGCACCGGAGAGATCTATGATGAACTTGGAGCAGGGCCCCCAGACATCGAGCTGTACCGATGAGATCGACATCGCAACGGTCTCGAATAGGACCAACGGGGACGAGGGTGCGACCATACCTGTGTTGAAAGAGGATCACGACCAGCTGTGTCATAGCGGTCGGGCACCCCTCAGAAAAAGACAGAGGGCATCAACATCGACAGCAGCAGCAGCAGGGCTACAAGGTACAGGTACAGGTGGCGGTGGCGGACCCTCCCCGAAAAAAAGAAAAACACCGGCAGCAGCAGCATCTTCGAAGAAGAATAAGAAGAAGACGTGCTTGACCGTGGAGCTGAACGACAATGACGACGCCGCCGAGTTCGAGGATGTAGAGAAGGCCGCAGACAACATCCTAGGCGGTCTAGAGGTACTACGGGCGTCGAGGGATCGATGCAACGCAATGTACCTGGCTGAGGAGGAGCGCGTCCGAGCGTGTGGGGCGGACTGCAAGGCGGACAACGATGAGCTAGAGAGGTTGCGTAATTTATTACGAGAACACGAGGAGGCCGCTATGCAGAATCGTACACTGAAAAAAGAGGCTGAGAATCGTCTTTCTAGGTATATAGCCCGTCTGCAGGTATGCTGTAGAAAAATAGATGGCGTGACGCGGGCTATGAATATGTGATAACGCACTATTTGTATGTACGTGTTTTTTGTTTTTTTTTCATAGGTATAATACTTTTCTTTTCTTTTTCTTTCTTTTTGTATATGTTCGATATAGGTTTCATGTTTGTTTGTAGCTATAAGACTTTTTTTTATTTTTGTATATGTTAAGATGCGTTAGATATAGTTAATAAAGAAACTCTGAAAAAAAAGCGTTTTTTCTAAACTACCAATAAATAATAATTTATAATCCTCCATAAAAAAAACACACCATTGAAAAATAAATAATAGAAAAAACTAGTTGTCTATTATCTAGGGGGTGAGAGAAAGAGGTAGCTTCACCTTATATAAAGTGTATGTTCTAAATTATTATTAATTAATAATCATAAATAAACAACAGTAAAACTAGTTACTATTTAAAGAGTGGTAACTATGTATATATAATGCAGGTACTCGACTGGCTCCGCTGGGGCTCATAGAGTGTACGTGTATCTGGCAAATGCTAAATACCTTTCACCTTATAACGGGGTGTTGTAATATCTCCTTGTAAAAGGTAATTTTCACACTAGCAGCTTAAAATAATCCCTAGTTATTCTCTACTTAAAAAAATCCAGTGCCTCGCCTCGAATTTACGAGGATTTATGGTATTCAAATTTTATCATTCATTTACAGAATCTGAACTATAATACTGCTAGTTGTTTATTTAAAGTACAGTAGATCACCCCTAGTTATTCTCTACTTAAAATCCAGTGCCTCGCCTTGATTTTGCGAGGATTTATGGTATTCAAATTTTATCATTCATTTACAGAATCTGAACTATAATACTGCTAGCTGTTTATTTAAAATACAATAGATCTATACAGATCCTTTTGATCAAGAGAGAGATATATCGTTGGAGGAGGAAAGAAAGAAGAAGCAACGTATATATATATATATATATATATATATACACACATATATATATATATACATATACATATATATATATATATATATGTATATATATATATATTTTTTTTTATTAGACACCAGTATGTTACAATGTTATAATAATAATAATATAATATGTATATCTATAGCGGAAAACATGTCTGTCTGTTTTAACTACCCTGCCCTGTTTTCTATGGCCCCCGTGTCTGCTTTACCGACATCGTCGTCGTCTGTATCAACTAACAACGTATCACTCTCTTCCTCCTCGTCCGTGTCGTCATCGTTGAGCGCGTGCTGTGTTCTAACTTCTTCTGGCAGGTATATATTTATTTTCTGTAAAAATCCTCGCAGGTCTGGAGCCAACATCTCCCTACAGAATTCGTCTATGTTTAAAGCCCCAAAAACATACAGTCTACAAGCGCACTGTCCTCTGTTGTACCTATCAGAATCAGCCATTAGACGCGTCACCTCCATCTCGTTATAACATACTCCAAGATCATAATTTGAATCGTGTAGTGAAACCATGCTTAAATCCTCAAGCTCACAAGCTATTCTACTAACAGCCGAATTCAAATCCACAGCGATGGGATGATTTTGAGCGCTATAGTGCATCCACATTTTCTTTTATTTTAGCTGAAAAGTAAAAATACGTTCAGAAACATACGAAACGAGAGAACTGTAAAAAAAAAACTACTACTACCTACATCTGATGTCGACACGGAAGGGGAGCAAAGTAGCGCGCGTGAGAGGTATTATTATTGTTATTTTATTTATTACACTGGTCTGTTATAAGCTCGAGGTGCACTTGTGAGGGGATTCCTAATATTTTTTACCAGTTATCATTCTTTCACCATAGATATACGGAAAATGGTGTTAATGTTAAAAGCTAATGATGATAATAATAATTATGTTTAATAATAAAAATCAGGCACAGATATCAAATTTAATTAGAGCCCCAAGGCTTTGCACCACTATATGCAGGCTGCTTCAAACCGCGGTAGGTTAGTGTATATTTACCCCCCGAAGAGTTTATTTTCTCGATAACTTCCGTATTTAGATACTCAGATACTCTTTTCGGTAAAAATGTTTTGAAGTCCATGATTGTCGATTCGTCCATCAGATGTACTATAACCGCCCGACCAAAACGAGTATTCACAACGGCCATTTTTGTTATTTGATATGGTTGGTTTATACACAGCGAAGATATCGGTCTCTGCTCTAGAGGCTGTGTATCTTGACTAATAAGTTCGCTAAGTGCAATTATATCAGAATCGGAGAGCGCCATTTGTGAAAAAAATTACACGCACGGTGAAAGAACACTGGTAATAATATTAATAAATATAAAATATCTCTCACTAGGAACTAATTCGCACACACAGGGCACCTTTCGCTACTAACAGCTGGGTAAAAATATAGTTTGGAACGTTTGTTCCTTCTAGCTTTATACTAACTTAACCCAGAACGTCACATATACCGCCATTCTTTTTTATGTACATAAACACCGTTAAAACGACGGAGAAGCCCCCAGGTAAAAGATTTTAGCAGAAATAAAAATAACTTAATTCTATTTTCACTATCATACGTGGCTAAAAACGACATACATATATTAAAATATATAAAACACGATACCTTTAGATGTACTATACTCTCGAGTCGTGAAACAGTTAAGGTGATTAAGATCGTGCAGAAACGCTTGGAAAAATACCAACAAGCCGTCAGTTACCGTCGCGTTTTAAAAAATATATATATATAAATTCCCTAATGTAAATGTTTATTTGTCATTATATACATACTTTTGATAAAGACCAGCTACATAAAAAACGTTGAACGAAATGAGTTATTTTGATCGAGACGAACATATACACACATACAAACAGTTTAATGGAAAAAAACCCAGATAAAACAGCAATGCCACGATCTGAACTATATTGGGCGATGCCCTCATAAAAATTTGATGTATGACTGTGACAAGAAATGTAAACTTTCTACATTATAATCACAGGAAAGCCCCGTTAAAAACTCAAGTAAAATCGACATGTAGCTAAAATGTTATACAGCTATTACATTTATAAATCATTAAACCCTCTAATTACCTAGGTAGAGGTGCATCACTGTTAAATAAATTCTATTCTTCAACTTTTATTTTAAAGGCGAAATCGCTTAAATACATGTATTAACGATATAGTATGGTATATAAATTTCACCAGGAAACTACGGTAATGTAATGGCATTATTTCAATAATTTCTATTTTGATAAAAACGATATGGCATGCACTCAGTCCTTATTTTAAAAGCGTAATCTTTTAATAATAACATGCTTAAATGAAGTCGTTAAACACCCTATATTTATCAGTATCTAACAATCAGGAAATCCCATTATGTGCGTTAACGTTGAATAATGAGAGAGAAATCAGTTTTTGGGCTATGTAAATTCTCAATACATAATAGGTACTCGTTTAAAAGCGATTTAGTTCACCTAAAATTTAAACACCAAATTTTAGTTACATGTATACAGGGTATATCGACATTCCCTGACCCAATACATTTTATATTTAATAAATCCATATATCTATATGATATATCCTTCGAAACAATTGCCAAGGATACAGGAAAAACCAGTAAAGAGAGAGATAACGCCAGACAAGAGCTAGAGTCGGAAATTCCCCCATCACACCGTGTAAAAAACTAGATTCTTACGCTGTGCACGTTTGCGGTCAAGGATAACCAGGTAATTAATATCTCAT
Organism: Rutpela maculata; assembly: GCA_936432065.2. Lineage (NCBI taxonomy): Eukaryota > Metazoa > Arthropoda > Insecta > Coleoptera > Cerambycidae > Rutpela > Rutpela maculata. The sequence goes on from OW386292.2 coordinate 101,091,605, forward strand.
TAGTCAAAAGCCCCAACAGTTCTACTCGGGTCCGACTGGGCAAGTGGGCCTGATCGAAAATCCCGATTATATACAACTGTTGTATCGAAAGTCGATTCGTCCGTGTAATAATTTTCGGAGGGACTATTAGCAGTATAATAGTCTTCGTTGCTGTTGTCGTATTCCGAAGTATTAGCTGTATAATAGTTCGGACTTGTGTAGGGGTTATTATCAGTATAATATCCCTCGTTGATATTTTCGCAAGGGTTATCGAGAGCGTAATAACTTTGGTTTTGTTGCTCTAGATTTTCGTGTTCAGTATTTTGATTGAGGTGAAGGGTTTTACTATTTAAATTTGGTTTATAATAATTAGGATTCGGTTGAATCGCAGGTGGTCTTGCGTTGTTAAAATTTGGGTTTGGTGCAATGACGGGTGGTCTCTGTTGCTGAAAGTTTTGTGAGCTTCCGGGGTTTTGGTTATAGTAGTTAGGTATTTGTTGTTGGAAATTTTGCGAATTTCCAGGATTTTGATTATAGTAGTTAGGTCTAGGGTAGATTTGGAGGTCGAGAACTTTGTTGTCTCTAACGACATTCATTAGCGACGTGTCCCGTACGTTTGCAAAATGAACAATGTCTTGCAGATAAGGGGAAGTTTGGATTACGCGTGGGAGTGATAGTGTTGACGGGCCTTTTGCACAGGGCCGTCAAATCCTCCTACAATGTATAAGGCACACCCTGTAAGTTCACACTATATCCCATAAAAAATATTCCAGCCTCATATCTTAAGTAACTAAAAATTAGAATTGTCCAATTAAATTTGAAACAAAAAAAAAATATTTTTTTTTACACAGCCCAAGCCGCCCCTGTCCGACCAGCTTTCAAGAGGCTTCACCTTGACCCAGCAAGAAGGCTTGGTCCACCGGACGAGGGGTAGAGGGTCAGGCTAGTCGAAATATGACGCGTAGTAACACAATTCCGCACCCTCGCGCGTCTCTGGCTCAAATAATTATTTATAATCATTGAATTATCATGAAATTTCACACACTCATTCAGGAAACAGTCAAGTATATTCAGTCAAAATTTCAAGTCCCTACGACACAGGGAAGTATTTTATTTTTAACCCCAAAGGCGCGGGTCGCGCTTTTTACCAGGTATTCGGCGAGCGCAGAGCAACCTCGCGAGTCACAGGTAGTCAAATGGTCTCATTCGTCGAGGCTCGTTGTCCCGCACATAGGGCGCAAGCAAACGATTCATTAGATCCAAACCGCGGAGCGTAACCTCTGATAAACGCCGAGGGGCGTTTCAGCGGGGAGATCAAACTCTTTAATTAAATAATTCATAGCTGCCGAGCCATTCACGGTAAAGCGCTAAAAATTGGCGACGAAGGGTAGGAAAACCTCACCTTTACGATGGGTCCATCCGCGGAACGATGCGTGGGGTGGTTCACGAATTATCATCGAATGCATCACAATTATACAATTTTGCATATGACCACTTGACCTGTGACAATAAGGGTCCTTATGCTCCGCTCGAAACCTACGCCACAAAAAGCAACACCCAAACCTTCGAGGGTACAAAACCAAAGACAAGGGAAAAGTTAGGCAGTCTCCATTTTTTCGCCAAGTAAGCAACACTCCTTTGCATAAGGGTGTTCGCCGTGTCGAGTTCTTTGTTCTTTCTATTAGTGTTAAATCTCATATAATCTCTCAACCAGTCGATAAAAAAAAACATTTTTCTTATTAGCGATTTCCACGAGCTAGTAGAACTTAGTCGCAAACCGCGAGAAATCCCGCGGCGTCAGTGACGCGACGCCGAGTTGTTTCTGAGTCTTCGGTAAATTAACGATCATTTTTAAACATTAATTAAATCACTTTGACAGTCAGCGAAGCCACGGAGAGCATCTCCGCTGAGTTTAATTCTTTTTATTATATTCATCTATGACTTCAAAGAATAATTTCAGACAAATATCATAAAGTCTTTTTCTTTCTCATTTCCAAATTCATCTAGATCACTCTAGGAACCCTGGCTGGAATCGCGAGTTACTCAACCTAACTGATTTAATTAAATTCTCCTCCGTCGATCCGCGAGTGTAAACCATAGTGCGAGCAACAGGTGTAGTGTATTCTTCAGGGATTACAGCGAGGGAGACTAGTAAGCATTTTTTTTTTATATTCGACGTCATCGAGCCAAGCTCAGGCGAACAATTTCGTTGTATTCACCTGTGCTATAGCTACCTGTATTGTCTGAAAATCAACTCTCAAATATTTATTACCTATCACAGGTGGGCTGGGCGAAACGAGCTCCTTGAGCACGGGTCCTGTACCTTTTTCTTTTTGCATTGATTTCATTGCCTTATCGTTAGTGTGTACAAAAAATAGTGCGACGTAAGGGAGAGCTATTGTCGACCTAAATAACAATAAGACTCATAAACCTGCTTGAAAATAAAATATAATAAACTTAAGCCGACCGCGGCTCTCGAGGGTTGTCAAGAAGTGCTTTTACAGTCTCCTCGAATAACGAATTAGTTCCTCAGGCTAATCGCTGCCAAAATTGCGTAAAATCACAAATTTTAAAATTAAATTCAAATAAAATAAAGGACGCTTGGGAAGTCGCCATTTTTACAGGGTTGTAAAGTGCTGTGCCTGTTCGTTTAGAGGGCGTGGGGAGTTGCTACGAGAGTAGCTTCACGTCAGAGTTAATTACCAGCCTAACAGTGGCGTAAAGAATGAGATAGTAAGTCCTAGGTCAAGGGCTAGTGGAACGAGCGAAACCGCGTAATCGTGAATCATCTAAGTAGTGTCAAAATAATTTTTCTCTATAAATTATTTAAATTACGGTGAGCCATTGGGCCGCCATTAGCATATACTGCGCGCCTTTCTCCTAGCGGAGACGCGAGGAGCTTAGAGTCTGTTTTTGCGCAGTGGGAAGCTCCGCCTCCCTCCACGACGGATCTTGAAACCAACAAGAAGGTCCGCCATTTAAATTTTAGCATAGCGTCCTTTCAAAATTACAAGAACAAATTCTAAATCATTTAAATTCCTTTCGTTCTGATTTTTCAATCATGGCAGATACAACTGCCACCTCCTAAATTAAAATGTGTAATATAAGCTCCACTAAGCATTTGCCAAGGTCTTAACGTTTCGCTGGGACAATATTCACCTGTTGTAGGCACAGAACACCTGTTGACTACCTGTTGAAGGTAGCTACCCGGCGCTTGACCCATATTTAGTGACCCACTGACCGAGTTTCCAGCGTTATGTCCCCCTTTGCTTTTGATCAGCTATCTAGAATTCACAAATTATATTAGTTAAAGTAATTAGCCTTAGCAAATGTCAAGTATAACACATTAATAGTGTAAGCCATTCAGGACTCATATCGAGCTTGAGGTTTGAGAGTATAACTCGTTATCTCGCAAGTGCACGACTATAGCCTCCCCTTCGTCGTACTACTTCCAGGTGCGTCAGGTAAAGGGTGTTAGCGTCCAGGTACGAAGGCCGCTGAACCGCGAAACCTTTCCTGCACTTCATGTAGGTAGAGGCCGCGTATTTTGTGGTAAAGTGCGTTGCTCGTGCTTCCGTTCTCTTGTCTGTATTCTTTACTTATCTTAACGTTCGCTTGTTGCATAGAAGTGTACAGGTATTGCACCAACCACCTGTCACTCGTCCGTAGAATATATGCAGTATTAGACCTACCAAAAAACCGAGACTCTGTATTACTTGATGTTAACTGTCGTCGAGCGGCTCTGGTACCGTACCTAGGCGCGACTCACCTGGACTCTGAACTTCATCATAGAACGGCGAACAGGTTATTATTATTCATTCTTTAGGCCCTGATTCTAAATTTCAAATCCATAAGTTACAAGTAGGCTAGGTAGTTTAAATTCTTTAAAAGTATAGGTGGAGCACCACGTTTTTTTGTTTTTCCGTTTTAGTAACTCCTTCTTGTACCTACTTATTTTATTATTTTGTAGTTGTGTTGCCTGGCTCAGTTAATGTTAATAATCTTAATTAATCACGGCAGGTACTTTAGGTTGCAAATCGTTGCGAAATCGAATCGGATACATCTAGGACTTTTAGAAATTTATAAGAGGTTTTAATTTTTTTACGTTTTTGTTTTTTTTTTTTTCAATTCAGTGGAATGCATTATTAATTAGAAAGTTATCGTAATTGTACATTATTTTGCTTCCATCACATTAATATAGTCCGTATTCGAAAGTATACAATCCTTCAGCGGTTAGCTGTATATGTACATACCATTCAATTTTTAAAATTTTTTTTTATTATTTTATTATATATAATTTTTTATTTATTTTATTTTCTTATTATTCTTATTAAACTTATTTACACTCATACAATATTGCTCTTAACTAGTTTAAAATTTCCGTCTCTACCTTTAAAGTAACTTTTATCACACCTCAATCCCAGCCAGATGCAGGGCTTGGTAGGACTTCTAAGACAGGTCTTTGGCATCACTCTCTAATGTGGGGATCTTAGTACTAGCCACCATAGTTGTGATAGGACTTGTTGTTGCTTGCTGGTACATCTGTACCTGAACTATTAAGCGGAGATTAAACTCTAACGAATTACCTAGTGTTAGTTACTCTGTCACCTTACCGGGACAGTTTCCAAGTTCCAAGCGTAAAGTAGTTATCGTCAGGTGGCAATCCACTGTACGCCGCTATAGCGGTCGGCCCGTCCACCTTTGAGGACCCCTACGCAGGTCAGAATACCTAACAATTTAGAGTCTCGGGCGCAGTAGCCCTATTCGCGGGAAGAACGACTAACACTAACCCTCTGAGAGCCAGGTAGATTTAAGCCTGGTTACTGGGTTCGTCGCGTTGTTACTTTTTTCTTTTTCTCTGACCTGAGGCATCGTCACTGGCTGCGCTTAACGCGCCGACTTTCGTGGTTGACGGATAGGGGGTTGGTCCTCCGTCCTCCACGGACCTAACTGCCCCGAAGCTCACCAGAACCTGACCCTGAAAGGTCGGCAGTAGCTGCGTGATACGCATAGGTAGGTAGGCGCTGGCGCCCCACTTCTATTAAATAAATTTGTGACCTCCTACCGTTCAATCCGGGGTCTTCCCCCGGACTGGAGGCCCCTATTTCGCCCCCGCACGCAGCGATCTCGTCGACAATAGCACTATTATTGCGATTGTTTTTTTTGCGTTTTAAAGTAGTTTAATTGGAGTTCCTTTCGAACTCTTGTTATTGCTTTTAGCATATTCTCGGAGTCGCTTGCCCTGAAAACATGCTCGAGTTTAGGTTCTAGTCCCGTGGGTAGGGTGTTCAAAACCATATCCTCAGTGAATTGCGTTTGAGCTTGTTTTTGTGCCGCCGTTAACCGCTGTTTATGAACGGAAGCGTGCATTTTTGCTTTGTGGGTTTGTAAGCGCGCAATAAACGTAAGCGGAGATTCACCGGGAAACTGTCGCATTTTTTGTAAATCCTGTATTAACGAGGTTAGGTCTCTACTATCTCCGAAATGATTTTCTAAAAGAGTCTTAATTTCTTCCCAATGAGTGGAATTTCTAGAGTTCACCAGTTCAGCTGCACGACCTTTTAATTTGTTTTTTATATGAACAGTTAAAAATACCACCTGATTACCAATTGACATGCCATAAACAGTTCTGCATGAATTTAAAAATGTGTTTAAATTTATTTGATTACCATCATATTCAGGAATAATTGAAAATATTTCGCTCAATTTATATGGTTCGATAGCGTCTGGTTCATGTTCATGTTGAGGTTGAGGCTGAATTTGTGGTTGTGGCTCTTGCTGTTGTTGGTTTTGTTGTTGTTGGTAAGCCATATTTCTAGTAGTTACTGGCATAAACTAACTTTAATTTGGAATACTTAGACGTATGTTACTTATAGCAAAGGACAACAGAACTGTTCTTTCCACGGACAATACGCAAGAAATAGTGCGATTATTATTTTAATTCAATTTTCACTCAAAATGAGATGATTCAATAAATACTTACATGTAAGTCTTCATTTATAGACGTGGGTTCTTTTTGATTGAGGGATTGGAATCCGCCGCCCGTCGTCAAAGGTATCCTTGTTCCGGCGATCCTTGTCCTGAAGTTAGGCCCTTCTTTTTTTGGGTGGTCCTTGCTCTTCGGGGAGGTTTTCGTCGGTTAGGCTTTTCTTACTACCAATCTTAACGTAACATTATATATAAATATTTGGCGTTATTATTTGGTTAAGAAATTATATCCTACAATCCCCTCAGGGCTACGAGACCTACGCCGACGAAGGGTTCACTGGGATTTTATAACTCACCCCTAGGCAGCACATTATTCCTAGGCAAGCTAGCCTTTGAACTTGACATAGGCAAGCTCTAATTGTGGAGCGCTTCTGGGAACGCCATCACACAAGAGCCGCATTTGTTATGAGGGGGTTTCACCATAACGGTGTACAGGGTGGTCCTTGGATTTATTCCCCACTTAAGACCGAAGATACGCTTGCATATCCATCGGGATGCGCAAGGCTTTCCTCGTTTGAGCTTCCACGTGGTCACAGTTTGGAGTCTAGGGTTACTCCCAGGTACCTCATTGTACGGGAAAGACAGACGTGCGCCCATAAGAGAAGGAAGCTGAAAATAGCTTATTTTTCTTCTTTTGAGAAATTGGCATCAATCCAATTTTTCTTTTCTTTCAACCCCATTTCAGGGGATTTAAAATATTTCCACTGCTGCATTTGCAAATATGCTCACTGTCCAATCTGTCCATGTAATTTAAAATATGTTTATTGTATCCTATAACTGTAAAATTGCATTGTATTACACTTACCAACTAAACTACTGATATTGAACCCATATGAAATCACCGAATCGAATAATTACTTAATGTTTTCCACAAAAATACCTTTGTCGCCACGACTGCCATGTTGAAAAAATGACGAACAAAATAGGTTTTTCTCAATTATCTCCAGATTTTTACTATTACTTCTGCTTCCGTTGTAGGCTATTGACTATGTTCTTTATAATAATTAATATGTATTTTCTTCTTTTTCAGATCTCGCGGACGATTCCTCAGTACCTACCCCCGCTAATCACCCTGTCCCCTCCCCTTTGAAAAGGAGGCGCGACTATATTAAAAAAAAAGGTAAAAATTAGTTAGTACCTTTTTGCATGTCGCAGTCTTAAGATTGCGAACATGTACCAAGTCATCGCAGATCTCGTTGTCAGCTACCGCATGCCTACCTTGCACTGAAGAGAGCCAACAGCTTGAAACTGTAGTCTGCAAGTGGTGTGGAGTGGCTGACACAAAAAACAGGGCCTAGAGTGTTCTCCCTTGGTTATCAATAAGTTGTAAGTGTGTTAAAATAGGTTTTTATTGTTGACTAGTGAACAGTCATTTTATATCGATATTCTAAATTTCAATGAGTTTATTTTCTATGTATTCATCTATTCATATATAAATTTAAGAATTAAATAATCAATAATTTCAAAATTATGAATTAATGTAAAATATATTTTTTTCTAATTGAATTATTCGAACGTAATTCAAATCACGCGCGCATCTCACGTTACTCATTTGTTTTAATTTGTTTGAACAAGTGAGGCAGTCTGCACTGCGAACGTTCATATACACTAGAGTTCATTTGAATAAGCTGCAATAATTTCGTGGGTAATAGTAGTTTTACAATTCAACTCATGTAAATTTCATGCAATATTGTCTAATCAATTCATTTTGAATGTATTGATTGCGTGTAACTACCTATTACTGAAGTTTGCGAAAATGCGTATAACCATTCAACAATTCACTTTTTTCATCATTTTTTTTTTCAAATACCATATATTAAATTTCACTATGGATAACAAAAGGAAAACAAGTTCGAAAAAATGTCTAGTTGAAACTGATTTGAATCAGGAACACTCAAATAAAAAAGTACTTCGTTCATCGAAAAGTGAATTTGATTGGAGTAACTTGTGTTTTATCTGCGGACTTCAAAAAAAAATGGAAATTCAAATCTTCAACGTGTACGTTCTAACAGCAATGCTATAAATTTAACATTTAAGGCAGCAAAAATCAGAAATGATTTGCAAATAATAAAACGATTGGAACTTTGTAGTGAGATTGATTTAAGTACAGTTGGAGCTGGTTATCATAAAACTCCCCGTTACAATAATTATGTTAACGAAAAAAATCTTCAAGCATTAAAGGTGTCTAATCAAGTATCGCGATAATTATAAATTAGATTGTTCCATAAACACAGAGGAAAATAATATTATAAGTTTAACTTACGAGGAAATTAACACCTCGCAGTGATGAAGAAATTTTCTCTTGTTTGTCACAAGATTTTAAATGTTGTGAACTTTGCAGTTGTTCAGTTAAATGTAAAAACCCAGAAATAATACATTGTGACACTGAAATATTCGACGAAAGTATAATTGAAGATTAAATTGGTAATTTACTTATTATTATATTATGTACATCAACTTTCAAACGTTCACTTGAACGAATTTCATACGAAAATGATAAATTAGTCGACTTAGGCGTACAATTTTTCTGGTAATATTTGTTGGCTACAATAATATCGTTACCAGCAAATATTACCAGAAAAATGGTACGCCTGAGTCGATTTGTAGTTTTTATTAATTTTTCCTTTTCATATGAAATTCGTTCAAGTGAACGTTCCAAACTTCAAGTACATATTATATTCTATTATAAAATAGTGTCTTACATTATCATTTTATATTTATATATCATCAATTCTGTATTGTTTAAATAAAATATTTCATTAGAAGTCAATTGCAAAAATTAGCAGATCAGTTCTTCGCCACCTGTGTATTTCACCTATTCCGCGCAAGCAAAAAAAAAATAGCGATACTTCGATGATAAATTTCAGGATGAAAATGAAAAGTTGCTTTATTACAAAAAATAGTATGTTTAAGTATAAGTATTAACGATCATTTTGCGACCCAAAACATTAAGAAAAGATCAGTAGAAGCCGAGATATGAATTTTTGAAGTTGTCGACTTTTGGCCATTTTCGGACCTTAAATCGCCTATAACTCAAAAACAGTACCTTTTTCGAAAACATTACAAGAGACAAAAAGTGTTTATTTTGACCCAATTAACTTAGAAAATATATTTTCAAATGGATTTTTCACATTCTTTTTTTACTTTGCAATTTAATTGTTAACAATGAAAACCGGTATAACGCAATTTTAAGGATTATTGAGGGAAAATTAACATATTTTATTTTAATTTGTAAAATTCCATAATTGTTGCAAATAAATAGAAGGAATAATACATGATTTTTTTCAGTTTTTTGTATGTAAAAGTTAAGCTGATGTGATGTCTTCAACAAAATTACAATTGTCAATTTGAAAATCAATATCTTCATCGATGTCTGCATCGTCGTCCTCTTTAGATAGTTTTGGCACATTTGCCTTTTCGTAGTTGACTCCTGTGCATTCTTTGCAAAAAAATGGAGCATTTAATACCCAACTTCCTGCAACCAGTTTCCACGGCAGCCTTTCAAACATTCACAAGTTATCCGCTCGAGCAAAGTGTGTGGTGCAGGAGGCTGCGTTATGGGAATTGGCATCAATTCAATTTTTGTTTCCTTCCAACCCCATTTCAGGGGATTTAAAATATTTCCTTGCCACTGCACTGCTGCATTTGCAAATACGCTCGCTGTCCATGTAATTTAAAATATGTTTATTGTTATCCTGTAACTTTAAAATTGCATTGTAATATACTGACCAACTAAACTACTGATATTGAACCCATACGAAATCACCGAATCGAGTCATTAATTAATGTTTTCCACAAAAATATCTTTGTCGCTACGACTGCCATTACAAATTGGCGCCCAACTCTGTAGTGCGAGACACGTTTGGATTTTTATATCTATATATTCAAATAACATTTTTTTTATATATATATATATATATATAAATTTAGAAAAAAATAGTGTAATATACAATTAACGTAGCTACATATTCAGTTTATGAAATTAAGATCAGGAAAAGCAGCTATGAATGATCAACAAGATGAGGATCAGGTTGATCCTCAAATAGAGGAACAAAATAATATACCACAGCATATTGACGCTACTTTTTTCATGGTACAAATTCAATTAATGACTGCTACTTTAACTAATCAAATATCTGAAACTAATAAAAGGGTAGAAGAAAAGTTTGAAGAAATAAATCGAGAAATAAGTAGCAAATTTGAGACTGTAAATAAAGAAAATGAAACTTTAAGACAACAAATAGAAGTAACTAATATCATTTTAAATAAAAAAATTGATGGGACAGTAGATAATTTGGAAAAACATATTTTATCTAAAGTAGCCATGAAAATTGATGAGAGGGTAAATAATATACAAAACCAGATAGAGGAAAATTGTGAGACTTCCATACAACAAATACAAGACAATGTGTCGAAAGATATTAAACAAATTGAAGGAAAAGTAATGGATATTGGCACACAATGTACTATCAATCTAGATATATTAAGTACAAAAGTAGACGAAGAAAATAAAAATATAAAATCACAAATTAGTGAAACCAATAGCGGGAATATAAATTTTTCAAAGGAAAAATACATTTTACAAAAATACAAATACGTTAGACAATTAGTCATGCATGTCAGATTCGGAAATTGTCAAATATTTTGCACGTCAATTTTGCGTAGTCCCGTTTACTTTACAATCATACCTGACAGCGTTAATACTACGAGCATTTCAAATAATTTTCAACAAACATGATACATCTTATACACATCATATAAATAAGATAAAAGCAATTAGATGGAAATGGGACAGAGGTAAAAAAAGAAGTATTTGTAGACTTACGGGCAGAATTTCATAAAAATTTATATTCATATATTAAATAAAGTTTGGATTATCTGAAATAAATCTGAGTATGACATTCATATGACGGTTAGATAAAATTACACAAATACCAACCGTATTTGAGTATTTTTATCTAGGGGGGGATATGTTGTGTAATATGCTCTGAGTTATTAAGATCTAAGATTTTACTAACGAACTGTTTATGTGTGAATTTTGATTGTATATTAGATAGTTATAAAGTTAAAATTGGAAAATTATTAATATAATAAAGGTCCAAAAGTTATTTGAATATTTAATTATTAATAAATATTAAAACCGAATGAGATTTAGAAATTATTAATTAAATTTCAAAATTAGTAAAATATGTATATTTGTCTATGTAGTAGGTTATAGTAGTATATATATATATATATATATATATATATATATATATATATATATATATATATATATATATATATATATATATATATATATATATATATATATATATATATATATATATATATATATATATATATATAAAATAGAAGAGAACAGGAAGGAGTACAGTAATATATTAGAAAGAAGTGAACAGTTATATAATGGAAGATAACAATAAAGAAGTAACCAATTATAAAATAAACGAGAAGAACAAGTATTAAAATATGTAACACCATTAGAATTGAAGAATGTACCAAAAATTGATTAGAACGTGAAAAATTTGGTAATATAACAGAAAAACAGAATTATAATTAAAAGAAGATAAAACAAGACATGGAGTTATAATGAAAGTGAAAAACTAATAACTAACCTGATATAAACAAATAAATATTAAAGTAAGGTATTTATTACTAGAAGGATTTTTAATTTGATAATTTGAAAGTCACTTTTGACAAAACTGTTATAATATTAAAATTATTTTTTTAAGTTAGCTAATAGTTAGGGATTTTAGGTTACAAATTTGAAATTTATTTAAAATTTAATAAAGAATTGTTTATTGATTAAAAAGCAAACGTGTTTCTATTCTACCCATTAAATTGACCTTGAGAAAATAATATTTTATTACAAATTTAAAACAAAAATAATTTAATTCATTTATATTACATTACAAATTGAAAAAATGACGGTCAAAATAGGTTTTTCTCAATTATCTCCAGATATTTTTACAATTATCTCTGCTTTCGTTGTAGGCTATTGACTATGTTCTTTACAATAATTAATATGTTTTTTCTTCTTTTTCAGATCCCGCGGACGATCCCTCCCTACCTACCTCCGCTAATTACCCTGCCCCCTTCCCTCCGAAAAGGAGGCGACTATATTAAAAAAAAAAAAGGTAAAAATTAGTTAGTACTTGTTTTGCATGACGCAGTCTTAAGATTGCGAACATGTACCAAGTCATCGCAGATCTCGTTGCCAGCCACTGCATGCATGTCTACCTTGCACTGAAGAGAGCCAACAGCTCGAAACTGCAGTCTGCAAGTGGTGTGGAGTGGCTGACACGAGAGTTCCTTCAATTAGGAATAAGGCTTTCGGCCGCTGTTTGCTACAATCGAATTAACAGCGTTTTGTATTAATGTGTGATTATTACACTAAACGCGCCAGACTTGTAATTCGTTGTGGTCTGGTTAATTTCCTTATTTTCGGAATAAGGATGTATAGAGGGCTACAGAGATAAATTACGTTTGTAAATACACTGTCCTGAAGAAGAGTAAATGAAGAGTTAAGCCAAAACTCAAAAGTAGGACGGAAATTTCCAGTAGAACCAGACGAAGTTAATTTAATTACATCTGAAGAAGGTCCTGGAACATCTATCCCAAAATTAGAACTTAAAAAATAAAAAGTATGAAAATTTCTAATTTTACATAATCGAAATAAACTTTTTTAATGAAACTAATAATTCTACAAACATTTTAGATATTTGCTTATCTTCAACAATAGTACATTACGAATGAAGAACGAAAGATCTACATTCTGATGAAGACAGCTTAATAACAACCCATAAAGCTTCGGCTCAAACCGTAGCCAGGTGGGTTAAACTGACATCAGATAAAAATGGAATTAATACTACTAAATACACAAGCCACAGCGCAAGACATGCCGCTACATCGGCTGCTCACAGAGTAGAGGAAATTCGTAAGGGGGCAGGCTGGTCCAAAAATTCAAATACATTCAATATTTTTTACAACAAACTTCTAACCGTGACACAATACTTACACAATATTTGCCAAAGGGGTCATGAGAGGCTCAAAGATTGATATAGACTAATAATTGTTTATCTTAATTGTAACAAATGTCAAAGTAGTTATACATTTTATATTCTTGTATGCATATGTTATGCATATATTATAATTGTTTGTGGATATACATCGTTACATTTGTGGGTAACAATAATAAGTATTTAGTTTTTATAAAAGGTTAATTATTGTATGCGTAATATGGCATAAGATGAAGGCGAGAAGAAGAAATTTGTGATCGAGCTTATAACGATATAGAAAATGATCAAATTCAAAATTGCAGTTTAAATATGGAAGAAAACGAGGGAGAAAATATTTCATCGGATTTGATTGACTGTGATACTGAGGAGAAAGTTATTGAAGATTTAATTTTAGATAACATTCCAAAATGTGATATTCTAAATCCAACTTCTAATGTGCGTGAATTAAACTTTGCTTTAAAAATATAGTGGATGAATTATTTAAAAAAAGCAAAAACCGTCAAAGAATGATACAAAAATGAGCAGGGATAGATTGGTTCGGGTGAAGCAAAAACCTTAGCGTTAGCAAATTCTTCTTGGAATTTATTACAACCACAGAAACTGGACATCAGAAACATAGGCGATTGGTGCATCTTTAAAAATAAAAATATATCAGGTGGGTCGTCTCTCATGAATCTCTCTGAATTTTTTCATTCAAAAAACTTTTAGGGACAGAGAAAAAAACTGAATACACTTCCACATCAGTAGACTTTCGGACCAGCAAAGCAAAAATAGATGTCCTATTGCCCTATTGGTATACTTTACCTGGTACTAATATATGTTTAAAAATTCTGGAAACCATAGTTTCCACGATGTAGACCTTTATGAATACACCATTCCCGAACCACAACCCCTAAAGGTCTGGTTTCCTCGAACATTCAGTCGCAGAGAGCGGACAGTCCGTCGACCGTCGTGATTTGACGAATTTATCCAACCAGAGTATTTTAATTGAGACTGGTTTTCTCGAACCCGCATAGCTGAGCGGCTCCGTTCCGCTCCGCAGACCTGTCGCAACTGGTCGGTTCATATCTGTCGAGTTTGATTACAGCGAAATCGTTAAACTGAACTGCAGTGTGCGGAGACATTTTATTATAAATAAATTAATAGTTAATAATGAGTGACAAATTCTCATCTGAAGATGATGAAGTATTAATAGACTTAGTGAGGCAGCATCCACCGTTATATTGTGTTGGCGGTAAAAGCTATAAAGATTTGGTCGTAAAAAACATTCGAAAGGAAATAAAGAAAAACGGTAAGAATATACTTTATTATTTCTCAAGAAAAACATAACTTTGTATATACAGGGTGTAGCATATTTTACGCCACTGTAATTTTCATAATATGGAATAATAATTAGTTATGATTATTCCATTCTCTGCACCTTTGCATTTTGCCATGACACCGATCCATGTGGACTAACAAAATAAGTTCTGAAGCTATCTCTTACCAAAGCAGCAGCTATGGATGATCTTCTGGCACATGTTGGTGCTAATGGAATTAGATTTTCTTTTGGCAATTGAGGCATCCGCGTTTTCGTAAGGAAATGGAATTTTTGAATTTTTAAGCATATTATATACATGCTGAAATTATTAAGTCATCAGCAGCAGTAGCATCAAATACTTCTCCTTTTGGAACACTCTTCAACTCAAATCCATCGTCGACAAAAATATTATATTTATGTATATTAAATCATCGGTTTGTTCCTTTTTTCGAGTAAATTATTATTTTTAGACAAAGCTGCAATATTCTCTTATAGTTGACTACACACTTATTATGTGTATAAAAAATGTTGGCGTCTTTGGCGGTGCGGTAAAGATCAAAGAATAGCGATTGGGGTATAAAATACTCGAAAATACTGACATAATATGCCAAAAGCATTTTCGGAAGTTCGTCTCCCCCGGCTAAGTATATAATTGAACACAGACTTTGATTGGTCTTGAATGGAATCTCTTTGTGAATAAGGTTTCATTATAGGGTTTATAGTCAGCAATTCTGGAGGTCGGATGTGTGAGCGGGACGCTAAACGATTAAACTCACAAAAGACTAGTATAAACATTAACGAACGTGACGAAAATTATCTGAACAGTGATTCCGAAAAATTCGCGTAAAATGGTGCTATTCAATAAAGAACTTTAAATAGATAATAAGCAATAGTTAATTAATAAAGTATAGTGCATAACAACGTATATAAAGTTTCAGCTCATAAAGTGGCCAATGCATCGTGTGCAGTAAAAAAGGGACAGTATATTTGAGAGGTAAACATCTGGAAAATATTAAGTGTCGGATTCTAAAGATTGTGACATGTTAATAGATTTCTGCTACATGGGCCGTTTCTGAGAATAGAAGTAACTTGTGGAGCATTTAACAAGAGATCAAGTGCAAGAAATAAAATCCATTCTAAAAACATCCTTAATAGAAATTATTAACGATACGGAATTTAAGTCACTCCTATCAGAAAGTATAAAGGATACTATTGAAGAAAAGATGCAAGAACAAAAAACTGAATTTGAGAAAAAAATTAAAAAACTAGGGGAGAAAATCGATATAATGGAGCAATATTCTAGAAGAAAAAATATACGAATTTATGGTGTTAAAGAGAATTTGCACCAGCAGGAGCTCATTTATGAAAGTGTATTAGTGCTATTCGCATCTGTACAGTTTCGAGAAAATCGATTATTTTGTTCATCTCTGTGTTTAGTGTATTTTTTAAACATGCTGTTTACGAGCAAACTGAAATATAAAATGTTGTCTGGACAAAGTCCAGAAACTATAAACAATGTATTAAAGTTAATGAAGGAAGAAGCAGAGGCTGGAGTTCCGTAAGAGACATCCCAAAGGTATGTAGGTACTGTGTTACAGTAATTATTGTAGTTTAGATTTCCTATAAAGTCGTTGTCATTTACTAGAAATACTTGATTCTAACTATAAACCCGCATTCAAACAGTCGTACAAAAAAGAAGAACGGCCTTCATCATCTCATGTATCTACTTATATTACAAAATGTAAATTCTGTTAAGATAATCATTTTATTTACAGTTGTCCAAAACTAAAAAGATTGTTTCAAGTCGGCTAGAAGAAATTAAGAAATTAAAACTAAGTATTAATTGTCTCCGCTCAAACAATTTATTTGAGTGTGGTTGTAGGATTTGTAATAAAAAACACATCACCTTATTACACCGTGACAACCCTGAAAGTCAAAAGTCGCAGTTGTCTCATGTTGAAGCAGTAGTACCAAAGAAAAAATACGGTTCTAATTCGAAAACATCTATTGCCACTCTTGAGTTTAATCAAATAGCGAAACTTATATTTTATTATCTACAGCAATTGTAATTGGTAAATGTGGTTGACCCCCTCCCCCCCAATATCGAGGACGAGTTGGGAAATTCAAGCTTCAGTTGGGAGATTTCGGGAAAAATTTCATTTTCATGTCATTACTCGTCTTTGACGTTATATCGGTATCATTGGTTTTATTTTCCAAAATAATAAGCTTCGGCATAAGAGGAACTATAGCAGTGATGACGAAGACAAAACGGGCCACAGTCGCTTGTAGAGCGGTAGCAAATATCACGATAGAGGCAGTCGTTGTTGCTGTTTTTGTTGACTTGGATGCAGAAATCGACGTGAGTTTTGCCATTTCGGTGGTTTTTGAGGTTTTAGGAGATACATTCAAATTTCTTCTCACGGCGGCAACCGCAACGATACCGGATCTGAAGCTGTGGGAACGTCTTGTTGACGTGCTCTTTCGATTATAACTGTGAGTCTTTCGTCTACCTCTAGTACTGGGAGATTCCATATTTTCAAACATATTCCTCCTTGCTTGCGGAGGTGTTTTCCTGCATGGACTTTTGAATGGCAGCACAATGCCAACTTATTCTTGAAGACCGGGCATGTTTGGGGAGATGATGTTAATTTATCTATTTCTGTTCTGTATTGAAGGTACTCCTCTTGCTAACTTCACAATTACGTTTTCTTGACACCTGAATTGTTCCCTCTTAGTTGAGTTGGGTTCCGGATTTTGAGGCCGTCTCCGATAGTCATCGGCTGATAGCACCATCATAGCGAGTCTGTCAAGGTCAGCCCAACATTGGAAGTGTTTATGTTTGTATATGGGGGGGGCTAAGTTATCAGTTTTCGTTCAAGTTCAAAAGACAGCGGTGTCGCGATCGAGTGACGCAATACATATAGATAGCGCAAGCGCAGCGTTCGGCCGGCGATCGGTGTGAAGAGTAGTGGATAGTGTTAAAATATCGTACTCGCTAGCGTCTCATTTGATAGGACGATCGACTCGCTTATTTTGCAGCTATGGATTCTAAAAATTTGAGAAATAGCGGCTAAAAAATTCTATGTGTATATTTATAACCCTGTGTGTATAATAAACAGTTAATTATATTTCATATACTTAATTTCCAATGTATCCGATGATTGAAAGGATTGCGAAATCTGTGATTTTTTTCCCTTCACATATATCTCTTTCATATTCAACACAGGTCTCAGGAAACATTTCAATGAGTCTTAAACATAACATTTCGTCTTCTTCTTCTTCTCCAATTTCTTGGGCAGCTGAGAGTCCGGCCAGTGGTGGTTCGTGGAATTCTTGAGGAGGCTCAGCCGATGAGAAACCGCCACTGGGTCCAGCCTTATCCTTGATCTAAGGTTATTTTTTGTTCATCAAGAGTATCAGGACCAACTAGATCTATTGGAGACCATACATCCGACTCTTCATGCGTAGAATCATCTTGAGTCGTGGCCTCAAAAATGTGGTGAAAACTTAAAATGTTTTGCTCTGACGCTTCATTTTTACTCTCCAAAAGCGTATAATTTTGTTAGACAAATATTCAATAAATCGTTTCCTCATCCAAATACTATTGCAAAGCGGTATCAATGTGTCGATGGGCCTCCTGCTTTTACCAGCGAAGCTATTAATGTTAAAAATTAAAGTGGCTGTTGCTGATCCAAAAATCAAAAAGTTTTGTGCAATCTCGTTGTGGCAATACAACATAGCAAGAAAATAAGGAACAAGAAGGAAGAAAAAGAAACATGAAATCAAGATCGGCCAAGAAATAAAAAATATATATTATAATCAAAATTGTATGGACAGGATCAAAATTTACAAGTTTCGATTCTGATGAATTGCTGAAAGCTACAGAAGCCACAATATTTATGGTAGTAGCTTTAAACGATAACTGGAAAGTGTTAGTTGGGTATTTTCCAGTAAATGGATTTTCTGGAGTTTAGATCTAGTCAAGAAATGCTTGGGATTTTTAATGGAAGCTGAAATAATATTTGACGGAACTGTTTCAAATTTCAACATGGCCAAACGACCTGGTACGAACTTTGATGATCCATATTCGCTCAAAACCTTTTTGAGCATCCCATTAATCAACAAAAAAATTTATATTTATCTGGATCCAAGCCATATGTTAAAATTGATCCGTAATTGTTTAGGAAGCCAGCAAGTTTTAATCAAATCAAACTCAGAAAAAATTGATTAGCTTTATATCGAAGAATCCATAAATTTACAATATTGCGAAGGTCTGCAATCTGCATGCTGCAACAAAACTTGTAACGAAGCGAATTCTTAGGCCCAAATAAGTTGCTCTGCTTTACATATTATAAATATATTATTTTTGTATTACTTATTAAAACCCACTAGGCTATGAAAACAATTTATTTCCGCGTAAATACACCTCGACGCTAGACCCCCATCATAGCACACCGTCAAGAAACCATACTAGCCTGCGCTCTCTGCGGAGTATTAACAGTCGTTCCGAACAAGCACCAGTGAGTGGACGTGCCTTTTCCCGTAACCAGCCAGCAGACGTAAGTTACAGTTTTCAATCATTTCTCGCGAAACTGTACGGGGCCTACGTCACTTGCTATTCACGCGCATCGAACTATGAACATCTTCCCCACTTTTTGCCTAGAGAAGGGATGCGGGTTAGCTACCTGTTGAGATGGGAACCAGCAGTTGAGTTCCACACGAACGAGCTCCGCAGCAGCCAGACGTGCCAAAACAGGATTCCGAAGCAAGTAAGTGTGACAAGACCGAAACCGAAATCATCAGTATACCGAAAATACAGTAGCAAGTCCAGCCTACGGCATCACCAGTGCGCAGAACGAACAGAGTTTCCCTACTCTAGCTTTGATACTTTTGTTCTAGAGCCCGTTCAAATCGCCAGACAAGGAGTTAGTCTGATTACCGCAACGAAACCAGCCGGACGTGCCAGGAGCAACCGAAAGTAAGATTAAGGATAATAATAATAATGATAGGTAACGACTTGGATGATACTAAGAACTTTTATTTTTCTTTGTGTTTATTTACCGATTTTAACGTTTTAGAGTTAACTCTTGTGTTCTCAGGGTATCCATATGTGTTGATGCGGGTATGTTGCGAACATAAAGTAAAGGTTTCTGGGATCTCCGTAATATGTGTTGATGCGGAGAAATCAGGTTTAACATCTATACCAGTTTTTGTGTCCACTTTGCCGCTAATTGTTTTCCGGTAACTCTGGTGTGCACGGGGTATGCGTAATATGTGTTGATGCGCTTACGCTGTGGACACAGAGAAAGCGTTCCTGGGATCTCCGGGAGTAGTATAGCAGACGGGGTTCTGGGACACTCGATGGCATGTCCATCCACATCTTACCATTCTTGTACTTCTTGTACAAGAAATTGAAAGAATAATCTGAAGAAGTAATCAACAATGACCAGAGGCCTCAAAGAAGTAATCGACAATAACCAGAAGATGTAAAGAAGTAATCAGCAATGACCAGAAGGTCGAGTAATAAAAAAAAGAATAATATTGGTCATAGCCAGAAGACCGTATGCAAAGCATGGTGATAAAAAATAATTTATGCGCGTTTTGCTTATTTATCATGTAGTTTAACTTAACAAAAATGCGTGGTAATTTATTTAAGCTGATAATTATGCAGAATAATTGATATATTTACTGCTTTATCTATGAAGTTATTTGTTTAATGATGTTTATATGTGGATTTATTGAAATTAGACTGATTAACACAATTATTGGGGCGCTTAAATAATATATGCATAGGCTAAAAACAATGTATCGAAGTACATTTTTTATAGATCTAGTAATATAACGTTATATAAAAAATTTGCTAGTGCTGCATAGACGGACAGCTACGTGACGTATGGCCTACATAAAATTAAGCGATGACACGCTTAGTGTAATGTAAAATAGTGTATTGGAAGGAATTGCAAAATATATAAATGAGTGTAAAATATTTTTTAATGTCAGGTGTGGGATTCGAACCCACGCTCTCATAAGAGAATCAAAGCTTTAATTAGACGCCTTACACCGCTCGACCAACCTGACCTGCTAGAGGTGTTAAGATTTGAGATTATTAAATTTATGTATATAAACACTTCAGTTCATTGCAGCATTATTTATCAAACCTTCATAGTGATCGTATTGATGTTGCTGCAAGAAGAATAATTAGCAGTTTTGAGGAAGATAAAAAAAATTGAAAAAAAAAAGTTTAATAGCACAGTATTTCTGTTTCAACTAATTACATTAACCAAAAAAATAGTTATTCTTCAACTGAAAAGAGTAATAGAAGCTTTTCTAGTTACAGATTTTAGTACTACTCATATCACACCTAAATGGCCTGAATATTGGAGAAGAATGAACCTATTAAACAATAGCGACAACAATATTTTTATAGATGAAACGGAGTCGTATTTAAAAAATTTTAATAAAGCAGTACTTTATTATAAATTACGATTAGTCACAACTAATAGACTTGTATTGGATTTTGATTGGTACTATATGATATGGAACCTTGACGCATATCAAGATAATAGCTGCTATTTAATTTTTATTGCAATTACTTTTGCCTGTCTTACATTTTTGTTCTTAATTTCATTATATTGTAAGTTTAATAAATATAATAATTTAACAAATATATTATGTATTTCTAAATAATAATAAAACTATTTTTAGAAATTTTAAGCTGATATATATTTATATATTCATAAATAATAGAAACGACCATGTTTAATTTTTATCTATCCATGTCTTAATGGTATTTTCAAATCGTTTTATATTTCACAGCGCTGGCTGGTAAATTGATATTAACTGACTGGATAATGGATAATAAAACATCTATAAAATAAAGAAATTCATAAAAACAAAGTTTTTTATTTTAATTGATATTATTCACATGTAGGTATTTTCGTAATCAGTAACAATTGCATTTTTATTAAACTCTATATACTCTAGTAAACAGAAAGTTTGTTCACATTTATTTAAATTACATAAGTTTTTTAATTTATCAATATATGTTTCCTTATCACATTTGTCAAAATTAGCAATATAAACTATGGTATTATTATAAAAGTTCTTAAAATCTAAATGCCGTAAAAGTTCTAGTCTATAATTAATTAAATGTTTAATGTTAATAAGTTCTTTAATACACTTATCATCAATGTAAATAACACTATCACCACTTTTCAGTAAAATGATCCATAAACAGTTGACTAGATATTGTGAAATTTTCAAACTCCACTATAGTTTCAACAACATAGTTTCAACAAATTTCTTTTCTTTATCGTTATCAGGTATAACATCAATATTTGCAATGAAATCATACCAGTCCAAGTCCATAAGCGAAATTATATCACTCGAACTGATAAATTTTACTGATGGTTCGAACCCTCTAGCAGCGCTTATTCCTGTTGAGATTTGCAACCTAGAACTTGGTAATGAATATTTTACTTCGTTAATCGGTTGTTTCTCCTGTTTAATTTGTTCTGCATACTTTAAAAGAACACTATCCACATATTTCCAATAAGGAAATGAACATGATGATGATGAATTAGAGAAAAATGATTCATTTTCTATACCAGAGTCCAACATTACGACTGTCTTCACTGCTACTCAAATAAATACTAAAGAGTTAATTTTAAATTAATGTATTAATATTGTAACGTGTTTCCACCCTTAGGAAACCACCCTCGCAAAATCCGTGGGTTCCAAAAATTATAACAAGAAATGTCCACTAACACACTTTATTAAATATTTACTGGATACTTCACAATACTATTATTAATTTAAATACACTTTACTGACTAAAATCACAATGTTTATTACTTTGTTTATCATTAAACTCTTAACCTCACTTTCTATATTTTCTGAACTTTCTGAATTTTCTGAATTCCTCGCCGGGAATGCGATCGGTCTTTTATACCTAAAAATAACAGATCTCGATTGTTCTGTGATGACGCCACCATTCTCTCGATAATTCCAGATGTCACTTTGGAATCTTCTGGTAGGTTCTTTTTCGAGTAGGTGCAAATACACTACATTCATTCAGACATTCGATCTGTTGAAGTCTGCCTACTTTTTAGTAACATAACCTTAAATTTTAAGGGGTGCAACATATTACACTGCCCCCCTCCTTAAGCCTGAACGTCCCGGTCAGGCAATTCAGCCTCTTTCACATACTTCGCCAGTCTATCCAAGTGTACGATCTTCATCTTGGACTTTTTGTTTCGTTGAATACGATAGACGACATCATTAATTCGGGTAATAACAGTATAAGGTCCTTCCCAAGGAGGTTGAAGTTTCGGTGACTTCCCTTTCTTCCGCTGTGGGTTGTACAGCCAAACCAGATCTCCTGCCTTGAACCCTTCTGAACTACCCTTACGGTCGTATCGAGCCTTCATTCGGTCACTGGCTATGGTGATTTGGTCTCTAACCAGCTCATGAACATTTCTTAGCCGTTCACTCATTTCATCCACATAGCTGTTCACAGGAAGCTGTTCTCCGCCTGGTGTTCCGAAAATCAAATCACACGGCAGTCTGATCTCATGTCCAAATACTACACGGGCTGGTGTTTGTTTCGTAGACTCGTGGATAGCAGCTCTGTATGCCATGAGGAAGAACGGTATGTGGAGATCCCAATCGCGTTGATTTTTATGAACCACTTTAGAGAGATGTTCTTTCATGGTCTTGTTATGTCGTTCCACCATTCCATCTGATTGCGGGTGAAGGGCTGTGGTCCGTGTTTTGTGTATCCCCAATAACTTGCAGATTTGCTGAAACACCCCTGACTCAAAGTTCCTCCCTTGATCTGAGTGCAGCTCCAGGGGTACACCAAACCGACATATCAAATTATCTACCAAGACTTTGGCGACAGTGACTGCTTCTTGGTTTGGAATTGCATAGGCCTCTGGCCACTTACTAAAATAGTCCATTGCAACCAGTATGTACTTGTTCCCATCCTTGGTTACTGGGAATGGGCCGGCTATATCGATCGCGATCCTCTCGAAAGGAGCTCCGACGTTATACTGCTTCATTGCACCCCTACTTCTAGTCTGTGGTCCCTTACTGGCTGCACAAATTTTGCAATTGCGACACCAAGCTTCCACATCTTGACGACTATTTACCCAATAAAATCGTTCTCGTACTTTATTCAGGGTCTTATTAACGCCGAAGTGCCCACCGGATGCTCCATTATGCACTTCCTGAAGTACTTTCGGTACTCGACACCTGGGAATCACTAGACGCATAACAACTTCCCTGTCATCCGGGCTTTCCCAAGCTCTCTTTAGCAGCCCATTCATGACTTTAAGTGAATCCCATTGGGCCCACAAAGCCTTCAATCCAACTGCCTTATCCGAAACATCCTTCCACGCTGGTCGAATTCCTTTCTCCTTTGCTCTCAATATAGCCCCAATTTCTGTGTCATTCAGTTGTTCTTGTCTCAGGGCTTCGGTTGTCCAATCGTCCGGAACCTCTATTTTAATAGTGTTGACGGCCACCGTACCCTGCAATTTCTCAACGTGGCGGCAGTGCTTGCAATCTTCCTTGCATGGTCTTCTAGATAAAGCGTCTGCGTTCTTATGAGATCTTCCAGGTCGATGTTCTATTTTGAAATCATACTGTTGCAACCGTTCTATCCAACGAGCCAGTTGACCTTCAGGGGTTTTCAACTGCAACAGCCATTTTAATGCAGCATGGTCGGTCCGAATCTTGAAATGTCTTCCATAAAGATATTTATGAAAATGGTCCACTGATTTTACGATGGCCAGTAACTCTTTCCGGGTTACACAATAATTTCTTTCTGGTTTGGACAGCACCTTGCTGAAGTACTCGATCACTCTTTCCTGCCCATTCTGGATTTGAGACAGCACAGATCCGACCGAAGAATTGCTGGCATCAGTGTCTAAAATAAAAAGTCCTTCCCGTTGTGGGTACGCTAGCACAGGACCAGTGCATAGAGCTGCCTTCAATTTTCTCCATGCCGTTTCACATTCCGGTGTCCATTGGTACTGCACTTTCTCTTCTGTCAGCCGGTGTAATGGTTTCGCAATTTCTGCAAACCCTTCCACAAAGCGCCTGTAATAAGTGCAGAGGCCAAGGAAGCTCCGTACTTCATGAACGTTAGATGGTCTTGGCCAATCTCGTACAGCAGAAATTTTGTCGGGGTCTGTTTGTATTCCATCCGAAGACACCACGTGACCAAGAAATTTGACTTCTTTCTGGAATAGCAGGCACTTCTTCGGGTTCAACTTCAGGTGGGCATTCCTGACTCGCCCAAATACTTCTTGAAGATTTTTCAAATGTTCTGTAAAGTCCTGTCCCATAACAAGCACGTCGTCAAGGTAAACCAGGCACGTCCTCCAGGTTAGCCCTAGCAGCACGAACTCCATCAGTCTTTCAAAGGTAGCCAAGTCCAAAAGGCATCACAGTAAATTGATAAAGACCACTGCCTGCTGAAAACGCTGTCTTCTCCTTATCATCAGGATGAAGCCCCACTTGCCAGTATCCACTCCTAAGGTCTAACGTAGAAAACCATCGTGAGCCTGCCAACGTGCTTAACGTGTCGTCAATTCGTGGTAATGGGTAACTGTCTTTCTTCGTGACATCATTTAATTTTCGATAATCGACACAAAATCTTAATGTTCCGTCCTTCTTGGCAACCAAAACTACTGGCGATGACCAGGGACTCGTTGACTCCTCAATGACTCCGTCTTGCAGCATCTTGTTTATCATTGCCGAGGCATCCTCTTGTTTCGCTAATGGAAGCCTCCTAGGTGGTTGTCGAATAGCTGGTGAGTCGCCAGTATTTATCCGATGCTGGACTATGTCTGTTTTTGTAAGGGCCTCTGTATTCTTGGCAAATACTGAACTTTCCTTTTCCAGGAACTTGATTGCCTCCCTTCGTTCATCCTCAGATAAATGCTCCAACTGGGTACTCAACAAGGTCAAAACTTCCTGGTCTATTTTCATAGATGAACTTCCCTCTGTTTCTTCCTCGCACCTCGCTACCCATGTGACCGGTTCATAGGAGCCAATCGGTTTGCCTTCCTTAATTGTCACCGAGTGGGAATTTAAATTAACGACTCTAATTGGGATTTTGTCTTTAGTCCGGGTTAAAGTTCTCGCCACAATAATATTGGGTAGGGACTTAATCGATTCGTCATCTTCAACTAGGCCAACACGGTACCCTCCAGGATTTCCTTCTACGGCAGCATCGATCATTTGTTCTGAATGAGCAGGAATCTTGATCGTCTGTGTTGTTAACAATCTCGCTTTATGGAATTGGTCGTCTGCGGTTGCCAGAATAAATTCCTCATTTCCAATTTTTAAGACTCGCTCCCCTACGTCAACAATGAATCCCTGCTCTCCCATGATGTCCAGACCCAAAATGAAATCATCCATAATGTCAGCCACAATGACCTTGTAATTGAACCTCAACCGTCCAACCTGCAGTTCCAAGTTGATTTTTCCATGGACCGCAGCCCTGTCCCCCGTGGCTGTCCGAATGATTACTCCATTTTGCTTCTTGTCAATCTGCAAGCCTGATATAAACCCTGGCCGCACTATTGATGACGTAGCACCGGTGTCAATAGTAAACACGCATTTCCTTCCATTCACATATCCTTGCAACAACAGACTGCTTGGAATTCTTTGGAGCTGGGAAATCTTTATTTCTCTGGGGGCACCGCATTCCCTAGCCAGCACAGCCCCCTTGGTGCTGGCTATCTTTAGTTTTCCTGCTTCTCTTCAACATTCACAGCATTTACTCGACTCTCCGAGTTCTGCTGTCGACAGTCTCGTTTCATATGTCCCATCTTGCCGCAGTTGAAACATTTAATACCTCCGCTCGGCTTTCCTTTATTTTGTTGTTTTTCCTGATTTCCGAGGCCATCCAATTTATCGCATAATTTGGTGAATATTTTCTGCATCTCAGTCAGCAAGGGGTTCTGGCTCATTTCTGGTTGCGATTCTTCAAGAGTCACAGCTCGCACTCTCCTTGGAGTATCCCTGTAAGCGGCTTCTACTTCGAGTGCACGCACCAAAGCTTCGCTACTACTTTGGTGTCTCGTCAGCCTCAGAACTCGCCTGACCTCTTCGTCCCTTATACCATCTAAAAAGGCCCCCACGGCTAATTGTTCCTGGAATTCTTTAGGTGCACTCGGATACGCCAGGTGTGCCAGTCTCTCTATCGCAGCTTCAAATTCTTGTAAACTTTCCCCAGCTTTTTGCATCCGGGATTTCAGCTGAGTCTGGTATAATTGGGCAAGGTGTTGATCGCCATACCTCAAGTCTAATGCAGCTTCCAAGACTTTAAAGTCCCTTTGTTTCTCAACTGGGATGGTTTGGAGTAACTCGGAAGCTTGGCCCCTTAATGCTAGAACTAATGCCATGGCCTTTTCCTCATTATCCCAATTGTTCGCACATGCTGCTGCCTCAAACTGCCTCTTGTACGTTGTCCAGGAACTTTGGCCATCAAAAGAAGGAGGTTTTAGTCGCTGTCCTGATGATACCACCTGCTGGCTTCCTCTTTCTCTCAACTGTCGTTTAAGCCGGTCTATTTCTCCCTTGACTTCTTCTTCGAACTCACTCATCTTTTCTTCAAACTGATTTACTTTTCTTTTTACTTGACTGACTTCTGTCTCGACTACTCCTACTTTACCTTCGACCTTGTTTATCTCTTCTTTGACTTCACATTTTAGTACTTCATTGGCAGAAATTATAGCGCCCTGTTGTATTTTGATTTGTTCATTTAGAATTTTCCTTAATTCTTCCTGGCGTCTTTCTTGCTCCTGTTTTTCCTCTTGTTGTCGTATCTTCAGGTCTTCCATAATTTGTCTCAATTCGTCTTTCTCTTCTTGACGTCTTCTTTCTTCATCCTCTTTTTCTTTCTGACGTCTTATTCCCTGATCTTCCATCATTTTCTTTAATTCGTCTTTTTCTTCTTGACGTCTTCTTTCTTGCTCTTCCTTTTCTTCTTGGCGTCTTCTCTCTTCATCCTGACGTCGTTTTTCTCGCTCTTCCTTTTCTTCTTGGCGTCTTATTTCCTGGTCTTCCATAATTTTCTTTAATTAATCTCGCTCTTCTTGACGTTTTCTCTCCTGTTCTTCTTTGTCTTCCTGCCGTTGCTGCGGAATCATTTTTTGGAATTGTTCGAATAAGTCCTGTATTTGTTTATCGGACGCCATACTTCTTGTTGTTACGGGCATACGATGAAATTAAAATAAAATAAATTTAACTGTCACGTCAATATCGGCAATGGAACTTTCTAGACAAATCTCGAAATAGCACGAAAAAGTCTTATCCAGAGTCTTTTGTCACTATCCAGTTCAGAGAATTTAATAATCTCCACTAATGTCCAAATAGAAAAGTTCTAGAAATTTTCACGCACTAAATGAGTCTTTTTCAGTGTCTCTATCACTTCTCAGTTCAAAGGATTTAATTATCACACTAATGTCCTAATAAAATGTTCTACAATGTCTCAAAAATGCACTTAAACACTATTTTCCTGTTCGAAAACAACCCTCGAACAATGTCCAGTAAATTAGTCCTGTGTTAGCACTAACCCTCGAGAATCCTTCTCGAACACTCCAGCACAACTTCAGAGCTCCTCTTGTCATAAAATCCCGCTTTCTGACACCAATTGTAACGTGTTTCCACCCTTAGGAAACCACCCTCGCAAAATCCGTGGGTTCCAAAAATTATAACAAGAAATGTCCACTAACACACTTTATTAAATATTTACTGGATACTTCACAATACTATTATTAATTTAAATACACTTTACTGACTAAAATCACAATGTTTATTACTTTGTTTATCATTAAACTCTTAACCTCACTTTCTATATTTTCTGAACTTTCTGAATTTTCTGAATTCCTCGCCGGGAATGCGATCGGTCTTTTATACCTAAAAATAACAGATCTCGATTGTTCTGTGATGACGCCACCATTCTCTCGATAATTCCAGATGTCACTTTGGAATCTTCTGGTAGGTTCTTTTTCGAGTAGGTGCAAATACACTACATTCATTCAGACATTCGATCTGTTGAAGTCTGCCTACTTTTTAGTAACATAACCTTAAATTTTAAGGGGTGCAACATATTACAATATTTATAATAGTCAACGTCATAACATCACACTATTTCTTTCTTATCAACCCATGAATTATGCGATTTATCCAAACCAAGCCAAGAAACTAATACTTTATCTCCTTTCTTTCTTATCACTTTCTCGATTAAATAAATATCAGGATATTTTACTTTTAGAAGCTCATGTTCGTAGAAGGCGCCGATAATTTCTTTTTTTTTGCATCTTCTAATATGTATGTAGTCGGATTACTTAATTTGATTTTTTTAATTTTAAAAATTTCATTGGACCAGTTGAGAGTGTATCCTTTTGTAAATACCGTACGATGTTTGCTTACCCGAACAAAATCATGAAGTTTAAACTTTTGAAACGCATCAACTGTTTTTAGATGACTATACGCGAAGGCAAGTATCTGTTTTTCCTGCTTTTCTGTCACATCTTTAAGTTTAAATCCAGTTGTATGATGTTTCGTATTATTATATTTCGAAACAATAATGGGTAGAATAGTTAACCACTTATAATTTCCTTGAAGGCTAAATTGTCTCCACATAACGCTTTTTAAAGTTCTATTTACTCTTTCCACTATGCTGGCTTTTAAAATGGAATAAGAGCTGTAGTGGTTAATGTTGAATCGAGATGTTAGTTCATTTCATTGTTATGTCCACTGTGACCTGCTAATCGAGATGCAACCAAAAGCTTAAGCCTGTCAACGAGTTCATTAGGGTCATCATAGTAAACATAGTCCACAGGGTTATTTGATAAATTTAACATCCCACCTTTAGTTGGTTGTTTAAACGACTGAGTTCTTGTATTTGGCGGTGCAGGCCTATTAAATGATGTGCTTCTTGGAATACTTTTAGTAGTGGATTTAATTAGCTTTTTTTTTCAGTAAATAAGGCTTGATTATCGTTAAATATTTTACAGAAGTGGTTCCTTGAATTTGCTCATCCGACTTATAATTCATACGATATGCATTTGTTCGTTTTAGTATATCCTTATAATGATATAAATCAGTTATGTTGTAACTCTGAGGATTTTTCTTGACAAGCAATTCGTAAAGACCAACAGTTCCCGGATAAGTTATATTTTGGACTTGCACATCCTTACCAATAATTTTTAATTCAGAATCACCAACCGTAAATTTATCTGTTGAAGGATCGTGCACTACCCCATGTTTATGGTCAAAATCACCTTCGATGTCTCTAATAGACCCATCTACATAATATCATCGAAGTGGATCAAAGCTTTCCAGATATTCCGGATAACTTGGTAATTTTGATTCATTTAATAAAATTTGACGACTTTTTTCAACTGCATCTTCAATCAGATCACTGTTATTTTCATGTTCACTATTCGACATACTCCCATCTAAAAATGTATCCTCTAAAAACGAAACACCAGGAGGCGGAGCATTTCCTAATGTGGCTTTAGGAGTAGACGAAGCACTTTTAATAGATTTACTGGGAGATTTTATGTATGCATCAACCTCATTCTTTATTGATGCTTCAGTTTTTATTTTTTCTAGAAACTTTTGTAAAGGTTCTGTTATCGATTTATATCCCTTCTCTAACTGTAACTGGGATTGAGCTAATTCGTTTTTTAAAGCTTGATACTTCTTTCTTACAGCCTGCCTAGTCTTTACTAATTCTTTGGCTAATTTTTTATCCATGTTTTTATAGTAAATTCATGAAACAAACTAGTTCATTTTAACGGTGTGTATACTAATATATTGTTTTATTTTCTCTAATTAGGAATTATAAAACTATCTTCCTGATTTTATATTACGATCTTTATCTATAACTAAAAATCCATATTTATCTTTCCAACAGATTGCACACATTTTTTGAAATTCTTGAAAAGTCATATCAGTGTTAACATGATCATGATATATATGTCGAAGATTTGTATTGTCCTGTTTAAATATAATTAGTAGATTGGTGTTATCACGAATTAATTGTTTAGGCACTGCCGAATACGACTGAGAGAGATAAAAACAATATGTATTTTTATGTCGTCCAAGACAAAAATAATCACGTATACTGCTTTGATTACAGCATACGATATAAATTGTAAAGAAAGGGGTTCCGATCATTTCCAACTCTAATTTTTTTTCAACTTTTTTATTAACATCATTACAAACACATTGCGCAATGTTTTATCAAAATCCATTCTTAGCAGTAAAGTTAGAGATTTGGGTCATTTTGGCGCTCCGTGAACTGGACTATAAGAACAATGACTTAAATGAAAAATATCCTAATACTATAGAAATGTAGAATGTAATGAACTGTTGTTATCTGTGATAAGCGCCCAAAAAGTTAAGCATTAAATATAAAAGTTATTAAATATTTATTTATTTCAAATTATTAGAGTAACTAATCTAAAAACACCGAATGTATGGAAATGCAACATCGCAATTTAGTTGTAGGGGGGCTCCACCTGATGACCACGCCCCCCAATTGCTAAAATACGGTTGTGTGGTATTCACACCTACGCTACTTATACACATATTTGAAAGTGGTTCATATAACAAAGTCACATGTCAGCTGCCCACATCGATACCCAACTTATTACGCGTCGTGTGTGATTTACAAAAAATTACTATACATCGTGGAACTGAGTGGCCTATATATCTTTTTTGTTTTTCAATTTCTTTTAAGGAAGCGTCTAGCTAACCTACCGGTTCCGGTATTCATATTAATTTGACAATTGACATCGCATTTTATTGTGGAAGATTTCACTTATAACATAATTTGAAGAATCAAGGACGTTTTACTCCGTATGAATGATTTTATTTTTCAGAAATTCGTAATTTACGATGATGATGAGGAGGAGGAGGAGGATGCTTCGGTGGAGGTTATCGTCGACGATGATGAAGATGTCACCTCCACCGGGTTGAAATTCGAGGTGTTGTCATCGTCAGAGGACGTTAGAATTCAGTCTGTGGCTTTCGACATAGACTCCTATTTCATTGTAAGCAGGTACGAAAAAAAATATATATAAACATAAGTTGAGGACAAGATTTGTAGACTATGAGGTTCCTAAATATACAGCTTTTAGGCGAAGAAGTCAGTGCGGGGGTGAAAGGTCAGACTATCTTTGTTCTTCAAACGCGCAGTAGCGGCGCAGTTATTTTACTCTAGAAGAACCGTCCGTACTGGCCCGGAATATGGTCTGACGTTACTGTGATCTATAGTGTCACATTCTACAACTTATCCTCATTACCAGCATGCAGAATAGTGACTCAAAATGCGAGGATAATTACCACCGACCTCAAAAGTGGGTCATTGCGAGCCCGTTCCAGTTACACAAATTCTTACAATATTTTGAATAAGGCTCTGCATCTGGTGTGATCTCACATCAGCTGTTCATTGGCTAATGCCATTTTTTGGTGGGGATTGTGAGTTATTAGGCCACCTTAAAGTCTACCAATCTTGAGTTGAGTTGAGTAGGTGATTTCTGGCAAAATTGTAAGTGTTATTAAAACATTTTTTAAAAATTCGACTGAAGGGCCCATCCTATACTTGCCACCTAGTGAGTGCAGCACATTGTAATATTATTTACAACTTTTTTCCGAAATCCATACATTTTGGAAAAAAGTTATTAACATTTTAGTCATAATTTATTATGCAGAATTTATTTATATTTTTTAACCAAAGTTAATACGTGACTTTGAACATATTTGTTTAAATATTTCAACATCTACTGGACAAATTTTGCCCTGTAGTAAATGCCAAAATCTGGAGGAAATCTCAAGGCATAAATGCCTCCTCGTGGAGAAATTTTTCAAGAAGACATTCCCCATCGTCAAGATCGATAGTGGATGTATGGAAAATACTACATACGCACACGCAGCCTTCCACGAAACAAGAAGTCTGGAGACGTGCAGAATTATCAGCAACTTTTTAACTGCATGCAGGATATCTGCACAGAAAAGGATAAGCTTGGTGGGGGTCCTGTACCAGCTCTTGAAATTTCGTGAGCATATCACAGGGCTCCCAACAAGGAAAAGAGCAGTGCCAGCGGTATGTGTCTTGTTTGCATAGTGTTGTTTCTTCATTATTTAATTATTTTTTTGTTTCGGCCCTGTAGTAAATGCCAAAATCTGGAAGAAGTCTCCTCAAGGCATAAATGCCTCCTGATGGAGAAATTTTTCAAGAAGACATTCCCCATCATAAATATCGATGGGGAATGTATCGAAAACACCACCATACGCGGCTTTTCATGAAAAAAGTAATCTGGGGACTTGCAAAATTATTAGCAATTTTTTAACCGAATGCCGTATATCTGCACAGAAGAGGATTAGCTTGGTGGGGGTCCCATTCCCATATCTAAGTTATATATTGATAAACAAAATAAAATAAACCGCATGACCGTAAGTCGTTCCGTTTTTAGGATTTTAAAATATTTGAATTTTGAATACGTCACTGAAAATGTATTATTTGTAATTATACTATAGTTCCTTCCGTTAAACGTTGAACGTAAATTTTTTCATCGCGTACTGATCGATAGAGGAAGAAGCTTCGTCAGAGTCTTCTTCTATTGATATAATTCGTTTGAAAAAATACGTTCAGAGAAAGAGTTACAGAAAATTGGCGACGTTCGACTTAGTCGACTTGGAGTTTCGGGTGTTGCCGTGCCCCATAAAGCAAAAGCGGTGCGAAAACCAGAAACTGATTAGGTCGCTGCGCGAGATTGAGGATGGACAGGAACATTGGGAGTATTTTGAATTTGTGTTGGGTGGCACGTCTACGTGCTGTTTCGTAAGAGGCGGAAAGAGTTCTGCGAACACGACGGGTAAGTTTGGATTATATTATCTATAAATAATAAAATATTATCATAAGTTGTTAGGGTGCTCGATGATCTGTTCGGCGCCAATATTAAAAGAAGTTTGTCACTCTGCGCGGCCAAATGACAAAGTTACTTCACTATTTTTTTCCAGGAGTACCGTATATTTAGCGATGTTCAGTATTCTCCGATTTTTCTTTTTAATTTTAAGTTTAATTTAGTTAATTATTTAAATTTCATTCTTCAGGTGCATTACTTCATTGTTTGATATAATTTAAAAATAAATTCCTTTTTTCCTTTGCCATAAAATGGATTTAAATTAAATTTTGTGTTTACTTGCCCGCGTGATATACTCGGTTTCAGAAAAACCTGCTGGTCGGCTATTGAAGAAGGATACCGAAGTGGTACGAAAACGACAGTTCGATTTTGATTGCGAACGCGCTACAACTGTAGTAATTTTTCTCTAATTTTCTCGAAATCTCTATATAATTGTGCTCATCCGCTATTGTGTGTGATTTAACTCAAACGATAAACAATTGTTCTACTTGTGCAATAAAGTCTACAGTCCGCTGCGCTGCCGAATCCTGCCCGATAGACGACAAAACCAGGCTCCTAACATCCAGCCAATAAAGGTAGGAAACGTGCAACCGAGTACGAACAATTTAAGTTATTTAACTCTCATCTAATTCTCATAATTTTTTCTCTTACTCAAAATATTACAAGCGATAAATTTTATTAGAATATTTTTTGTTCACAAACACGTGGTCTATCCACCTTTTTTATTTTTTCCCACCTTGACTTAATTTCAAAAATTTTGTAAAAATAGATACAAAAAATATCGAAAAAAACTAATTTCGACCATGCTGTATAGAGAATTGAAAGACGCTTCAAATGCCTATTTAAATTCCTGAGTTAGATGTTGTTGGGGCTAGTGGGTTGATGTGTCAATGTCAAGTTTGACATCAAATGTCCGATTGTTTTTTCAAGAAACTAGTCTAATTGTCCCAAAACTGTTTCGTTTTCAATTGACCACCCTATATATGAAGTATGTTTGTCAGTAAAAAAATATCTAAATTACCTTGCAGTATGAGTACTTGAGATATGATTGCGTGTTGAACAGTTGTAGGTCCGCATTTAATTATGTATTTACTATTTGTAATAAATAATACGCGATATATGTAAAAGTTGTATTCGGTTATTTGGTAGTACGCGCGCACATTTCGGATTGCTGAAATGTCGGGTTTGCGGACCAAGAAATAAGATGTAAGTCTACCTGTCCATTTCTGGTTCAATATTGCTTGGTTGGTTGGTTGATTGATTGGTAGATCGGTTGGTGGGTACCCCTGTATCGATCTACCCTCGACCAATAGAAAAAAAAATTACCGTTCTGGGCTTATAGTTGAATAGGCAAAGTCATGAGTTTCCGTATAATCATTCGTGGAATACTTTGAAATCGATTTCTTCGTATTCTTTATAAGTAAAATTTTTCATAATTTTACGGTAGCGATCTGTATCGAGAGTCGCGGCAAAGTTTTCGTCGTGTGACATTTTTTAAATTCTGTTCAAAATTATCATTTCCATTATGGGTGGTGTCGGCTGTAAAAGGAGGAGGCCGATATGCGAGTTTATTCATATATAAAGTTAAACCCTATCGCTGTCCTAAATGCGGTTTCTCTTTTCAATTTGAAGCGAACTTTGTTAGCCGATTAATAGTTTCGTGAATATCATTCACATTCGTGATAATTGCCGAAATTTTAAGTCCTACCACATATGTTGTGTATCCACTGCGCAATATTCTAACTAATTTTTTGTACTTAATTATGGCAGTCATCAACAATTATATCTGATATCAAGGGAGAACGAAGGCTGTGTAACGTTGCGCAGTTTTCATGCGCCCACGTTGTATATGTAGCGATGCACACTCCGCGAGACACCCACTACTTATGAGTGGGGATGCGCAGAAGGCACTTACGCAACAACAGTCGTTTCCCTTGCCTACGCTTTTTGTCAAGACAAAATATGGACAGTGTTTCAGTCTTTACTGTAGCGAAATAAAGATGAATAATGCTGAAATAGCGAGAAGTGAGAAAACACCATACTTCATAAATAAATAAATAAATAAATAAAAATCCCTTTATTTAACCAGGCAAGGTGTCAGCTCACAAAGCTGCTATAAATGCCAACCAGGGCCAGTACATTATCTTACCTAACAGATACTCAATTGATTGACACAATCGCCATAAAATCCATAAAAATTAGAATACGAATAAAATGATATTTATATCCGACTATAACCTAACCTAACCTAACCTAAATTAATTATTATAAAAGTATACCTAAAAAAAAAAAATACCTTATAAGATAAAGAAGATAAGAAATAACAGTACATATGTAAATATAATGAAGTCGGTGAAATATAACAAGCTAAAAACTACATTTTGATATGCTTTTTATCCCTGTTGGGGTGATTGAGTACCTTTTCAGCAGAAGGTCGTAGGATGACATTTTGACGTTTTATTTTTCTTTTTTTTCTTTTTGCATTGACTAAAGTAAAGGCTAACTACATTTTGAAATACAGAAAGGGCATCGGTTATATTGTTATTTAGTAAATGAAAATCGGTAAAATATTATATATTAATAGAGAAAGAATTTTCCCCGGTGTGATCTTCATTTCATTTGGTTTGGACACTTATAGATAATTTCGTTTATTACCA
Source organism: Rutpela maculata (assembly GCA_936432065.2). Lineage (NCBI taxonomy): Eukaryota > Metazoa > Arthropoda > Insecta > Coleoptera > Cerambycidae > Rutpela > Rutpela maculata. The sequence continues at coordinate 101,127,507 of OW386292.2, forward strand.
AAATAGAGACTATTTCGAGAAGGCACGATATCAAAATCTGTTTCATAGTAAAACCTGTTTTGTTTCGCATTCGTATGTTTCTTTTACAATGGGTGAAATGCAGGAATTAAAAACAATGTTTCCACACACCTCAATCCTTTATCAAATTTTAATTTCATCGTACAGGTAAAGATTATAAGGAAATTCTTAAATTAATACCATTACTTAACCAAATAATGAAAAATGATGATATTTTAAGTATTACATTACATTATTTTTTGCACCTATATCGCACGAAGAACTTATCAATTTGTAATATTTTTTTAAACAATTCTATGGACAAATATATATCATTTATATTTTTATTACTTAATTTTCCAAAATTTCACTCAAGAATATAGCAATAGAAAATTATAAAATGCAGAAACATCAGCGGAGTGATTTTAGACTTACGATTTTATTTTCGGGCGGACTGCCACTCCGGACGTGGTAACGCATCTTTGTAAATGACGCGTTTATTTTTAATTTTTCGAAAAAAATCTATTTCCGATTTTTTATCCAAAAAGATTCGTGCCTTATTTCCAGGATTCGTAGATTCGATTTTGTTTTGTCAAATTTCTCACAAACGTCACCTAATAGACTTAATCGAGGCCCACAATCTCCATTTTTGAAAATCAAAATCAGACCTTCGGTTCGGGAGTTATCCATTTCTTTGGAAAATCATACTCGGCCTTGGAAAAAATACTTGCGGTCAACGGATTCGGGCCGCCAGCAATAGGCTTTATTTGTGGCCGTGTACCTTTGACCCTACCAAGTCTCATCGAAATCGATCAATGTCCTGGACACTTATCGTGCTTCCTAGATCGATTTCGAGAAAACCAGTTTTTGCAAAAAAAATTAAATTTCCATAGTCTCCGGTATACTTATCTGTAGATCATTGGCAGCGGCACCATTTCTTTTTTGAAGCATCTCGATCCGAGCGCCCGTTACCGAGTTATTCAATTTTTCCCGAAAAACTTGAAACGTATATCGGGTACTTCCAGTTTCCGAACGGAGCCGAGCTTCCAGCGTTAAGGTTTTCTAAAGGCTTCCCATTAACCACCCAAGTTTAATCAAAATCCGAAAACGGATTAGGGGGGCTGAGCGTGACAGACCGACTGACCGACGGACGGAATTTTCTAAATTCGCTCTCGAGTCGATAGATATGACTTTCGTTACGATCCGACGTTTTTTTCGGATTTCGATGGTCCGCTGGAAAAATGCAAAACCTATACTACATTTTGATATGCTTTGTATGTTGGGATGACTCAGTACATTTTGACATGTTTTATTTTTCTTTTTGCATTGACTAAAGTAAAGGCTAACTACATTTTGAAATACAGAAAGGGCATCGGTTATATTGTGGTCATGCATCTTTGTAAATAACTCGTTTATTTTTAATTTTTCGAAAAAACTCTATTTCAGATTTTTTGTCCAGCTCTTTCTCTCAAAATTGTGCCTCTTTACTTTTTTTCTTAAAGTGTCAACCGTGTGGGCTATTACCGATTAAAGGAAAAAAGTGCCTAATTTCAACATGGCGGAGCATTTTTTTCTTTATTTCTGCACGGCGGATTTTTTGGGCTTTTCAATCAGAGACTCCTGCCTAGCCATAGAATACAATCCCGAAGAAATCAGCTTATTACAAATTTGTTCTGGATTTGGTCCAAATTTAATTCTATTTTACTGAAGTAATTATGTTTTTCTGTTCTATATTGTTTTATTCTTGTTTTGTATGTTTCTTAAATGGCAATATGAATTTGTTATTCGGTTTATGTTTTTTATATATTTTTTGTATTCTGTTATTTTGTTTCTTAAATTTTATCAAAAAACACATTTATTTTGTTTTTGTTCTACTTTAACGAAATCAAAATCCTGCTATTGATCTGAAAATTAAAAAAAAAATTTGACTTAACAGTTTCTGATTTTCGCCTGTGATGCTCTTTGGCTGTGGTGGCCCGCTTAGGGTTATTTTCCCGGCCTAATTGGAAGACCCAATACGGCTCTGGACAGAAGTTAATTTGAAAAATGTACTAAGGCAACGAAAAGAAAAAAAAAACGAAAATTTAAAAACTGGAAATCAAATTTTAAAAGAACTCAATGTTCAACTGCAACGGGAGTAGCGTAAGCTGATAAGAAATAGATCGGGTGTGATGATTTCAATCACCCATGCATTATAATTAATTGACTGCCATCCATGGTTTAGTCTTGAAATCGCTACCGTTGAATCGAACCAGTCGATGAGGGAGTAATCTTGATGCTGACGTTTAAGTTAATTTTGAAATTTATTCATATAAATACAGAAATTACGCAGTCGAAGAAAAAATATTGTATGAAACACATGCATAAATTCCCTTTTTTTCACTCATGAGGTCGCTGCACTAGCTAACGTCAAACTTCCCGTTCGTAAAAAAAGTACCACTTTATGTACTTGTCGCATAAATTAATTTTTCAATTTTAAGAGTAGTAAAATGTAAGCATAATTTCAAGTACATTAATGTATTATTATATGTGACATGGAAGACAAACGGTAGGTTCAAAAAGAAAATAGTTAGTTTCGCAAACAAATATAACTTATTATGAAATGTTATGTTACCTATATTATGAAATTGAAAGAACATATAAAACATATTATAATGCTAAGTTGTAGAAACGCTACTTATTGTAAACATCACTACATTTTGGCATTATCTTATTGATAATATCATATGAGTCAAGTATATACTGCAGATTATATCAAAAACATTTAAGGAAGAACAGAACCGAAAGTAGGCGACAGGGTAAAAAAATGGGATTTATTTGAATGCTTTGATCCAATTTACTGCGCGGAAGAGTTCAAGGTTTTGATTTTTTTTTTTTTTAATTAAATTAAATTAATTTTATTACACATTCATATTGGACAAAATATCTGTAAATTACTACAGACCTATACATACATGCGTTTAGCGTCTCTCCTCAGCAATTTATTAAAAATACGGCGGTAGCTGTTTTTGGAAGCAACATTACGTTAAATAGTGTACATGGTAGGGCATCTAACAGGCTACGCTCAAAGAAAAGCTGACCTGCATTGGATCCAACTAAGTTAAGAGCAATAAGTGTTAAGTGTTATAAAATAAGATTAGCATCAAAAATAAAATTTCATTGAAAAAATGTTCTTTTGCAAAATGTTTTTAAAGAAGTTGCTTTTAAGACGATAGTTATTTTGAATTAGATGCTGTATAAGCACTGGCAGAACTCAGAGTGATCGAAGAACACTGGCCCCCAGCTGAGGGGGCCAACCATCAGCCGAGATATTATATTTCAGACTTTTTGCTGAAGAAACATTGCATAATATCACAAATTTCTGTATTCTTTAATACTTTTCTAAATAGGTTAAAAATAAAATGTCCTATATTAACAACTTTATGAACAACAATTTATTGTGTTATAACGCATTCGTTGGCAACGTTGGAGGTGCACGCAAATTATTAATTTCAGAAGCACATTCAAGGAAGAGTTAAAAAACTTGAATCAAGCTGAAAATTTCTTAAGATTTATTTTAATTGATTATGTTTTATCAACAACTTTCAATGAAATAACTATTGCTTTAATTTTATTTTTGACTTTGCCTGTGACTGTGGCTTCGGCAGAGCGATCTTTTTCGAAGCTAAAATTGATTAATAACACAGGTTTACAAAAAAAAAAGGCTTATCTTAAGGTTCCAATCTAACTTTTCTGAAGTATTTTGATGAGGTGAAGCCAATTTTGGACAAAAAATTTTTCTATCGTGTCACTTTTTCTTTACCACCCCTCTTATTTCCTAAAAAGGGCAAAAAAATGGTCTTGTCCTAAGGTTCTGACCTAACTTTTTTAAAGTATTTCAACATTTTACCGATTTGCCAGAACATTCATTTGCTGCAGAATTTACAAATCCTACCGGAAACTGCATAGTTCTCCATAGTCGTCAATTAATTCTTAATTTGGACAGAAGCGAGTTTGGTACATCAATTTCGCAAATATATCATCCATGGTCACTACTGGACTAGAAAAAAGACATTTACTGGGACAAACACTATTTTTTCACGTCTAATATTTTAACTTTTATATACCGGGTGTCAACGGAATAATTAGACAAGCCATAGTTTCCCGAGTTTTCAAATGTTTTCAAGAGTTTTCAAGTTTTCAAGAGGCTTCCGATGGAGATAAATAAAGTTAAGTTATATTTATAGATTATATCAAATCTCATTTACGTTGTTTAAAATTCTTCTGTCATTACATATCCACATAAATACCATCAAACTTATGTTTATAATATAGTCTTTCTGCCATTCGGCGTTATATAATACATAAATCTGTTGATAACGGCTTTGATACGATTTCATCTTATTCTTTTTATTAGATTACTTTTTGGTTAAATGCAATAAAGTTAATATAATCCTATATATACCTGGCATCAATATATATATATATATATATATATATATATATATATATATAACAAATTAATCTACTTACGATTCTTATAATAATTGTCTTAACTTATAGGAGTTATGGAGGTATGTTGTATTTTGAATAATAATATAATTATGCAATTTAACTAGGTATAGAAATGTGTAGGAAATGCTTTGACAATTTTTCAATTATAAATTACTAGTAGAAGTGTATTTTATGGGAATCTTGGGAATCTTTGGGTTACCTATATCTGACATTTATTGCAGTTGTATTTTATTTTAGTTTATTCATTCTGATTCATAGAATATTACATACAAAGTAGCTATTTTCAAGGTTTAGTTTGTTAAATGTTTCCTTTATACCTATATTATCTCGTACTTATCTTTTACGTTTTTTGTTCGCTCGGATTCAGGCTACTAAAATTAAAGACAGGTACTATATTTTTTACTCTATTATTTTTTTATTTTTAAGTAGTTCTTTCACATATTTAAGAAAAAAATCTATCCTATACAAATACACAGGCAATGGAAAATATGTATGTAATCTGCCATATACCTTGAAATAAGAATGTATAAAACAGTTTTATGCATTACTATCATTAGAATGTATGCATATTTTTTTGTCCTTTTTTCTCTTTGCATCAAGGCTTCAAAAAGAGCATGCTGGAAAAGCATACGTGACAAACTGGACTCCGATATCTGGGGAGATGGCTACAAGATTGTGATGAAACAAATGCTTGGCTTCCCTCCAAGACCCCAAATGTCCATGCAAATGACAGAGGAAGTGGTAAACCACCTCTTTCCCGTGCACGACGCCGTAAACTTTGATTGTGACAGAACAGTGATATTCTTAGATTTTACGGTAGAAGAATTGAATATAGCTTGCAACAAGCTAAAACCAAATAAAGCACCGGGACCAGCCTACATCCCAGTAGAAGTCCTGAAGGAAGTAGTACAAAGTAAACCCGAATACGCACTAAGAGTCTACAATGAACTAGCGCGTAAAGGAGTATTTCCAGAAGACTGGAAGCAGGCTAAGCTTGTACTACTTAGAAAAGGAAATAAACCGCTAGACCACCCGGCATCGTACAGACCCATATGCCTCTTAGACGTAGAAGGGAAACTGTACGAACAGCTTATCTTAATAAGGCTCAAAGAAGAACTAGTACGCACAGGTGGACTGGCAGAGAGACAGTACGGCTTCATGGAAGGTCGACAAACAGTAGATGCTATAAACAACGTGACCCAAATTGCCAGAGAAGCTGCTGCTTACGCGCACCAGCACCGAAGACTGTGTGCAGTAATAACTTTAGACGTGCAAAATGCTTTCAACAGCGCATCATGGCAAATCATTCTGGAAGACCTGCGAAAAAGAGGAATAGAAGAGAGCCTAGTCAGGGTAATAGCATCCTATCTATCCCAGAGGAAAATAATCCTGGAAGCAGAAGACGAGACAAAAACCGTAGAAGTCAGCAGCGGCGTGCCTCAGGGATCAGTACTTGGTCCAACCCTGTGGAACGTCCTGTATGATGATCTCCTTAAAATGGAACAGCCAGCGGGTGTAACATTAATCGGCTTTGCGGATGACGTAGCCATGACAGTAGTTGCAGAAACCGAGCATTTACTGATGAATAAAGCAGACACTGCCCTCCAGCGAGTTGCAGAATGGCTGGAAGGAAGAAAACTAAAGTTGGCACCAGACAAATCGGAGGCAGTCCTCCTTACCACTAAAAGAAAAATAGCGCCGATCACTTTCACCATCCTGGATACTTCGATCAGACTCAGCAAGGCAATAAAATACCTAGGAGTGTGGCTTGATACCAAACTTACCTTCGCGGAGCACGTCAAAAGAACGACCGAAAAAGTGGAAAAAACGGTCGCAGCATTGACAAGCCTAATGCCCAACATAGGAGGGCCAAGAGCATCGAAGAGGAGAGTAATGGCAAGTGTGGTCCACTCTCAAATACTGTATGCCACACCAGTCTGGCATACGGTAACCGGAAACAAGAAACTAATAGCAAAGCTGGCAAGACTCCAGAGGCTGATGTCAATCAGAATCGGCAGTGCGTACCGCACCATTTCAACAGAGGCAGTGGGGGTCATAGTGGGAGTCCCACCTGTAGAATTTCTAATACAAGAAAGGACAGAGAAATATAATGGAGTGGAAGCCAGAGTAGCAAAAGAGAACGTTTCCACAAGATGGCAACAAAAATGGGAAACCGGAACGTATGGACGATGGACCTATAAATTGATACCTATCATTCAGACATGGATAAATCGTCCTTACGGAGAAGTGGATTGCTGCTTAACCCAAGCTCTCTCAGGACACGGATGTTTTAAGAAGTATCTCTACGATCGCAGAAGGGCAGATACAGACAGATGCAGCTACTGCGACGAGGTGGATGACGTAGAGCATACCCTGTTTACTTGTACTCGGTGGGAAGAGACCAGGAGGGACTATACCCAACAAACTGGGTCAACTTTCAACTACACAAACATGATGGCAAGCTTATGCGCATCCGAGGAATCATGGCGACAAGCGTATGGAACAGTCCGTACAATAATAGAGACGAAGGAAGTAGAAAGTCGATAAAGGAAGTTAAGGGCCGGCTCCCCACAGTTTTATGCATTACTATCATTAGAATGTATGCATATTTTTTTGTCCTTTTTTCTCTTTGTTTACTACTTGATAAATTTTCTTGTCTAATATTTACTGATACATTGGCGTAGTTTGCTCGGATGTCTTTTAAAGTCGCAACCTTAGATTTAAGGTCACTGTTTACAGGGTTTAACAATTTGAAAGATATTTTTAAAAAACATAAATTTGATATCGTTATAATTACAGAAACATGGTTATCGAATATAATATCAAGCGGTTTAGTATCCATTGATGGTTATCAACTGATAAGAGAGGACCGGTAAGGCAGAAGCGGAGGAGTGGCTATATATATTATAAAAATAACATCTTCATGAAAAAATTAAAAATTCAAAAAAATATACATTCCTCCCTTGACCAGTTGTGGGTAAGTTGCAAAATTAATAATACCAATATGAGTATCGGAGGGATTTATAGACCACCTAACTCTGTGGTAGCAGAATGTATCAATGAATTATTACATTTCGCAAGTTTTTCCGGTAGTGGACGAAATAATTTTAGCGGGTGACATCGATATAAATTTATTAAATCTAGCCAATTCAAATAGTACTCAGTTTCTCTCCTTCTTGGAAACATACGGTCTCAATGTTGTTAACAACGAACCGACACGCATAAATAATGTAAGTAGTAGTCTCATAGATATTATTGCAATCAGTAATTCGGATCTTGTTGTCAACACCAATACCATGGATGCTTATGAAGTGTCAGATCATTCTCTCGTTTTTTGTGAAATGATATACGAGTCTATTAAACAAACAATTTTATCGCACATTCTGTGACTTTAAATACTTCAACTATCATAATTTTTCTAATGACCTCATGTCTTTTCCGTGGCATAACCTATACTTTCTTGATGACGTCGATGACATCGTTAAAAAATTGAATGAATTTATTTTATCTGTATTCGACACCACTCAAATCAGCCAAAATAAGCAAACTAAAGCCCCCTGGTTGACTGACCCACTAAAAATTATGATCAAAACCAAGAAATCAGCCTTATCAAAATTCAAAAGAACCAGAAGTGACGCAGATTGGCATCTGCAAAAAAATTTAAGAAACATAGAATGAAAAAAACGGCTATTTAGATTTCATTCAGGAACAACACTGTACTAAAAAAATATGGGATTCATTACATTTATTTGATATTGTGGTTAAAAAGGATTAAAAAAAAACATTCCTGAACACCTCAGCGATCCAAATCTAATAAATAATTATTTCATTGAGTCAGTCAACCAGATGGTCACCCCGCCCTCTAATGACACCATAAATACTTACAATACTACCTGCTTTAACCCCGATATTAATTATGAACTTAACAGTGTAAATGAGGAACAAGTCCAACTTATAATCGAGAGAATAAAATTAAACGCCACCGGCAATGACGGAATTTCTATCAAAATGATAAAAATATGCACTCCTTATCTCATTCCTATTATTACCTTTATAGTCAATAAATGTGTTCAATACGATAAATTCCCTCTTGCCTGGAAAAACTCATTGGTCGTTCCTATTAATAAAATAAAAAATCCTCAAACTTTTGCAGATCTAAGGTCTATCAATATCATACCTGCACTCTCAAAAATTGTAGAAAGGGCGGTTTATGAACAAATTTATTCATATGTTACAGATAACAAGATCCTACCAGAACATCAATCTGGTTTTAGACGAAACCACAGCACAACTAGTGCACTACTCAAAATAACAGATGACGTTATCAGAGGTATCGATCGAGAAGAAATCACTATATTACTATCATTTGACTATAGCAAAGCTTTCGATACGATGAATCACGAATTATTATGTGCTAAATTTAGTTATTACAATTTCAATCAAAGTAGTGTGTCATTTATCAAATCATTTCTAAGCAATCGGAGTCAATGTGTGGTTGTAAATGGTAATGATATTTCAAATAGCACAGACGTTGTTCACGGTGCGCCGCAGGGCTCAATACGTGCTCCATTACTATTTATAATATACACATCTGACTTCTCGCTTGTTTTAAATAAATTTTCTATGCATTCATATACTGATGAATAGTAACCTCTATGTTACCGCACATATCGACCAACTTTGAACAATGGAAACCTTACTTAATAACGACATAAAGGAGTTGGTCAAAGTATCTAAAAACCATTGTCTCTCGATCAACCCTGATAAATCATCAGTTATTATATTTGGACGCGATAAAGACAGACAGAGGGCCATAGGCAGTATATCACTACAAGTAGATGGACATAACTTGCAATATGTGGACAAAGTTAAGTGTCTGGGTTTAACCATAGATATCAATTTAAGATTTGTCAGTCATGTAAACTCTATTATTCAAAAAGCTTACGGTTTATTAAAAAAATTATTAGTTAACAGACAGTATCTTAATCAGAGAATCAAAATAATGCTTTGCGACACTATAATTCTATCTCATTTTAATTATGTTGATGTTGTATATGGCCCGTGTCTTGATTTAATCACTGCCAGCAGAATACAAAAAGTTCAAAACTCCTGCATCAGACTCATATTTGGACTGCGTCGTTGGGATCATATAAAATTAAAAAAAAATTTTTTTGTCGTTACTATACTTCCACTGGATGTGGAAGTAATAGATTAAAAAAAAAATCAGTAACTTTTTTATTTATTGATCGATTTTGTTAAAGAACAAATAGGGTTCTTTCACTAGCGAATACAATACAATCGGAATTTTCGTTCTTAAGTTATTGTTATAAGAAACACGACGGACGGACGGACAGACAGACGACAGACGGACCAATAGATAAACGGACGGACATTTTGAAAGTTGTTCAGAATTCTATCACCAATACACTGATACAATTTTTTTTCTCTACGAGTGGTAGGTATTACCGGTTTTAGAAATGTGCCGATCGAACGCAATATACTCTTCGTTTTGTATTTGCGAGAAGTATAATATCTAACACATACTTACCGTATTCTATGCACCTCCTCACCGTCATATCTTCGTAAGAAATTAATACTAAGGAATAGCATTCATGACTTAAACTTGAGATATGTAAATAAATTATCATTACCACCTTATCGTCTTACCCTGTTTAGCAGTTAGTTCTCTTATAATGCTGTCATAACTTATAATGATATAAATGATATTCTAAAATGCCTCCCTGTAGACAACTTTTGCAAAAAAAATAAAAATTAATTTATTTTATTTTATTTATATTTTCCTTACGTGTTATAGCGACTATAGCGACTCACTCACTGGAAATCGAGAAGTTCCAAAAGCGAGAAGTTTTCATGGAGTCGCTAAGAAACAAAAAGGAAAACTCGATCCATAATGGAGAAGTTTCCATGGAGTCGCTAAGAAAAATAAAAAACATTCGATATATAATATAATATCAATATACTTAAAAAATACCAAACTCATATAAAATATGAACATGTATTAATAACAAATATACGTATATTAACTTCCATTTTAATTTTATTTATAGCGATAACGCTATAAATTTGGTGACTCCGACGTGATCATTTTATGTCCAACGTGATAAATATATGCCCGACGTGATCATTATATGCCCGACGTGTGATCATTTTATGTCCAACGTGATAAATATATGCCAGAAGTGAAAATTTTATGTCCAACGTCATAAATATATGCCCGACGTGATCATTTTATGTCCAACGTGATAAATATATACAAGAAGAGATTCAATATATCAACTACCGTTATAAATTGACCATTTTATGAAGAGAAGAATTTTCCAAATGAATTTTGAATAGAGGTTCCAAAGTTGAATAGATGTTCCTATAATTTATGGTAATTTCCTAATTCAATCAACTGAAGTTGTACACATTACAAGTACTGTCATCTGTCGGTGAGTGAGTTAAAGTACATTCCCTTTTTATCTAAGAAAACAATCAATCAATCAATCACAATCGATTAGTTATGCCAAGACAACCTTCAGACGAGGATTTTCCTCAAACCCATTATGTCACGTCTGTCAAATTACCCCCATTCTGGAAATCAAAACCAGAAATTTGGTTTACCCAGATCGAATCACGGTTTTCTGTTGCAAAAATTGTCAATGACAAGAAAAAGTATGATCAGGTTATAGCTAATTTGCCATTAGATGTGATAGATAATATATACGATATAATATCTAATCCCCCGGAAACGGATCTCTATATAAATTTAAAGAAAGTTTTAATTTCACGTTTATCATCGAGTGAGGAAAAACGTCTGAATGATCTGTTATCAGGTTCCCAAATGGGCGATCTGAAACCTTCAGATTTCTATAGATCCATGCTGAATATGGTTGGAGGATTCTGCATGGTTAGTCAAGATTTATTGATAAAGCTATGGAAAAGACGTTTACCTCAAACAGTATATATTGCCATTACAGCTTCAGGGAAAACAGACACAAAAGAGATTCTAGATATTGCAGATCAGATCTGGGAGTCCTGTCAAAATTCAATGGTTGCATCGTACTCCAAAAATCCTCTTGAATCTGAGTCAACCCCGTTATCAGATTTAACTACCACTATCAAAAATTTTTCAATCACTTTTCATGATTCAATTAATCAAGTATTACAAAAACAAGAAATTTTTAATTCTCGATTAAACTCTTTAGAATCCAGACTTTCCAATCAATCCTTCGAGCCTCAACCTTCTACTTCATGCTGCAACAATTGCAGAAGTAGAAGCAATTCACAAACTCGTACCACTAATCGCAATCGTTCACCCAGCCGTAATAATGTTTCCAATAAATTTGATCGTACAGACAATACTATTTGTTACTACCATCAACTTTATGGTACCAATGCCTATCGTTGTGGAGGTGAATGGTGCAAATTCAGTAAGAATTGTAAAAAATCTGATAATTCTCAAAGATGACTGAAGTTTGATAATTCTATGACGTCTGATTTTGACATTTCTAACAGCAAACGTCGTCGATTTTTTATTTACGATAGATCTAACAACCTGAACTTCCTAATTGACACTGGTGCCGATTTATCTGTGGTGCCACGCAATGCTTTCACAGATTTAAAAAAGAATTTTGATACGATATTAACCGCGGCTAACGGTTCAACCATTTTTACATACGGTAAGAAATTGTTAAAAGTCAATCTAAACTTACGTAGATTATTTCCTTTCGTTTTCAATATAGCAGACATTGACATACCGATAGTCGGAGCAGATTTCTTGTCTCATTTTGGTTTAGTTGTTGATCTTAAAGGAGCTCGAATAATTGATAACAAGACTAATTTGTCAGTTAATTGTTTTATTAAAAATAGTCCTTTAGACAATTGTAGATTAGATTCACTTAAATTATTTCCTTTGACAGATAAATATAACAAATTACTTTTACAATTTCCTAATTTAATTAGTTCCCCAGATTACAATTTACCTATTAAACATTCTATTGTACATCATATAGTTACTGAAGGTCATTTACCTTTTTCACGACCTCGTAGATTAGACAATCTTAAATTTAAAATAGCTCAAACAGAATTTAATAACATGGTAGAATTAGGTATCTGCAAACCATCATCTTCTCAAGTTTCCTCTCCACTCCATCTAGTGGCGAAAAAAGAGAATGACTGGAGACCTTGTGGAGATTATCGACAACTAAATACGATTACCATTCCAGACAGATATCCATTACCTCATATCCACGACTTTAGCTCTCAGTTGCACGGCTGCACTATTTTCTCCAAGATTGATTTAGTGCGAGCGTACCATCAGATACCTGTCGCTGAAAATGACGTTTATAAGACAGCTATAACAACTCCATTCGGACTGTTTGAATTTTCCCGCATGCCTTTTGGTCTACGCAATGCTGGTCAAACTTTCCAACGTTTTATGAATGAAGTACTTGTCAATTTACCTTTCGTTTTCGTCTATTTGGATGATATATTAATCGCAAGTCAATCAGATGTACAACATTTGGAACATTTGGAAAAGGTTTTCAAGAGATTAGACACATACGGAATTAACATTAAACCATCTAAATGTATCTTAGGAGTTGACAATTTAACCTTTTTAGGTCATCACATCTCTTCATCAGGTATTTTACCATCAACTGAGAGAGTCGAAGTCATTAATAATTTCCCTTTACCGACAACTCTCAAACAACTACAACGTTTCATAGGTATGGTGAATTTTTATCATCGTTTCATACCTCATTTTGCTGAAATATTACTTCCCCTATATTCTCTTTGTAACAGTTTATCTCATGATAAAATTACAAAGATAAATAGTTGGCCTGATCAATGTTTAGACGGATTTTCGAAAGCCAAAAACGCAATAAGTAATGCAGTAGTTTTAGCTCATCCTTGCAATAATGACGATACTATCTTATCTCTCTCAGTAGATTGTTCTAACCTTGCCATGGGTGCAGTTTTAGAGCAAAAAGATAATAAGGGATTTCTTGCTCCTTTAGCATTCTTTTCCCGTAAATTAACCACAGCACAAACCAATTATTCGATTTTTGACAAAGAACTTTTAGCATTATATACTGCAATTAAACATTTTAAGTTTATACTTGAAGGTCGAAAGTTTAATTGTTTTACAGATCACAAACCTTTAATCAACGCTTTATTCACAAAAGCAGAAAGATCTCCTCGTCAAATACGTCATTTAGAATACATAGCTCAATTTTCTTGTAAAATACAACATGTTAAAGGAAAACATAATGAATACATGTTCATATTTTATATGATTTTGGTATTTTTTAAGTATATTGATATTATATTATATATCGAATGTTTTTTATTTTTCTTAGCGACTCCATGGAAACTTCTCCATTATGGATCGAGTTTTCCTTTTTGTTTCTTAGCGACTCCATGAAAACTTCTCGCTTTTGGAACTTCTCGATTTCCAGTGAGTGAGTCGCTATAGTCGCTATACGTGTCTTTCTTTTTTTATTTTTTTTTATCTTATTTTTTTCTTAAATTATTATATATTACACATTTCTTCCATTGCATAATTTTATTTGTGAAATTATTTTTTTTCCATAATATATCTTAATGTTTCTTTATGTATTCAATTCCTATGCATTTTTATATAACTACTATTGTCATGTATTTTAGGTTAGGTTAGATTAGGAAAGGTTAAGTTGAATGGCTGTGGCTAGACTTCGCCGTTGCGAACGGATGTATTGTATATACATGCTTTCCCAATAAAGACTTTATTATTATTACTATTTGATAAACATACAATAGTTATTTATTTATTAAATTTATTATTTTATTTATTTAATTACCTTATTTATTTTAATGTCCTACAAGTCTGTTATTTTACAATAACCACCCTATTTTGAGATACATTAAATGAAAAATAACGCCCTAGGGCGTTATGAATATCTATAACGCCCTAGGGCATTATAAAATTATAATACAACCCAAAACAAGCAAATTATGATAGCGTTATTGACAAACAAAATGCGTTGCTATGCAATGGCCGGCGTTTACAAACAATTTTGATTTGTACTCTCTTTTAAATCAAATCGTTCTGAACACAATAGATGTCAAATTAATAAATCGTAAATGTCAAAAAAAAAATTCGAATTAAATAACAGACTTGCAGGACACTAAACGTTGAAGGCACCACGGGCGTTATAGGATAATGACGCCCTCGGTCGACGTACATTCCCTCGGGCCAGAGGCCCTCGGGATTGTACACTGCCGACCTCGGTGCGTTATTATCCCCGTGGTACCTTAATAACTATAACGTCCTGGCGAAGTTTAGCTAATGCTATTCCACCACTTAAATGTTTCTATTAAAGTGTAAGTTAATTTTTTTTCTTTGCTTCAGGTGTGCGGTAAATGTCACCATATGGAGGAAATCGGGAAGCGACACGATTCGCTAATAGAACGATTTATATTCCAGCGTGTCCCTACCATTACCATTGGTGAAGAAAATTTCTCGATTTCCACCGCAGAACCGAATTTCCCAAAACGTGTGAAATCATTTCACATTTCCTGAGGCAAGCTGAATACAAAGTAAGACTATCTTGTATCGGAAGGTGGGGGACCTGTTTAAGATAATGAGTGCTCACGAGGCGATTTTGGGTATACGCACGAGAATGCGTACATCTGAAATCGCCTCGAGGGCTGAAACTTCAGCCTTCCCCTTTCGTGGAACGACCTGCTGAAGTTTCAGCACCAGTTCCTACTGAAACCACCTCCGTGGATGGTCGTGGTGAAGTTTCAGCACCAGTTTCTACTTCAGGCAATATAACGAAATATAATAAGTAAATTTGTGGAACGTTGTAGTACGTGCCAAAAAAACACAACCGGCTAACGACAAAGAAACTATTTATTATAGTGACCAAATATATACATATACTCGTGGCAAATTCCACCAAGTGATTTATTCTCGTACCACGGTAAAGCGTATTTATTGATTTGTGATAGTTATTCCGGTTACGTGGATTTTAAGGGTTTATTAACTAAACGTCTAGTGAAGTTATTAAACATTTCAAACGAAGGTGTACCAGAAATTTTAGAAACTATGTTAGTTAGTTAGCAACTAGTGTCTCGTAAGTTTCAAGACTTTCAAACAAAATGGGGCTTTCAACATTCACATCAAGCCCGAGGCACCCAAGAGGAGTCCAAAATAACTAAAAATACTCTAAAAATGGATGATGGATGTCACAGATATTCAATTAGCGCTTTGAAACTTTAGAAACATTCCTCGAAAGGACACCCTAGGTTTTCCCAATTCAAGACTATTAGTAGAATAACCAAAACACTACTACCTAAAGAAAATTTAAAACCTAAAATTATGGAAGATGGAACAAGAATGGAAATAGTTAAGAGAAAAACAAAGAGTATTCGAATTATGGTGCAAAGCCACCGGAAGTTTTACAGGTAGGTGATAGAGTAAGATTTCAAATATCACACAGAAACTGGAGAGGAACTGAGATGATGAAGAATACAGAAAATCCAAGATCAGCCATTTTAAAAACAGAAAATGGTAAAGCGTTCAGAAGAAATTCTAGTTTAATACATAAAACAAAGGCCACTATTATTTATTGAACAGAAAACGTTACCTTCTGTCATCAACTTATTACCATCCCAACATCTGTGAAATCATTTTACATTTCCTGAGGCAAGCAGAATGCAAACAAAGTAAGACTATCTTGTATCGGAAGGTGGGGGCCCTGTTTAAGATACTGAGTGCCCACGCGGCGATTTTGAGTATACCCATGAGAAAGCGTACACCTGAAATCGCCTCGAGGGCTGAAACTGCAGCACGACCTTTCGCTTCCGTGGAACGTCCTGCTGAAGTTTCAGCACCAGTTCCTACTGAAACCACCTCCGTGGATGGTCGTGGTAAAGTTTCAGTACCAGTTCCTGCTGAAACTTCATCACGACCTACCGCCTCCGTGGATGGTCGTAGTGAAGTTTCAGCACCAGTTTCTACTTCAGGCAATACAACGACATATAATAAGTGAATTTGTGGAACGTTGTAGTGCATGCCAAAAAACACAACCGGCTAACGACAAAGAAACTATTTATTATAGTGACCAAACACATACATATACTCGTGGCAAATTGTAGCAAGTACCACGACAAAGCGCATTTATTGATTTGTGATAGTTATTCCGGTTACGTGGATTTTAAGGGTTTATTAACAAAACGTCTAGTGAAGTTATTAAAAATTTCAAACAAAGGTGTACCAGAAATTTTAGAAACTATGTTAGTTAGTTAGCAATTAGTGTCTCGTAAGTTTCAAGACTTCCAAAGAAAATGGGGCTTTCAACATTCACATCAAGCCCGAGGCACCCAAGAGGAGTCCAAATAACTAAAAATACTCTAAAAATGGATGATGGATGTCACAGATATTCAATTAGCGCTTTGAAACTTTAGAAACATTCCTTGAAAGGACACCCTGGGTTTTCCCAATACAAGACTATTAGTAGAATAACCAAAACACTACTACCAACTCCTAAAGAAAATTTAAAACCTAAAATTATGGAAGATGGAACAAGAATGGAAATAGTTAAGAGAAAAACAAAGAGTATTCGAATTATGGTGCAAAGCCACCTGAAGTTTTACAGGAAGGTGATAGAGTAAGATTTCGAATATCACACAGAAATTGGAGAGGAGCTGAGGTGATGAAGAATACAGAAAATCCAAGTCAGCCATTTTAAAAACAGAAAATGGTAAAGCGTTTAGAAGAAATTCTAGTTTAATACATAAAACAAAGGCCACTATTATTGAACAGAAAACGTTACCTTCAGTCATCAACTTATTGCCATCAACGATGCAAGAACCGACTACCACCTTTTTAAAGGGTTTAACCGAAGCCGTAACTATGACTACTCCTAGAAATATTCATTGGGGGTATGCAATGAACTGATCAAATAATATAATTCCAAGATAATTCTGTGGACCTAGAATTTCTAATAGAGTTGGTGCAATGGTACAAGCATTTGTATAATTTAAAACATCGGGATTTTGAAAGTAATAATATAAAGGTCCAGTCTTGGGAAGAGATCGCAGAAATAATGCACGCAACTGGCAAGTGCCCATAAATTGTGTGTATTTTGCTATACTAGAAGATCATATTTTAATGGATAATTGTAAACGACTTTGGAAAAATTTAAGGGACAGATTTGTAAGAGAGAAAAGAGAGAAGCCTTCGGGTTCTGGAGCTTCCGAAACCCAATGGGAATATTTTAACAAAATGCTATTCTACGAAAATTATTCAAAACCAAAAAAATAAGATAGATGCACCTATATGTGTTTCAAATATCTTAATTATATTAAAGTTTCCCTACCATTACCGTTGGTGAGGAAACTCTGGAAAATGTGTCATTTCTCGATTTCCACCGTAGAACCGAATTTCTCAAAACGTGTGAAATCATTTTACATTTCCTGAGGCAAGCAGAATACAAAGTAAGACTATCTTGTATCGGAAGGTGGGGGTCCTGTTTAAGATACTGAGTGTCCACGAGGCGATCTTGAGTATACTTCTTGCAGATGTCAGCGAGATGGCTGACATAACTCACGTTTTGGGAAATTCGGTTCTACGGTGGAAATCGAGAAATGACACATTTTCCAGAGTTTCCCCACCAACGGTAATGGTAGGGAAACTTTAATATAATTAAGATATTTGAAACACATATAGGTACATCTACCTTATTTTTTTGGTTTTGAATAATTTTCGTCGAATAGCATTTTGTTAAAATATTCCCATTGGGTTTCGGAAGCTCCAGAACCTGAAGGCTTCTCTCTTTTCTCTCTTACAAATCTGTCCCTTAAATTTTTCCAAAGTCGTTTACAATCATCCATTAAAATATGATCTTCTAGTATAGCAAAATACACACAATTTATGGGCACTTGCCAGTTGCGTGCATTATTTCTGCGATCTCTTCCCAAGACTGGACCTTTATATTATTACTTTCAAAATCCCGATGTTTTAAATTATACAAATGCTTGTACCATTGCACCAACTCTATTGGAAATTCTAGGTCCACAGAATTATCTTGGAATTATATTATTTGATCAGTTCATTGCATACCCCCAATGAATATTTCTAATTTATTCGTTCGGTGAACGAACGTTTCACTGGTTTAATTAGTCTTCCATATCTAGTAGCTTGAACGGTTGGTATTTCTGGTTTGAAATCAGGAGTAGTCATAGTTACGGCTTCGGTTAAACCCTTTAAAAAGGTGGTAGTCGGTTCATGCATCGTTGATGGTAATAAGTTGATGACTGAAGGTAACGTTTTCTGTTCAATAATAGTGGCCTTTGTTTTATGTATTAAACTAGAATTTCTTCTGAACGCTTTACCATTTTCTGTTTTTAAAATGGCTGACTTGGATTTTCTGAATTCTTCATCACCTCAGCTCCTCTCCAATTTCTGTGTGATATTCGAAATCTTACTCTATCACCTTCCTGTAAAACTTCCGGTGGCTTTGCACCATAATTCGAATACTCTTTGTTTTTCTCTTAACTATTTCCATTCTTGTTCCATCTTCCATAATTTTAGGTTTTAAATTTTCTTTAGGAGTTGGTAGTAGTGTTTTGGTTATTCTACTAATAGTCTTGGATTGGGAGAACCTAGGGTGTCCTTTCAAGGAATGTTTCTAAAGTTTCAAAGCGCTAATTGAATATCTGTGACATCCATCATCCATTTTTAGAGTATTTTTAGTTATTTGGACTCCTCTTGGGTGCCTCGGGCTTGATGTGAACGTTGAAAGCCCCCATTTTGTTTGGAAGTCTTGAAACTTACGAGACACTAATTGCTAACCAACTAACATAGTTTCTAAAATTTCTGGTACACCTTTGTTTGAAATGTTTAATAACTTCACTAGACGTTTTGTTAATAAACCCTTAAAATCCACGTAACCGGAATAACTATCACAAATCAATAAATGCGCTTTGTCCTGGTACTTTCTACAATTTGCCACGAGTATATGTACGTGTTTGGTCACTATAATAAATAGTTTCTTTGTCGTTAGCCGGTTGTGTTTTTTGGCATGCACTACAACGTTCCACAAATTCACTTATTATATGTCGTTGTATTTCCTGAAGTAGAAACTGGTGCTGAAACTTCACCACGACCATCCACGGAGGTTTAAGGTCGTTGTGAAGTAGAAACTTGTGCTGAAACTTCACCACGACCATCCACGGAGGTGGAAGGTTGTGGTGAAGTAGAAACTGGTGCTGAAACTTCACCACGACCATCCACGAAGATGGAAGGTCGTATTGAAGTAGGAACTGGTGCTGAAGTAGAAGCTGGTGCGGAAACACGACCATCCACGGAGGTGGTTTCAGTAGGAACTGGTGCTGAAACTTCAGCAGGACGTTCCACGGAAGGGGAAGGTCGTGCTGAAGTTTCAGCCATCGAGGCCATTTCAGGTGTACGCTTTCTCGTGCGTATACTCAAGATCGCCTCGTGGACACTCAGTATCTTAAACAGGACCCCCACCTTCCGATACAAGATAGTCTTACTTTGTATTCTGCTTGCCTCAGGAAATGTAAAATGATTTCACACGTTTTGAGAAATTCGGTTCTACGGTGGAAATCGAGAAATGACACATTTTCCAGAGTTCCCTACGAGGGATTTGGGGGTGTCTACTATCTGTGGTGTGTTTATGTTTATGTTTATTAACAAGACGTCTAGTGAAGTTATTAAACATTTCAGACAAAGGTGTACCAGAAATTTTAGAAACTATGTTAGTTAGTTAGCAATTAGTGTCCCGTAAGTTTCAAGACTTCCAAACAAAATGGGTCTTTCAACATTCACATCAAGCCCGAGGCACCCAAGAGGAGTCCAAATAACTAAAAATACTCTAAAAATGGATGTCACAGATATTCAATTAGCGCTTTGAAACTTTAGAAACATTCCTTGAAAGGACACCATAGGTTCTCCCAATCCAAGACCATTTGTAGAATAACCAAAACACTACTACCAACTCCTAAAGAAAATTTAAAACCTAAAATTATGGAAGATGGAACAAGAATGGAAATAGTCAAGAGAAAAACAAAGCAGTATTCGAATTATGGTGCAAAGCCACCGGAAGTTTTACAGGAAGGAAGGAAGGTGATAGAGTAAGATTTCGAATATCACACAGAAATTGGAGAGGAGCTGAGGTGATGAAGAATACAGAAAATCCAAGTCAGCCATTTTAAAAACAGAAAATGGTAAAGCGTTCAGAAGAAATTCTAGTTTAATACATAAAACAAAGGCCACTATTATTGAACAGAAAACGTTACCTTCAGTCATCAACTTATTACCATCAACGATGCATGAACCGACTACCACCTTTTTAAAGGGTTTAACCGAAGCCGTAACTATGACTACTCCTGATTTCAAACCAGAAATACCAACCGATCAAGCTACTAGATATGGAAGACTAATTAAACCAGTGAAGCGTTCGTTCACCGAACGAATAAATTAGAAATATTCATTGGGGGTATGCCGAACTGATCAAATAATATAATTCCAAGACAATTCTGTGGACCTAGAATTTCTAATAGAGTTGGTGCAATGGTACAAGCATTTGTATAATTTAAAACATCGAGATTTTGAAAGTAATAATATAAAGGTCCAGTCTTGGGAAGAGATCGCAGAAATAATGCACGCAACTGGCAAGTGCCCATAAATTGTGTGTATTTTGCTATACTAGAAGATCATATTTTAATGGATGATTGTAAACGACTTTGGAAAAATTTAAGGGACAGATTTGTAAGAGAGAAAAGAGAGAAGCCTTCAGGTTCTGGAGCTTCCGAAACCCAATGGGAATATTTTAACAAAATGCTATTCTACGAAAATTATTCAAAACCAAAAAAATAAGATAGATGCCCCTATATGTGTTTCAAATATCTTAATTATATTAAAGTTTCCCTACCATTACCGTTGGTGGGGAAACTCTGCAAAATGTGTCATTTCTCGATTTCCACCGTAGAACCGAATTTCCCAAAACGTGTGAAATCATTTTACATTTCCTGAGGCAAGCAGAATACAAAGTAAGACTATCTTGTATCGGAAGGTGGGGGTCCTGTTTAAGATACTGAGTGTCCACGAGGCGATTTTGAGTATACGCACGAGAAAGCGTACAACTGAAATCGCCTCGAGGGCTGAAACTTCAGCACGACCTTCCCCTTCCGTGGAACGTCCTGCTGAAGTTTCAGCACCAGTTCCTACTGAAACCACCTCCGTGGATGGTCGTGGTGAAGTTTCCGCATCAGTTTCTACTTCAGCACCAGTTCCTACTTCAATACGACCTTCCACCTTCGTGGATGGTCGTGGTGAAGTTTCAGCACCAGTTTCTACTTCACCACAACCTTCCACCTCCGTGGATGGTCGTGGTGAAGTTTCAGCACAAGTTTCTACTTCACAACGACCTTAAACCTCCGTGGATGGTCGTGGTGAAGTTTCAGCACCAGTTTCTACTTCAGGAAATACAACGACATATAATAAGTGAATTTGTGGAACGTTGTAGTGCATGCCAAAAAACACAACCGGCTAACGACAAAGAAACTATTTATTATAGTGACCAAACACATACATATACTCGTGGCAAATTGTAGAAAGTACCACGACAAAGCGCATTTATTGATTTGTGATAGTTATTCCGGTTACGTGGATTTTAAGGGTTTATTAACAAAACGTCTAGTGAAGTCATTAAACATTTCAAACAAAGGTGTACCAGAAATTTTAGAAACTATGTTAGTTGGTTAGCAATTAGTGTCTCGTAAGTTTCAAGACTTCCAAACAAAATGGGGCTTTCAACGTTCACATCAAGCCCGAGGCACCCAAGAGGAGTCCAAATAACTAAAAATACTCTAAAAATGGATGATGGATGTCACAGATATTCAATTAGCGCTTTGAAACTTTAGAAACATTCCTTGAAAGGACACCTTAGGTTCTCCCAATCCAAGACTATTAGTAGAATAACCAAAACACTACTACCAACTCCTAAAGAAAATTTAAAACCTAAAATTATGGAAGATGGAACAAGAATGGAAATAGTTAAGAGAAAAACAAAGAGTATTCGAATTATGGTGCAAAGCCACCGGAAGTTTTACAGGAAGGTGATAGAGTAAGATTTCGAATATCACACAGAAATTGGAGAGGAGCTGAGGTGATGAAGAATTCAGAAAATCCAAGTCAGCCATTTTAAAAACAGAAAATGGTAAAGCGTTCAGAAGAAATTCTAGTTTAATACATAAAACAAAGGCCACTATTATTGAACAGAAAACGTTACCTTCAGTCATCAACTTATTACCATCAACGATGCATGAACCGACTACCACCTTTTTAAAGGGTTTAACCGAAGCCGTAACTATGACTACTCCTGATTTCAAACCAGAAATACCAACCGTTCAAGCTACTAGATATGGAAGACTAATTAAACCAGTGAAACGTTCGTTCACCGAACGAATAAATTAGAAATATTCATTGGGGGTATGCAATGAACTGATCAAATAATATAATTCCAAGATAATTCTGTGGACCTAGAATTTCTAATAGAGTTGGTGCAATGGTACAAGCATTTGTATAATTTAAAACATCGGGATTTTGAAAGTAATAATATAAAGGTCCAGTCTTGGGAAGAGATCGCAGAAATAATGCACGCAACTGGCAAGTGCCCATAAATTGTGTGTATTTTGCTATACTAGAAGATCATATTTTAATGGATAATTGTAAACGACTTTGGAAAAATTTAAGGGACAGATTTGTAAGAGAGAAAAGAGAGAAGCCTTCAGGTTCTGGAGCTTCCGAAACCCAATGGGAATATTTTAACAAAATGCTATTCGACGAAAATTATTCAAAACCAAAAAAATAAGGTAGATGTACCTATATGTGTTTCAAATATCTTAATTATATTAAAGTTTCCCTACCATTACCGTTGGTGGGGAAACTCTGGAAAATCTGTCATTTCTCGATTTCCACCGTAGAACCGAATTTCCCAAAACGTGAGTTATGTCAGCCATCTCGCTGACATCTGCAAGAAACCGGACACCGACGCTTAGATAAGGACATGTTAACACAATTTTATTACCAATGTTTTTTATTCAGTTACATTTTTTGTTGTAAGAGCAACATGCAATAATAAAATTTAATTCATTTTGTGTGTAACGAGAATTGTTTTTAAAAATCTTCTTATAAGGGCTAGTATCTTATCTGGCGCAGTCTCGTGGATGGTGAATTTGAAGGGTAGTTTGAGTGAATATCAAACGTGTACTAGTGAACAAAAATCGTCCCTACGAGCCCCATCTGTTCTATAGGGAATTCACAAATTTGAACCAACAACCCCAAAGCCCGAAGAAGGAAACAAGAAGTTATACACCACTGGTAGAGGACAATCATCGCCAAAACCAGCTGTAAGTCCTGGGGGAAGAACGAATCTTTGGAACCTAAAGGCAGTAGTGTTAAGAAATTATTTTATAAGAAAAAGATGCTTCACGCCATCACAGGATTAATGTAAGTGCTCATTTTCCTTTAATTCCCATTTTTCTTTGCATTCATAAAATATTATTATAGTACAGTGCGTGTAGTTGTAATTTTCGACATATACGTAAGTTCTAATAATTTATGTCCGATTTAGATATTTGCGATTTAGTGAATCAAATAAATAATTTAAGTGTAGGCAGTAATACAGCACAAAGTCAAATTAATTCTATAATGCTGGATCGTGAAGAAGCACCGGGACAAGCACCTATACCGGCGGCACCATTACCAGTAAATTATCAACTCTTAAAACTCTATGTAGACACTGTTCCAAATTACGACGGCAACCCACACACGTTGGGAATATTTATTGATAATTGTGAAAATTTGCTTACTACCTTTTTCGATCCTAATAACCAACCTATTAACAATTTCGTTTTGCGAGCTATTATTGGCAAACTAACGGGTAGAGCTCTTAGTTTAATAGGGTCTCGAACTGAATTAAGGTCATGGACAGAAATAAAAACTGCTTTAACTCGTAGTTTTGGAGACCAACGCGACATTGATTGTTTAGTTCAGGATCTGATCGTTTTGCGTCCACAAAAAAATGAAACACCTTACAACTTTGGTATGAGATGTCAAGATGCTAGGAGTTTAATTATTTCAAAATTAAATAGTCTAGTAATGACAACAACCGAAAAAACTGTTAGATTAAAAAATTACGATGAATTAGCATTAAGAACTTTTATTAAGGGCCTCTCCGGTCAAGTTCAAAGTAACGTACATTTACGCTGTCCGGATAATTTAGAAAAAGCTTTGTAATTGAAGAAGAAAATTTTCTATATTCGCAACAAAGATCAAACACACTAAATACTCAAAATTCATTTAGGCCTTTAGAGCGTTTAGCCCCTTTTCGACCAAACAATACTTTTCAAAATCAGCACAGACCTCCTTTAAATTTTGGCACGTACAACTTCCAACCAACGCCCAGTTTTCCACAATTGCAAGCTCCTCGACCAAATTTTATGCACCCTCAACAAAATTTCACTCGCAATTTCTACGCCCAACCAAATTGGCGTCCAAACAATAATTTTTCAATACAAAGGCAACCATTCTTACTACAAAGACCAAGCCAATTCGCCACAAATCAAAGACCTCAAAATTTTAATCAAAACTTTAATCAAAATTTTAATCGAAATTTAAATCAACCATTTAATGCCCCATCTCAAAGAATCAATAATAATTTTAAACCAGAACCGATGGACACTTCATCCGGCAATTCTCGAATCCCTCCAAACCCAAATTTTTCTCACAATGCACTTTTTACACAAAAAATAAACGAGGGTGACCAATTCGAAAACTCTTTTGAATATCATGCAAATTTCGTCGATGACCATTACTATGAGAATCCCCAAGTTCCTTTGAACACGGGCTATTCAGACTACTCTGCTGGAAATCCACAATACCCAATGGGAGCTGCTTGCAATGAATATCCATACGGAGAACAATTCGGTAATTTTGATGTTCAAGAACCTGACTATACGTCATTCGAGCAAAATCAAAGTCAAATCGAAGCTCAAAACTCTTGCGATGCAAATTTTCAACAGGGTACGAGTATACACAACCAGACATAATACAGTTAAATTTTACTAAGGCCAACTTACCATATATTTTTATTCCCCAATTAAACGCAAATTTTCTTATTGACACAGGCAGTACCAAAAGTTTAATAGACCCGGAACTAGCATACAAATTTTACAGAAAATTTATTTATAAAGAAAAATTCAATATTCAAACGGCTCATAACATTAGCTACCATGACGAGGTAATAACTATACTAGTTTTTAAAATTTTCAACGTAAAAGAATCACATAAATTTTATCTTTTCAAATTCAGTCAAAAATATGACGGACTAATAGGAATCGATTTACTAAAACAATTAAATGCTAATATAAATGTCACAACTCGACTTCTGACAACACCGAATGCAACCATTTCAATAATTTTTGAACCCGAAGAAAATACACAAAAAATTAACAATGTCCCGATTTACCATATCATTACTATACAACCCCGAGTCGAACAAGTAGTTAAATTACCAGTGAAACAAAAAAACGGTATAGGAATTTTAAACTATACAAAATTTGATAACGGAGTCGAGATGCCGAAAGCATTAGTAAAAGTAATAGACAATTTCGCCTTTAACAACAATCACGAATATTAACGAAATTCCAGTAAACGTAGAAATATCTAAACCATTCGACATTGAACCTCTAAATTTACTCGAAATTAACTTTATTGAAAAAATGGATGTTGACAATCCTCTTGATCGACAAGAAGAAAACACCTTAAAACAAAATCTCAAAAACCATTATTCTAGACCATTGTAATGCGGAAGAGAAAGACGCGATTCGCAAACTTTGTCTAGAATATAAAGACATTTTCTTTTGCGAGGGCATACCATTAAGTTTTACTAACCAAATTACGCATAAAATAAACCTAAAAGATAAATCGCCTATTTTCACAAAATCATACCGTTATCCCGAAATTCATAAAAGCGAGGTAAAAGCGCAAATTGCGACGATGTTAGATCAAGGCATTATACAACATAGTACTTCCCCGTGGTCCAGTCCAATATGGATCGTACCGAAAAAGCTAGATGCTTCCGGACGTAAAAAATGGCGACTTGTCATTGATTACCGGAAACTAAACGAGCAGACTATCGACGACAAGTACCCACTTCCTAACATTACGGAAGTTCTAGATAAGTTGGGAAAAGCAAATTACTTTTCTACCCTTGATTTGGCCAGCGGGTTTCATCAAATTGAGGTGGACCCAAACGATATACAGAAAACCGCGTTTTCCACCGAAGGTGGACACTATGAATTTAAGCGAATGCCGTTTGGGCTTAAAAACGCCCCTGCGACGTTCCAAAGGGTAATGGATAATGTATTGAGGGGGCTACAAAACGAAACCTGTCTTGTCTACCTTGACGACATCATTATTTTTAGCACCTCATTACAAGAACACGTAGAACGTTTAAGATCCGTATTTGACCGGCTAAGGAATAGTAATTTTAAAATTCAGCTCGATAAATCCGAGTTTTTACAGAAATCGGTACAATATCTAGGTCATGTGATAACTCCAACAGGTGTAAAACCAAATCCTGATAAAATTATTGCAATAAAGAAATTTCCTGTCCCTAAGACACAAAAAGACATAAAAAGCTTTTTAGGACTTTTAGGTTATTACAGACGCTTTATACGTGACTTTGACAAATTACAAAACCCATGACGAAATGTTTGAAAAAGAATGCAAAAATAATACATGATAAAGAATTTTTAGAATGCTTCAAAATTTGCAAAGACATACTAACTAATGACCCGGTTTTACAGTATCCAAACTTCAAAAAACAGTTTATTCTTACAACCGATGCTAGCAATGTGGCATTGGGGGCGGTTTTATCTCAAGGGAACCCACCCCATGATAAACCGATTTGCTTACGCTTCGCGGACTTTGAACGAAACGGAACAAAGGTACAGTACGGTAGAGAAAGAACTACTGGCCATAGTATGGGCATGTAAATACTTCAGACCTTACCTATTTGGCAGACGATTCACAATTTACACCGACCATCGCCCACTATTTTGGCTTTTTAAAGAGCCAAACTCAAAATTAGTACGTTGGCGTCTCAAATTGGAGGAATTTGACTATAATATCGTTTATAAGAAAGGTAAATTAAACACCAACGCCGACGCGCTTTCACGTGTGACGATTAATGCATTGGAAAATGAATCCGTAATAAATAACCCCGGCGAAGTTAACGACGACATCCTCGATTACTTAAGGTCACTTGCTGAAGACCCCGTTGAAAACCAACCAAACCAAAATTCAGAATCTGATGCACCCCAAATCATTCAAGATATACAATTACGGCCACCGGACAACGAAACTTTAAATACACCACGTTCTTGCAGCAACGAAACCGTAAACAAAGCTATTCCAATCCTAGATGAAATTATTAATAACAAACATAACCAAATAATAATTAAACCGAACGTTCATAACCGACTCGAAGTCTCCAACAATGACTTTAACAATCTAAAAATATTAGAAGTAAAAATTCCTAAGTCAAATGAACAACTTGTATTTGAATTTCTCAGAGATTATACTACTTCGGAGAAACCGTTTTATTTATATTTTACCACGACGGGCACTATTCAATCTTTAACAAAGTATATATGGATAAATTCCATGCAAAAGGCTTAAAACTCATCAAATGTAATCAATTGATAAACTCAATACGAGAGAAAGACGAACGCCTAATGCTAATCACGCAGCAGCGTGAGGGTAAAAGTAATCACAGAGGAATTCAAGAAACGTTAGAAAAACTGAAACGAAATTATTTTTGGCCGAACATGAAAACCGACGTTACTGACTACATTAATAACTGCACAACCTGTCAAACAGCGAAATACTCGCGACACCCAGCTTATGTACCCCTAGTTATTACAGAAACCCCCACAAAACCCTTTGAAATAATCCATATAGACACTTTTAAATTTGACAACCAAATCTACTTAACAATCTTAGACAAATTTTCAAAATTAGGTCAAGCCATTCAAATTAAAGGTACATCAGCTATCGAAACTTGTAATGCGCTGACGGAATTTTTCAGCTATTACGGAACACCAACCCAAATTGTCATGGACCCAGGAACCGAGTTCAATAACGAATCTATCAAAGAACTTTTGAAATCACATAAAATACAAATTCATTTCACCACTCCCAAACATTGCGAGTCCAAAGCTCCAATTGAACGCTTTCACTCTACTCTTCTTGAACACCTGAGACTCTTAAGAGACAAACATAAAGACGACCCCCATTTAATAAAATATGCCATTATCGCTTATAACAGTTCAATTCACTCAGCAACAGATTTTACACCATACGAACTAGTATTAGGTCACACACATTCCCGTGACCCTTCCGAATTATTAAATAGAACATTTTATTCGGACTACGTGCATAACCATAACGAAAAGTTAAATTCGGTTTATAAAGATATATTCGATAAATCAATTAAATCAAAGAGAAAGGTTATCGAAACAAGAAATACGGAGGGTCCTGAGCAATATAACTTTAAACTCAATCAAACAGTATTTAAATCTTGTAAAAAACGAAATAAAAATGAAAACAAATTTAAAGGTCCTTACAAATTAATAGAGTTCCTAGAAAATAATAAAGTTAAGATAAAAAATTGTAAAAACAATAAAACTGAGGTAATACATTTGAAAGAACTTAAAAAACCTCCTGTTGTTACAGAGTCATCCTCGGCGCCGCCGCAACAATAACAAATAATCCTAAATTCCATCACCTAATCGACAACCCAGGCCTACTACCTGTGAAGTTAGGTAACGCTCAAAATAAAATCGACCACTGGACATTCATACAAATATACGACATTTCTAATATTACGAAAGAATTTGAATTAATTCAAAATGAATACATGAGAATTAAAAACATAATCAAAATATCGACCAATAATACTACTAGCTACATGAGAGGGTATTATAACTCCTATCATCTCATTGACACACTTAAAAATAAAATATTAACTCAAATCAAACAATTAAACCCATTATTCTCAAGAACTAAAAGAGGCTTAATAAATGGTCTCGGTTCAATAGTAAAAGCCATCAGTGGCAATTTAGATCAAAACGATGCAGAACGATACGATCGAGCTATAAAAACATTGTCAAATAACCAAATAAAAACAAAATCCTTAATAAAAGAACAAATCACTTTGCTCCAAACATCAATTTTAAAATTCAAACAGAGTACTGAACTTCTTGGCCGAAACCAACAAATCTTAAGCTCTCACATAACCCAATTAGAACGAGCATCACGAGCCACGCAACACTTAAATACAGAAACTCACGATTATATATTACTTCAAAGTTTCATGTCCCAATTTATTACCACCTTTCAAATAACATACGATATATTAGAGAGAATAGAGGTAGCAATCACTTTTTCGAAATTAAATACCTTTCATAATTCGATAACAGAACCAAATGATTTACTCTCAGAAATTTTAACGATTAAAGAAAATCTGAACAAAAACAAATTACCGTTCAAACCTATTTTAGAAAACATTTTATTATTCGAAAAAACGATGAACATCAAAAGTTATAACAAAGAGAGCCAAATAGTATTCATTCTAGAAATCCCCATCGCGGACGTTGAAAATTACAATTATTACCACTTATATTCCCTACCTATCCCAGCATCACACTCATTCAAAGTAATAATATCTCACTCCAAATACCTCCTACTCAATGAGCAAACTTACGCATTCTCTGATGTCAAATGCCAAGAAGTCACGCCCGAAGAATTCCTTTGTGAAGAGGGTAACATCGCAAAAATTCAAGATGATGTCCCATGCGAGGTCCAACTTCTAAGATAATCTAAAGATGCGATGAAATGCCAATATACGCCAGTAACATTAACCAACACCAAAATCCAGAAGACAGAAGAAAATAAATGGATTATCGTTACCCCCGGAAGTGTAGTAGCCCACCAAATATGGGAAAATAACAAAGACAATATTCCACTCAACGGGAGTTACGTGATTGAACTTAACAACCAGTGCGAAGTGCAAATACAAGACACGATAATAAAAACTTTTCAAAACTTAAAACCTAATTTTAAACATATCAAATTGCCAAACATACAAGTTTCTAAAGACCTTGTGAGAGACAGTAATCTCGATCTAAAACCCTTAGAGATCAGAACGATTGATTTAGATGATATAAAAAGAGTGTATAGTGCTCTAAACGATCAAAAAATAAAAATGACTACAGACAACGAATCACCAATACATTTTCACAAAACCAGTTTTTATACGATTCTATTATATGTCTCATTAATCATTACAACTCTTTATATAGTATATCGCAAATATTTCCGGAAGATCCGATCCAATGAGCCTACGAACCACCCTGCAGCAGAGCTACGAGTCCAGGGCCCCAGCAACCTACAATTATCGAACTCTGGTACAACCCCATAGTTCTCACAAGGGATGGAGGAGTTATGTCAGCCATCTCGCTGACATCTGCAAGAAACCGGACACCGACGCTTAGATAAGGACATGTTAGCACAATTTTATTACCAATGTTCTTTATTCAGTTACATTTTATTCGTTGTAAGAGCAACATGCAATAATAAAATTTAATTCATTTTGTGTGTAAGGAAAATTGTTTTTAAAAATCTTCTTATAAGGGCTAGTATCTTATCTCGTGTGAAATCATTTTACATTTCCTGAGGCAAGCAGAATACAAAGTAAGACTATCTTGTATCGGAAGGTGGGGGTCCTGTTTAAGATACTGAGTGTCCACGAGGCGATTTTGAATATACGCACGAGAAAGCGTACACCTGAAATCGCCTCGAGGGCTGAAACTCCAGCACGACCTTCCCCTTCCGTGGAACGTCCTGCTGAAGTTTCAGCACCAGTTCCTACTGAAACCACCTCCGTGGATGGTCGTGGTGAAGTTTCCGCACCAGTTTCTACTTCAGCACCAGTTCCTACTTCAATACGACCTTCCACCTTCGTGGATGGTCGTGGTGAAGTTTCAGCACCAGTTTCTACTTCACCACAACCTTCCACCTCCGTGGATGGTCGTGGTGAAGTTTCAGCACAAGTTTCTACTTCACAACGACCTTAAACCTCCGTGGATGGTCGTGGTGAAGTTTCAGCACCAGTTTCTACTTCAGGAAATACAACGACATATAATAAGTGAATTTGTGGAACGTTGTAGTGCATGCCAAAAAACACAACCGGCTAACGACAAAGAAACTATTTATTATAGTGACCAAACACATACATATACTCGAGGCAAATTGGTTACGTGGATTAACTAAAACGTCTAGTGAAGTTATTAAACATTTCAAACAAAGGTGTACCAGAAATTTTAGAAACTGTGTTAGTTAATTAGCAATTAGTTTCTCGTAAGTTTCAAGACTTTCAAGCAAAATGGGGCTTTCAACATTCACTTCAAGCCCGCGGCACCCAAGAGGACTCCAAATAACTAAAAATACTTTAAAAAATGCATGATGGATGTCACAGATATTCAATTAGCACTTTGAAACTTTAGAAACATTCCTCGAAAAGACACCCCAGGTTCTCCCAATCCAAGACTATTAGTAGAATAACCAAAACACTACTACCAACTCTTAAAGAAAATTTAAAACCTAAAATTATGGAAGATGGAACAAGAATGAAAATAGTTAAGAGAAAAACAAAGAGTATTCGAATTATGGTGCAAGACCACCGGAAGTTTTACAGGAAGGAAGGAAGGTGATAGAGTAAGATTTCGAATATCACACAGAAATTGGAGAGGAGCTGAGGTGATGAAGAATACAGAAAATCCAAGTCAGCCATTTTAAAAACAGAAAATGGTAAAGCGTTCAGAAGAAATTCTACATAAAACAAAGGCCACTATTATTGAACAGAAAACGTTACCTTCAGTCATCAACTTATTACCATCAACGATGCATGAACCGACTACCACCTTTTTAAAGGGTTTAACCGAAGCCGTAACTATGACTACTCCTGATTTCAAACCAGAAATACCAACCGTTCAAGCTACTAGATATGGAAGACTAATTAAACCAGTGAAGCGTTCGTTCACCGAATGAATAAATTAGAAATATTCATTGAAGGTATGCCGAACTGATCAAATAATATAATTTCAAGATAATTCTGTAGACCTAGAATTTCTAATAGAGTTGGTGCAATGGTACAAGCATTTGTATAATTTAAAACATCGGGATTTTGAAAGTAATAATATAAAGGTACAGTCTTGGGAAGAGATCGCAGAAATAATGCACGCAACTGGCAAGTGCCCATAAATTATGTGTATTTTGCTATACTAAAAGCTCATATTTTAATGGATGATTGTAAACGACTTTAGAAAAATTTAAGGGACAGATTTGCAAGAGAGAAAAGAGAGAAGCCTTCAGGTTCTGGAGCTTCCGAAACCCAATGGGAATATTTTAACAAAATGCTATTCTACGAAAATTATTCAAAACCAAAAAAATAAGATAGATGTACCTATATGTGTTTCAAATATCTTAATTATATTAAAGTTTCCCTACCATTACCGTTGGTGGGGAAACTCTGGAAAATGTGTCATTTCTCGATTTCCACCGTAGAACCGAATTTCCCAAAACGTGTGAAATCATTTTACATTTCCTTAGGCAAGCAGAATACAAAGTAAGACTATCCTGTAGCGGAAGGTGGGGGTCCTGTTTAAGATACTGAGTGTCCACGAGGCGATTTTGAGTATACGCACGAGAAAACGTACACCTGAAATCGCCTCGAGGGCTGAAACTTCACCACGACCTTCCCCTTCCGTGGAACGTCCTGCTGAAGTTTCAGCACCAGTTCCTACTGAAACCACCTCCGTGGATGGTCGTGGTGAAGTTTCCGCACCTGTTTCTACTTCAGCACCAGTTCCTACTTCAATAAGACCTCCCACCTTCGTGGATGGTCGTGGTGAAGTTTCAGCACAAGTTTCTACTTCACAACGACCTTAAACCTCCGTGGATGGTCGTGGTGAAGTTTCAGCACCAGTTTCTACTTCAGGAAATACAACGACATATAATAAGTGAATTTGTGGAACGTTGTAGTGCGTGCCAAAAAACACAACTCGGTAACGACAAAGAAACTATTTATTATGGTGAACAAACACATACATATACTCGTGGCAAATTGTAGCAAGTACCACGACAAAGCGCATTTATTGATTTGTGATAGTTATTCCGGTTACGTGGATTTTAAGGGTTTATTAACAAAACGTCTAGTGAAGTTATTAAACATTTCAAACAAAGGTGTACCAGAAATTTTAGAAACTATGTTAGTTAGTTAGCAATTAGTGTCTCGTAAGTTTCAAGACTTCCAAACAAAATGGGGCTTTCAACAATCACATCAAGCCCGAGGCACCCAAGAGGAGTCCAAATAACTAAAAATACTCTAAAAATGGACGATGGATGTCACAGATATTCAATTAGCGCTTTGAAACTTTAGAAACATTCCTTGAAAGGACACCCTAGGTTCTCCCAATCCAAGACTATTAGTAGAATAACCAAAACACTACTACCAACTACTAAAGAAAATTTAAAACCTAAAATTATGGAAGATGGAACAAGAATGGAAATAGTTAAGAGAAAAACAAAGAGTATTCGAATTATGGTGCAAAGCCACCTGAAGTTTTACAGGAAAGTGATAGAGTAAGATTTCGAATATCACACAGAAATTGGAGAGGAGCTGAGGTGATGAAGAATACAGAAAATCCAAGTCAGCCATTTTAAAAACAGAAAATGGTAAAGCGTTCAGAAGAAATTCTAGTTTAATACATAAAACAAAGGCCACTATTATTGAACAGAAAACGTTACCTTCAGTCATCAACTTATTACCATCAACGATGCATGAACCGACTACCACCTTTTTAAAGGGTTTAACCGAAGCCGTAACTATGACTACTCAGCAGAATACAAAGTAAGACTATCTTGTATCCGAAGGTGGGGGTCCTGTTTAAGATACTGAGTGTCCACGAGGCGATTTTGAGTATACGCACGAGAAAGCGTCGAGGGCTGAAACTTCAGCACGACCTTCCCCTTCCGTGGAACGTCCTGCTGAAGTTTCAGCATCAGTTCCTACTGAAACCACCTCCGTGGATGGTCGTGGTGAAGTTTCCGCACCAGTTTCTACTTCAGCACCAGTTTCTACTTCAATACGACCTTCCACCTTCGTGGATGGTCGCGGTGAAGTTTCAGCACCAGTTTCTACTTCACCACAACCTTCCACCTCCGTGGATGGTCGTGGTGAAGTTTCAGCACAAGTTTCTACTTCACAACGTGCCTCGGGCTTGATGTGAATGTTGAAAGCCCCATTTTGTTTGAAAGTCTTGAAACTTACGAGACACTAATTGCTAACTAACTAACATAGTTTCTAAAATTTCTGGTACACCTTTGTTTGAAATGTTTAATAACTTCACTAGACGTTTTGTTAATAAACCCTTAAAATCCACGTAACCGGAATATCTATCACAAATCAATAAATGCGCTTTGTCGTGGTACTTGCTACAATTTGCCACGAGTATATGTATGTGTTTGGTCACTATAATAAATAGTTTCTTTGTCGTTAGCCGGTCGTGTTTTTTGGCATGCACTACAACGTTCCACAAATTCACTTATTATATGTCGTTGTATTTCCTGAAGTAGAAACTGATGCTGAAACTTCACCACGACCATCCACGGAGGTTTAAGGTCGTTGTGAAGTAGAAACTTGTGCTGAAACTTTACCACGACCATCCACGGAGGTGGAAGGTTGTGGTGAAGTAGAAACTGGTGCTGAAACTTCACCACGACCATTCACGAAGGTGGAAGGTCGTATTGAAGTAGGAACTGGTGCTGAAGTAGAAACTGGTGCGGAAACTTCACCACGACCATCCACGGAGGTGGTTTCAGTAGGAACTGGTGCTGAAACTTCAGCAGGACGTTCCACGAAAGGGGAAGATCGTGCTGAAGTTTCAGCCCTCGAGGCGATTTCAGGTGTACGCTTTCTAGTGCGTATACTCAAAATCGCCTCGTGGACACTCAGTATCTTAAACAGGACCCCCACCTTCCGATACAAGATAGTCTTACTTTGTATTCTGCTTGCCTCAGGAAATGTAAAATGATTTCACACGTTTTGGGAAATTCGATTCTACGGTGGAAATCGAGAAATGACACATTTTCCAGAGTTTCCCCACCAACGGTAATGGTAGGGAAAATTTAATATAATTAAGATATTTGAAACACATATAGGTACATCTATCTTATTTTTTTGGTTTTGAATAATTTTCGTAGAATAGCATTTTGTTAAAATATTCCCATTGGGTTTCGGAAGCTCCAGAACCTGAAGGCTTCTCTCTTTTCTCTCTTACAAATCTGTCCCTTAAATTTTTCCAAAGTCGTTTACAATTATCCATTAAAATATGATCTTCTAGTATAGCAAAATACACACAATTTATGGGCACTTGCCAGTTGCGTGCATTATTTCTGCGATCTCTTCCCAAGACTGGACCTTTATATTATTACTTTCAAAATCCCGATGTTTTAAATTATACAAATGCTTGTACCATTGCACCAACTCTATTAGAAATTCTAGGTCCACAGAATTATTTTGGAATTATATTATTTGATCATTCATTGCATACCCCCAATGAATATTTCTAATTTATTCGTTCGGTGAACGAACGCTTCACTGGTTTAATTAGTCTTCCATATCTAGTAGCTTGAACGGTTGGTATTTCTGGTTTGAAATCAGGAGTAGTCACAGTTACGGCTTCGGTTAAACCCTTTAAAAAGGTGGTAGTCGGTTCTTGCATCGTTGATGGCAATAAGTTGATGACTGAAGGTAACGTTTTCTGTTCAATAATAGTGGCCTTTGTTTTATGTATTAAACTTGAATTTCTTCTGAAAGCTTTACCATTTTCTGATTTTAAAATGGCAGACTTGGATTTTCTGTATTCTTCATCACCTCAGCTCCTCTCCAATTTCTGTGTGATATTCGAAATCTTACTCTGTCACCTTCCTGTAAAACTTCCGGTGGCTTTGCACCATAATTCGAATACTCTTTGTTTTTCTCTTAACTATTTCCATTCTTGTTCCATCTTCCATAATTTTAGGTTTTAAATTTTCTTTAGGAGTTGGTAGTAGTGTTTTGGTTATTCTACTAATAGTCTTGGATTGGGAGAACCTAGGGTGTCCTTTCAAGGAATGTTTCTAAAGTTTCAAAGCGCTAATTGAATATCTGTGACATCCATCATCCATTTTTAGAGTATTTTTAGTTATTTGGACTCCTCTTGGGTGCCTCGGGCTTGATGTGATTGTTGAAAGCCCCATTTTGTTTGGAAGTCTTGAAACTTACGAGACACTAATTGCTAACTAACTAACATAGTTTCTAAAATTTCTGGTACACCTTTGTTTGAAATGTTTAATAACTTCACTAGACGTTTTGTTAATAAACCCTTAAAATCCACGTAACCGGAATAACATAAACATAAACATAAACACACCACAGATAGTAGACAACCCCCAAATCCAAAGCCAAGGCTGTCCGGAAGGGGGTTACACATTCGGAAAAACGCAGACATACATCCACACCCCCCGATGTTGTCAATACCGGGGCTGGGGGTCGAACCCAGAGCGCGGTAGCGAGTCGATCAGCGTATTCGCCACTCAATACGCCTTAACCGATTGAGCTACCGTGCCGGAATAACTATCACAAATCAATAAATGCGCTTTGTCGTGGTACTTGCTACAATTTGCCACGAGTATTTGTATGTGTTTGGTCACTATAATAAATAGTTTCTTTGTCGTTAGCCGGTTGTGTTTTTTGGCATGCACTACAACGTTCCACAAATTCACTTATTATATGTCGTTGTATTTCCTGAAGTAGAAACTGGTGCTGAAACTTCACCACGACCATCCACGGAGGTGGAAGGTTGTGGTGAAGTAGAAACTGGTGCTGAAACTTCACCACGACCATCCACGGAGGTGGATGGTCGTGGTGAAGTTTCAGCACCAGTTTCTACTTCAGGAAATACAACGACATATAATAAGTGAATTTGTGGAACGATGTAGTGCATGCCAAAAAACACAACTGGCTAACGACAAAGAAACTATTTATTATAGTGACCAAACACATACATATACTCGTGGCAAATTGTAGCAAGTACCACGACAAAGCGCATTTATTGATTTGTGATAGTTATTCCGGTTACGTGGATTTTAAGGGTTTATTAACAAAACGTCTAGTGAAGTTATTAAACATTTCAAACATAGGTGTACCAGAAATTTTAGAAACTATGTTAGTTAGTTAGCAATTAGTGTCTCGTAACTTTCAAGACTTCCAAACAAAATGGGGCTTTCAACAATCACATCAAGCCCGAGGCACCCAAGAGTAGTCCAAATAACTAAAAATACTCTAAAAATGGATGATGGATGTCACAGATATTCAATTAGCGCTTTGAAACTTTAGAAACATTCCTTGAAAGGACACCCTAGGTTCTCCCAATCCAAGACTATTAGTAGAATAACCAAAACACTACTACCAACTCCTAAAGAAACTTTAAAACCTAAAATTATGGAAGATGGAACAAGAATGGAAATAGTTAAGAGAAAAACAAAGAGTATTCGAATTATGGTGCAAAGCCACCGAAAGTTCTACAGGAAGGTGATAGAGTAAGATTTCGAATATCACACAGAAATTGGAGAGGAGCTGAGGTGATGAAGAATACAGAAAATCCAAGTCAGCCATTTTAAAAACAGAAAATAGTAAAGCGTTCAGAAGAAATTCTAGTTTAATACATAAAACAAAGGCCACTATTATTGAACAGAAAACGTTACCTTCAGTCATCAACTTATTGCCATCAACGATGGATGAACCGACTACCACCTTTTTAAAGGGTTTAACCGAAGCCGTAACTATGACTACTTCCTGATTTCAAACCAGAAATACCAACCGTTCAAGCTACTAGTTATGGAAGACTAATTAAACCAGTGAAGCGTTCGTTCACCGAACGAATAAATTAGAAATATTCATTGGGGGTATGCAATGAATGATCAAATAATATAATTCCAAGATAATTCTGTGGACCTAGAATTTCTAGTAGAGTTGGTGCAATGGTACAAGCATTTGTATAATTTAAAACATCGGGATTTTGAAAGTAATAATATAAAGGTCCAGTCTTGGGAAGAGATCGCAGAAATAATGCACGCAACTGACAAGTGTCCATAAATTGTGTGTATTTTGCTATACTAGAAGATCATATTTTAATGGATGATTGTAAACGACTTTGGAAAAATTTAAGGGACAGATTTGTAAGAGAGAAAAGAGAGAAGCCTTCAGGTTCTGGAGCTTCCGAAACCCAATGGGAATATTTTAACAAAATGCTATTCTACGAAAATTATTCAAAACCAAAAAAATAAGATAGATGTACCTATATATGTTTCAAATATCTTAATTATATTAAACTTTCCCTACCATTACCGTTGGTGGGGAAACTCTGGAAAATGTGTCATTTCTCGATTTCCACCGTAGAACCGAATTTCCCAAAACGTGTGAAATCATTTTACATTTCCTGAGGCAAGCAAAATACAAAATAAGACTATCTTGCACCGGAAGGTGGGGGTCCTGTTTAAGATACTGAGTGTCCACGAGGCGATTTTGAGTATACGCATGAGAAAGCGTACACCTGAAATCGCCTCGAGGGCTGAAACTTCAGCACGACCTTCCCCTTCCGTGGAACGTCCTGCTGAAGTTTCAGCACCAGTTCCTACTGAAACCACCTCCGTGGATGGTCGTGGTGAAGTTTCCGCACCAGTTTCTACTTCAGCACCAGTTCCTACTTCAATACGACCTTCCACCTTCGTGGATGGTCGTGGTGAAGTTTCAGCACCAGTTTCTACTTCACCACAACCTTCCACCTCCGTGGATGGTCGTGGTGAAGTTTCAGCACAAGTTTCTACTTCACAACGACCTTAAACCTCCGTGGATGGTCGTGGTGAAGTTTCAGCACCAGTTTCTACTTCAGGAAATACAACGACATATAGTAAGTGAATTTGTGGAACGTTGTAGTGCATGCCAAAAAACACAACCGGCTAACGACAAAGAAACTATTTATTATAGTGACCAAACACATACATATACTCGTGGCAAATTGGTTACGTGGATTTTAAGGGGTTTATTAACTAAAACGTCTAGTGAAGTTATTAAACATTTCAAACAAAGGTGTACCAGAAATTTTAGAAACTGTGTTAGTTAATTAGAAATTAGTTTCTCGTAAGTTTCAAGACTTTCAACATTCACTTCAAGCCCGCGGCACCCAAGAGGACTCCAAATAACTAAAAATACTTTAAAAAATGCATGATGGATGTCACGATATTCAATTAGCACTTTGAAACTTTAGAAACATTCCTCGAAAAGACACCTTAGGTTCTCCCAATCCAAGACTATTAGTAGAATAACCAAAACACTACTACCAACTCCTAAAGAAAATTTAAAACCTAAAATTATGGAAGATGTTGAACAAGAATGAAAACAGTTAAGAGAAGAACAAAGAGTATTCGAATTATGGTGCAAAGCCACCGAAAGTTCTACAGGAAGGTGATAGAGTGAGATTTCAAATATCACACAGAAATTGGAGAGGAGCTGAGATGATGAAGAATATAGAAAATCCAAGATCAGCCATTCTAAAAACAGAAAATGGTAAAGCGTTCAGAAGAAATTCTAGTCTAATACATAAAACAAAGGCCACTCTTATTGAACAGAAAACGTTACCTTCAGTCATCAACTTATTGCCATCAACGATGCATGAACTGACTACCACCTTTTTAGAAAGTTTAACCGGAGCCGTAACTAAGACTACTCCTGATTTCAAACCAGAAATATCAACCGTTCAAGCTACTAGATATGGAAGACTAATTAAACCAGTGAAGCGTTCGTTCACCGAACGAATAAATTAGAAATATTCATTGGGGGTATGCAATGAATGATCAAATAATATAATTCCAAGATAATTCTGTGGACCTAGAATTTCTAGTAGAGTTGGTGCAATGGTACAAGCATTTGTATAATTTAAAACATCGGGATTTTGAAAGTAATAATATAAAGGTCCAGTCTTGGGAAGAGATCGCAGAAATAATGCACGCAACTGACAAGTGTCCATAAATTGTGTGTATTTTGCTATACTAGAAGATCATATTTTAATGGATGATTGTAAACGACTTTGGAAAAATTTAAGGGACAGATTTGTAAGAGAGAAAAGAGAGAAGCCTTCAGGTTCTGGAGCTTCCGAAACCCAATGGGAATATTTTAACAAAATGCTATTCTACGAAAATTATTCAAAACCAAAAAAATAAGATAGATGTACCTATATATGTTTCAAATATCTTAATTATATTAAACTTTCCCTACCATTACCGTTGGTGGGGAAACTCTGGAAAATGTGTCATTTCTCGATTTCCACCGTAGAACCGAATTTCCCAAAACGTGTGAAATCATTTTACATTTCCTGAGGCAAGCAAAATACAAAATAAGACTATCTTGCACCGGAAGGTGGGGGTCCTGTTTAAGATACTGAGTGTCCACGAGGCGATTTTGAGTATACGCATGAGAAAGCGTACACCTGAAATCGCCTCGAGGGCTGAAACTTCAGCACGACCTTCCCCTTCCGTGGAACGTCCTGCTGAAGTTTCAGCACCAGTTCCTACTGAAACCACCTCCGTGGATGGTCGTGGTGAAGTTTCCGCACCAGTTTCTACTTCAGCACCAGTTCCTACTTCAATACGACCTTCCACCTTCGTGGATGGTCGTGGTGAAGTTTCAGCACCAGTTTCTACTTCACCACAACCTTCCACCTCCGTGGATGGTCGTGGTGAAGTTTCAGCACAAGTTTCTACTTCACAACGACCTTAAACCTCCGTGGATGGTCGTGGTGAAGTTTCAGCACCAGTTTCTACTTCAGGAAATACAACGACATATAGTAAGTGAATTTGTGGAACGTTGTAGTGCATGCCAAAAAACACAACCGGCTAACGACAAAGAAACTATTTATTATAGTGACCAAACACATACATATACTCGTGGCAAATTGGTTACGTGGATTTTAAGGGGTTTATTAACTAAAACGTCTAGTGAAGTTATTAAACATTTCAAACAAAGGTGTACCAGAAATTTTAGAAACTGTGTTAGTTAATTAGAAATTAGTTTCTCGTAAGTTTCAAGACTTTCAACATTCACTTCAAGCCCGCGGCACCCAAGAGGACTCCAAATAACTAAAAATACTTTAAAAAATGCATGATGGATGTCACGATATTCAATTAGCACTTTGAAACTTTAGAAACATTCCTCGAAAAGACACCTTAGGTTCTCCCAATCCAAGACTATTAGTAGAATAACCAAAACACTACTACCAACTCCTAAAGAAAATTTAAAACCTAAAATTATGGAAGATGTTGAACAAGAATGAAAACAGTTAAGAGAAGAACAAAGAGTATTCGAATTATGGTGCAAAGCCACCGAAAGTTCTACAGGAAGGTGATAGAGTGAGATTTCAAATATCACACAGAAATTGGAGAGGAGCTGAGATGATGAAGAATATAGAAAATCCAAGATCAGCCATTCTAAAAACAGAAAATGGTAAAGCGTTCAGAAGAAATTCTAGTCTAATACATAAAACAAAGGCCACTCTTATTGAACAGAAAACGTTACCTTCAGTCATCAACTTATTGCCATCAACGATGCATGAACTGACTACCACCTTTTTAGAAAGTTTAACCGGAGCCGTAACTAAGACTACTCCTGATTTCAAACCAGAAATATCAACCGTTCAAGCTACTAGATATGGAAGACTAATTAAACCAGTGAAGCGTTCGTTCACCGAACGAATAAATTAGAAATATTCATTGGGGTATGCAATGAACTGATCAAATAATTGAATTCCAAGATAATTCTTGTGGACCTAGAATTTCTAATGGAGTTGGTGGAAGGGTACAAGCATTTGTATAATTTAAAACATCGGGATTATGAAAGTAATAATATGAAGGTCCAGTCTTGGGAAGAGATCGCAGAAATAATGCACGCAACTGGCAAGTGCCCATAAATTGTGTGTATTT
Source organism: Rutpela maculata (assembly GCA_936432065.2). Classification (NCBI taxonomy): domain Eukaryota; kingdom Metazoa; phylum Arthropoda; class Insecta; order Coleoptera; family Cerambycidae; genus Rutpela; species Rutpela maculata. The sequence continues at coordinate 101,170,216 of OW386292.2, forward strand.
TGCTATACTAGAAGAGCATATTTTAATGGATTGTAAACGAGTTTGGAAAAATTTAAGGGACAGATTTGTAAGAGACAAGCCTTCGGGTTCTGGAGCTTCCGAAACCCAATGGGAATATTTTAACAAAATGCGATTCTAAGAAAATTATTGAAAACCAGAAAAATAAGATAGATGTACCTATATGTGCTTCAAATATCTTAATTATATTATTTGCATGAGACAGCCACAGCAACCCCAAAATCAAGCAAACCGAAGTCCTCTCACTCGTTAGATAGGCCTTTATCTCAAGCTGCCAGTGGTATATGGAATTCAATAAATATTACTCATGCTTCGACTCCTAAAGAAACGCAAAATGTTGAATCCTCAAATAAGGAAGGGGAGCAGGAGAAGCAGTCAACCTCAAAAAGATCCGCAGGTATTTTTTTTTATTCGAGGAGCACAAAGCGTAAAAATTACTTGAAACTTCACTTTTTAAATTTTTCTTAAATGTGGATTTTCTCATAGTTACTTGTAATTGTGTATCATTTTAGTCGATTAAATTACAATAAATGAAGACTAATTTTATTTTTAGTTATTCCAAAATCACAAAAAAAAGAACAAAAAGAAAGGCAGAGGATATTCTAGATGAGTGAGTCACTGTACAGAAAAAAAATTGTGTTTCATTTAGAACCAGGCCCAAAAGATGTCAATAAAACCTTTGGGCAGTACGTAGTACTTAGACTAAAAGAAATACCGCCGAAGGAGACGAAAGAAAAGATATGCTAGTTATTTTACAGAGACGTTTTTTAATAATTTTAGTTTTGTTATGAATAAACGTTTGTTCTGCATACATATACAAACTAAAAGAGAACTGAAATATTAATATAACAATAAAAACTTATACCCAAGAAAATTTAATAGTTAATAACACTAACACTAACACATTACATTAAAACCCTTTCACTACTGGTACCCATTGCAATGGACACAATTTATTTTATTTAATTGCACTAAGAAGACTTGGGATTTTGCGCATTTGAGAGTTCACAAATTCTATTGAATATAATTTCTATATGGCCAAAACACTACGCATGTAAGGCCATATATAGAAGGAAAAAAAAATAATTTCTATTCGAAGCTTGCTTAGCTGCTCCACCTTGTAGGTGATAGTTGAAGTTACGTCAGTTTGTGTCAAGTGAAATGGCCGCCATGTCTCGTAAACTGAAAGGTGAGTAAATTTTATGACTTTATCCGTTTTGAGTAGCTAATATGAACTAATTTGTTTGAAATATTGTAGTGTAATATTGTTTTTACAAAATTCTATAGAATTTGTTTACGGTTGTTGCCTAATTATATTTACAAATACAGTTTCTGTCCCGCTGTCCATTACAATGGACAAGTCAATTATAAATGTCCACCAAGTAAGCTGCCTTATGTCTTTTTTCTAAATTTTTATGACCTCAAGGATGAATATGATCAGAACTTCTGCTAAATGCCGAAATTACAATGGTCGGGAATCAAAATGTCGATGAAGACCTATATGACGAAAAAGACGATATTCCCTTGTCAGAAATAAAAAAGAAATTACCTAAATCTCACGCCAAACGCAAAAAAAACGATATTACCTGAAAAAAACAGCCGTTTGTCGCCAGACCTGTTGAGACCATCCAATTTTTATCAGAGAATTCTGAGCCTAATGACAATGACGATCTGTTTCCAATACTTTATTTTACTAAATATATCCCAGAAGAATGTTTTTCTCAAGTTGCAGAGATGACGAATATATATGCGTTACAAGCAGACAATACCAGTTTCAGACCAACAAGCAATAACGAAATCAAATCATTCATAGGTCTGCATATGATGATCTCATGTCTAAAATTTCCTAGACTTTCTATGTTTTGGGACAGGTCGTTTGGGTGAAAGTAAGGACAAAAAAGTGTAGCTATTTATCTCAAGAGTAAAGGATCATCTGTCCGAGGAAAAGATAAAGAAATATATATAAAAACAAAAACTAAAGTTGATAATGTTGAGCTAACCGATAATGATATAACTATAAAACACATTCCAACGATATATGATAATATCAGAAAGGACTGCAAGTGTTTTCAAGTAGGCATAAAATTTGACATGAAGGATACCGTTTACCAAGATAATTTCTGGCCAAGGGGTGTAGCATACAGGTTTAAATTTAATATTAACGAAAATACTAATAGTAAAAATAATACTATAAATGAGGATTTTTAATCACAAATAATCAAATAGATGCAAGGCCTGCTCCAAACACAAATCAAAGGAAAAAACACTCAGTGTGTGCAGTTAAATGCGAAATAAACAAACATAAATTTGCTATTTCTAAGTTCTGAAACATCAGACTTCATTAACCATTTGAACCCATATAATGTTAAATTAACAATAAATGAACCAACTAGATTCTCATCCACGTACAATTCTCGCATTGACAACATTGGTATATCTGTAAATGACAATTTTAAATATGAAAGTCAAGTAATACCTTCAGCCTTACTGCGCAGATATTAGATATTTATACAGATAAAATTGTCGAAACATCACTATAGGGTGATGAATAAATCTAACATACAAATCTTTAAAAACCGTTTGAGTAGTGAAAATTGGGCGGAAGTTTTCCGAGAAAAAGATACTAACTTGCAATATGAAACTTTCTTAAATATTATACGCTATCATTACGAGGCAAGTTTTCCGTTAAAGAAAAACAAGAAATGTAAACCAAAAAAAACTTGGCTTACAAAAGGCTTATCTATATCGTCTAATACCTTGAAAAAAATCTTTATTTTAAATCCATAGATGGCGATAATTATGACAAAAAATACAAAACTACATATAAGAAGGTATTACAAGCGGCAAAACTAGATATAATAATGAAGTACTAACAAAATCAAAAAATAAAACTAAAGCTGCATGGGATATAATAAAAAATTCCACAAGCGGCAAAAATAATAACAATAATATTGATAAATTAGAAGTAGAAAATAAAGTCATTACAAGTCCCGAGCAAATTAGTATGGAATTTAACAAATATTTTAATAAAATACCTGAAACTATAACTAGCCAAATTGAAAATATAAATATACCCAAGTTAAACTCTACAAATAAGAATACTTTTTACTTAACACCCACATGTGAGTCAGAAATAATCGATATAATTAAAAGTTTAAAACCAACAAATTCTTCAGGTATAGATGGGATAAGTACAAATTTACTCATATTGCTAGTGTGATAAGTCGTCCATTATATTTTTAATAGCTCAATATAAAAAGGAATATTTTCAGCGAAATTAAAAACAGCTAAAATTATTCCTATCTATAAAAAAGGGAACAAACTTCTTATGGAAAACTATAGACCAATTTCACTACTCTCCTCATTTTCTAAAATTCTTGGAAAAATTTGTAGCGAAAAGGCTAACGCCATTTTTATTAAAATCGAATATTCTCTCCCCCCAATAATTTGGATTTCGACAAGGATTGTCCACATCCGACGCAATTATGTTATCTAAATGAGGTATATGAGGGCTTAAATAGTGGTAATAACGCACTTGGGGTATTTCTGGACCTCAGTAAGGCATTTGACTTGGTGGACCATGACATCCTGTTAACTAAACTGGAGTGTTGTGGTGTGCGGGGTCAAACTTTGGCTTGGTTCAGAAGTTACTTAAAAGATAGATATCATACAGTTGAAATTAATGGCCACCAGTCATCGACCTTAAAATCATCAATGGGTGTACCACAAGGGTCTATTCTAGGCCCGCTACTATTTCTTGTTTATATAAATGATCTCAATACAGTGTTAAAGTTTGTCAAAATTGTCATGTTTGCGGATGATACCAGTGTTTTGGGTTGCATCTGATACAGAAACATTGCAAAGTGAAATAGAACGAACAAATTCTAACATGTTTGAGTGGTTTAATGGAAATAAATTAAAGATAAATCGGGAAAAAACTGTTTTCATAAAATTCTCCTTAACTCCTCAGTTAAGTAATAAGAGCTTGCTAATAAGGTTTAATAATAAGAGTATTCAACAGAAGTCGTCGCATACATTCCTTGGTTTGGAAATAGATAGTTCCTTAAAATTGAACGATCATATTAATAATATATGTGCCAAATTATCTCTATTATGCTATACATTAAGACATCTAAAACAGTTTGTTACTGAATTTGTTTTGAAATTTTTTATTACGCTCAAATCCAGTCGATCATGTCATATGGTCTGATCTGTTGGGGAGCGCAAACTGACATAGCTAAAGTGTTTGTCATTGCTGTACCGTTACATTTATTTCGAAAGTCCCTTAGTTTATTTACGAATTTTACCTTTTTATATTCCGGACAGACATTTTTTTTTCTTTTAATTAATAAGCTAGATTTATTATTTAATTAATAGATTAACTTTTGCTTTGGTTTACCTTCTAAAAATAGTTTTTTTTAAGTAGTTTCAAACAATCCCGAATTAAAAAGACACAATTTTGCTCCCGTCTTAGAACATGTCTTAACTGAGAGAACAACTCTACAAATTGTAAAAAATGGCTTTCGCAAGTGTGGATTTTATCTATGAAATGAAGATGCTGTTAACTACAGCAAAATATCTGGCGAAAAGAAAATGCAGATTATTAAATAGTCTTCCGATAAAAACCAAAATGTTGACAAAGATCTGATTTCCTTTGTAGAAACTTTCAAGTTCAAAGAACACAAAGAAGAAGTTTGGTCGGGAAACATTCAAGACAAAAGCCTATTTGAGTTTTGGAAAGAAGTTTATTCGAAATGCTTGCTAGATATTATTGCAAAAGAAAGATAATATAGTGATGGATAACATAGAAATATGCGAGGAAAGATCTTCAAATAAACAGGATTTCTGAAATTCAAAATCGATTAGATTCTTCAGAAACTCCACTACCAAAAAGTCCTTCACCATTTAACATGACAGGCGAGTATTGGTACATTAGCTGAAATTGTGGTACAGTTAACACCTCCAAAGGGTATACATGATAATCAAATACAAACTCCTGTTAATATTAACATAAATATTACTACTGTAAAATAGCCGTTCAAGAGTTCACTATTTTGGCCTGAAGAAAAAGAAAAGAAACTTAAGAGGAAAAAGCGAGAAAAATACCTTTACTAATTGCTTCTGACTCTTGGCAGGAACATACAAGAAAAAAAATTGGAAAAAACCAAATAAAAAAGCAGGGCAAGAAAGGAAGTCTCAGCTAGAACAGAAAAGAACAAATAAGAGAAAACCGAGAAAACAAGAATTCGTTCAGTCGAGTGATGAGGATGAAGAATCCGACGACTCAAGAGTGTAGATAGTGTACAAGAATTTGAAAACATAGTCAGTTGATAATATTGACAATCTAAAAAATTGGTGCTTTGTTCTCGTGGATTTTATGGGAGGCATAGGAAATTTACCTGCGGGAATTATACAGTACATGGACAACGTATTAGTGTTATGGCTTTAAATTGCATTGACACTAACAAAAAAGCATTCGTGGCTAATGAAAATAATATTTCCTCAATTCCTTTTAACCAAATTGGTATTTTGGAAAATCCAGAAATTGTTTCTATTGGAGAACTATTCCGATATGTCTTTAAGTTGCCTATTTCAAATCTCCATGGAAAATAATATTGTAATAACGTTTTTGCCTCGGTTTTCTATATTTGTGGTATTATTTGTTTTAATAAATAACATTTTATTGAAAAGTTGTATTTTATTAATTACCTCTCTTTGAACTGTCATCTACAGATACAACATATTACTGGTGTCTGCATGCTACTGGTACATTTGACATGTCAGGCACTGGATATGACCTGTCAACTACCTACAGGTGCATAATCAGATTGACAAAAAATCTTTTATAGAAAAAATGCCTGACATTAATCAAATAAAAACTTATGTACTATATTGTGTGAGGAATTTTCTGACATTTTCTGATGCCCCTGTCACATTCTTAAGTGATTTACACGAGTTTTTGTTGAAGTGCGATCTTAAAGTGTCATTTGCTAGTACACTCATCTTATATGAAAAACACTTAGCAACGTTGAGCTTCCCTTTGGGAAAGTTCTATTATTGAAGTTGGGAGCGGGAAGCTGCCCACAAATTGCGGAGAAATAATCTAAGTGTCCGCGTCCTCTTACGGATTAAGAACTCTTGTCCTGATTTCGGAAAACTAAAAGGTGGCAATCCAGAGTGCCTATGACAGTATAGCAAACTTTGAAGCCAAATATGCATGCATCATGGAGACAAAGAATTCAAGATCACAGGCAAGACGAATAAACGGAGAAAGTAAGTTTTTTACTTTGCTTACTTTAATTTTTGTAGCACATTTCGAAGAGAAAAACTATGTATGGATTTTATTTCTATTAATGTTTAAATGTGGAAATAAATAAGTTGTTACTGACACAGACACTGCCCTTAATCATGAAGTTGATAAGGTATGTATGGATTTGGTTTTGATAATAGCGTTATCCCATGACTTCACCAGATTATCAAAATATCTAAACAAGTTGTTTCTAGATCTTCTACAGCCAGTTACACGATAACAAAAAATTGTCTGGAGAGGATCCAGAAGTGGCTAAAAAACTTCTCAAAATGAAGGCCAACAAACATTTGATTCGAAAAGACACGGGATAAATTGCTGATAAACACACAACGCTAAAAATTTAAGTAATATCAGGAGTGCAATCAAAGCCCAATCTACAAACAGTATATCAAATGTTTGTAAAAAGTTGAAGCTGTAGATTTCTAAAAATACAATATTATATCGGATTTTCTATTTTTGGATGCCGATTATTACTTACTGATACAAGAAAATATGTTATAGGGCCTTATATTTTGCAGTGAATCTATGAAAAAATCCATGGTTACATATCTGGAACTATTATATATCATGTGGTATTATATATTAATACAATATATAAGCTGAATAATTAAGGATTCTGAATCTTTGATATTAGTCAAAAATGAAAGTGGAAAGGGTAATGTCGTTGCAGAGGAAATTTTGACGAATGAAGTTCGTGAAAGTGTGGAGTGGTTTATAGATATCTTTAAATCTATTGTAACGTTAACTTTAGCCTGAACGGTACAAGGCTATTAGTTCTCCATTTTTACGTAGATTTGGGGGGTCTTAAACCGCCACTATTATTGATTTTGGTGGTTGCAGATTAATTGTCAAATACAGCATATTTGATGTGTTGTAGACTCAGCATTAAATGGGTAATTCCACTTTTCATTTTTGTTAATATTTGCAGATTCCTTCCTGGAGCCGCTGCCGTTCTGTTTCACTCGAGTTGTGTTCTACAATGACAGAGTTCTTTATACGTTCAACATCGTATTTATGTTAACAAATCGTGTACATAGCGCCATCTGTTGTTTCACTTGCTAGATAATTCAGAATTCCTTTCAAGTGATGTAGAAATCCGTAACACTGTACAGTCTTCAATTATATGCAATGTCGATTTAATTCGATAAGATTAACATGAACTTATTAATTTATTGAGATAAGGCTATATGAAATTACGTTGATCATAATTTAGTTTACGTAAATTTATGTCCTCATGGATAGTTAGCCTTTTGGGTAAAACTGTTGGTAGCAATGTTTATGAGAATCGCATCGCCGGAGGGCAGCAATAAAACGACCAGGCATTTGTCCCGTTGCCGTAGACAGAATCATTTGCTGTGCCCGTTGGCCTTGCCGTAAGATAATACTTCATCCTGGGATAGGTAACGAAGTATTTAAATTAACCCTGTATGGTGGGGAGCGCATAAAGGGATTTCATGGACCCATGTAGCTAAGATTAAGTCAATATTTTATGGAGCTGGTTATGGGCCGCTAGTAACACTTCCTGCCATGTTACGGTGATGGTGTTGATGCACAACAGAGATCAGTAGCAGCTGTTACAAGTTGATAGTACGTAAGACTGGTCGTCTTACTGACATCATCACTTTTAACGTTGTAAACTGGGGGCCGACTGAAACAGGACTGCCGTAGTGTTGGTTCCAGGAGGTGGTGAGAGTATCAACTCAGAGTCTTTAGTTTCAAACCTCGACACTCTTTCATTCTTTTGAACTTAGTTTAGGCCTTCAGTCTTGATAAATTTAATTGATTAGCCTTCAGCACATAACCTTAAATATTTTTAGTTCACAGTCAACAAGTTGTTATCGCCTTCAGAATTTATTAATTTTCTCACATGTAACCTACATTGTGAAGAAAATAGCTATTTTCTATAAATTTAATTATTGCAATATTACTACGTCAGACCTCATTTATGGTTATATAACTTCATTAGTCCACGCATTAGACATTTTAGAAGAAATGATTTATAAAGTAATAATATTTGAGATGCGTACTCTACACATAGGGTTAGAAATAGATACCCGAATAATTCCCCCCCCAATTTAGGGGTGGAACGTCCCTTTTTTTTTTTTCAAAAAACCACCCCTAACGGGAAGTTAAAAGAAGTTTTTTCATTTCTATCTTGTAAATCGTTCGTCGGAAGAGAAAAAAGGAGAGGAAATAAAAAATTTGTCGTTAAATTGAGCAAATTTCCTATTAACCTTGTAGCCTATCCTCACCTATTTCGCGCTAACAGCGTCCGAACAGAAGGGTAGTTTGGAGGGCACAGGTAAAAATCGATCCTATTCGAAGTTTCACATCGAATATCTTAAAACAGGTTACTTTAAAGAGAAAAATGCACAGGAATAATTTTTTTTTCACTTTTTTTTAAACTTTTTTTTATTTATTGAAAATATACAGAGATAAGATATTCGCTGTGAAACTTCGAATATGATTGATTTTTACCTGTGCGCTCTAAACTACTACCGCTCTGTTTGGACGTTGTTAGCGCGAAATAGGTGAGGATAAGCTACAAGGTTAATAGGACATTTTTTATGCAGAATTTAACGAAAATTTTTTTATTTCCTATACTCTTTTCTCTTCCGACGAACGGTTTACAAGATAGAAGTGAAAAACCAGCTTTACCAGCTTTGGGGGTGTTTTTTTGCAAAAAAAGTGACGTTCCACCCCGAAAATGGGGGGAACTTTTCGGGTATCTATTTCTAAGCCTATCTAGAGTACGCATCTCAAATATTATTACTTTATAAATTATTTCTCCTATTCAGTGTTTTTAATCTAATTTGCGTGTACTACATGTATAAATTAGTATTTACGTCGTTTGTCCATACATTATTGTCCATATTATTGACGGTTGATATTTAACGCCGTATTTAATACCGTGTGTGTAGCGGCGCGCTAAGCATAGGGAGTAAGAATTACAACATCGCATGTGCCAGCTGCCAGCAACGACAAAATAGACTTCTGGCATATGTCAGCCCGTCGAGTTGGCCATGGTTCAAGATATAAAAATCAGTGAAATTATATCATTGTTACAAAGCCAATTTTTTTGTGTGTACACATTTTATGTTTAGAATGAATAAAATAAGATCGCCAAAAAGTGTGGACCATCAGGGGCGCAACCAGAAAGGTCAAAGAGGTAAAAAAACGGAGTTATATAACATCATCGTTACAAACTTTTTTAAGGTTGAGCATGTTTATTTAAATGTTTTGAACACAGAAAAAAATTCCCAGAAAGAAACTCCCGTCAGTAAGGCTAGCCAGAAAGAAAATGTTTAGGATTTTTGAAGAAAATTGGATTTTTTTCGCATATTTCATCTCAGAACTCTAAACTCATCGTTACAAGTTCTGGCTCCTTTTTAAAACGTAACGTCCTTCAACAATAGAATAGTCTCCCCGTAAAATTCTTAGTGTCAACAAAAGCACCATAGGCTCTTAAATATACAGGAATTTAACACTTTCGGCTAACTTGACTCCGTACCGTGCCTCAGATGTATTGTATCATTATTACCTTTCTGGCTGCGCCTCCTGACGGCTCACACTTTCTGGCGATCATATTTTATTCATTCTAAACATAGAATGTGTACACACAAAAAAAATGAGCCTTGTAACGATGACATGATTTCACGGATTTTTAAACAGTGTTCGTGACGCTCCTGACAGGAGGTGCCCCGTCAGAAGTCGATTTTATGAATCGTTATCATCCATTAAACCATAAAAATATCTCAAAGTTCATAAAACGATGAGCTGCCGAAAAAGCGACCTAGCTCCCGCTCTATAGAGTACGCATCTCAAATATTACTTTATAAATTATTTCTCCTATTCAGTGTTTTTAATCTAATTTGCGTGTACTACATGTATAAATTAGTATTTACGTCGTTTGTCCATACATTATTGTCCATATTATTGACGGTTGATATTTAACGCCATATTTAATACCGTGTGTGTAGCAGCGCGCTAAGCATAGGGAGTAAGAATTACAACATCGCATGTGCCAGCTGGCTGAAATGAAATAACAGAGCTGAGATGCTCCGCCGGACGGACGAATTTATTGCTGCTGTATTGTCATATCTCTCGCGCTACGTGAATGTACGTGCCTAATGGGCAATTACACGCACGGTATATTATATATTTTGTTTACTTTTTGCAATATACAAATTTTTGCATTGATTGTGAATTTTCTTTTGATACCTATGAAGATTTAGGCCACTGAATAGCCACGGTTAATACTTTCAGTAAGAGACAGGTACATCATAGGTAACTAATAATTTGGCCATTGGTGCCCCGAGGATTTTTGTTGTTTTTATTTTTAATGAATTCGAACCAGTCTCCATTAAATACATGACAACCGGGAAGAATTAACCCAAACCTTGCTTTAGGGGTGGAGTTAACAGAGCACTATGAATGAGCCTTGGACAAAAACATGCGCTAAAGAATACGGTTCCAGTATCTTTCACGTTTTTAGAATTTTTTGACGTGAAGTTACCGAGGAAAATAACTGCTACAGAAATAAACCAAACATTAGAGCTAGTATACACACTTGTTTATTCAAAAAGTGAAGAAAAGTTTAACGAAATTTAATTAAAAAAATGATTCTACGTTGTTATCAACAATTACGAATTACTTGAATAAGCACTGGACTAGTAATAAAGGAGGAGTGGTATCCACATCTTGGAAATAAAATTCTCAACTTCATGAATAAAACCAATAATCGACTTGAATGCATCAATGCAAATTAAAATCTGTTATCGAAAAACTGCGTAATTTAGAAGAGTTTCTTGATATACTTTTTGTTTGTTTGGAGTCGCTTGAGAAAGAAAAAAAAATCGAGATTACCGTATAATCTTATAGACCAGAAGCCAGGTATTTGGGAGCAGAAAAAATTCAAACAAGAAGTTTCTTGATGTCAGTTAGAAGTACTTAATTTATCCCACTCGAACGAGGCCCCTCCCTTTAGAGAGCCACAAAAATATGGTATTTGGCGATTTCCAGCTTTCCCGTTGAATTTACAACAAAAATGGCTATGTACAAAATTAAAGCTTAAAAAGTTCTCGACAAAATAGGTTATATACAATTTTATCGCCAGATGCATATTTCTACCAGTAATTAGCGTCCAAATTTGAACTAAGTGGAGCGGCCTCCAAATTCTCTAAGTATTTACTATGTGACGGCCCTTTTGCATCAGGTTCACTGATTTAGTTCATAATAAGAAAATGTTGGTAGATATTCATATACCTGCTTGTGGTAGCAGTAACATCTGTCTTTATAATAATAAAGGTGGAGGGGAGAAGTCCCCGTCAGTCTCTCTTGGTAGATGCGTTACTTTAAACAGTTTTTCAGTACTGAAAATAGATAATGTGTCTTGCATGTGGTAACTAGTTCATTTTCTTTCTACTTTCATATGGTACCTCTCATAACAGAGTTTGTTGCGAAAATGAAATGGTATGTTAACTGGTTAAAATATTTTCAGAACATTAATGAATACAGAAAGACCGTAGTCAGTTGGAAGCTGAAAGTTATTTGACCTAAAATAGTAAGGGCACGCTATAAATGAAGGGTCCAGGGGATAAAAGGGGATTGTCAACAAAAATTCAAAATTGAGATTACTATGCCATCGTGTGGAGAAAGGTAAACACATAATTCTATAATTTTTTTGTGGCTAAGAAGGCGCACTGTCAGTAGATATTAATACATAAAGTTTTACCGTACAGGCTAAAAACGGGAACTGTCCGAGCGCCCACGGTAGAAAGGAGTGAAGGAGGAGTGAAGTACAATAATCTGCAATGTCTAATGAAGTTCTGTCTAAATCCTTCTGCAGTAGAATATTATACAGCTCTACCACATGCAGATAAAGAAAAAAGATTTGTCTAAAAATGCCAAGAAACCATGATCATCCAAGGCATCAACAACAAAGAATGCTTTATCAAGAAGAGATCAACAGTAAAGAAACCATCATTAGCAAAGAAGAAATCCCCTGCCGATGATGCACTACAACGAAAAAAGAGAGGTGCTAAGAAGACAAACTGAAAATATTTCGTTTTTTACTAAAATTACTCCTTTATGCAAAATTAGTTTCTATAATACTTTTACTTTCCACCTTCTTGTTCGTTTCTTTACAATGACATTTCCCTTTCTTGTCTGTTTTGCTTTATATTCAGTATAATAGCAGACCTCTCACCGATAATCGATGTAAAACATTTTTAAGTCCAATAGATAAGTAGACAAATGTGTAATGAAGCCTAGTTTCACACTTGGCTGTAGAAATATTTAAATTGTATTGTGTTGTACGACCTTAAAGTGTTTAAAACGCTCTCCTGAACATTTTTCGTTTATTGACAATCCCCCTTCATCCCCCGTGCCCTTCAAATCCAATAATAACATAATACTAGTCGCGAAAACGAATTATACACTCTTACTACACATACTACACCATACAACTTCAGTCACGAAAAAATGCTTCATGTTTTTATATTTTTTTACGACTATTAAAAAAACTGCACTTGTTTTCAAATCAACTCTGGGTATCATCGGCTTCTGCTTTCGAATCTAATCCCTCTTTGGTTACACACATCTAATCTCTATAATGGATAACGGCAATGAATGAATAAATTTGAAACAATACTACATCATGTAGATTGTAGATCAAATAACAGTACTGTCGTGAAAACGAATTAGTCACTCATACTACACATAATACAACATACAACTTCAGTCGCGAAAAAATGCTTCATGTTTTTATATTTGTTTCTTTTTACGATTATCAAAGAAATTGCACTTGTTTTCAAATCAACTCTGGGTATCGGCTTCTGCTTTCGAATCTAATCTCTATAATGGGTAACAGTAATATGAATAAATTTGAAACAATACTACATCATGTACATTGTAGATCAAATAGCATAATACTGTCGCGAAAACGAATTATTCACTCATACTACAACATACAACTTGTCGCGAAAAAATGCTTCATGTTTTTATATTTGATTTTTTTTACGATTATTAAATAAACTGCACTTGTTTTCAAATCAACTCTGGGTATGATCGGCTTCTGCTTTCAAATCTCTGTAATAGATAACGATAACAGAAATAAATTAGAAACAATACTACATCATATACATTGTAGATCAAATGGCATAATACTGTCGCGAAAACGAATTATTCACTCATACTACACATACTACAACATACAACTTGTCGCGAAAAAATGCTTCATGTTTTTGTATTTGTTTTTTTTACGACTATTAAAAAAACTGCACTTGTTTTCAAATCAACTCTATACTACACATACACATACTATAACATACAACTTCAATCGACAAAATATGATTTTTTTTGGCTTTTTCGATAAAATGTAAAAATTTGAGGGGGTAAATAGAGTGAGGCGAACCTTTTTTATCTTTCGAAATACATACCAAGTATATTAGTGGAAGACCAGACCCTCTGAATTCGACACCCTCTATACAACTCGCGAACACCCACCTAAAAAATAGGTAATCTAATGTAAAATATCCTGCTAAACTTGATTTTTGAATTCGCCCATTGATTTGAGATTGCCAAAATGACCAATTTGGCAATTTTCTAAAAAAAATAAAAATTATGTGTTATTTTTTGTTTTTCATATAACACGTCATATATTTTTTATTTTACTTTAGAATTTTTTAATTTTTTTACATGATATTCTCTAACTATTCTTTGATATGTTGAAAGTAAAAAACTTTACCTAAAAAATAATTAGTTGGCAAAAAAAAATAACAACTTTTCTTTGACGCAAAATCTTTAAAATTTGCAGAGTAAAATGTCCGATCGAGGTATCTTTTTTATTTTTAAAGTTGGGTGCCTACTATAACCGAAGAAAATGTTCCGAATGAACTAAATAAAATCTTTTATAAGAAGTTTTTTTTGAAATTTTGCTCCCTTATCGAAATATTCATTGATTGTTTCAGCGTCCGAACGAATGAATCGGCCGCAATCGCATCTAGAGCTAAACGCAGGCACGTGCCGGGTGATTATTATTTTCCAGTGTCCATTTATGTTAAGTTGAAAGTGCTTTTTGTCTCAGTCCTTATATTTAGTGCGTTATAAACACATAGTTTGGCATAATAAATTATAATTACTCGGATAAGAAATCAAAGGAAACAAGCTAAAAACGTACTCTTCGCCTGTTCACTGGATTTTTATATAATTGTTATACATTCAATAGGATACTTTTCGCAGTTTTTTGTAAATAATGTTACTTTTAGACATTTTTAATTTTATAGTACGATCTTAGTTGGTAAAAGACTTGGTAAAAAAACTATACCAAACCCCATTTGGGTTTCGAACCCGGGACCCTTGGATTCCGAGTCAAAAGAACTATACCACCACCTTACACGTAAAAGAATGTAAATTTTTACATTATAAGACACGAGCCAAAATCATATTTTCATATTACATTATGAAATGTATATTTGTAAAATATATAAATATTTAGATATTAAAATGAAATATCATTTTACCAGATTTCTATTCAATTACAAAAACATAAAAATTAAAAAAATTTTTTTTCAAATTTAAATCATTAATAACATTTTTATTTACCGATCGATTTTGTTCAAATAGGGTTCTTCCTCTAGCTAACACTAATTTACTATCCAAATTTCAGTACAATCGGAATTTTCTTTCTTGAGTTATCAGGCTTACAAGAAACGTGACGGACGGACAGACAGACGGACATTTTGAAAGTTGTTCAGAATCCGTTCACTAACACAATGGTATGAAAATTTTTTGTCTGCGAGCGATATTTACGGTTTTAGAAATGTACCGATCAAATGCAAAATCCGATGACATTTCTGTGGCTCTAAAACAATATTTAGAACAGAAAAATTTATTTTTATCACTAAATCCAGTTTACCATACACAAGACCGTATACCCGAACTGCTCATAAAAGAAAATCAGAAATTGTAAATCCTAGTACAGAGAATACAAGTAAAAAGGGCATTTCTGCAATGTGCCATTTACAAGACAGCCTACCAAATTAAGCCCTGAATTCCAAATGTTTTAGATTTTGGATGGTACCTAAAGAAGGAAATCTTATTTCCAAAGATGATTTCAAAAAGCACAAAACCCAATTTTATTGAGTTAACTCCATTTTGTAAATGTAAATTATATAACTGTACTACAAGCTGCAAGTGTAACAAAGCAAACGTGCACTGTAATATAAGTTGTTTATGCGAAGGAAAATATAATCCTTAGTACCCACTTGCTGTTATAATTAATGAAAACATATTTTTTAATGTGTATGTTTCGAGATTATCTACATAATTTTATAGCATTTAATTGCAAATAGAAACTAAATAATCCGTAGACTCACTTGATCGCTTAAACGACACCACCGATGGGCGACGTTAACAGAAGTTATGCTTTAAATTAATGCGGACGAGTTGCGCGGCCGCATTCAACAGCGTCATCTCGTTACATGAGCCGAATTTCAAAAAAAATCTCTTTATAAAAAAGTTTGTTTAAAGTATATGGAACATTTTTCTCGTTTATACTATAACTCTCTCTTTAAAAATAAAAAAGTTACCTCGATCGGGTATTTTTCAATGCAAATTTTAAAAAACCGCGACAATAGAGGGTAATTATATTTTTTTTAGGCACTATATTATTAATTACACTATATTCATTGCCGTCAGCCTGTCCAAGAATATTGGAGGGATAATGTGTAAAATATTGGTCTAAATCGGAATTAAAATAAAAAAGATATGATGTGTTATGTGCAAAACAAAAATTAACACAAAATTTTAAAATTTTTCAAAAAATTTGCGAATTGACTGATTTGGCAATCTCAAATTAACGGGCGAACTCAAAAATCAAATCTAGAAGGTCATTTTACATAATGTCATCTGTTTTTTAGGTGGGTGTTCGCGAGTTGTATAGACTACTTTTAAAATGCTTCCTACAGATTGGCTGCTCTCCGACTATATGGAGAAGAAATAAAGGGAATAGATCTAGCGAGTTAATGTAATTTATGATGTTGATATGATGTTTTGTAAAATTAATGAAATGGTGGTGGTATTGATTTGGAATTATTGATTGATGAGATGGAAAGATATTTAAAAAGTCAGAGAGGCAGGAATTGAAATATATTAAGAAAATTTGACCAAAGGAAAGGTAGCTGTAGAGAGAAGGAGAAACTGTAAGCAGTTTAAGGATATTTAAAAATATCAAATTGTGAAAATAAAGGTGTTACAAAAAAGTTATTTATTTATAAAATCTGTACCCACACCCAATTTATAAGAGAGTTCGTTGTAAAGATGAAAGCAACTTTTCGATTTTAAACTTTTTTTTCTAGGATTAACAGTTTCCTAGAAATCTAACATCTCGGATGAACGATGCAAAAAATGGTATAAGTTAGTTTATTTGTCTATTAGTTGAATCCTATTGAATTTCTATTATTCGCATGTTAGTTTAGTTGTTTTGAGCAATAATTTAGCAAAACTCACAATAAACCTCACAATAAACTCATTAACGACTTGTCAATCTGCAAAACTAGTCTTCCTGCGAATATGCATCAAATAATTGATTTATTATGATAATAGAATTAAGATAAATTATAATAAATAAAACCTACTGTTGTTGCATATTATTATTAATAATGTTTAATTGTTACAAACCATTCCTTAATAAAAATTTATTTTTATCCGATTTCATTGGGGCGAATGTAGAGGCGACTTCAATGTGAATGTCAGTCGATATTCCGTTGAAGCAACGTCGAGCGCGGTTAGTACTTGAGAAATAATACAGCGTTCTCGTCCCACCTTAGCGGCTTGTATATCAGTGTATACGCGGAAGCTACGTAATTTCAAACGAGGATTACGTAGTGGATATACCATCCTTCGGAGGGGATGGAAAGCAGGCGGTCCCTTGTCTATTAAATGTTAGGCAAATAAAAGATCCCTACTCTTCTTAAGGGAAGAGGTTCGGCAAAAATTTCCAGGTTGGGGGGTAGTTCGTCTCCTGGCGTCGGTGATAGGCCCTGGTAGCGGAAATAGGCCGACGTTAAATAAATAGACAAAAAAAATCAATCATACAATTTTAAAAAAGAAGGTTCTTAATTCGACCCGTATGTATGTTTTTTTCATAATTATCAAATATAAAATAGAAAACAAAAAGAATATCTTTTGGTATTTGGTTATTTTTTGCATACATTAATTGCTTTTTGTGCTGACCGATTAATGAACCAAAATTAAAGTGATTTTTTGTGAAAATCGGAGATATTACCTATTGGGTAAAGCAACTTTGTAGAGAATTCCATAAGCTTTAATTTTGTACGTAGCCATTTTTGTCGTAAATTCAACGGGAAAGCAGGAAATCGCGAAAAACCATATTTTTGTGATCCCGGTTCCGGGCCTCGTTCGAGTGGGATAAATTAACCCAGATATGTTCATTTAAACAGTTTCAAGTTTCCTTTTTTAATTTTTTTCCCGAGTTATGGTATCTCACAGATAAATGGCGTTGCGTTAGTTATTGCAGGAATATACCTTTTTTATGACATTCATTCATACATACATAGACAACAGGACACAAATTGTAAAAATTGCCGGTGGAGTTGAAAGCAATATTTGTGATATTAAACAAGGAGTTCCACAGGGGTCAATTCTGGGACCACTTTTATATATAATATTTGCTAACGATGTGGTAAGTCATCTAGAAAAAATACCAAATGTTCATGTGATGTGTTATGCTGATGATACAAACATTCTTGTTACCGGCAACAACCTTATTGAAGCAAAAGAAACCACTGAAAGAGTTTATCAAGAAATCATACATTGGTTTCAAAATAATAACCTAATTTTAAATAAAGCAAAGACAGTTTCAATACAATTTTCATTGAATAATAATTCCGAGAGCCTAATATTAGACAATTGACCACTATAAAGTTTGAACAAATTATAAAATATCTTATAAAGCAGGCACACTACTCCTTGCAGGAGTATAGATCATCCCCTGTGGTTGTTCAGTGTCAATAACCAATATTTATTTAACCTTACACTAGTTACCTGTCACTACTGACCTTTATGTTTTAAATAATTGTTATTGTTATTGTTGTAATGTTTTATTTTCTATTGTAATATTTTTTATATATACATTTAAAAAAAATATATGTATATGTTATAAATATGCACGTAGGTACGTATTCAGCAAATGCTTCCTATTTATGCCCTACAAATCCAAATTAAGATTAAACTGGTAGATTTAAAATTAGTTTAAGCTTCTCTGTTCAACACCCAATGGGTATAATGTAAACCTTTTACGTGAACAATAAGTCTTACTTACTCACTTACTAACACTTTTTAATGGTACTGACTGAGAAATAAAAACTTATGTTCACAGTATACTCTTAGGTGTTACTTTTGATAAACACTTACAATGGACTCAACATATCGAAAAATTATGTATAAAGCTGAGAACAACTTGTTCTAAAATTTATGTCTAAACATTGTAGCCAGGAAATTCTTAAAGTACTCTATTATACTAATTTTCATTCGCATCTTAGGTACGGAATTATAAACTGGGGCAATAGTAGTAATGTGGCCAGGGTATTTCTATTACAGAAATATGCAATTCGTATTTTATAAAATTTAAATTACAGAGAGTTGCTGTGATGCCTTTAAAAATTTAAAAATTTTGACAGTAGCTGGACTATACATTCTTGAGGTGTGCTCATATGTTCATAAACATAAATCAATCTTTTTAAGAAATCAAGTGAGTCATATACATGACACTAGAGCAAAGAATTTCCTTCTGCCTACTTCTCATAGAACTGCTATGTACCAGAAAAAATTTCTTTACAGGGTGTAAGCTTTATAATTCATTAGATGAGGATGCTAGGTCTTTGGGTAGCATACACATTTTCAAAAATAAATTAAAAAAAATATTAATAGACAAAAATTGCTACACGATAAATGAATTTTTGTAATTTAATATATTTGTTTTATATTACCAACTACAAGATGTCTTGTATGTTAATCTGTTTTATATATTTAATTGTATTGTTTTTTTTTCTGTTAACTGTTTGTTAACTTTTCTTGTGACATTTTCTACATTGATTTTATTGTGTACTTTTATTTGTATATAATTTTATTGCAATGGAGAAATAAAGACTATTATTATTATTATTATTATTACAGTATTGAAGTCGAGTATTTTTTTAAGTGAACTGTGTTTTTATTTTCAACTATCTGTTTACCTTATCGATCATCCGATCGATCTATAGGGTAAGTATACATAGGCATTATCTAGTTCAAAAACGTCTGCTATTTTATAAACGCTTCAAATACATATTGAGGTTAGAATTTTAGCCAATGCCATTCCACGATATTATGTATTTTTTACAGTGTTTTCACCCTCCATGACCGTCTTACAGAATTTGAAGATGATATCCATGCCAACCCGACTAACAATAAAATTAATATTGTTATTTTACTCCCTACGAATGTAAACGAGGATTTTACAGATGAAGATGTGGGAGACGACCAAGAGGTTGAAATAAACAATTTACCCGCCTCACAGTTATTAACAGAAGCTGAAATTTCAAATAGAGAAGATGGGATAGAAAGCAACATACAGGGATTGGAAGGAAATCAAATAGAGGATGAAAAGTGGGATGCAAGTGACAGTTTACCATTATCACGTTATATGAAATCTAAATCCGTGGCTAAATCTAAATAGAAATCATACAAATGAAAAAGACTTGACCTTGGGAAAACATTTTTAAATTCCGTGGGTATCATCAGCTTTTACAGCTGCTAACCAAAGTTCTCCACCACAACTCTTCGACAAATTTTTCGATGAAGAAATGATCAAACAAACAAAGCGAAACAGGAGAGAAGATATAACTTCCGATGAACAAAATGCTTCTTAGGAGTGTTATTACTAAGCGGTTATAGATAATAGTTCAATTAGTAACAGATGTATTGAGAAAATTCAAAAAATATTTCGGTTTCAAATGTAATAATCAGGGATAGATTGGAATATATTATGTCTAATATCCACTGCTGTGATAACGATAACCTCGATAAAACTGATCGTTTTGCAAAAATGAGACCTGTTTTTGATAAGATGAATAAAATTGTTGAGAGCACACACCACATGTAGAACATGTAGCATTGATGAGGCCATAGTTCCATATTTTGGTAGACATCCGGGAAATCAAAGGAAAACCTGTTCGATATGGTTATCAGCTTTGGATAGGTACAACATTCTATGGATACATTAACTGGTTTGAACCCTACCAATATGAAAATAAAGGCAGCTGATACCCTCTGCGAAAATAACAGGTCAAACTGTCCTCTACCCACTAACAAAATTTTGAAAAAAACTAAAAGGGGAAGTTGGGATTTTCGATCAACCAATAAACGTTCTATTATAGTAGCAACATGGAATCACAATAACATTATATCAAATTGCGTAGGGATACAACTAACCCATACAGTATCTCGTTATTCACGCACGGAAAAAACGTGTAAACCTTGAAGAACCTCAGGCTATAAAGGTGTACAACATATGAGTATGTTTGATCGTAGCGACCAAAACATGAGTTTATACAGGACAGCAATTGCTCATGTTTTGGACTTAGCCATACAAAATACCTGGGTGCTACACAAAAAAACGTCGAATGGAAAGTTAGATCATCTTACTTTTCGGAGGAAGGTCGCTAAAGCACTTCTTGAAACTAATTCAAATGGAAATATTCGTAAAATATCAACTTTTTGGTATTTTGATTGTTTTGTTAATTTTCCTTTTCCTGCTATACATCGACATACTGCCATATTATAAGAATGGAAAAGAAGAAAAGGGCAATACATCTGTTATAAAATCGCAGAAGGAAGTCTTAATAGATTTGATTTATAATATTGAATAGTTTTTCTTTTTTAATCCAGGCTGTTTACTTTTTGAGTTCTTTAGAAACTGTGTTTTTTGCTTAATATACAATATTTTGTTAGGCCTTTTACAATTTTTTTAAAATAAAAGCTATTTAATAAATAAGGTGTTTATTCATTGTTGATTTTCTGTTATTTATTTTTATTATCTAATTTTTTATAGCTACATATAGCTATATGGGTTAGTGGTCAAAGGTACAATACCCTGTGGTCAAAAGAAAAAGCAATTCAGATCCGAAAAAATCCCAATGTTTCTTTGAAATCAACAAATTAAAGCAAACATTTATTTCAGCATACTTTGAAGTTTGTTATTAGACTTATGTAAAGATCTGTAAAAGTAAAATTGGTATGTGTACAATTGCAAAGGTGAAAATGGGTCAAAGGTACAACGCCTCCCCCTAATGATAACAATACCAATAACGTACGGTTCCATTCCTTTTGTAAAAGATTTATCTCCTAGATTAATTAATATCTTTAAGAATGAACAACACATTAAAATAGCACAGAAAAGTATTAAATATATCGGCAAACTATATGATAAACTCAAGGATAAAAGTGATCCAATTAAAAAGTGTAGAATAGAAAAGCGCACTTGTGAGCTCTCAGAGCAAGTAATAGATACTGGACATCATATAAATTTTAATAACAATAAAATTTGGCACACTGAAACAACGTGCATAGCAAGATAAGCATGTGTTAGCTGCCCCCGCACCAATCCGGTCGAAATTTTGAGCAAAAGTTCTTAGTAGTGTTAGATGAAATTTCCCAAAATATTATTTTTGGAAAACCATTTTTACGGGAGTTATGGGGGTAAAAAGAAAAATGAAACAATTTTTTTTTCTCGAGAACGAATAAACTGATTTTCATGAAAAAAATATATGTTATGGCTTTTGATGGCATAAAGACAGAAAAAATTATTGAGTCCATTTGTTGAAAAAAAGTGGTGAAAAATTTTTTTTAGGGGATGTTCTCCAGGCACACCCTCATTTTCTTTCAAATAAATGCTTATATGCCCGTTTAAAACATATCCAATTTTCAAAGCGATCGGAAAGGTACAACTTATTCAAAATTGATAATCATTGGCATTCTGCGGGCGGCGCGTAGTTTATGCAATGAAGCATTATAAGACGACTTTTTTGTAAATATTTCGTGCAAAGACGAGATTACCTCTCCCCCCTCCCGTTTTCGAGGGTGCTGAACATGATGCAAGTGGTAATAGAAGTTTTTGACCGCCAAATCCCCCTGAAATGGCCATCCCTTTTATGTTTTCATACATAAACGCGTCTGGGGAGTGATTTATCGACGGGTTACACTTGAAATAAAATGGAAGGGGGTTATGGAGTAGGTGGAGTCCAGACAGTAGGCCTAGAGGGTTGATTAAACCCCCCCCGAAGGGAGGAAAATCTTTTTTTTCAAATGATCCGGTTCAACCCCCGTTTTCAGGGTCGCTCATTACGAGAAAAATATTCATTTTTAGCTCCAACCCCCTTCTCGCAACTTTTACAGACATGCATTTCTACTCTGCAGCTGTATGACATCAAATTATTAAGTTGTAGTAGGATGCTCCTATTTATCCCTACATCAACAGTAAAAATTAAACAGAGGACATATAAATCTGTTCTATACCAAAAGTTACCCCTTCTGGATCAAAAAGTTATCCCTTCTAGACTAAAACTTACCCCTTCTGGATCAAAAGCTATCCCCTTCTAGACCAAATGATATCTGTTAGACTGAACCTATACAAGGATAACGTAAGGTCGCTGTTTCGCTTGCATAGACATATTTACTAAATTTTTGTTGTTATTTTATTCATAATCTACCTATAAGAATTTTTCATTAATGTTTGTGTAGACCGAACTCCTAGAGGTCTCAGGCTCAATCCCTGGTTTCAACATATTTTTCCTTAACTTATAATCATATAATATATATGAATTTCAAAAAACAAATCAGTGTTTGATTGCTAAGATTACCCATTATCGAGACAGGGAGGTTTGGTTATAGAAAGAATATAATACTATGTATATGGCGCAAGGTGTGTGTGCTTATTTAAAATCATATAATCAAACGGCATATTTTCTTCGCAGGGCGTTTAACAGATGCGAAAGGCATGACATGACATGACATAGTAACATACTGTTCTTTTTAGGATAAATATATTTTTCATCATCAGTTTTGTGCATCTGTCCATCTGTTCATTATGAATCACCACTACTGCATGTTAGACATCTGGTACGTTGCCATGACAACGGCTATTTACCCCCACTCCTACGATTGATTTTATGATATATAATGCTGGGATTAAACACATTCTTTAGTATCGTATAGTTTCTTATACAACAATGAAGTGTGAACACTGCAAGAAAGTTCTTTCAAACAAAAGCAGTTTAGTTCGGCATATTCGCCAATATTGTCCAGTTCTAAATGATGTAAAACGTGGAAGTGTAGCTTGTGAGCCGTCGAATAAAAAACAGAAGCTTGATAACGTGCCTTCTACAAGTGGTAGCAGAAAACAAAATTGTTCGAGCAGTTCAAAAACTTGTGGATATTGTGGAAGTAGCTTCTCATTATCTTCCAGCTTACAACGCCATATTAAAAATAATAGATGTCCTGTCCTGAATGATATGTTTATTATTGATAGAAAAAAAATTAATCATCCTGTTGTATGTAATTTGGAAGATGGTGTTGACAAACTTCATTGCGCATTTAAAAGCAGGATCGCTAGTTACCGTTTCAGCAGCCATAGAAACCATATCGATTTTTCTGATTTTCTAAAAGTGAAGCAAAAAGTTTTGAACAATATTAGTGGATACTTACAGAAGTACCAGGCCCTTAAGATTAATTTCGAAATATTTGGGCTTTATGAAATACCAGAAAAAGAATTGTCTGATATTAAGTCCTTCAACACAAAGAACAAAATAATCACTATATCAACGGATTTGCATAAGATTTTCGAAGAATTTAGGGAGGAAATGACTGTACAAGCATCAGAATTCCAAGAAAAGGACTCTGGATGGACACTGAGGCGTATAATGTTTCTTGATGTAAATATAAATAAGTTTACACCAATGTCGGCTTCATCATATGTCAAGTTACCTAAATCTATAGAAGCAAAGAAGACCATTTGCGTGGTCGATCAATGCAGCCATTTTCCCTGCAGAAGGTGATCCAAGGAAGACTAGTTCATATCCATATTATGGTACTTTATTGAATTTTAGAGGCTTAGAATTTCCTATGAAATTAAAAGATATAGCCAAGTTCGAAAAAATGAACAATATCTCTGTTAATGTGTTTGGTCTTGAATCTGAATTCAAGGATGGGAAAACTATTACTGAAGTGGTCGGACCATTACATTTTACATCATGTCGGCAAGCCACACACGTTAATTTACTACTTATATCAGATAATGCTGGTACCAATCATTATTGTCTTATACATAACTTATCAAAACTGGTCTCAAAACAAAAGTCAATCCATAATGGTCAATTACATATTTGCGATGGATGTCTACAATCTTTTAGAGAAGTAAAACAAGTCAGACAGCATCAAGAAAACGACTGTAACCATACATATACGAAATTGCCATCTACAGAGTTAAAAATAAATAAATATGGTGAAGCTGTGCCTGAAAATATTCTTAAATTTATAAACTTTGAGAAACAATTACCGGTTCCGTTCGTAATTTAATCCGATTTCGAGAGTTTGCTGAAACCCATAGACCATAATGAACCTTGTGACGACAAATCGTTCACAGTTATAGTATCTGAACACCAGCCTTATTCTTTCGCTTTTTATGTGAAATGTAATTTCGATGATAAATACTCAAAATTTATAACATAGAGGACTTGATGCTGCTGAATTATTCGTTGAGAAGTTGGATGAAACAGCTCTAGACTTGTATAATACTCACGTAAAATATGTTAAAGACATGCTACCTCTCACGGACCAAGAGAAAGCAGAATTTGAAAACGCGGTTTGCTGTCACATTTGCGAGAAACCATTCAGACCTTGGGAACCAAAGGTCCGCGATCATTCCCACTTAGGAGGACAGTTCAGAGCTGCTGCCCATTCTATATGTAATTTGATTATAAAGTGCCGAAATTCATACCAGTTTTCTTCCACAATCTGACAAACTATGAGTCATTTATTTATTAAGAAATTAGCGTCCAAGAAGGAGCATATTTCAGTGATTGCACAAACCAAAGAAAAGTATATATCTATCATTCTCTAAATCAGTCCTTGTAGAAAAATCCCCAAATCCTCAAGAACCGGACACGTACCTGAGACTAAAATTTGTGGACTCTTTTCGATTTTTATCCAAATCCCTCGACAAGCTGAGCCAGAGTTTAGAATCTAACCAGTGTAGTGAAATTAGAAAATATTTTCAAGACGATGAGAAATTCAGTTTAATCAGACAGAAAGGTGTTTTTCCTTACAATTATGTAGACTCGTTTGAAAAATTGGAAGAGACACAATTATCTTCGAAAGACAAGTTTTACAATGATTTAACAAATGAGGCCATTTCTGACAATGATTACGAGCGAGCCAACAAAGTATGGAATACCTTCAAATGTAAAACGTTGGGAGAGTATGCAGATTTGTATCTAAAATCAGACATTTTATTATTAGCCGATGTATTTGAAAATTTTCGGAAAGTGTTTGGAACAGTACAAATTAGATCTAGCTCATTATTTGACGGCACCTTCTTTGAGCTGGGATGCCATGTTACGTCATACAGGTGTTGGACTTGAACTTTTAACCGATGTAGATACTGTACATTTCTTTAGAAAAGGTATTCGAGGAGGCGTGGCTCAATGTAGTAAAAGAAAGGCTGTGGCAAATAATAAATTTTTACCGAACTATGATTCCACTAAACCAACATCATATATCATGTACCTAGACGCCACAAATTTATATGGATCCGCAATGGAAAGATACCTGCCCACAGGTAATTTTAGGTGGTTGGAGCAAGAAGAAATTGAACATTTTGATTGTTCCCTAATTGGGGAAAATTCACCAAAAGGTTATGTTCTAGAAGTTGACTTGGAATATCCTTCAAACTTGCACGATGACCATAACGACTTACCATTCTGTCCTGAGAGAATGATTCCTCTCAAAAGTAAAACTGCTAAATTATTTCCGAATTTACGAAATAAATATATCATCCACTACAAAAATTTTAAACAATGTTTGAAATATGGAATGAAATTAAAGAAAATACATAGGATAATAGAATTTTCCCAATCACCCTGGTTGAAGTCATATATTGATTTAAACACAAATCTCCGAAATTCTGCCAAAAACGAGTTTGAGAAAGATCTGTTCAAGTTGATGGTGAATTCAATTTTCGGTAAAACTATGGAAAACGTTGATAAAAGACAAAACATTAAACTATGCACATGCTGGGAAAATAAAAAAGATGTATAGGTGTCAGAGCGTTAATAGCCATGCCACATTTTAAATCCTGTTCCGTGTTCGATGAAAATTTAGTGGCTGTTCAGTTGGAAAAATTAGAAGTTATGTATGACAAGCCACTCTATGTAGGGTTTTCCATTTTGGATATTTCCAAGACTATCATCTACAAATTTCTATATGGTTACATCAAAACAATGTATGAAGATGACGCAGTCGTTTTATACACAGACACCGACAGCCTAATTTTAGAAATATTTACAGATGATGTTTATGATGACATCAAGAGAAACATTCATTTTTTCGATACTTCAAATTATAATGCAGACAACATCCATAACATGCCCAAAACAAAGTCTGTGGTAGGAAAAATGAAGGACAAATACGCTGGAAGATCAATAGAGAGCTTTTATGGTACTGGTGCGAAAGCGTACTGCGTTAAAGCCGGTGATATAACTAAAAAGGCGAAAGGCGCTTCTAAAAGTGTCGTTAAACATGAGATAGATTTTTCAGATTATGTTCAGATTGTCGAAAACGGTGGCTTAATATTCCATAAAATGTCTATATTTAAATCCACTTTACATACCATTCACACAGAACTTAAAAATAAAGTAGCTGATGACAAAAGATATGTGTTACCTGGAGATGCGAGAACTTTGGCTTGGGGGCATCATCTAATTCCTGACAATAGTGATAAAAATTTAGACATTTTGTTAAAGTACGCTAGACGTCTGGACATGGAAGAGCCAGAAGCAGGATGGGATAGTGTTGATATGGATGAGTCTGAATCAGAATGGGAAAATTTAGATTTAGATAATTTTGATTTCGATGTATTAGATTTGTAGTTTATTAGGTTTGTAATTTGTTAGCTTTGTAATTTATATTAAAACATACACATTATTGTTTACTTATAAATAAAACACATATACATTATTAATTGCTTTTTATTTTTCTATCACATGGTTTATTATAAATGTAACATAAAGATATAATTTTAGAGAACTAATGTGGCTTAATCATATCGCTGGTTATATATTCCATTACCCCCACCACTAGTTGCCATCTGGTGGTCATGTCCTCAAATAGTTCATCTTACCATATTTTACAAGTTCAAACATGTTTAGACTTGTTTCCCCATCAACATCTGTTGCCACCTAAGATTATTATATCTTTAAACGGTATACAAAGCATATGCAATTTTGCTCTGAGTCTTTCCGAGTAAGAAGGTAAATATGATTGATACTCTTTCTGAAGAACTAGAACTAGACAGTGAATCCATAATAGAGAAGAAGCATGAAGTTAATAGTTTACAGTTTGTGCAGAACTGGGCCCACGAATACATATGTCTAATTCAAAATTATTTCAGCATTGCTTTAGTTGAAGATGAAGCAAAAACATTGTGTATGAGTTGTTTTTTTGATGTGGTTGCGGACTACAACACAAACATCGAAAGTTCTCAGATATCTCAACACATAACAGACTATGCCGTGGAATTGGGAAACAGAGCCTTATTGTGCCGCGCCTGCAATTTCCCACTTTTTGCGTACTGTCTAACACGTTTTTGTATTTTCTGTAATACCATTTAAGTTTTTGTAAATATTGATATTTTACTGTTAACACCCTACCTGTATCTGAAATGAAAATGTAAAATCTTAATAAAATATTTCTAGTTAAAAATAGTAAATTATAAAGGTTATATATGTAAATCTTAATAAATATTAGTAACCAAATATATTGATTTTATTCCTAGTCTATAAGATTTTTTTTTATTAATAGTTGTGCAAGTTGAAATAGTTCAAGTTCTAGAAGTCCTATACCTGGTTTCGAGACATTTTTTTCTTTAGCAAAGCGAGAAGTCAAAACTATGTACCTCGTATATTAACGCAAATAATTTTTGTGAGTTCTATCAAAAACTGAACAACTGATATTATACCCTTATTTTAACAAAAGTCCAGTAAATTCGTTAACTCGCTTAATGATAAATGTTTATTATATATTTGGTCGTTTAGTAACTGAAAAGCATAAACATATGTGTATGATGAATAATGAAATAATTCGGCCGTCGAGATGCTGTTGATATAATATGTAATAACTCGCATTGTCTGTCTATTCTAAAAACCAGTAAGTTTTTCGCCAGTCTGATAAAAATTAATACTGAGATGTACTGATAACCTAATTAAATTGTTGTGTGTGCATAAGTTTCAATGGTACTGGTATCATACCAACTAGCCAGTCATTCCTAATTAAATTGAATTGAGGCGTTTCGCAATAAGCTAGTGCCTGTATGCATTTTATTTTTAAACAATGGTTAAGAAGTAATTTATGCTTTGGGCAAATTATACTCGTCTCTGCTCTTATTATTTATTTCAGTATTCACATTCGTTTTAATTTAAATAGTAGTATACAGGGGCTTAAAAATATTCTAAAAATAATTTTGTGTCAAACTTTTGTTATATACGGGGGGGCGATGGAAATATTGATGTTAAATATAATTTTTTCAATTAATCCATTTAGGAATATTAAATAAACGTTATGAGTTCAATGTTTTGCATGTGGGTTCGATTCCAGTCATCATATAACTATGCCAGCTGTTCGCCAGATGTTATCGTGAGAACAGTAGTTTTAATTAGTTCCCAGACAGTTCATTGACCTTTCACCAGTGTCAGCTGTCGTCACGCTTTAATAGTCATATTGAATTAATTACCGCCTGCATATCTGTCTATCTTTCTAGTATGACTCATCAATGGTTTTACCATCTGTCATCATGCTTTAATAATCATATTGAATTAATTAACACCTGCATATCTATCCATCTGTCTAGTACATCTCTGATTGGTTGCTCACTGCACACAAATGGGCTGAGCCACCAGCTCTCTCATTAGACATCTACTGAAATATGCCAACAGTTCTTGGACGGTAATTACCAAAAATTTTACTCTTGGTCAACTTATTCATTACATGTGTTTTATACTCATTGCAAAACAAACAATTAATAAACTTACATTATCAACAATTCATGAAACCGACGATTTCCACGCATCGGACTGGACAATCGGAAAATATGTTAGTCGTGTTTACGAAAATTTTGGCACAGGAAAACAGTGGTAGATTAGGCGCAATTATGCCATACAAGAAGTTATAAGAGGATATGTATAAATTGCCTTTATGTACACGGGCACCTAGACTATTACCTTAGTATATGTGTTATGTGAATATTGTGAATACATAGGGTCAAAATAGTCGGTAGTTATATATATCGAGTAACGTAAATTGCTAGAATTATTTTGATCATCATGTAGGTATCACATTTCGAATCTTTTTATTCTTTAATCGTTTATGAATTGTTTATTATTTCCAGATATAATTCAATATGAATCGAACTAAAAAAATAATGAAACTTGCTCTAAGCATGTCTACATTCGATTCTGAACTGGACGAGGAACTTGAAGCAATCATTTTGGTTCTAGAAGTTGTTGAAGTATTCATTGAAGAACCGGAACTCATCAGTGTAAAAATTTTGTTACATTAGCACCAATGGCATTAGAAAAAGAGAATCGTAGCCCCGAATAAATAGCTTCAGAGAACGAGAATTACAATCCCGAAGAAATTACTGAAGAAGTTGTTACGGATATGTTGGATGAAAATGTCGCTTACAATAATTTCATAGAGCCTCATGAAGAGTCCACTCTGACAACTGAGCCTCTAAGTTTAAAACTGAGAAAATCACCACCTCTCCTAAAAAGAAAGCCCCAAACAAAACGAAAAATCGTAAAAAATACCATTGAATTCAATTGGTTAGAAGTAGCTATATTTCTTGGTGTGAATTCACATGAAAATTCATTTGCAGTCCCATAAGGTTTAGAAACGCCAGTACTTCAAAAAAATTGTTGATGATAGTTTGATACTATCGATTGTAAAGCATACAAACCTTTACTCCTATCAGGATGTCAGGACACTCGATTGCAGTGACCAAAGAAGAAATATGCAAATTCATCGGCATTGAACTAATGATGGGTATTGTACAAATGAATGCTCATTTTGACTATTTGAGTAGAAAGTATAGGTACGATCTTATCACTAGTGTTATGCCTCTGAAACGATATCAGAGTATAAGAAGATATCTTCATTTTGTCGACAATACGGAAATATCTGATGACAATTTGTCATGCTAGCAAAAAAATTTTCAAATGATGAAATGATAATTCCCTACAAGGCAGGTTCTAGACGACAATATATAAAATCTAAGCCCACAAGGGGATTTGAATTGTTCGTAACCTGCGGAGTATCCGGTTTAATGATTTTATTCTCTATGATGGAGAAGATACTTTCAGAGGTTATCGATTCGCGGATGACGAAAGCTGTTTTGGTTTGGGAGGAAAAGTTGTTTTCGGAAGGAACTAAAGAAAAGTCAGTGAAAGTATCGAATTTCTTTTTTAAGTTATTAACCAATAGGTTTCCAAAATTAATAATGGGTTAATACATACTAACAAGGATAAATCAGATTCATCGTTATGAACGAAGTATTTCTCTCTATCTATAGTAATTTGGTAACTAAGAAAATGTAATGGACCTACCAACCATTTACTATAAATGGCAATGCAGGAGCTCATTTATTCATTCTTATCCCGGAATCAAACAAGATTCATAACCTTAAACTTTCGATACGAAATCAAATATTGATAATACCGACTAGGTAGTGAGTGGTTCTGAAGCTCAGAGTAGATGTCTGTCCTAATCTGAGTACGTAATGCTGGCTTATCATTGAGATCTGACCGATATAAGTCCCGTAGAACGAGATCTGTCCGAATCTATGATCGCGTAAAGAACTACCTCTATCAAAAGTTAGTGTTGTTTGCGAGATTTCACTATCGATGTTTTTTAAGACGTTATAAACTTAGTTAATTGCCTAGCGTCGCGTTAATTCAATATCAAAGTGACAAGCGTCGCGTCAAATGAGTCTCAAAGTAACATATGTCAAATACATTTATTGTTGAAATGACAGCTGTCAGTTAATTGTCAAAGTGGCAAACGTCAGATTAACTAATTGTTGAAGTGACAGTTGTCAGTTAAAAGTCAAAATAATAAATGTCAATTATATTGAATGTAAACTAATTGTCAAAGACAGAGTTATTAAATTATTCGAATATCAAAGTTTCAGTTGACGTATTGACTGTCACATTATTTATTTCATCCTTACCTTGAACGACTTCTATAAATATTTACTTGATATACTAAAGGTTGCCGGGTTTAGTTAAAGTCAGATTTCATATTACTTTCTTTATATATTACTATGATTATGATTCTATAACATTGAGTAATGTTGATTCATATTTGTAAATAATTTTGGGTATCTGTGATTCTCACGTTTCTTGATAATGTTCTAATCCTGAATAAATCTTGTTAAATTGAAATTATCTTCCTTGACTTTTATTAAACTCTAGAATTACTCCACTATTAGCTATTCGAGCACAATAGTTCTAAATTATTCTAGAACTTTAACCGCAACGTTATAGATTTTTGGCGCCCGAGCAGGGACTTTCGAGTCAATTATGAAGGACTTTCGAGTAATTTAGAGTGATTGAGTGAACATAAGTCACTTTCTAGACTTTCAGGTCATTTAAGAGGGACTTTAGAGTTATTTTAGAGTGACTTTCTAGTCACGTTCTAGACTTTCTTGTCAGACACACTTTCGAGTCATTCTAGAGTGATTATCAAGCCACTATTTGATAATTTACTATTATTGAATTGATATTAAATAGTCTGGCTGCTGGTTTCCGGGTCTTCTTCCGCGTAGACTTGGTTGAGTGCTTGACGTTTCGACCATCTTGTCGTGGTCTTCTTCTGAAGCGAAGTGCTGGCTTATCATTGAGATCTGACCGATATAAGTCCCGTAGAACAAGATCTGTCCGAATCTATGATCGCGTAAGGAACTACCTCTATCAAATGTTAGTGTTGTTTGTGAGATTTTACTATTGATGTTTTTTAAGACGATATGAACTTAGTTAATTGCCTAGCGTCGCGTTAATTCAATATCAAAGTGACAAGCGTGGCGTCAAATGAGTCTCAAAGTGACATATCGCATGACATAAGTGACTTCGCTTCAGAAGAAGACTATAGCGACTCGTTCACTCGCAAACGAGAAGTTCCTATGGAGTCAAGAAAAACAAAAGAAAGAAACAATTGATAACAAAAAATAATATATTTTATATGATACACAGAAACCAAATATGAAAAAGATGTATTAAATAATTCGATTATACGTATATTTACTTTAAATTTATTTTATTATAGCATTATTGCTATAAAGACAAGATGGTCGTATCAGCTGTTAATGTTCGAAATTCATGAAGGAGTCCATCGTTTTCACGACGTAACAAACACGCCATTTTGTCACTCGTATCACGCCGGGATCGTTTCTCCACAATTGTGCTGCCTCCTGAAGTATTTAACTGGGTTTTAGCTCTATCCAACTTCAAATTGCTGAACTTGACGTATCAAAGATTTGTACCATGCACCATGGTTTTGGACCAGTTCATCCGCACTCATGTCGCTTCCAAAATTTAGTTTCACTGGCAATGACTTCAAGCTTCTAAACTCATTGATATTGTTCAAGAAAGACCGGTATTGTGTTGTCTTGTCTTCGATTCCATGTGCATTGAGTGGACATTTTAGATTTTCTGAAATTGATTTCTGACAGATCATGCACTTGTTCCAATCCATCCTGTATTACAATTCAATGTGAAACAAAATAAAACAGGACAAAACAGCTCATCGG
Organism: Rutpela maculata; assembly: GCA_936432065.2. NCBI lineage: Eukaryota > Metazoa > Arthropoda > Insecta > Coleoptera > Cerambycidae > Rutpela > Rutpela maculata. The sequence goes on from OW386292.2 coordinate 101,203,677, forward strand.
TGAATAGTTGGTACATATATTAATGAATACATATATAGTGTGATACATTTAAAAATTGTGTAGTTGTATTCCCTGACCCCAGATATGTATACTTAGACACAAGTTTGTGGTCCTAAGTAATTTAGAAGTCGAGATATTGATAATATACCTACATTTCAAAATGGCCGCTATAAAATCCAAGATGGCCGACGGCCGACAAAAATTGGAAGCTACACACTTAACTAGTGTCTGGAAAATATTTGGTGGTCTTGTCCAGTGTGTCCACATTTTCATGATAAGCTGCCCTACTATACTAAAATGTAGTATTTAGAACATTCTTAATTCTTAATCTGATTAAAAATTATTAATGTTTAAAAAAATAGTTATTCATGTATCTAGGCAGTACAGTAGCAGTAAAGCAGTAAAGTAATTTTAAGTGACATGTCACAATGATTGACATTTCATCAAATATCAATAATTTTTTGTAAGAAAACCATTATTTTAAGCAAGCACAATTCTGAATATTAATTATATTATTAGCCATATTAATAGTTGTATTACAATTTATTCATTTATTTAACTGTCACTCCGCCAACTACAAGAAATCGTACAATAATGGATTACTTTAATGACGGACGATTTTGGGGCTCTATTGTCGATAAAATATTATATCATCTAATTTTCATACTCCTTAAATGCAAGAAATTATTTCTAAATGATTGTTTTAGATTGGAATTCAAGATGGATTCCTCCAACTCTTCCAAGGGGTGCCTAATTTGCTTCAAAACAACGGATGAAAAAAATGATCCGTGTAAGGAAGAGAAAACAAAATGGACGTTTCAAATTTGATCACCCTTAAAAGAACTTAAAAAAAATCTTTCGGTTGATTTTACATTACCTGAAAAGTTTTCCGATAATCTATACTATCACTCGGCGTGTTATAAAACCTGTACATCGATAAAAAAAGAAGTACCAAATAGCGTATGATGGAAAATAAGCTAAACTTTGATCTTTTATACCGGATGACATTGGGGGAGAAAATCATGATAATAATCAGCAAGACGTTGAAATGTGAATGATGACTTTGATTTCGAAATGGAAAATCCAGCCAACAATGCAAGACATTTTGACAACGAAATATCGAACTCATCAATTGTTAACAACGACGACGAGGCCCATGGACAACGGAAATATTATGCTGACGAGTTACATCAAGTTGCAGACCAGGATGACATCTCAAGTAGTGAAGAATGCTGCCAATTCGAATGAATTTTCGGATGTCATCGTTTCGGAAAATCCGAAAACACTTGAAGAAGATAATGGTATAATATTTAAAATAGTTTCAGGTACTTCCCATTTTTCTAAGAAATACAACCATATACAGTTTTTATCATACATTTTGTATATAGTTAAATGCCATACTCTAATAATGAAAAAAAAGAAAAGGATACTTTCAAAGACATTCAAACAGTATTTTTAACAGCAACAGTGCATGTTCAGGACAATAAATGAAGCCCTTTAACAGAAGACCCAGAATATAAGGTCAGACATTTGTATCCACGTTAGGGCCGATAGGCCATTCCTAACCTTCTACTCTTTGATGTATGTTTCTGAAATAGAAAAACTATAGTGTACGAACTGGGAAACGAAGCAATATGCAAAACAAAATATGTGAAGATACTGAAAATGCGTTAATTTCCCATGTAGCTTCGCTACCAACCTGTGTATGCTATTATACTAGGGAAAAACTGTTGAGAAGTATTTGTCCGGATTTATCAGTTCTATTGTTTGTTTTACATGTCTGAAGAAAAACTAGCAGTCAGTATATTCACTTGCAAAAAAATAACTTACGAAAACTTCAATCTCAGAACAAAATCACCAGTAAAGGATACTGTGTGTGCGTGTGTGCTTATGTCACCACATAATGAGCTCATTTAGATTTCTTTTTAATTCATATTTCGAAAGTACACCTCGTAGTTAGTAAATGTGTAAAATATTAGATTTTTCAACTGCTTCTCCCTTAAAATAAATAATGAAAAAGAGCGCGAAAACGCAGTGTGATGTCATACCATTCCTGGCGGTCGACCGCTGGCCTGTTTCCATGTAGTTTCATAAGGCACGCACGACGGGCGTGCTAATTTCGTTCATATATTTTAAGTGTTCTGTATTTCGTTATTAACATGGATTAAAATAGGGGTTACGTAGTAGTACACTAAGCGCTTGTTAATAGGTAGTGGTAGGGATAGAGTAGACACATGTAACAGTAAGTAAGTATTGACAGGGAATTCCAATTGTAACCATCGATATGTACACATCAAAATAAAATATATTAACACACATCTGCTCTTGTTCCAATATGTCAATTATCAGAGGAGACCCAAGAAGCTAGACACAAAATCTGTGAACGTTTTCGACATGGTAGCACTAGAAACGATGTCTAGAAAAACAACGATAGAAGATTTGATACATATGCTGTTAATTACATCAGACCCCCTTATTAGTAGTTTAACATCCAAACCATAAAAAATGGATCCATTACCATCCGACGTAATTAATATGCTTAATTGTTCATATGACGTTCAGGAAATGGAAACAGATATCGACAGTGATTCAGATATTAACGATTAACTATGTATTACTCTTTAAATGTTCGGAAAATATAAATATTTGTTATTTTATTCTATTACTCTAAGGCCCAGTACTTTCATATCCAGTTAAGTCTATTCTACAGATATATCCCATGGAAACAATTACTGACAAGGAAATTATCTGAAGAATAGACTTAACTGGAGCTGAAAGTACCGGGCCTTATATTATAACATTATTTTTACATTTAAGAATTACATTTAATTTGTTACGAATTCACATGTATATTTTTAATTTGGATGTAATAGAAAATTTATTGCTTATATTTTTTTATAAATAAAAAATTTGGTACTTGAAAATAGCAATAATTTATTCATTAGTTCATTGCAATATATTTTGAGCGCCTAAAATGACGATTTTTATCACTGTGAGATGCAAGGAAGAGCTGCTGTTTGGAATAGGGATATATTCCTTAATAATCTCCAAGGTATTTTTTAACGTGCAGTCTCTTACTAGAAAATTATTATCTCTTTTTTTTTCTTGAAGACGCAGGAAACAAGAACAACGAGCTCCAAGAAGGACACATAAGGCTTTGGAAGTGTTTGGACTGGAGAATTCTAAGTTTATAAAAAATTTTAAACTCAGCACAGAGCTTACTCGAGTATTAATAGATATGGTAACCCCATAACTTTAAGTTCCAACAAGAACATCTGCAAAAAGTATCTAGATAAAGGTATGTATCTGAGTATTGCCAAGAACTGTACAGTTCCTGTACATATGTGAATATTACTGAATAAATTTAAATATGTTAAAACCAATTACTTAATGCTTTGTTTCAACTTTTTAATGCAGGTGCTGGTAGCCCTCCGATTTTATGCTACCAGGAGTTAACAGAAAATAGTGGAAAGTAACTTTTTCTCCACAACTAATCAGCCAAGTGCATCCCGCTACAAGACTGAGGTGACAGATGCGATAAATAAACAAACGGCAAAGTGTAGATGAATGGATATAATTTCCAAGGAATAGTCAAGAAAGAGTTTTTATTTTTCATTCGAGCAGAACTAAATGACCTTAACACTTATGTAAGACAGGCGTAAAAAAACAAAAAAAAAATAAGACAGTATAATAAAAAATAAACAAATTTCTTTATATTCTAGGTTTTATGACAAATACCAATTTTATGGGGTAGTCGGTTTAATAGATTGCACCCATGTAGCATAGCCGCTTCATCTGATCATGAATATCCTGAAAATGATATGTAATTAGGAAAAATTATCATTCGATTAATGTTCAGTTGGTAGGTGCTGAAATTGCCTCATTATTTGGTGATATTGTTTTGTAACTTTTATTTTTAAACCTCCCACTTTTATAATATTAATAATTTTAATATTTTAGGTATGTGATGAAAACTTAGAAATATTAAATGTTGACTCCCGATTCCCAGACAGTTATAATTATGTACGCATATGAAAACAATCCAATGTATCCCGCATAATGGAGCAATTACATCGACAAAACCCTAATAATTTGTTTTATCTTCTGGGAGATTCAAGTAAGATTATATCATAAAGTATTACATTAAAGAGTGCAAATAAATTTTTTTTAACTCACTACGTAAAACAGAGTTAGTTCAAATGATATATGTTTAGTTCATTCATTAATCAATCCACTTTCTTCAGTTGAATGTTTTTCAATCATTTATTTAACATGGTCTATTTCTGCGACTTAGGCCAATCAGCGATGCGGGGAGAAAACATGGAATTTTTCCTCCTCTTCTCGTAAGAATAGTAGCAATTCTTTACTTGGTTGACGTTTAACAGACAGGGGTCTGACCAATTTACATCCAACAAGGATAGTATATTCACTACATAATACCCACCTTAAATTTCATAGCTTCTGCGTAGACACTGATAGACACAGCTAGAAAGTGGGGCGATATCGCCGTAGTTCTTTAGGATCACTCCGCCAATTACTAACCACGATTACCATTGCTGAACTCGTATCAACACAAGTCCAGTCTAATATTTATCACCATGTATATTACCAGAATAGAAACGTCCAACTTCTCCCCTAATAATTTAAGAATTTTATTCAGCCATACATTTTTTTTAATAGATGATATAATATATGAACTTTTTTACAGACTACACTTTCAGGCCTTGGTTATTAAAACCCTTTAGTAGGCACTGGGAAGCTAATTACCCATCTACAAAATTTAACCTCAGTGCTTCGGTCATGCATATTCTCGGCAAATATTGTGCTACCATCTGTCGAAGAGTAGTGGCAACCAAAAAAAAAATTTAAGTAGCGCCTACAGAGATCTATATCTTAGTCATTTTATTTATTTCTCCTACAGGTTCGCATTTCTAGTGAATGTTTACTGTACCTAAGCAGATTTTACGGTTAGAAAGTGTGTGATTTTCGAAAAAGGTAAGCAATAAGGATTTTTTTCTTATGGAATGTATATTTTTTGAGTTTATGCACGTTTTTATATATCAGTATAATTGAAATAGTTTTCCATGTAATCAGAAAATCCGTTTTTCTACGTGGGAACTTGTGTTCCCACTGCCCGCCTGGCAACTTCGTTTGTAATTTTCCCTGTGTATAATAATAATAAACTGAATATATTTTTTTGGTCTATGTACATTTTTATATATCAATACTACTGAAATAGTTTTCTATTTAATCGAAATATACAATATATAATAATAAAATTAATTTTTTTATTTTGAATTCGTTTCACAGGTGATGGAAAAGTGGGATTTAGATGACCCAAAACAAGCTGAAGCTGCCCTTGAGTATTTGTTCAGCTTGCCTAAAAATGAAGGAGACTCCGACCAGGAAGCGGACGAGGATGCACTTGAGGAATTAGAAACTCTTGATAATCTATCGGCATCCTCTTATTTTACTTATGAACCGACCCCTTCTACTTCTGGTGCCCCTTCACATCAAGGAGAGAGCTCAGTTCGAAGTTCAATAACACAAAGTCAATATTCTAATATTGGAGAAGATACACCTGATGCTGGCGAGTTTGATCAAGGAAGTGAAGGTGAGTCACAAGAAGAGCTGCCTGGACAAGAGGATCCAGCACAGGCTAATCCACAAGAAATTCCTGTACAGTGGAACCAAATCACAGATTATTTTGACAAGTTAGATGTAAAATTCGACAAAATGCCGCAGCCTACACATGGTTTCAGTAATAAGGATAAAGAAATAGATTATTTATCTAAGGTCTTTGGCGACAACATTTTTCAACTGGTTGTTGACCAATCAAACTTGTATGCAAATCAAGATATATCTCGAAATTCCAAAAAAGGGAAGGAAAATACTCCTCGTCCAGCAAAAAATTGGACAAACACTAATATAGAGGAATTCAAAGCATTTTTTGGTGTAATGATACTTATGGGGATACACACCCTGCCACACCTGTCCAATTACTGGTCAAGTGACCCTCTTCTGGGTGTACCTTGTATAGCCCAAGTTATGCCATCAAAAAGGTATAAGAAGCTCATTGAAAATCTACACATAAATGATAATAATAATGCTGTTATAAAGGGCCAACCGGGCTACGATAAATTATTCAAACTGAGACCTTTCCTTGACCTTTTACACCAATCTTTAATACAGCAATATGAACACTCGGCTTGTTTGGCAGTAGATGAATCAATGATCCGTTTCAAAGGACGATCTTGTATCAAACAGTATATGCCCAAAAAGCCAATTATATGGGGATATAAAGTTTGGTGTTTGGGTGATTCCAAAAGTGGATATGTGTATAATTTTGATATTTACACAGGCAAAGATGATACTGCTGATAAAAACAAACTACTTGGGGAAAATTGTTTAGTCGTCTTTGATAATTTCTTTACAACCTACTCACTCATGGGAACCCTAATGAAACACAAAATTTATGCCGTTGGAACAGTACGAACGAATCGAAAAGGATTGCCATCTTCCATAATGAAAAGTAAGCAAAAATTAAACCGTGGGGAGTTTATGTTCGAAACAAAAGGAAACGTTTCTCTTGTCAAATGGATGGACAATAACCGCGTTTACTTCTTGTCCACATGTTGCTCTCCACGAAAAACGACTAAGGTGAAAAGAAAAAATAAAGATGGTTCCAGAATTGACTTTTCCTGCCCTGAAGTGGTAGCACAATATAATGAAATCATGGGTGGGGTTGATCGATTTGATCAACTGCTAGAAAGATATGAAATTGGGCGGAAGTGTGTGAAATGGTGGCATAGAATAATGTATTACTTTATTGATATGGCAATAATCAACGCCCATATCCTAATGTGTCTATAGAAAAAAACCAAAATAAGGGATCAATTATCATTCAGGGTAAATCTTGCGAGACAGCTAATTGGAGGCTATTCATCTAGGAAACGAAGGAATAAACCTGTAAGTTATTTGGCACACAAAAGACAAGTACCCAAAGAAGTAAGACTTGAAGGAGTTGGAAGACATGCCCAATCGAATAACAACGTATAGAAGATGCAGACTGTGTAGCAATAACCAACAAGAAAAGATAACCAAAATTATGTGTTTTGGATGTGACGTACCGTTGTGCCTACATCCATGTTTTAACAAATTTCATGGACTTTAGATATAAGTATTAATATTGAACTGTGGACTTACCAATTTTTTTTTGCATTTTTATTTTCATTTGAAATAGTGTAGTATTTGGGCGTTGGGTGATATTCTTCCCGCCTGTCATATTAAAAAAAGGACAATAAAAAAAAATTAATACCAAAAATTATTTATTTAGATCAAAAAGAAATGTCTCAGTTGCGTAAAATCATTTTAACTCTAGTAAGCTGTTCGCGCCCACGAAAGGGTTAACAAACTTGGCAGAAGAAAGATTTAATAGTGTATTGAAGGCGGTTAAGTGCGGCATCGAAAGATGCAATGGGGTTCTGAAAAACAGGTTTCGGAGTCTACTCAAGCATAGGGTACTACAGTATACCCCTAATAAAACATCAAAAAGAATTAACGCTTGTTGTGTCCTTCATAACATGTGTATAAAAGCAAATATATCTGAATCAGATATGAATGTTGATATCTAATAGGTAGATTTTTTGATATATCAAGAACAAATCGTTGAAGAAAGATCTCCTAACAGAGTCAATTCTAATTTAGCTCTTGCCAGGAGAATTCAAAGACAAATAGCAGCAAATCATTTTAATTAGTCTAATTAGGGAGAGTAGCCTAACCAAAACAGCATAGTCCAAAAAGTCTACAAAACGGGAAACTTTTTATTATTGATTTATCAAAAAATTTTATTCTTGATAAAGTTGGTGCATAAAGAAGAACACTTTGACATGGGTAAAGGTTTAGGTTGTATGTATATACAGGGTATGCAAAGAATAAAATATCAAATCAAAAATATTTAAAATCAAAATATCTAGAAAACAGAATTAAAGAGCGTTAAATGTACTATAAAAAATATTGATGTTTTATTGCCAGATGTACACTTGCTGTAGAAATTAAACCCAAATATTGAAAAAAACTGGTATTTCTCAATTTTTAAGGTAATTTTCTTAGAAAAGGTGCAACGAGCAAAAATTAATTTGGTTGTTTTAAGATTTTTTGATTTTAACTGTTTTTGATAGGTGACATAATTTTTTGCTCACAGCATACAGCCTATGTTAAAAGTATTATTTTTCTCTATGCGTTTATCACGATAAAATTTTCAATATTTCTGTATTTGTGATTTGATTTTTTTTATTAATTATACATTGTACAGGCCATTTGCGGTTTTTGAACAAAATTTGTCCGGTATGTGTTCAATATAGAAGACAAAACAACAGTAGCATGAAAAAAATAAATAAATAAAAAGATAACAATTCATGAAAATACTTTAATAGTAGGTACACTGAATTATCACAATTACAATCGATGGCGAAATTTGAGTATAGTACAATAAAATACTATGCATGCATTTCTCTAGCGACCAAAACCATCCTAAAAAAAAGAAATAACTTGCCACTACAATAACGAACATGTACAACTAGTAACTGTTATGCTATTAAAGAAATCCTTGAAAACACATAATTATGATAAATGCTCTTTCACATCTTTAATTTCCTGTAAAATATTTTGTGTATTTCGACAGATCACAATTTTTCCTTTTCATATTCGGTCCAACAAATTAAATAGTGAATCTCTCAGCGAACCTCAGCCCAACACCTCACGAACCTCTTCAGCCCTACTGAGTAAAAATTCACTGACTCCAAAAAGCATCCGTCCCATGAAAAAACTTAAATTCATAAAGAAGGATGGTAGCCGGCAAGGAAAATCATGAATTTATACTTCCACACCTGAGAAGTCATGAATTGAAGAGCTAATACGTGTTAGAGAAGAAAAATTGAAAAAATAACGTGCAGGAGGTTTAAACGAGCCAGAATAAAAATCTAATAATAAGGAGTTCTAGAAAGTCCGTTAAACAAAAAATCGTGAGTCATCAAATGAAATTTATTATGGAAATTCAGGCCTAGATGTTTCTGATGAAGTAACTCAAAAGTTAATCGATAATGACGTGTTAAATGTGAATGACTTTATATTAGAGCAGTTCAAAACAAAAACTTCCACAGTCTATTTTGTTGGTCGAAAAGAAAAGATGTATAGTCAAACAGAATTCGAGGTAATATTTTTTAGCAAAAAAGCCAATATATTTGTTTCACCAGAGATTGGTGATGTGGCAACTGTGGACAGGCAAGATATAGTTTTAAAGTTGCCACCTCCTAGTGTAACTGGAGAGACTGGAAGAGCGGCTAGTCACATTAATTTCAAAACTGATTTCTCTACATACAATGTTAAATAGCTTTATACCCAATAAAATGTTGTTTGGCCTACTTAAAAAACTTTTTTTGAAACAGAGACTCTTCCCATCTGAAAGTTCTTGGAACGAAATTTTGATAAAAATGAAAGTTTTCAATAAAATATTAAAATTACGGTCGCCATGGAATGGATGTAAGCAGTTCATCCGTGGCAAACCTATACGATTTGGGTTTAAAACGTGGTGTGTAAGTTCCACTTCTGGCTATTTATTGATCTTTGATATGCATCAGGGTAAAGACCCCATATTTACAGGAAAAGATGGAAACCAGTTTAGCAATTTTGCCGCTTCATTTATTACAATGTTTTCAGAAATCGAGTCTGTGAAAAGGCTTCCTTATAACTTCTTTTTTGACAACTGGTTTACAACAGTTAGTTTGTTGATTTATTTGAGAGAAAATGGACACACAGCTTCTGGGACAATGAAAGAAAGAGTACCGAAAGATTGTCCCCTACTAGATAAGAAAAAATTTGCCAAAACAGGAAAGAAAGGAGATCATATCTCAATAATGCAACGAACTAATGGAATACTCTTTACTAAGTGGCTTGCATCAAACTGTTACGGCATTTTCCCAACGAGTCAAGTGAAGATATTCCAAGAAAATAAAAAGTACATCCAAGTAGCCAGACCTTTTGTCATTGGGGAGTACAATAGTGGAATGGCAGGGACAGATCTGATGGACGGCGGTGTAAACTGCTATAGAATTGGGATTCGTTCAAAAAAATGGTGGTGTTGCATTTTCACGTAGCTTCTTGAAGTTTCCATTGTAAATGCTTGGATCCTTAAGCGCACAACTGGTAAAGCGATCTCACCATTAGATTTTAGACGTGAAATAGTGAATTTTTATCTAACCCTATATGTTCCTAAAAAAGCGGGAAGACCATCAAGTTCTAAAAATAGCGTAACGTTAAACAGAATTAGCGATGATTTGAGACACGATAGACAAGATAATATGCAGCGTCCATTCCGAAGATATTTACTAGGTAGTTACGCTACTGGCTTGTCTGCGCGCACACATTTTAAAGAATCCGTTCCCTCCTGTCACCTTGGTAGCTCCCCGCTGGCCTGCATTCATTCGTTTACTTGTGTTGGCACAGAGACTTGCCGTGATTAAATCTAAGTGTTGCAAACATTGTTGACAGTTACTTGTTTAAACAAAATGTAACTTTTATTCTTTTTATAGCAATGGTATTTTTGTCGCTAAGTAAATGCCCTTTTCCCTAGCGTGCTCACTTACATATGAGTACATATGTACAGAGAGATCGAGAAAGATTGAACGTGACGTCACACGGAAAAGTCACTAAAATTATCAAAATTGATTTATATTCTACATACATTATTAAAACTAATTTCTTATGTTGCTAGGAAGTGACGGTTGATTCTCTAGTCAGTGTTACCACTGTTACCAGTCTAATGTCTTGTCATTTTCGTGAATGTTATTATTATTGGCTTGCGTTTGATTTATCATTTATCTCCTTTTTTTAAATAAATTAATAAATTTGCATTTTGTGTAAATACTGTAGTTGACTATATTTAGGGTTAGAAAATGGTTTTCTCTGAAGAAGACGATAAATTTATACTCGAGGCTTATTTCCGAAGTGGTCAACGAGATGAAAATGGTTGGAATTATTCGGTTCGCTCAACCTTTTTACAGTTTCAAGAAGAGTTCCCAAATCATGAAGAAATAAACTATGATATTTTTTCACAGCATGCACGACGTTTGGTCACAAGATTCCGAAATACAGGTAGTGTTTGCAAGGGTAAATCACCGGGGAGAAAGACAGTTTTGACAGAAGAAGCTGTGGAAGATGTTCATGAACGTTTAGTTGCTAGTCCAACTAAACCTTTACGTCAGCTTGCTGCTCAGACAGGTAAATGGGTATACTTATGAGACACAGATTCCAATAACTAAAAAAAAAAAACTACATTTTTAGGAATGTCATATGGTTCTGTACATAAAGCAGTAAAAAAGTTGCATTTGCATCCATATAAAGTTATTGTAGTGCAAGAATTATTATCCCCCCGATTTTGAGAAACGAGTGAACTACTGTCGTTGGTTTAACAATAATTTAAATAATGACGACCTTCTGGATGAAACTTTTTTTACTGGTGAAGCATGGTTTCATTTAACTGGTTATATAAATTCACAGAATTATCGAACTTGATCTACAGAGAATCCTTAAGTTTTCAGAGAAACAAGTTTACATCCGTCATTAAAAATTCTATTTATGTAAATCGTTTACACACACTTGAAGAGTTAAAAGGTGCAATTGCTGATAAAATTAGAAGTATTACAGTAAATGAATAACATAATGTTTTTGAAAATTTAAAAAATCGAGTAGATAAATGTATAAATCAAGAAGGCAGACATTTTGAGCATTTGTTGTAGAAATATTTTCATTTTATTTATTTTAGTTTAGGAAAATCATATTTATTTTTCTTCTGTTACCTCTTTAGAGTTATTTTATTGTTTAAGTTTATGTATTTCTTTATTATTCACTTATTAAATAAGGTTTTTGCTTTGAAACTTCGTTTTCCTCAAAAAAATCGAATGGGGTGCTCAGTTCACGACTGGCAACTCCGTTTCTACAGGAAGCCCTTACTAAAATATAATAAATTATGTAAATTTTGTACATAAAAAATAAAGAAAATATAATTTTGTTGATGGGTACCTATTTTATTAAAAAAAAAAATCATTATGAAAGAAAACCAAAAGAGTTTACTCACAAAAAATTCTTTACTTTGCTACTGGTTTCGTGGATATAATTTTGCTTCACATCCTCGGGCAACAAGAATTTTTCAATAAAATTGACAAGGTTTGTCAACAAATACATTGTACAACATAGTATAATTGGAAATTTGTAGTCTACTTATGTAAAATATACAATACTTAATAAAGGACTATAATAGTATTTTAAACAAGTTTCGAAAACCAATATTTTCACACGACTGAGACAGTTTGGTGGAAAGAGCCGAAGGTGAGTTTCACAAGTCGAATGAGTGTGAAAAATGTTTTCAAATGTGTTGTTCATAATATTTTTTTCTACCACTGCACATTCACGAAGTAAAAAAAATCAATTTTTTTTTTTGCTTAAATAGGTTTAAAATGCCGTGAAACGTCGAGAAAATAAATTAAGCAATAAAAAAAGTATTTGTCTGTCTGTAACTTTTTTGTTGGCACGATTACTCGGAAACGGTTAGACATATTGACTTGAAATTCGGTACACGTATGTGGTACAACGTGAACTGGAACTGGATTATATTTTGATGTCATTTCATTGGCGGGTTGGGGTGGTACAAGAGGTAAATAGGTGTAAATAAGTAAATCAAGCTAGTAAGAGTAGTACATAAACTTAGAATTTAGTGTTTGTTAAAAAAAAATCGGGAAATTTTTTTTACTAAAACGAATGAGAAATCTGGATGTGGAAGTAGTGATTCCTTAGGCAGCAGTTTTATTTTTTTTTCTTTCTACAGGAAGTGGCTCAACTGACCTTTTTCTATCGAGAAGATATCTTTTCGACAAAATGAGAGAGTGCGGTGATTCAAATTTAGGTAAACAAATCGCTTACTTGAAGAAATTCATCGAAACTCACACAAAGTGCCCAGAACACGAAGTTCGCAATCTGCACAAGCGAATTTATAATTTTGTGTGCGATTTTAAAATAAGATGGAAGAAAGTTAATAGGAACACCCAACGATTTCTTGATAACAATCAAGCTTGGTTAGACGCGTCTCTAAGTTTTCCGAACTACATCGGTGTTAAGTTACTCAAATGTTGGAAGACCTAAAACAAGCTTTGCTACTGTTACAGAGAGAACAAAACGGCAAAAGACACAAAAGTTGCGGTCTACACATTCGACTGGGGAGTTATGTTATGCAGCTCAAATGAGTTTGCGATCTTCGCACAAACCTGAAACATTCAAAATACTCCAAGATATAACTCAAAATTCCCCGAAACGAGCAGCCCGCTACAGAACCGCTTATAAGAAATGGACCACTTTTGAAAGAACGCAGTTGCCATTAGAAGAAGCCTTATCAATGATTGTGGAAGCCAAACTCACACGACATCAATACAATATAATAAGATCAAAAGACAAGTCGTCACCTCAATATTACAAGGTTGTATGTAACATATTTGAGAATTTTTAATTAGTAATAATGCAAAGTTGTATGTGGCGTGGCGAATCTTTTGCGACTTTTTAATAGATGGCAGCACATCTGTACCTAATTTTATACTTTATAAAACAAAGGTGCATGTAAAAATATTACACTAGTTGAATAACATAGTTGCATGTTTTAACATACAACTCTGTTTTTTAATATTGCGATATTTTTTAAGTAAGATAGGTGTATGTTAACTTCCACTGCTCATCAATAATGAATTAAGTTTTTTAAATTCGCTCTCTTATTATATCGTAAAGTACAAAACATCGTATAGTCAGACCAAATTCATTACCATCAACATAAAGCACGCCATGATTAATAGACCGGGGACCAAAAATTTGGCAAGAAGTTTGCCTGAACCAAAACAAGTTATTAAAATTAATACATTGCTAAATCAAAAAGTTAATGCAATCCGTTCAATGTTGGATGCCCACTGTTGAGAAGCAATACTATGACGCCATTATTAAAAAAAAAATGGCGATGCCACCTACTGTCCACAAGGTTTTAATTCACCATAGTTGAACATGCTTTGCTTCCTATTGGACAGTTGAGCGAAGAAGCGCAGGAAGCCAGCAACAAGATATTTAAAAAATACAGGGAGGGCTACTCACGAAAATGTTCACGTCAAAAAACGAACGAGGACATAATTCACGGGATTCTAATTTCTTCGGATCCCATAATTTCATCCATGCAGCAATCCCAAAAGAAGTTTAGTAAACTGGACAACGAGATTCTGCAGCTATTAGAAGCTCCAGATATTAGTACCTGCAACACCTCTGAAGAACAAGACAGCTCCTCGTCCAGCGATAATGATTCGTCACAGATTTTGATATTTTAATATTTTTTTTTAGCAAATAAGTTAATACCATGTTTGCATAGTATTACTCTTTCTGAAGAATATATACAATATGAACTGATGTTTTCTTCTTTATTGCGAATAAATATTTGAACTTCGAGTTGATATTTTTGTCATTTATATTATTTCTATTTTTAAATGTATACTGAACAATCACAAATAATTTCTTTTAATATATATAAAAATGTGGTTTTTTATTGTTTTTTTTAAACAATAAAAGCTTATTAAGCTTCTACACGCGTTTCGGCTTATTAGCCTTTTCACAGAAGTACAGATATACTAAATTAGAAATTTGTTACCTACTTATACCCCATTCAAATTATTGGTGCAAATAAATGGCTATTATAAATATACATTATGCATTAGCATATTTATTTTATAATAATTTAAATTTTTAGGTAGATAATCCCCATCTACTTAAGAATTTCAATAATATACTTTTATAACACTCTTAGCTAATATACTACTAGTTGTTAGAATTAGTACAAGAGTGTTATAAAAGTATATTGTTTAAATTCTTAAGTAGATAATTAGCATAATTTATATATAATAGCCGATTTATTTTCCCAATTGTAATAGGATATAACTAACATAAACTAATTTAGTATTTCTGTACCCTTGAGAAGAGCCTAATACGCTAAAAGTCTTAACAAAATTGTTTTGAAATTGAAAAAGGTAATTTCGAAATTTTAAATGCACATTTTTCTATATATTTAAAACAGTGAATAGTGTTTTACAATCAGCCAATCACAGAATCGATTCAATAAATTAAAGTTTATTGTTTAATTAATCAAATGTAAATAAAAATGAATAAAAATAATTTCTGCCAACTTTTGATGTAATTGGCCCCACTGTGCGCTCCTTCATCCATACTGCCCTTTTTCTCTTATTATTTTTACTTTGAATAGCAATAGCTAATGAAGCATTGCACAACAATTCGTCTTCGTCCATTGCACTTGATTTGATAACGTCGGTCGTAGTCCAAGACCAAACTGAAGTAACTGACAAGCGACATCTCTATAGTGTGTGGGCATACGGTCTGTCAGTTAAAACGGATCCGTTTCAACTGTTACGATGCCACTGAAGGCCAAACTGATAGTCTGTGGGGCCCTTAAGGTTAGTCCGAGAGACCGTAGCTTGAACAGTACGGCAGACTGTAGCATGCACAGCGCGGCAGATATGGACATAGACCAGAATGTTCCGGGACCATCGAATGATTCGCTAATTATTCACGTTGATACTGACTTACCTGTGGAATCTTCAGTTCTTCTTGAAAATATTTTGAAGGTTTTAGGTGACGATTCTAGCAAGACTAAAACAATTCGGTACACTCTACATGAGGTCTCTAGATTGTCTCATTTGTTGAAGCATGGCTTAGATAAAGGAGAATCCGACGATCTCTTTGCTCATCAATAAATTTCGTTTTCGATCCCTGCAAGCATTAATTTAATTTTAACCGAAACCCTAACCGAAAACCGCACCGTAATTACGATTTTTTCCTAACCAAAACCGGAAGTGAAGTGAATGGAAATGAAATGTAGGATAAAGTGGACGAAAATGAAATGTGGACAGATATTCAAGAAAGGAAAGCAGATTTCGAATTTTAAGGACAATCAGCGTCTACAACAAATGTCGACTTAGCAGAGATCAGAGAACCCATAGATGCATATAAGTTATTCGTCTCAGATGAAATTTTCCGCCTGATAGCTTTCGAAACAAATAGATACGCAAATCAGTCACGGAAGAATTCAGGAAATAATATATAGACGGATACAGATGTGGAGCTAAAATATTTTTTGCCATAATAATAACTATGGGGTTAGTACCTTTACCAGCTCTACATCTTTATTGGTCAAAGGACGACATACTTGCCAACAAATCTGTCTCGTCGATCATGCCTCGTGATCGTTTTTTGATGATTTTGAAGTATTTACATTTTGCAGACAATAGTTTCATGGACAATAATCGACTATACAAAATTCACCCGCTTATTAATATGTTGTCAACCAGATTCAAAGACGCTCTTATGCCAGGAAAGGAAATTGTGGTTGACGAGAGTATGATCTAGGGTTTGGGTCCCGGGACGTCTCGTGTCTCGAAGTCCCGGGACTTTTCCCAAATTTAATTTTCTCGTGTCCCAGGACTTTCGGGTCGAGACGTAATAATTTTATTTACAAAAGGTCATAGTAAGCTTCATTATCTCAGGCTTCCAGCACTCTGTCACTGAGGGCGCCATCTATTAGTTTAACGAGTAATTACTAGATACTCGTATGTACATAACTTACTATACACAATAAAACCGACATCTGTTGAAAACAAGAGAGTGTTCTCTTTCCGGGGACATTATTACAAAAATCAGAAAGAGATTGTCGGACAAAGTTGTTAATGCACTAATTTTTTTTAAAAGAATGTTATTAAATTAGGAAAAAAGATTAATTGATAGAACTAGTGCGACGATCGCGGCGAAACGCGACCGCCTAGTAAAGTTACATTGTTTTGAGCCTTTCGACTCTCGGAACTCTAAGAGACATCGTTGCCACCTTCGACTAGAAAGGATACGGCCTTAGAAGCGTTCAGACATAATCCTACGGATGGTAGCTTCACACCACCGCCCGCTCGAGCGAGTGCGTGAACCAAATGTCCGAACCTGCGGTTCCTCTCGTACTAAGCAGGATTACTATCGCAACGACGAGTCATCAGTAGGGTAAAACTAACCTGTCTCACGACGCGACGGTCTAAACCCAGCTCACATTTCCCATTAGCGGGATATTATTTATATGACTAATGGCTAGAGACTAAATGATGATTATTGATGATTAGTATAATTAATTTACTAAGTCTGTTCTATGTTTTATAATCATAACATTTTATTACCAAAACATGAATCTGTGTATGAGAATTAAACATACGAATTGTTTAAACTTCAATTAACGTTAGAAATGAGAATTTGATTTTATGTTCAATAAATGTTGATTTTTACTAAAATGGCCAAATGGCCAAAAATGAACTCGATTCTAACTTTATTTTGAAAAGTCTCGTAGTCCTGGGACTTTGAGAATATCGAGACTTCCCAAACCCTAGTATGATCCCATTTAGAGGAAGATAATATTTCGCCAGTATTTATCTAATAAGACACATAAATACGGCGTGAAAATTTATGAACTGTGCACATTAGAGGGTTATACATATAGTTTTATAATTTACACTGGTAAAGGTACTACCCCACTACTATTCCACACACTGAGTTTATTGTGTATAAACTTCTGGAAGGTCTTGATAACCGTAAAGATAGAATATTATACGCAGACAATTTTTACTCTACTTTACCACTAGTGAAAACACTGTACAAAAGAAACATGATGTATTGTGATACACTGCGTTCCAATAGGAATACCCAAATCATTTTCCAAAAATCTCAAAAAGCATGAGGTTTATGGGCAAGAATGTCACACGATTAGAGTAATTATGTGGAAGGACAAAAGGCCCGTTATGATGAGAACTTCAAATCCTCTTCATACCGATAAGCTTGTCGAAACGGGAAAGAAGAACAAAAACAAGGCTGCAGTAAAAAAGCCTGGTGCCGTGTTAGATTACAACAACGTCAAAAAAGGAGTGGATCTTAGTGACCAAATGTCCTCGTACTTTACTGTCTTAAGAAAAACAATGAAATGGTATAGGAAGGTAGCCTTTGAGCTTTTATTTAGTACATCTGTTGTCAATGCCTGGGTTATATACAAAAGAGTTACAAATAATAAAATTTCAACGTTGGAGTTCAGAAGAGCTTTGGCAACTTCATTATGTGCGAGAAAAAATGCCAAGGAGAAGGGACCCAAGAAATCTGTACATATTCTTGTCAAGCCAAGGTCCAGGCCGTAAACCACGGAAGAAATGCGTAGGTTGTTACGTAGGAAGCTGCGAGCAACTTTATCAAGCATTGAAGCCGACAGGAAAACCAGAAAAGTGATCAGTCTTTGTGGTCAATGTGATGGAAACCCTGGTTATTGCTTGGACTGTTTAATGAAGCCCATAATTGATACTTTTCTATTCATAAGTCTATTTTTTTTTTACTTTTTTCCATATTAAATGTATCATTTAAACGTTAAATATACAGGGGTTACTGGTAATTCGATACATTCCTTTGGAGCTGTGATAGGACATGACCTAAGGAGTAAATTCAACCCGAATATGCATTATCCAAAACGAAATAGTTTTTGAGATATTTCAATTTTTTCTTTTTTCTCAAAAAAGTATATCTTTGTCTTAAAATTTATTTTTCAAAAAATCTACTTAACATCTTTTTGATTTTTTAAACGGATTACTCGTCCAGCACTATGGTCATCCACTTTGAATGAACAAATATCCGGAAATATTTCAATTACGTGAAAATTTCAAATAAAAATTAAAAAAATTTTTTTTCTTTAAATAAGCTACGAATTTTACCTTTAAGGTTTTTCACAAAATTATCTACGTAACATGCGTACAAATTGTTTTAAAAACTTCCTTATTTCAACAGCTATCTAACAAGATACAAATGTTCAACGTACCCTAATAGTCCTAATAAATAATTAATAGAAATGATGCAGGTGACATAATTTATTTAATTGCTGCCGACCCTTTTGTTAAAAATCGTGCTTCATTTCAATCAGTTAGTAATTGACTTGTTTGCTTCTGCATCAGTGTCATTAATTGTACCGTATTCCTTAAGTTAGTTGTTGAAAATTTTGGTTTTGGTCTTTGCTGTTATTTTGTTTTAAGTATCATGGCCGCGTATACCAACGCAGAATATGCTGATATCTTGTTTACATATGGATATTGTAATGGAAACGCTGCTGAAGCTCGTCGAGAATATGAACTTTGGTTCCCTAACCGTCGCTTACCAAATGCACGTGTATTCAGTACTACATATCGAAATGTGTCTCCGTGAAAAGTAGACTAGGTGACTCCGGTGCTCCTCCCATTTACCGACCAGACAATGAGGAAGAAATATTGAGACTTGCTATTTCATCTAATAAAGTTGCAAGACTAACAGGCGCGTCGCAATGGAAAATTTGGTCTACGATACGCAGAGTTGAATGCCATCCTTACCACTATACCCCTGTCCAAGGCTTGGAGGAAGGTGATTTTGGAAGGAGAGTGGAATTCTGCCGCTTTATAAAAAATTCTGATGCAGAAAATGCAAAATTTCTAACAAGCATTTTGTGGACAGACGAGTCAAAATTTAATCGCGAGGGTATAACAAATTTCCACAACCTGCATTATTGGGCCGAAGAAAATCCCCATTTAAAACAAAGGAAACTAGCTTCCAAAGGAAGTTTTCCGTTAATGTGTGGATGGGAGTTTATTCAATAAGACGTGTTGAAAATGAGGAAAAATGCTTTATGTT
The DNA here is from genome assembly GCA_936432065.2 of Rutpela maculata. NCBI lineage: Eukaryota > Metazoa > Arthropoda > Insecta > Coleoptera > Cerambycidae > Rutpela > Rutpela maculata. Next base: position 101,223,486 of record OW386292.2, read on the forward strand.
ATTTATTACTTCCACGTCCAGTGAAAGTATAGTAACGCAAACAAATTTTTAAAATTTTTTATTGTTGAAATAGAATGAAATGAAACGCCGAGATTTTAAATTTGAGAGAAACAAAAAATTCCGTCTGTCTGTCGGTCTGTCTGTAACATTTTTTGTGCGCACGTTTACTCCGGAACCGCTTATAATATTGACTCGAAATGTGGTACACTTATGTATTATGACGAGATCTGGAACTAGATTATGTTTTGATCTAATTCCGTTGAAGGGTTGGGGGGTAAATAGGGTAAATAAGGGTAAATAGGCAAAGTAAGCATGTAAGACTCCATAAAATTGCGATCAAAGGGCATGTACGAAAAGTAAGGGTCCAAAATTTTTTTTTGGCAAAACACCCCCACTATCATCTCCATTACCACCCTCACACTATTATGACAGGAGGTAAAAAATAAAAATGTGATTTAGTATATATACAAGAACGAAACGCTCAAAAAATGTTTTTGATATTAACTACCTCTTCTACCACCCCCACATTACAATGATAGGAGTGGTAATAAAAGGGAGTAAAAATTAAATTTGGATTTAGAGTGTATACGAGAACCAAGGGCCTCCAAATTTTTTGTGGCATTAGCCCACCTCTCTGCCACCATTGCCACCCCAATATAAAAATTAAATTGGGCAATTGACTTTTGCTGTGCAAATGAGCCTCAAAGCAAAAGGAAAGCTGGATGCTGCAAAAGTACTAAAAGATATCACTTCAAGCCCAAAACGCGCAACAAAATACAGAAAAGCATTCACTACAACACAAAAGAGACTACGACGACTTAGTCCTAAAGAAGCACTTTCAATTTTTGTAGAAGTTGGGTTAACGAGAAGGCAATATGAAATAGTGAGGTCGGGTGCTATCAATATATCCATCTTACTCGTTATTGCAGAAAGCTAAAAAAGAGTGCTATTCCAACAGAGAAGCTTACCAAGTCACGCAGAATTGTGCCGAAGTCAAACTTCAAGACTTACTTGATCATACAGCTTTACGACTTGCAGAATATTTAAAGGACGTTTTACAAACATTGACGGAGGAAGAACGAAAACAGCTTCTTTTAATATCAAAGTGGGGTTGTGATGGATCACAACAAACTCGATATAAACAAAGGTGTGAGAATATATCTGACAGTGACGCCAACATCTTCCAAAGTTCTTTTGTACCTGTACGACTGATTGTGAAAGGCAAGGAAGAAAAAATTGTTTGGCAAAATCCTACACCCTCATCACCACGATTCTGCAGACCAATTAGAATAAGGTGTATACACGAGACTGTTAATATTACCAATGAAGAAATACAATACGTGGAGAATCAAATACAACGATCGAAAAATACAACTAATTCCGACGGAACTCTTTCCATTAAACATAGACTATTATTGACTATGGTTGACGGTAAAGTGTGCAATGCTGCGACTGGCACTACATCTACAGTGCGATGTTATATATGTGGTAAAACTTCAAAGGATTTCAATTCAGAAATAACGGAAAATAAAGAAATTATAAAACCAGAATCTCTTAACTTCGGTTTGTCGATACTACATGCGCAGATTCGATTTTTTGAAGGATTACTGCTTTTATCATATAAACTACCAATTAGGAAATGGCGAGCACAAACGGAAAATGAAAAACAGTTAGTTCCATCAACTAAAAAAGAAATTCAAGATAAATTTCGAAATAAGTTGGGCCTGTTGGTGAACATCCCTAAATCTGGTTATGGAAATACTAATGATGGGAATACCTCGAGATGATTTTTCGAAAATCCAAAGGTGGCGTCTAGCATCACAGGTATTGACGAAGGGTTAATACACAGATTTAAAATAATTTTGGAAACCCTCTCAAGTGGAAATGAGATAGACGTGGCAAAGTTCAACAGTTATTGTGTTGATACTGCAAAATTATATGTAAGGTTACATTCCTGGCATCCAATGTCGCCAACTATACATAAAATATTGGTGCATGGAGGAACAATAATTTCACATGGACTTTTACCTATAGGCCAACTATCAGAGGACGCAGCAGAAGCCAGGAATAAACATTTTCGTTAGTACAGAACCAACTATGCGCGAAAATGTTCAAGAGAACATTGATTGCAATAGAGACATAATTAATAGATTGTTGTTAACTTCCGACCCGCTTTTGTCGTCTTCCAGACCACTAAATAAAAATAAGTGTAAACCTTTTTCAACGAAAACACTACATATGCTCCAACCAGGCCAAGCAGTTAGACGAGACGAGAACACCGAAGAAGAAGAAAAAAGTAGTGAGGAAGAAATTTGTGAAGAAGAATTACAATCCGAGGGAGAAGCGTGATACAGCTCTTAAAATCACCTGTGCTATCTTATTTCTATTGTTTGATATTATTAAATAAACTAATATTTAATTAAAATGTGTCCTAGTTTCCTTATATGATTTAAATAAAAGTAAATAAGATTAATATACCAATTCTAAAGACAAAGAGGCTAAGGGAAAAAACCAAAATGTTAAAATAGTTGGAAAGAAAATTATTATTGATAATGTTGAATTTCATTATAAACAATTTGCAAAACCTGTTAATGCTTTGGATATAGCAAACGAAGAGCAAGCCGGTAACTCAGACGAAGACATCCTAAGTGTGGACGGTGAAGATAAGACCGAAACTTCCCAGGCTTCAAAAAACGTAGTGGCAACAACTTCACAGCTGGGGATCTAGAAAGCTAGTCGTCAAAGAAGAAACCCTGAAAGAAAAAAATAATCTGTTAGGCTAATTTAACAACAAAATAAATAAATAAATAAATAAATACACAAAAAAAAAACTTACATTTTGGTATCTAGTTTTAAATAGGATAGTTAAATTATTAATAATGGATGGTTTCGTTAGGGATTTCAAAAACAATGAATTAAAGACAATTTCAATAGAAGATATTAGCATGTGTAACAGTATACTGGGTGATAAGAAAGATACGTTTAAGATATTACATAACAATATTAGGAGTATCCAGAAAAATTTTGAGGCATTCCAGACACTCTTGTACGAATTAAATATTAAGCTAGATTGTATTGTACTTACTGAGACTTATAAAATTTTTGATTTAAGTCTATACAAATTAGAGGGATATGATTTAATTTACAGCAATGGGCAATTTAACAAAAATGACGGGGTAGTAAACTTTATAAATAGTAAATATAATTATAGTGCTGAAATCTTAAAAATATATGAATCAACTGTAGTCAAATTAACGATAAAAAACCACAAAGGTACTAATTTAATAATAACGGGTATATACAGATCACCCTCACTGGACAATAAAGAATTTAGTAACCATTTAAAAAATTATTTGAAAGAGCACGCTGGCAATAATTATCAAAATATTTTAGTTGGAGATATGAATATAGATATTTCAAATGACTCAGACGATAGCCAAATTTATCTAAATATACTAAATGAAGAAGCCTTTATTTCTTGCATAAATATGCATACTAGGGTTCAAGGACAATCGCAATCATTTATAGATCATCTTTTCATAAAAAATATAACCACTAAACCCAAGTCCTTACTATTAAAAACGCATGTGTCAGACCACTTCTCAATACTTTTTCAAATGGACATAAAAAACAATAAACAAAGCAAAACAAAAAATAGCACAGTAACAAATATCATTGATTATGGCAAACTGAATGAGTATTTATTAGCAGAGAAGTGGGCTGACATTTATAACAGTGGGAATGCCGAAATAGCTACAGATTTATTTATCTATAAATTAAAAAATTATTAGCATTAGTTCTAAGCAAATCACCAATAAGGGAAATAAGAAAAAAACATGGATAACGAGAGGATTAATGAATTCGATAAAACAGCGGGATTTACTTTATAAAAAATGGCAAAACAAAAAAGAGGACCAAAAAAGACTGGAGGATTTTAAAAAATATCGAAATAAATTAAATATATTAATTAAGGAAACAAAGAGTACTTAGTATAAAAATATTATAAACAAAAATAAAAATAACTCAAAAGTACTATGGAACACTGTAAAAGACTTAGGATCGGAACAAACTGATAAAAAAGAAGTTAAAGAAATAAAAAATAAAAACAACAAAATTATTTCAAATGAAAAAGAAAAAGAGGAAGTACTAGGCCATGAACGGCAAGTACCAAATTCCATTTACTTATCAGAAACGACCGAAAAAGAGGTAAGAGAAATTATATTAAATTTAAAGCCACATAAAGCACCCGGTATTGACGCAGTAAAATCCAGTACATTAAAAGAAATATTAGACCATATCACCAAACCATTATGTTTTATTATCAACAAGATAATAATCACTGGAGTTTTCCCCAAAGCACTTAAAACGGCTTTAATTAAGCCCCTGTTTAAGAGCGGGGACAGATTGGAGTGTTCAAATTATAGACCAATTTCATTACTTTCTAATATAGCAAAAATTGTTGAAAAAATTATATCAGTAAGAGTAATTAACTATTTAGATAAGTATGAAATATTAAATGATGCTCAGTATGGCTTCAGGCAGGCAAACTCTACCGAAGATGCAATTGCATTTTTAACAGCAAAAATCTTTGCTGTTAAAAGAAAAACCTGACGTGCTGGGGAAAAACTAAAATCAGATTTGTGTTCAGCGACTCAAAATACAAGGGATAGGTGTGGTCAGTACCCCCCCCCCCCGCAGATGACTTTTTTTGTGGGGGATTGTGCCACACTGAGTGTGGCGCAGTGGCAACCGAAAAAAAGTGGTCTGCGCGGGGGTACTGACCACACCTATCCCTTGTATTTTGAGCCGCTGAATACGAATCTGACCTTAGTTTTTCCCCAACACGTCCGGTTTTTTTAACAGCAAAAAAAGTCTGTTGAATCGTAATATTTATATATTTATTTGCTGTTAAAAAAAACCTGACGTCCTGGGAAAACACTAAGGTCAGATTCGTGTTCAGCGGCTCAAAATACAAGAGATAGGTATGGCCAGTACCCCGGCGCAGACAACTTTTTTTTTGTGGGCCTGTGTAATTTAACTGTTGTATATAATAATTTAATTAACAAATATTTAAAAGTTATATATAGTTTATCATATGGGGTGCAGTTCCAGTTTTTGTTTAATGGTTCGAATTTTTATTATTACACATAAAATTCTTATTAATCGTTATTTTAATTATTACAACTCAGTATTGCATTTGGTATGAAACTATTCACGTGCATACATTTACATTTAGTAATTATATGTTATGTTTTCATTGGATTTTATTTTTTAACTCGCTTGTTTTTCATTATTATGACTCTTTCTTACTTAAGAAGTATATTTGTGGTTTTGTTTCACTAAAGGTAAGGTTATTACTTACTATTAGATTATTTTATCCATTGCAATTGTTCATTTATTAAAAAAAGATTTTTTTACATAAATTTTAATTTCGTTGTGTTAAAGTAATTGTGATTTATATTTTATTTATATTAAAAAAAAAATTATTCATTCCATATTTGTAATAATGTAAGTTATATTATTTGTATGTTGTATTTTAATCCTGAGGAAGAATAAAATTTGATTCGAAACGTCGACAAGTGGAAATAACCTCGTTCATTTTCTTATCCGATATACCGATTCCAAATTGACAAGCCTGTTAAGTTCAAAAACATAAACATAATTTCGCGGACATAGAAGTCGCGAATGAATGCGAAAGTGAGGTTATTTTGCCCTAAACAATCCGGGAATATACAGAATCCGTTTAGTATAGACATTTATATAGATAATAGAAAACTTGACATTCCAATAGACTCAGATGCAAGCCTAAGCGCATGCAATGAGGACACTTACCGAAATTTTTTTACTAAATATCCTTTAATAAAATGTAACACAATACTAAAGGGTCAAAACTTTGAGACAGTAGGATAATTTTGTTGTGGGGTCAGTTGCAATGAACGAATCAGGGATATTAAATTTCATGTACTAAAAAAGGGTGAACCATTTATTGCTGGCAGAGATTTCATGAAGGAATTTAATATTTTGGTGCAAGCAATTAATAATGTAGAACATGTAAATGTACAAATTGACAAATTAATTGAAAAATATAACGATGTTTTCAGTAGTGTCCCATATGCCTATCGTAAACAATTGGATGATGAGCTCCAGAGACTTCAGAAGGAAGGGATGATCACTCCCGTAGAGACCAGTTCATTGGGAACTCTATTAGTAATCGTTATCAAAACAAATCAATAAGGCAAAATATGTGTCAGTATGCGATACTTGTCCTAAAGGCAAGAAGTAATCAAGAAAAATGTTTAATTACCATGACTGAACTAAATTCTCCACGTCATTTTAATTATGTAGTTTAGTGTCTAAAAGAATTATGCGGAGAAATTATTCGAAATAATACAATAAATGGATCAGAATTTAATATCACCTCATTGGCTTTAAAACTGGGACATTCTATAAAAAAAAATGTGTCAATATACTTCGTGGAATGGATGTAAAGGCAGGATTGCTATTAAGAGAAAAAAAACAAAGTCTTTGGTGAATTGATGGATATGGAATGGTCAATTCGGATATCTTCACAAGCGTGTACCACTTTAAATACAAGAAAAATGAATTCTCCAAATATTCTTCCACTTGTCGAGGATCTGAATAAATTACCTGGTAGGTCAAAAGGAGCATTTCGGATTCTTGTTCTCTCACGCATCAGCTCTTTGTATTCTTCTGGCCATTCCAACAACGACAATTTGAAACACTATTAGTACAAAGTTCTTGCGAATTCTTGCCTTACAATTTACTTTAGAATGATATACGTAGTTGATATATCCTAACATAACAAACACTTCAATAGAAGGTCTATAAACAATGAAACCACACAAAACTATAAAAAATATACGTTAGGTAAGCAAAGATCGTAGCGCTGTTTGAAAAATTTAATCTCATGTCTTAAAATGATTACCGAATTCCGATGTTCAACGACGATACTATATGAAAATCGTTATAATCGTCAGTATTAGCCAAGTTTTAAACCTTGGCTAAGTTAGTAATTCGCCATGTAAATATTTGTTGTTTTGTTTCCTCATTTGTGGCATCCCGGCACTGTCTATATCATCACTTATTTAACAGCTTGCTCTGCTAATTCACCGTTTCCTGTCATACCGCTCCGTTAACCATATGTTCATGCCACCAGTTCATAGCTGACGTCATAATATAGTTTTGTTTCCGCCTGCCGTAGCCTTAGGTTCTAGTTTCAGCCATAGTAATACGGATTTTATTAATATTAGAAGTAGCATAAGGAACCTACAGAATTTGGTAGTAATAAAGATTATCCCGATTTGTGCATTTTACGGCTGTGTGTGAAAAAGTCTTTTTGACGCACTGGGCATTTCCGTTTCTTCCCTGTAGTTACTCAAGCCCTTCTTCACTGGCTTTGAGGGTAGTGGCATTCCTCCACTTGATGAAGAACTGACGTCCGAGTAACCGTAACGAAATTACCGCTGTTGCTGAAATCGTCACTAACCTGAAATTCACTAAGACTTTCACGGGGTCGAGGTAAATCATATTGTAATCACACTGAGCAAAGCCCATCAATAAAATCCTTGCTAATACTTTTTTAACTAGAGTAGCAATAAATAAGGAGATATTGTCTGTCTTACTCATATTTTATTGCAAAGTTCGCTATCCTAAAAGGACTGTACTTTAGAAATATATGTTCACTACATCTGAAGAAGTCACTTTCTGCGTGGGTGTATTAGCCTTTAAAAAGTGCTTTTCAGTCTACATTGAAAAAAAATTATTAAAATTTACAGTATAAATATAAAATGACTATCGAAAAAATACACTATATGTTAGAGAAATATTACCCTTACTATGGAATAATAAACATACGCCATGCAAATTTACATAAGTCAGATATTTAATTCACGGTAACAAATTTTCCACGAATCGTGTACACACGGTAAATACAATTTTGTTAGGATTAAAAATTATATTTTTAATATTCACATTTTAGGTTTGACGGTTTACAAGTGCGTCTTGATTTGTTATTGCTGAATTTATTTATTGTGTTTTGTGTAGATTCTTATTGTGTTTAACGTGCTCTGAAAAACAGTAAGTACTGACATTACAAGTACAAGTATACACCTATTCGTAGATATTTAATTAATTTAACCTAAAACTCATACATATCATCAGGTGCTTATTGAATACATCTACAGAGAGATAAATGATAAATTAAAAATGCTCCATGACAAAAATTATTAATCAAAAATACTGTTTGTTTGGTAAAAATCGAAAATCAAAAAATAAGCGAGGAAATAAAGTTCATCTTAATAAATATTTTTTTGCTATATAGGCAAATATTTGGGTCAATATTAACTAAGTGAACTCTTTAAGTCCCTGCATAGTACTTGCGCAAGACAATAAATATATAAGTTTTTATATCAGAGTCTTATTCTAGATGAAAACAAATTGACATTATGTTGTAATCTAGAATATACCTAGCTATCAATGAAGGATCTTCTTTCATTCCGGCTTTAGAACAATTTTATGCTTCATTTTTTATTTTTATTATGAAGTACCCTGATAAAACCAATACAATTCTGAAAGTTCTGCAAAGATACTTTATGAAAACTCATCCTCATAGTGGCACAAGGTCAAATATTTTTTCAAAATCAAAGTCTGCAGTTATTAGGTTCCTGAAGAGTCTTTCTGATTATATATCATAGGTAAGTTTTTTATATTACTTTTGATTCACAATGAACTAATTCTAAAATTTCCTTGTAGAAAGATCACTGATTTCCATTCCGATATTCAATACATATAGTTAAGTCACAAACACGTGTGTTCTGTCCTATCCCCATGGGAGATGAGTTTATTTTACCTTATCTATAGGTTTGTATAGTTAAGTTTATTACACCTTACTATGGATTTGTATAGTTAAGTTTGTTTTAAACCTTACTATGAATTAGTATATACAGTAAGTGGGATCTATAAATGAATATACATTTAATAGTTATAGAAATCAAAATATTTTTGTAAGTGATTTTGTAATGCACAAAATATTAACTTTTGTACAGTGCTACTCACATTGGGATAAGAAACCTGGACAGTCTTGATTAAGTTTTGAATAAAATAAAATTCTGGATAAAAATCCTGTTTGCTTATCTTACGAACAAACAATTATCTCTTGTGGAAACATGAAACTGCACAACTTATATGAAAAAGATTATGTATGATATGTACCCCGCGGCTCCCGAAAAGTGCAGGTTAATATTTTATGTAGTTTATGCTTCCAACTTCTAACATTTAAGGTTCACAGTTTGTTAGTAAAACATTACTGGCAAAATTCACATTCAATATGCTGAAAATGAACAAAATATTCCTTGGTGACAAAAATTGTGTCTTTTTGGGGGCCGCAGTACATCATCTTGTGAGCTTACTCTTTGTAAAGAAATTTATAAGCATTTTGAAAATTCTTAATGCATTAAATTATTTTTTTATATCGTATATGTTCATAAAAAGAAAAAAAATTATTTATTTTTATGATTTCACGTGTAAAAAAACCCAAGCAAAAACCAAAAGTAATAAAAAGATCTAGAATTTGTGATAGCTGCAGTGAGAGTGATCAAGATAATTTTAAGACTGTAGAAACTCCCGACGAGTCTAGATTATATTTCTTAGAAGAGTATAACTTTTCAGATGGTGTAATCCCACATTTAGTTCGCGGAATACCCCCTAATGCCTGGAGATATATAAGAAAATGATTTCTTACTTATTAAACTTCCGAATAAAAAAAATCTGTTGTTTATTACGTTGGTCAAGTAATTATGTTATATGGCCATAGTGAATACTAAATTTCAGTTTTAAGACAGAAACCTATCTCTTGGTTGATGGGTCTTGGGTGATTTCCCGAAGTCAAAGATGTCTGCTGTCCCCGCTGAATATGTTATATTAAAATTGCCACAACCAAAAATATCAACAGGAATTAGTAGAACTGTTCCATGTTTTTTCACCTCAACAATTACGATGTGCAGAAATTCCGCCATATTCATTTTAGACATCTTTTATATTTATATACTTAGGGGGTCTTCTAAACTTTGATAAGAGGTACATTTTTTTCTAAGACATTATTTAGTTGTGAAATATATTATTTTGTTTGGACTTTATGTAACTATGTATTTCCTTAATTTTGTATTTAGCTAAAAGCACGACTTTTGAGTCAGGAAACTGTTCAATTTTTTATTTACAAACCGTTTGTAAATTCATTTTCGTTTTTGACATAAAATAAATAAATAATTAAATACAATGCTATTGGTACCCTCTGAATATCACTGGTATAATTTACCAAATTTATTCCATTTTTATATATTTCCCGTCATAAAATATTTCAACTCCGACTCTGTAGTACTACAATGTTCGACGAAAGAATTTTACCCTTGCGGAGCGTCTGTGCGGGGAAAGAAATAATACCTCAGTTTAGATTGGATCGCCAACTCGGCCGTTTGGAGCCATTCTCCGCTCATCAATTTATAGTGTGAGACTATTAAATAATAGTAAGAATTTGACCCTCACTGTTTTTAGTTCTGATACCTGCCTGTAGAATTTGATTAGGTAGTTTTAAATTCAAGAAGTTGTAAAGTAGTGAGTGTTTAAGATCCAGCGAGAGGCCTAAACCATGACAAAAATATTAGTCCAGTGCAATTAGGTTTATACCTCGGAACCCCCAGCTATAGTGAATGGATTTCTAATGCCCTAAACTAAAAAGTTTACCCATTAAAAATTACCGCAATTTCGAAAATCAGTAAATTAAAAAAATAAATCATTTTTTTTTGAAATCTCAACGAAAAAAAATTATCGTAATTTTTAAATATTTATTTTAAGAAAATAATGATTGTTATAGTTTTCTAGGTTGTTTATAAAGAATTTGTAAAAAAAAATGAAACTTTTTATTAGTTATTTTTGTATCTAGGGTGCAAAATACTACTTTGGTGATCGAGAACGAAAGTTTTTTGACGAGGCGCAGCCGAGTCAAAAAATCGTTCTAGATCACCAAAGTATTTTGCACTCGAGATGCAAACAATATTTTTTCTACAACTTTCATTTGATTAAACTGAAACCATTAGTTAAAAAATCATACTGTTTTTAAAATAAAATAATTTAAAAAATTCTACTTTCAGTTGATTTATTTGATAAAACAATAAATATTTTTGAACTAGATGTTTGTTTAATTCTCGTGTATACATTAAAAATTACAAAAAATAGGCAATAATAGTATGTGATGTGCAAAATATTTTGCGCACGGTGTCATGGTAACGCAAAAAAAATAATGTCAATGAAAAATGTCTCATTTTAGACACTGACATTAATGCGCAAACATAGCCTTTTTTGACAGTTGTAGAAAATAATTAATTTGAAGGTGGCAGGCGCTCCAAAAAGCGAAATAAATGAAAGAAACGTTAAATATATACAAATACATCATTTTTTTTATGGAAAATAATTTATTAACAACTTATGCTAAATAATAATTATTATAAATTTTAATGATATAAATAATTATACATTTTTATTACAAGGATAATCCTGTAAACTAATTGTCTCCGACGTTTTCGATTTCATTCATTAATACCTAAAAATAAATGAACTACTGGTCCTGATGGAATTCCATCTTTTCTTCTAAGGGACTGCGTAATTATCTTCGCGTTACCGCTGATTACTATCTTTAATCTAGCTCTTAAAACAGAAACATTTCCTTAAATTTGGTGTAGGCCAAAAATTTGCCTTATATTTAAAAAAGGTGATAAGAATGCAATTAAAAACTATAGACCTATAGTCATCCTTCGAGACTCATTTTAGCAGTGAAACAAAACATTTTCTGTTTGCATTTTTGAAGACATATATTCATAGATAATGATAATATCAACATTTTTACCTACAAATTGTGACCCAAGAGAGCTAATAAGAAGGCTATTAGCTTCAAATTGTCAAAATAATTTTGGCTACCAACGTGTATTTTTCAGGTAAAACTCGTATTAAAAAAAAATAGTAACCTGGGCCTTTTCGGACCGATTTTAATCGAAAGGAGGGCTCTTTAGCTTTAATTTTAAAAAAAATTAAGTCCCTAGTACATCTAACATAGAAGTTTACCGCAAAACAGACGACAGCGTTTTCACTGCAAGAGCGTAATTTCTCAAGTAATATGTTAATAGAGAAAAGTTGAATAACCTGGCCCATTTTAGACACTTTTAATAGAAGGGTGGATTCTTTAGCTTTAATTACAAAAAAAGTTAAGTCCCTAGTACATCTAACATAGATAGAAGTTTATTGCGAAATTGTCGTTGACGGCGTTTCCATTGCTAGCGCATTATGTTAAACTAAAATAAAATAAGATCTATTAACCTGGCCCTTTTCGGACCGATTTTAATCGAAAGGTGCGCTCTTTACCTTTAATTTAAAAAAAATTACGTCCTTAGTAAATCTAACATAGAAGTTTACCGCGAAATTATCGTTGACGGCGTTTCCGCTGCTAGCGGAAAAAAAATAAAATAAGATCTATTAACCTAGCCCTTTTCGGACCGATTTTAATCGAAAAGTGGGTTCTTTACCATTACTTTCTTAAAATAAATATTTAAAATTTCCGATAATTTTTTTTTTCGTTGATATTCCAAAAAATTTTAATTTTTTTTTATTTATGGATTTTCGAAATTGCGGAAATTTTCAATGGGTAAACTTTTTAGTTTATGGCATTAGAAATCCAATAAAAAAAAATCATTCAAATCCATTCACTATAGCTGGGTTCCGTCATTTTTCATATATAATGACTAATTGCACTGCACTATATTAATAGTATAAAAACTGAGGATAGTGTAGTACTGGAAAATAACAAAGATATTGCAAATTCTACACACAATTAGGTGCAAAATATGCAAATAAAATAAATAGTCCAGATAATTATGCGGAAATTACACCAACCCTACAAAATTCAATGCAATTATATCCCATTTGTGTAGAAGAAATTAACCAAATAATTGTATAATTAAAACCAAATAAGGCACCGGAAATTGAGAATATACGGGCTGAAGTATTAAAACAAATACAAAATGAAATTGCCGATCCCTTAGTATACATTGTAAACAAATCTTTCGAATTAGCCTACTTTCCAAAATCACTGAAAATAGGATTGATAAAGCCAATGTATAAAGGAGAGCAACATTGAACTTGTTAACTATAGACCAATCTCGGTGGTTACAAATATACTAAAATATTTGAAAAAATCATAAAATATCGTGTAGTGCAGTTTTCAAAAAAAATTAAAATCTCTGATAACCAATTTGGATTTCAAGAACACAAAAGCACAGAAGACGCAATAGCTGCTTTAACCAAATCTATATATTCAGTCTTAGATGAGAAAACACCGTGTCTTTGCATATTTGTAAACCTCGCTAAAGCATTTGACACCGTATGTCACAGACGATGTTAAGACCCACCAAGAACTATTATTTAATTTATTTGTAGCGGCAACCCCGCGAAGAAGCCGCCTGCGCAATGAAGCGGGTAGAGCTCTTGTTTTTCAGTAGTAGTAGTTAAGTTACCAGTATAAGAAGTCGTATTATTGTAATGCTTCAATTATTCTCAAAATACTTTGTTTCATGTACATGTGTGCATATCTAAATCTTAGTACTGTTCATAGTGTTCATGTATTAATTACTGCAACAACTCAAATCATTAAATTTCATGACAAGCTCAGTGTGTTATTTATGTTATATTAGATTTAAGAATGTTACGTATTAATATTTTATATAAGTCCTTCATCAAATAGTTCGCATAAGTAATTCAATACCAGTGCTGATAATCACGTAACTTTAATCCAAATCTTTTCGTTATCTTTTATAATTTAATATCATCATCCTTTAAAATCACGTACAGTCTGGATTACTCTGCGAACCGCAAATTATTCAAAATTATTGTTAACTCAACATAAGATAAACAAACATTATAAATACGACTGAACGACCATAAGCCGTCAGTTAGCATTCTACCGTTAAACTCAGTAGTTCATAGTTTCAAGCTATTTTATCATTTTAAGAACGTTATATGTTCTAAGTATTATACGTACTTATACCCAGTAGTGTTAAGTGTAATAAGTACACAAAAATAATAATAATAATAACCTGTAAACTTTAAATAATAAAAAAAATGTTTTTAAAAAGTGATTATCTTCAAGTCAAATCTAACATTTATATAATCGCCGGTGACCAGTAAAATTCATCAAGCCACCAGAAAAGTTAAATACAACAGGGAAATCGGTGAGAATCATCAGAGAGATTCATCGACCCCAACAGACGATTACTAGACAAGCTATATAACTATGGTCTGAGACAATATATTTACTTTACTTAAAAGATACTTAACTGACAGAGCACAACTTGTTAAAATAGACGAAGTGACATATGGTGTCCAACAAGGACCTGTTTTAGGACTAATTATTTTTCCCTGTATATAAACAGTCTGCTTACCAAATAAAGCTAATAGTTGGGTTAAAGTAAAAGATATACCGTGGAATTTGAATTTAAGAAAATAAAAGATTGTTTTGACTATAATAAATTAACGGTAAATTAAAAAAAAAACGACCTATATGGTGTTTATTTCATCATTTCAGTGGTTAGTTTTATTAACAAAGTTAATAATTCCTCACTTGTACGTTGTTTATTATTTGAATTTAACTTAATAGCTCTATGACCCCAAGCTAAGGTATTCGGTAACCCGGCAATAATATAACGTTTATTATCATTCGAAGATAACGCGACCTTATTATACTCTTCGCAAAAACGAAGAGTATGTTGTATTTGATCGGCACATTTCTAAAATCGTAAATATCGAACGTAGAGAAAAAATTTTCATACCATTGTGTTAGTGAACGAATTCTGAACAACTTTCAAAATGTCCGTCTGTCCGTCCGTCCGTCCGTCACGTTTCTTGTAAGCACGATAACTTAAGAAAGAAAAGGCCGATTGTATTGAAATTTGGAAGGTAAGTTAATAATAATAATAATAATAATAAATGCCTTTATTTAGCCTGGCGGGATGTCAGCGTAAAGCTGTTATTAACTCCAACCAGGGAACAAAATAATCAAATACAAACTACAATAATGATAGTACCTAATCTATATAACATATATATTTAACAAAAATATTTTTAATTTAAACCTCGAAACAAACCATGTGTGCAATTTTTTTTTTTTTTTTTTTTTTCATTAACATTTTCAATTTAAAGAGTCTCTTAGAAGCAGTCTTTTAATTTTTTCCTTGAAAGTGCTATACGATAATACTTGAACATTCTCTTGAATTTTATTGTAATAATACGTCGCGCCATAACAGAAGGCTGACTTAAATAACGTAGTTCTATGCCTAGGTATATGCAATACATTATTTAATTGTCTAAGGTTATTTTCATGCATATCTGATCTAAATTTGAGTTTCTGTTTAAGGTAGGTGAGGACATTATTTGTTAGAAGCGAATGAACTAAGCAACATAGGTGAAGTATCCATCTTTTTTTAATGTTTAGTATTCTCTTTTCATTCAATATTGGCGTTATGTGGTCACGCCTACCCGCTAAAGTGGCAAAACGAATACATGAATTTTGGAGTTTTTGCAGTTTGAACAGGACGTTATTAGTTAGACACGGTCCGTAAACTAGATCGCCATACGCGGGAACAGATAAAATAAGCGATTCAACTAGCTTGAGTTTTACTTTAGTAGATAATATGTATTTAAACTGGTACATATATCTTAACTTAGCATAACAAGTCTGTACTATATAGTTGACATGGTCGTTGAAAGTAAGCTGAGAATCGATTCTTAAGCCGAGGTTTTTTACACAAGTTGACGAATCTATTTTAGTGCCATTTAAGAACATGTTTACATTATTTAGATTCAATTTGTTTAGTAACTTTTTAGTTCCAATATTAACGGACGCAGTCTTTTCCGCATTTAATATGAGGCCATGAGCATCTGAATACCGGGAAATTCGTTCTAGGTCGTCATTAATCAAAGTGCAGGCATTTACCACATTCGATGGTACATAAGACATGTATATCTGTTGATCGTCAGCGTACGAGTGAAATTTGCAGTGCTTAATTTCCTTGTGCAAGTCAGACATATACAAAACAAATATAATAGGGCCCAAAAGTGAACCTTGTGGAACCCCTCTTTTTGTTATAAGTGGTTTGGAAAGAAGGATATCACCACTAGTCAGGATCTTTACTTGCTGATTTCGGTTATTCAGATAAGATTTGAACCAATGAATTGTGTTTTCTGATATTCCCAGGTAGGATAATTTTGCAAGTAGCAAGGTATGATTTAAGCAGTCAAATGCTTTACTATAGTCTAATAGCACCGTCGTAGTGATTTGGGAGTGGTCTATGGCTGTGAGGTAGTCATCAACAATGTCAGTCAATACTGTTACTGTACTATGTTTAGCGCGAAAACCTGACTGACGGGGAGGTAAGAGACTATTTGATGTTAAGTGTTCTGTAAATTGCAGATAGATAATGCGTTCCATAACCTTTGATAAAACAGGTAATAGGCTTATTGGCCTAAAGTCTTTAAATAATTCCGGTGAATTATTTTTTGCAATAGGTGTTACAATCGCTCGTTTCCATTGAGCTGGAAATATATTACTTTCGATAGAAGTGTTAATAATGAACGTAATGGCCTCTAAACAGTAGGGTGCACAAAGTTTTAACATTTTTAGTGAAATATTATCAGCACCTGCCGCATTAGATTTTATATAGTGAATAGCTTTTTCGACATCCTCAGTGCAGACCTTTTTGAACTTAAAAAGGTTCGATGCGTCTATATTCTCATGATAATTGCTTACGTAATAGTTTATTGTATTATTTTGTACTTCCGTGAAGGGTATGGATTCGATAAAATGTTTGTTAAACTCATCTGGGTTACATAGGTTCCGCGGAATATCCATATTACGCTTTTTGTTGTGTATACTTACTTAGGTTTTCAATAGTTTTCCACCATTCTCGAGAGTTAGAGATTTGATTATTTAAACGCCATTCTAAGTAAGCTTTTTTTTCTCTGCGAATAGATGAAGTTACTAGATTCCTTAGCTGTTTGTAGTAGGTCCATTTTGAATTTATTTGCTCTATTGTATATTTGTTATTTTTTTGTGCTTGTTTATATTTAGAATATGCAACATTTCTGAGTTTAATCATGTACTTGATATTGTCGGTCAACCATGGTGCTGGAGGTTTACTTATTTTAATTGTTTTTATCGGTGCAAATTTATTAAAGAGTGATAGGATGTTGTCATTGACAAAGTCAATTTGATTGTTAATATCCTCGAAATTTTTTACAGCCACCCAATTGATGGCGCTAGCACTTTGTGAAAATGAGTTGTGATCAAAGTTCTTAAAACATCGTATTTTAACTAGCTTTGTGGGACTCTTAATAATCGGGCAGTCTATACAGCAGTATGTTAAGAGATGATCAGTCACGTTTGGCATATGAACAGTACCTGTTTTATAAATGTTTTCTGCTTTAGTTGAGGCAATAATGTCTATAAGAGTGGCAGATCTATTACTAATTCTAGTGGGATCAGATATTACTTGTTTTAGGTTACAAGTTTGTAAGATATTGTTAAGGAATATGTAAGCTGGCAAGTTTGGTTTAAGCATGTTAATGTTTAGGTCACCTAGTATAACAATTTCTTCAGAGATTGGCATAAGAGATGCAAGCTGGTCATCAAGTGAGGAGAGTTGGCTATAATGAACATTTGGAAGTCGGTACAATACCCCCAAAATTATATTACGTTTATTTACTTTAACTTCAATCCAAAGTTGTTCAACTTGTGCGTCATTTTCTGAAGTGATAGACAATTTTGAGAATATTAAATTGGATTTTATGTAGAAGGCAACGCCTCCACCTCTACGATTATGCCTATCAGCACGACACAAGCAATATCCAGGTATTTCGATAGCCTTTGATATAATTTCAGGTTTAAGCCAGGTTTCTGTTACGCCCACAACATCAAAGTTTTGCATTAGAATATAATCTTTTAGTTCAACAAAGGAGTTTATGAGTGACCTACAATTGATATGAGCTACAAATAGGTTCTGTTCGTCACTGTGATTAGGTTGCAATGACATGGTTTATTTTTATACAAAATTAAGTGGCAAAGTATAAGTTAGTTTAATATAAAAAGTATAATAAAATATCAAATACAACACATACAATATAAATTATTAAAAAGTACGGATTATAATTAGAAAAAAAGAAGATATATTGAGATAAAAAATCATGTGTCTATTCATCGATTTCAATACAATACAAAAAATCTATTAGCAGAATATACACAGTGGACATATTTAAGAAGACTTAAATATAATATCCTGTCCTATAAATAAGCAGTAAGTTTTTATAAGTATGATAAATGAAAACAAACACTGGATTAAGTATATAATTTAATCAACGAGTATTATTTAGTGTTATGTTTGGTTTTTACTAGGAATAATTTGTTTGTTTCAACTGATTTATTACTTTTACTGGTTTCAAGTTTAGCCTGTGCATTTAACGTGGCAATTCGCTCAGAGGTTTTCCGTTTCTTAGATAGCTGCTCATCAGTGGGCGACACTGAACTATTAGATTGTTCACCTTGATTTTCAAATACATCTGAAATGTTGGTTTTATTGATAGAAGGAGTAGATGGAGCACTATTTGACGAAGTTCCTATTATTTGTTTCTTTGAGTAATCTGGATCGTTTTCCTCTTGATTGGTCAACTTGAATTCTCGTAACTGTTCAACAGTATACACATCCTCGCCAACAACTAACTTGTTTCCCTTGATTTTTGCAAGAAGATTTTGTGCCCTTGCAGCCCTTAGGTTATCCGTTAGAATTTTTTTGTCTTTCCGGTCTTCTGGACAAAGATCATGGGCAATAAAAATATTAGTGCCTTTTAATTTAGAAATGTTCTTAAAAACAGCATTCTTTTTGAGATACGAAATAAATTCCAGCTTTATTGGTGGCAGTGTGCTTTTGTTAATCTGGTAGAGGTTGTTAATATCAGCTGCACAAATATTGATTTCAAGTAGCTCATTTAGTTTGGTGACTACAAATGAATAATAAGTTAGCGTTAGTTAGAGGAAGAACACTTTTGTTTTTGAAGAAAATCGATCAGTAAATAAAAAAGTTATTAATTATTTAATTTAAAAAAAATATATTCTCTTAATTTTTGTCGCTTGTACTTAAATAGAAACCTTGCGAAATGTGGTGGTGCAGTGGCTAAAGTTTTGCCTTGCAATCCAAAGATCGTGTGTTCGAATCCCACCCAGGTTGGATATTTTTTTTCATTTTTTTTTTTATATAATTCTTTTCACAACAAAGATGGTATCACAAAATTTAGAATGTCCAAAAACTAACATTATTTACAAGAAAACTGCGAAGAGTATCCTATAGTAATAGTAGTAACAATTATATAAAACGCTCAGTAAATTGGCGAAGAGTACGTTTTTAGCTTGTTTTTTAATTCTGTATACATCGTATGTAAATGTGATCTAAACACATACATTTTACGATAAATTAATCCACCTTCTTCTACAATTTGTTTA
The DNA here is from genome assembly GCA_936432065.2 of Rutpela maculata. Classification (NCBI taxonomy): domain Eukaryota; kingdom Metazoa; phylum Arthropoda; class Insecta; order Coleoptera; family Cerambycidae; genus Rutpela; species Rutpela maculata. Next base: position 101,243,092 of record OW386292.2, read on the forward strand.
TAATCAACAATATTTAATTGATTTTTAATAATATTTTTTGACACCCCTTTAGCTTTTTTGTTTAACTTTCATTGAGTTTTACGCAATATGCTTTCGCCCCAGTTTCATAAAAACTTTGTATAGGAGCGCCTGTAAACTCATCTTTCATTTTCACAACAATGGACACCGTTTTGGGTACACCATGAATATTATCATTACTATAATTTGATGTGTCGAACCAACTTAAATTGTTCTTTACATCATCATAAACATTATCAGTAAATATTTCTAAAATCAATGAATATGTGTCGGTATAGCACAGAGTCGCATTATTACCGTATTTTTGCTTGATGAAGTCATAATAAAAATCATATATTACTGTTTTTGATATCTCTAAAATTGAGTAACCCACATATAATGGCTTATTATAACAAATTTTCAGTTGAGACATTTCTATAGCTACTAAATTTTCTGAGAAAACTGAACATGATTTATAATTAGGCTTACTTATGTACCCTTCAGCCTCAACACTTCCACGAATATTTTCCCAGTGAGAAATAAGTTTTATATCGACTATATTTTCAACATTTTCCATAGTTTTTCCGAATATTGAGTTTATTACAAATTTAAAAAGATCTCTTTCAAAAGCATTTCTGGATGCATTTCGCAACGCTGTAATCAAATCAAGACAAGTTTTCAACAAAGGGTATTGCGAAAATTCCAAAATTCTATGAATTTTTTGCAAATTTAAACCATGTTCTTAACATTGTTTGAGATTCCTGTAATGAATGATATAGTTAGTTTTATTATGTAGGTTTAAAATAAGTTTAGATTGTTTGCTATTTGGGGGTATTAAATTTTCTGCGCAAAACGGTAAATCATTATATGCATCATGCAAATTTTCAGGATATTCCAAATCCACTTCTAATACATACTCCTTTTCAGAATTGTTACTTAAAAGGGAACAGTCAAAATATTGAATTTCGTTGTCGTTTAACCATCTAAATCCCCCCAATGGTAAACTTTGACTCATACTACGTATAAATTCGTGACGTCTAAATGAAGTATATATGACGTAGATTTTGAAGAATTATAATTAGAAATAAATTTATTACTGGCAATGGACATTCCTTTACTACATTGACTAACACCGCCTCGTATGCCTTTTCTAAAGAAATGAAGCATATCTATATCAGTAAGGAGCTCAAGCTCAACTTCTGTCTTACGCAACATGGTATCCCAACTTAATGATAGTGCCGTTACATATTGTGCAGGATCTAGTGTAAATTTTACTAAACAAATTTTACGAAAGTTCAAAAATATCCGCCAATAGCAATACATCAGATTTTAGGTATATATCAGAATATTCGCCCAAAGTCTGGCATTGAAAGGTGTGCCAAGTAACATGCGCTCGATTATAATCCTCCTCGGTAACGCCATCACCACGCAATATATCAAAAAATAAATTTCGTGTAGGTAATTCAGTATCGTTCAGTTTATCCATTGAATCCACATAGGATTAGGGGAAAACTCATTTGCGACATACTAAATTAAATTTGGATTGATCACTGAAATATTTTTTTATCATTGAACATTGTTCAGATTCTAGGGTTTGACTTAATTTATCTAAAGAAGTCGGTAAGAAGCGAAATGAATCCAGAAATTTCAATTTTATAAATACATTTTTTTCTGCGCCTTCCTTTCTTTCGACTAAAATGTGTTTTGAAAATGATACATACTTCTGTTTATTTTGCGCTATGACATCAATATTCTCTTGATTTAAGGACAATTTTTCAATAAACAAATGCGAATCATAATTTGTTAAATTGTGAAAGAATACTGGAATCAATTTGGGTAATTTGAAGTTTAAATTACAAATGGAGTGAGCTGCACCCCGGTAATTCCCAGTTAAGTGACAATGATCACAAACTTTGTGATTACTTTCACTTATTACAAATGTAACATGTACTACAATTGTTAAAATCCATCAGTTGATACTCTGAAAGAGGTAGCATATTATATATTTGAGAACAAATATTTTACATCATCTGCGTATTATAACGAGAGTAATTAATTTTACAAGTGGCATCGTTAAGTTCGGTAAAAATAAACATAAGTTATCCATTGTGGTTGTAATTTCTTGACTAGTAATTAACATCATGCAAATATGTTGCATAATAAGAAGATCCCAGCATCGAAAGAAGAATGTTAATAGCTTATATCTAAAGCGAAACTATACATCTATTTTTGTCTGGGTAACATGTACCACGTAGATGGTGGTACGGTGACCACTCTCTCAGCTTGTCTTGTATTTATTTCAAACACAAAACACGAAAATCGTTAATATAGACTGCGAGTACCTTGTGTTAGTCTCTAAAGCCTTGCATGAATTCTTTATTTTTGTCTGGCTACATAGTACCACTATAACATAACCAGTCTTTCGAGGGAATAAAGAATGTTGCCAGCGCTTAAAGCGAAGTCTGTCTTTTTTATTTTTGTCTACATAACCATGAACCGGCACCCGAGTTGATGTGAGTATAACGAGTTTGAAATAATCACGATGAAGTTTTTAATAAAAACTGGTCAGGCGGTGGGGTGACGCTTCGACGGGTTTGCAATAAGATGCAGTTTAGTTTACAGGACTCGATCCGCTACATTCATAACCTTATAAGGCAATGAAAAGATGCGGTGGAAATAAAATTGAAACATGTTTGTTGTAAGGTTCAATTTTGTCTGCATGGCGTGGGTCAGCTATTGCATCTCCCACTGCATCAGTTTCAGATCAATTATTTAAGGACGATCCCGTGCCAAGAGCATAACAGTTTCTACATCGCTTTAAACAGTAACATGACTTCTAAAATGTGCTACCCAAAAAAAACCAAGTAGAATGAGTATGAAGAAAAATAATGAGTGCCCCGATTTATACGAGGACATCTCCTTTGAGAACAAAGTTGTGAGGGAAATGAACGCTGCGAAGTTGGACGATTCCATTATTTCGGGGATATGTGTACTTGACGATACATTCTCCGAATTAAAACCCATAGGGAGTTCATCTACAGGTATGAGTGCTACTTCACTACCCACTATCAAGACTGGAAGGGCGACGGGGACGACTGAGATATCGGCGTTACCTAACTACAGCAGTTTTGCACCGGTTACAAAATCGACGCCGGCGAGGAGTGTGGAAGAAGATTTGGCGGTGTATCTGAAGAATATGGAAGCGACGGTTGCCGTCGAACGACGTGCAATTAGTGTAAAAAGGGAGGATTTCTTGGGCGATGTGCGCGGCTACCTCAAGGAAAAATGTGGTAGGCACACCAGAAACCTACAGATATCAAAAAGCAGTGTCAACAGCAAAATCGTGTACCTAAGGCAGCTGCGTAAAATGATAGCCTCCTTAAGCGAAAAGAAAATCGATAAAGAAATTGAATATATTTCATATTTTGCTGACCATTTCCCATTGGAGAATGAAGTACTGAATTCACAATTCTCGAATGTGGAGTAACAAACATTTTTGTAGTTTTAATTTTAATTTTTGTATATATGTTTTAGTATGTAAGTATTGATATAAGTTTGTAAATATTAATTTACAAACTACCACCCCACCAATCGCAGATTGGTGGGGTGATGTGCTGCGGGTTTTGTGGTGGGGGGTTCTAGTTCTCTCATTCTTCTCCTACTACTGAGCACTGATCAAAACTATTTGTATCAGATATGCCATGCTATATCATCATGTCGTCGAAGTGGTCGAAGAGGGTGGTCGTTCGATGCGTCGGTCCAACATAAAAACTAGATATACACAGAAAAACGGCATAAAGTGAGGTGAATTGTTAACCGAAACGTAGCTAATAATCTCAGCAAAAATGTGACCAAAGGATAAGGTGAATAAACAATAAATACATAATTAAATTAGACAATTATAGCCAAATACTTAAATAGTGTAGTTTAATATGGTGTTAGTTTTCTGAACAAGTAGACGACTACTGCGTTAAGGAGGCCAGAGTAACCATTAGACCAGTTTAAAACCCAGGCAATATACCGTAATAAAGTGCTAGGTAGTAACATCTGTTACCCATAAATTAAAAAGAAAATAAGTAAAATAAAATGACAGAGATTACCATTCAGCAAATATACGAATAAATCATAAAAAACAGATCTGAATTAAAAAGTAAAATCGAGTCCAGTGAAGAAAGACTATCATTAAAAGTTGAGGAACTTACAACAAAACTAAAAGAAGTAGAAGTACCTAATTTTGAAAGAACAGATTAAAAAATTGAGCAGAGACCACAACAAAAATAACATCATAATTTTTGGTCTCACGTAGAAAAATACAGAGGTTACCAGTAAATATATCTGCCAGCAATTAAAGAATTTACTAACTGTTGATCTCGACGAAAACGATCGCAATGAATTCTACACACTGGGTAAAAATAATAATAGCCCAATAAAAGTTGAATTAATATCACACCTAAAGAAAAAAGATATCTTAGAAAACTGCCATTAATTGAAAGAAACTAACATTACCATCACCCACGACCAAACCTTAAAAGAAAGAGCAGACAATAAAGTACTCAAAAACACCTGTATGATGTTAAACAGGACAAAAACAATGCATGCTTTATAAAATCGATAAACAGAAGAGATGGACTATACAGGCTGTACAAACACCGCTTATTTCCCCAAACTAAATGACTAGACTCACGAGCAGACTAAGCCTTTGCTGGGGTTATTGTCTATTTACATACAATAATAAATCAAGTGTTCTCTAATCTATGTATGTATATCAACCTAATATGTAACAACACACTTGTAAATCATATTTTTTTTTATAAATAAATTATTATTATATCTATGGGAAACTCTCCAGTCAAGTTAGCAAATAAATTGCCAGGCAAGATGGACCACTACGGCAAATCGCGTACTACGAGCTTATATTGGAATTAAGGAGCCGTCTGCCACTCTTAAGATTTTTACAGAGTACATTCTAAAAGTGTATGCCAAAGTTTGGTTGCTCATTAGATCTTCACCTTTGTACTCAGCCGGGGCTCGTCTCACCTCTGGAAACTTATTCATTATTCAAGATATTTAAGTGACGAATTAAAAGCTGTAATTGATCAGGTAATCCAAAGAAATGGTCATCCTGGGAATATATTAATTTCGATGATCTTCGATCAACGTTGGCATGTAAGAGAAATGGGATTAAGAAAAATACTGAAGAAGATCAAAAATCGAAGAAAATGGGAAATCAAAGAATACTATTTGAAGATATGAGATTCCTACGACATTATTTCCGCCATACCATGTCTACTCCGTGAAGTTAGGTTCAATTAGTCACAAATTTACCAGAAATTACCATTCCGGTGGCCGACCAAACGATTTACGTTAATTGGTATTTTTAATCAATTTTTATGTTTAGATTTAAGTGTTAGTTATGCAATGCTAACCGGCTTTACAACTATTTGCTTATAGCTTAATCGAGAAATTTGTCATGATAATTTTTTGAGACTTCAATGTGTCATTTTTGAGCAAAGCAAGTATTATTGAAAACTCATACAGTCCACCTAATATTACAGCACGCAATAGCAAAGAACAAGAGGCAAGTTTGCTAAACTGCAAGTAATACCGGCCAAGGGCCACATCATATTGATGACAGTTCTCCTGACAAAAATTATTTCTCATTAAAAAAAGCGAGAACATGGCTCAAAACTAATAGTCCCCATGGTCTTAAAATCTTCGATGTTTCCTCCCAGGATCTACGCGATGTAGACACGTCAAATCAACTGAATATTGATGACCATGAAAAGAATTTTGGCGAAATAAATGACATTTCGCTGAATCAAAATCTTGAATTTTCACAAAAGTGCCACATCTGTGAAGCATATTTTAATTCTAGGAGAGGCCTCATTTGGGGAGAAAACACAAAATCAGAGAAAATAAAGCTAAGCCGAAGATTAATATCACTAACGCAGACAATTCTCATCATTCTCAGTATGCAACGATCTCAGGCACTGTAAGGACTTCTGGAGATGGTAATAAATATGACACAAAATGTCTAATGTGTCACAAATTACTCCGGGGTTGTAATGGATTAAAACATCATACACGAATAATGCATCTGAATCAACTGGATCCTTGTGTAGACTACCAAATCGGACCTCTTATCTGATTTAAAATCCTCAGTACCAATACTGAAGCGAATTCCAAAAGTTGCGCGTGCCGCTATAGCGGAAGAGTTTTCAAATGGTTTGGATTCTTGCTTAGATGATAACTCTTCAGTCACCTGGATTTGTTTACTAATTTTCCCCTGCGCTGTTTTACGTGTTCCGGAAAAATCTAATAAAAAAAATTAAATCTTATCATCTGCACTCACTCGTTGTTCAATAGTTAAACAAAAAACGTAAAAATAATATAGAAAATGATGATCTACATAAGAAAATTCAGTCAAAATTATCAGACGGTGAGGTGAAAGGAGGAGCCATTCGCCTCTTATGCTCCCAAGACTCTAGCCCCAAATGACAATTCGACCTTTTCGAGGAGAAACACCCAAAAGCCTCAAACGATTCTACATTTCTTAATACAGACAATACATACAATCTTCCAATTCTGTGCCTGTAGTAACTACAAATGAAGTTCGCAGTGCAATAATGTCTTTTTCTCCAAGTTCAGCTGGTGGACTTGACTCTCTGAAACCACAACACTTAAAGATCTAATTTCGGAAGAACTCGGACTAGGTTCATCTAAACTCCTTTCTTCTTTGGCTGGAATTATCGACTTAATGTTTCAAGGTTCAGTCCGACTTTAAATTAGTCATATCATCTATTGACCATCCATCACTCTGCGCTTTAAGTAAAAAAGATGGGGGTATACATCCTATCGTCGTTGGCTGTAGCTTACGAAGATTATGCGCTAAAATTGCATGCAAGTGGATGTCACCACTGGTCTGAAATTTCTTAGAGCTAGGCTTTGGGACTAAATATGGAGCAGAGGCAGGGGCACATTCAGCCAGAAAATACGGGAAGTCTTTTTGAAGATAGGTTACTTCAATGCTTTAATATGGTTTCAAGGGCCGCTGTTCTCAGTAGAGTAAAAGAAATAATGCTTGACTTTCTTCCCTTTCTGAAGCAGTGCTATAGTGAACCTACAATGTTATCTTACGGGAATCAAACAATATTTTCGGAAATAGGTGTTCAACCTCATTAATGTATAATTCATTGGATGAGTCTACTAAGCCTTCGTTCTGTGTTTTTTTTTGGACCTAGCAAAGGCCTTTGACACTGTCTGCCACAACCAACTGCTTAACAAATTAGAGTGCATTGGAATTAGAGGCATTGCACTACAACATTTTAAAACTTACTTAGAAGAACGCAAACAGTTTGTAAAAATAGAAGATCAGATAAGTGACTACGAAATTGTAAAATATGGCGTTCCGCAGGGAACGGTACTAGGGCCAATCCTGTTTGTAATATATATCAATGATGTACTTGCCCTAAAAGCACCTGGAACTATTTTATCATTTGCAGATGACACAGCCATATTTTACAACAGTAATACGTGGCAAAATCTAAAAACCATCGTAGAACAAGACCTAATACAAATTAAACAGTGGTTTGACAGTAAAAAGTTAACAATTAACTATAAAAAAAACATATTACTTATCTCTAACGTCCTATAGCAGTAACTTACCATATTTTAATAAAATAAAAATACAAGAGGAAGATGAAAATATAGAAATCTATTCAAAAGAGAAAATAAAATACCTTGGTCTATATATCTATACAGTCATTTAAGATGGGATCACTAGTTCAAAATGTTACACAAAAACTGAGAGGCTTGTTATATAAATTTAGACATTTACAACAAATCTTAAAAACTGACAGCTAATAATTATCTACAAAGCACTTGTTGAGTCTATTTTAACATATGGCATAATAGGCTGGGGAGGGGCTACCACCACACACATTAACCCACTAGAAAATGTTCAAAAAAGATTAATTAAAATAACATTTCATAAGAACATACTGTACTCAACAGAGCTATTATTTCAGGAAACAAAATGATTTAACATATGTCAGCTGTACTGCTACTCTGCCTTAGTCTATAAATATAGAAATATAAATAAATCACAATAATTATAGTACGAGAAGCAAAGACCAAGGATTATTTAAAACAGACAAAATGGCGAAAAGTATAGGACAGAAGTATTTTGGTATATTGGAACAAAATTATACAACAGGCTACATAAAAATATTAGAAATACTTTACATACAAATCTTTTTAAAAGACAAATATTTGAGAACTCAGGACTATAATTTTGTGTTTTAGGAAACAAACTTTAGTTTAAACTTCTAAAGATAGGTACAGTTTTTAATTTATTTAAACATTATACTATAAATACTATCGAATATATTATAAATTGCTCAATATTAGTAGAGTTAGAAATAGGAATTTAGGGTAGAATATAATATATTAACTATTATTATTATTATTAATCAAATCCATTTTTAAGTTTATATAAGTTTGAAATATAAATATAAAAGTGAATATCTACAATTAGGCTTATGGCAATATTAGTAGAGGGAGTTATAAATAAGAATTTGAGTTAGAAATATATTATAATTATTATGTATAAAATACATTTATCTCTGCACGTTATGGATACATGTTAGTCGCAAACAAGTTTTAACTTACGCGACTGTCCATATATTTATATTCATGTAGTAAAATTGTATATGTACATTAATATTATATTATGTTGTCATTAATGAATATAAATAAATTATTATTAGGGGCAAAAAACCGGTTTTGTCTGAAGGTTCTGACCTAACTTTCTATTTGAAAGTTTCATTTACTTTTCGGAATATTCAAATATTTTATTGAAGATTTTCATTTTGATCAAAACTTCGTTCCAAAAACTTTCGAAAACTTCCTGGAAACTTTCATTGGAAAGTTTCCCTTGCCTATATTTGTAATATACTTTCAATATCAGACCAATTCTTGCATGCAGGCAGTTTTATTAAGGGTGTCAACTATTGGATCGATTTAACATCACATTGCTTGACATGGGTGTCAACCATTGGTCCTGAGGCAGTTGGTATAAATTTTAGGGTTCAGAGCTACATTTAATTGCCGCTTCCAAAAAACGTATTCCAATGAAAGAAAAACACTCAGGGAATGATCTGGGTTAATAGTTGACACCCTGTTAAATATTAATTTCGATATGTTAATTACTGGTTCCTTGTAGATTTCACGCCAACTCGAAAAATATTGTGCATCTCGAAGGAATAAATGGAGGAACCCATTCCTGATGTCTCAAGAGGAATCCCAATTGCAAACAGCAGCTAAATAGAACAAAGTCCAAGGCAAGACTCCCCGAGAAAGGAAAATGGGAAGGGAATCGTACCTCACAAAAGCCGAGGAAAAGCTGCTAGCTTCGTGGGCCGTTAGCGTCTCCAGATTAGATTTTTCAATTGGAAATTGACAGCTTTTAAAGAGCGTCCAGGACCTTATATTGAGTTAAAAAGGGAAAACCCATTTACTAACAATCGTCCAGGCAAGAGTTGGTACAAAAGTTTTTTAAAAAGAAATTCGCTGATATGTAACAGAACCCCACAAAATCTGACCTCTACAAAAGCAGCAGTTACAGAAGGTCAATTAAAAACTTGGTTAACCGATATGCTGCACAATTACCTGAAGATGGCATCTAAGAACAACCTCGGGGACTGTTTAATGTTGATGAAGCCGCTTTCTCTTTAAACCCAAAAAGTGCAAAATTGTTGGCACATAAGGGAGACCAAAATGTTTATCAGGTAGTTAACAGCGATGAAAAATAATACTTTACAGTCTTAATAACTGGAAATGCAGCTGGCACTCTAGCCCTTGGGGAATAGCCAAAACTGAGTCGGGATGGATGACAAGTAGGCATTTTATGAATTCATTACAAATGTGTTTTTTCTTTGGTTGAAGGAAAATGCATTAAAATTATCCCCTATATATTTCATTGGTGGATACGTCTCTCACCTAACTCTACATACAAGTAAATTTTGTCAAGAAAATGGTATAATACTTGTTGTCCTACACCCAAATTCAAGTATCTCATTCAATCCACGGACGTAGGAGTTTCTAAGATACTAAAAACCGGAAAGAACATATTCACCGAAGAAGGCTTGATGATTACCAATAACCAACTCTTAAAGAAATTCATTTTTGTTCGCTGCATAAAAATGCACTAGAAAAAAGATTACACCTCAAATATTGGGTAATGCTTTTAAAAATGGAGTGGACCACTCCCTTGGCAATCGAGGTTGCTCTAGTAGATAAGAAAAAACGAGAAGAAAGTGATCTTACTTGTAGAAAAAATAGGCAACTAAAAGATTTTGATTATTGATTATGATTATTTTCCTAACGACAAACAGAAAAAGATAAAATGGTGCAATTTAGAAACACTAATCAATGGGAAGGAGAAATTAAAGATTTGTCACTTTTTGATTTGTATAGAGAGATTGTAAATTAAATAAATGAGCTTAAACATGACTTATTAACGCTACAGAAAAATCAAAGCAAAAAAAAAAACAGTAGAATCTATTTCTAAAGAAGTTACTCAAGAAAATACCACTGATAATCGAATATAGATGTTAACTTTTTTTCATATACGAAATTCTTAAACTGTATCTCTGTTATCATAATCTTGTTTAGGCCTGGTACTTTCATCTCCAGTTAAGTCTATTCTATAGATAGATCCCATGGAAACAATTATTGACACAATTGTATCCAAGGAAATTATTTGGAGAATAGACTTAACTATGATCAGGGTGTATTAAATAGGTGGTGCGACGACCACCCTCACAGTGGCTTCATAAGTGCTTACTTTGTACATAATGTAATAGATGGCAGGACCAATAAGTTCTCTCATTACTTACGCATAGATAGATAATTTTACAAGTTCTGTGCATACGTGCATACAGTGTTGCATACATTCCCGGCCTTTTGTTTTTGTTTAGTGAAATAAGAGTCCAGTGACATCTGACATTAAGTAGCTAAATTAAAACATTGAAAGAATATATGCAACACTGCATGCAGCATTGCACGTGTCGCCACAGCTAACCTCAAGAATATATATTTCTTAAGATTTACAAGTATTACGTAAATATTATTAAAATGTCTACCTGGTTCCTGTACTTTCAACCAAAATCAAGTTCAACGCAATGTGTATGAAGTTTTAAATAGTTTGTCACAATAAAATTACACTTTTTGCAGGTTAGGAATCTAACCTATAAGCAGTCTATTTTTATTAATCAACAATATTGAAAAATTATTTGCGTGAATTTTTAAATATTTGCATGGAGCCAGTATGGCCCCAAGCTAAAAATGCCTATACAAACATTAAAAATGAGAATACACGAAAAAAGCTTAAAATTTGAGGTTATGTTAGTTATACGATGCACATGCCCAGGTAATTGTAGGACCTTATTGCTCGCGCCATCTACTAAAGTAAATAGTAACCTTGCACTTATGAAGCCATTATTATAATAGGAAAGTGCCATACATCCTGACTATGACTTAACTGGAGATGAAAGTGCCGGCCCTTAGTGTGTTTGTACTTCTTTTTGTTTAAGCTTTTGTCTTTAATTTATTTCTCTGTTTATTACTTGCATTATCTAATGTTATATGTTTCTTATATATATGTAAGGTAATGTATATGTTGTAAACTAACATCGTTTGAGATTATATCCTATTGCTATTCTGAAATAAACAATAAAATATTTCAGTTTATGCCAATGTATTTTATGGTTTCTGGAGCAAAAATAGAGTTGTTCGTTATACCATCTATAGATGAACAGTTGGACACACAATATTTAACCCTGCATACCAGTCGTTTCCGTGACCAAATTTAAATTAACATATAGATGTAGCCGTTTTTAGGCCATTGAAGGGGATCTGGATTGTTTGGCGGGGGGTGAGCTTGCGCTCACGTGCACTCAGGCCTCATAAGCGGGCCCATTGTGCTGCCCCCGTAAGTGGTGGCATGTCCACCGAGCCTCTCATTCCTCAAGCCAACCAACACTTGTGATGTATTTGAGGAGACCAGGTGAGACGCCACCTATGCTGGCCATACTGGGCCAGAAGTCCCCCAGTATGGATCCTCTTTTCGTTGAGAGAGCGGGGCAGTGACAGAGCACATGCTCGGCAGTCTCGTCATCCAGATTACACCCTCTACACTTGGGGTTGTCTATGACTCCCAGTGTATGGAGGTGTTTGTTTAGTCTGCAGTGTCCTGTTAGTAATCCTACATAAATGCGCAGATTACCCCTGGACATCTGGAGACAGTGTTTGCCTAGCTTACGACTGGGTGTGGCTAAAGCCATTCTGCTATGTCTGCAGCTGCTCTGACCACCCCAACAGTCCGCATGGCGTTTGAGTGTATAGTTCTTTAGCAGGGAACTGTGGACTGAATCTGAGAGCGCTATTGCAGGTTCTGGACCATGCAGGGCGCTCTCAGATCCCTTGCGGGCTAAAGCGTCCGCTTCTTCGTTACCCTGAATTCCGTCATGTCCTTTCACCCAACGGAGCTGGACACTATTGTTTTGTGCGAGCACGTCTAGGGCCTTTCTAATTTCCAGAACCAGCCCCGAGCCTATCCTACAATTGTTTAGGGCAAGCAGGGCTGCTCTGCTATCCGTTGATATGCGCACCGTTTTACCACTGACGTTTGCCTTCGTGGTTTCTTGAAGGGTGGATGGAAGGAAAATATTAATAGATTCAGTCTTGAACATAATGAAAATTCAAAAGTTAAAAAAAAGATTTTTGTCCATTACTTAAGAAAACAATCGATGAAAGGTTAAATCCACAAATATTGCAAAATGGATTCCGAAAATATGGCTTTATACGATGGAATCCTAGCGCTGCCCGATTACCAAATCCAACTACTCGGGCAAACACTCCAGCAGAGCAAATTAGCAATTTAAAGAAACTAGAGGAAAGAACGCGTTTTTTTTTTTTGGAGAAGCACAAAGATATAAGAAAAGTGAGTTATGGGAAGATAAGGTAGAGGCTGTTCATTATATACATTGAATAAAACAATTTCTAGAACATAAAAAATCCCAAAGAGTGTCAAAAAATAGTAGGTAATACAAGTGAAAATGCCAACCAACAGAAAATAATAGATATATGAACCCACTTCAATCCGAAGAACAGCCTTCAACGTCTAAGGAAAAAACACCTATTAAAATTGTAAGTAATATATTAATTTGCGGCCCAAAACATATCTAGACTGATCAAAATATGGTGCCCACGCTGTTTAAGAGAGCTCTACAAAAGAAAATGGGCATAAGAGTTGGTATTTTAATTATTACAAGGGGTTCCAAATCGCTACAGAATAATATATAATCCGTAAATAATTTATACAATATAAAATCTCAGTTTTAAAATATCATTATATACTGCCTTTTTTAAATATTTTCTACTCTTTAGGCATCTTTTCTCGTTCTAAAAAAATGATTACTATTATTTCAAGACTTGTTATGGTATATTTTTGTTTTATATTACTTGGTACATTAGTGGTTTTTCGTTTAATTATGCTGGTGCAGACACGTTATGTTGTTGAGCTCCGGTAGATAGTCTAAAAATAGTGGTATTTTCTTGAGTTTCTTTATCGTGTATAGCTCACAATTAACAATCACTTATCTTCTAGTAAGGAAAACATTAACCAGTTTTAATTAATTAAGAAGAAAGTTAAAAATGAGTGAAAATTTCCATGAAATACAATATATTCCTATCTACTCGGTGAAGTCGTGTCCAATGATGACTCGCAATAAAAGTAAATCAGCCAGTGGGTGATAATATGGAGGAGCTTATTAATATCATTATCAAAGAACAGTGTTTAAAATAATTAACAAGAGCAAGATAAAACTAACATAATTGAGGAAAAAGAGGACGAAGGAAAACGTAAAAGAAATAAAAGTAGTCCCCGCATACAAAGAGAACAAGATGTACAACTCAATAGGTTTACCCTGGTTTGCATATACAATTTTAATCTTTGCTTTACATTATATTACTAAAATATTTCTTTTTTCTTTTTTGAATTATATATCTTTCATACTCTTTAATTTAAGTATAGTATAATATTTGTTTCTTCACCCTTTAAATTATGTTGTTAAATTTTATCTATATTATTCAATAAATACAAATTTGTACATATACCAAAATATATAAACACATATTAAAAAGAGAAAATTGTTCGCAATTTGGTGAGAAAATATATTGACTAACTTCTTTTCAACCTCAGATATATAGGGTGGCCCGTCAGTGCGACAAAGTCCAATATCTCCTTTATTAGAAGAAATAGAAAAAAATTTCTTAACGAAAATTTTAGGTATCCTTGACGGTCACCTTCTAAAATTATAACGAAGAATACAGGGTGTCATAACACATAATATAATTTATACAGATCCTCGTATAACTTCTTGTACGGAATAATTGTGCCTAGTCTATCACTTTTTTCCTCTGCGAAAATTTTCGTAAACGCGGCGTTCCTCCTCGGCATGAAAAAGACGATTTCCACGCGTCGGACTGGAAAATCGGCAAATATATTTTGTCCGACAATTCGAAAATTGGATTCTACATATTTCTATTAAGCAATTTTGAAAAAATCAGCTGGTTATTAATAAATGTTTTAAAGTCATGTTATGTTATGCTCAGGGTGGTAGACACCCTTAACGTTCTAAAATTTGTGTCAGACAATTTGTAGAAATATATAAAATATATATGTAGAATCCAATTCTCAAATTGTCCGACAAAATATATTTGCCGATTTTCCAGTCCGACGCGTGGAAATCGTCTTTTTCATGCCGAGGAGGAACGTCGCGTTTACGAAAATTTTCGCAGAGGAAAAAAGTGATAGACTAGGCGCAATTATGCCGTACAAGAGGTTATACGAGGATATGTATAAATTGCATTTATGTACGCGGGCACCTAGACTATATATTGTCTAATTTAGTACCAATAAATTATTTTCTTAATTTGACATTATTTGTAAACAGGGTGAGGCAAAATTCGGATCTACGAGTTTCCGCATACATTCTGAACATGCCAGTGACACTGGACAAGAAGGAAGTGATATTGAATATGGTAACGACGAGGAAAACAGGAATGAAGAAGGCAGTGACGCCGAAGTCGAAAGGCAGGAGCGTAATAGAGAAGAAGAGAGCCACGATGAAGACAGTCCTATTTGGAAGCCAGATCCATATTATTATTATGGTAAACCGCCAAGTAAAAGGAAAGCTAAAAATAAAGCTAAAAAAAATCTGAAAAGAGATTTAGATGGTCAAAGACTCCTCTAAAAATACCAAATACGCGAACTGAGTCACATAACATCGTAAAACAAAAATGTGACGTTGCTGGAAATGCTCGGCTAGTGACATCTTCTGAGCCATACGAATTTTGGAAATTACTTATTTCAGATGATATACTGAACGAAATTTTGGAGAATACTAATGAAAGGATAACAAATATGACTGTAAAATCTTCTCGGGCCGATACATCTTATCTACAACATTTGGATTTAATTGAGCTGAAAGCTTTCATTGGCCTTATATACTTAGCAGGGGTTTTCAAATCTGGTCGCGAAGAGACTTAGTCTCTATTTGCTACTGATGGTACTGGCAAAGATATTTTAGGGCTACCATGAGCCTCAAGGGATTCTTGTTTTATTATCAGCTTTCAGATTTGATGACTGCAATACTAGAGAAGAACGAAAAATAGCTGGAGATAAATTAGCTCCTGTTTCCAAAATTTTTAATATCTTTGTCAACAATTGTCAAGATAATTGCAATTGTTCTGAACTCCTTACCGTAGATGAAATGTTAGTAGGCGTTCGAGGTAGATACAGCTTCCGCATGTTTATAAAGAGCCAAATACGGTTTGAAAATTGTGTGCTTGTATGATGCAGAGAGTCATTATTTACTAAACGCATTTATTTATGCTGGAAAAGACTCAGTAAAACAAAGAGAAAATCCAAAAGGACTGTCTATACCTACTTTGGATGTACTATCGCTTATACCACCAAAAACAGAAAACAGTAATAGTAATATTACGGGTGATAACTGGTTCTCATCAAATGAACTCATTAACGAACTGAATCTTCGTAAGCTAACGTATGTGGGGATGCTGAAAAAAAAATAAGAAACAGATACCCAATGAGTTTTTGCCACATACAGCACGCGAATTGGATTCCTCACTATTTGGTTTCACAAAGGATGTAACGCATATTCCAAAAAAAAAATCGTGCAGTTATTTTGGTATCATCTGTACATCACACAAAATCTGTAGAATCGTGCAGGGTAAAACTAATGAACACAGACATTTTTCTAATTTAGTATTGTTTGGAGATGAAGCCACCTTTCATAGCGCTCAGCCTCCAAATATTGCCGTCGACCGGTAAACGTCCCTTACCGTTCTTGATACTCAATATACTATAACCGGCTACGATTTTGAAGCGTTAACGAAAAGTAAGTTCCAATATTGGACATTTATTTGTTTTTAAATTAAAAAAATATATATTAAGAGGTAGAAAACGAGAACAATTGTAGGTTTAGATAATATTTTCTTTGAATACTGATACAAAAGTAAAAGCTATTTAGTGGAGTGCCGTTAGATTTATACCTAGGAACCCGGTTCCTATGAATCAACTTTAATGACTTTTTGTATTGTGTTGCTAAAACCTAGTACTAAAATGTTTACGGATTAGAAATTAACGTGGATGCCACCCCTTCTCGGGGGTGGAAATTATTATGTTCAAAGTAACTGCAGAAATCGATAGAGGAATGAATTGTAAGCAGTAAATGTTCTATGCAATTTCTTCGATGAGTCAATACTTTTTGAGTTATTCTTGATTAAAAATGTTGATTTTTCATCTAAAAGATACACGTTTTAGAACGATTTTTCACTAATAACTCGAAAACTTTACGTTTTACCAAAAAAATTATAAGCAAAAATGAAGTCTGTAAAATAACAAATCGATTTGTTTTTTTTTTTTTCATTTCTGTAGATGCAATTCGAACCGAGTTATGGCTCAATGAAGGTGACTCTTTGTTCGCCGAAAACTGAATTCGCATGCTTTGGTACATAGTGAGACAGAGTTAGGTCTTATACAATGAGACGCTGTCTCAGTGTGTACTACCTGTGTACGTATCATGTCTATTAGCAATGTTAAGTGGGTGAATTATGCTATTGTTTTTAGTAACGGAGTGAACACTTAATAAAATTGGTTAGACGTAGAGAGGCCAAGAAAAATAGGGAAAACGTCTGGGGAGGATATGGCGGCAGCTGTTGAGCTAGTTACAAACCAAAAATTATCTATAAGAGAAGTAGCTAAAACAATTGGTATTCCATTTTAGGCATTGCATCGATACGTAAAAAAAGCTGAATTGAATCCAGACATCGAAATTAGAACTCAACCACTATACCAAGTTAGACAAATATTCAGCAAAGAACAAGAAATCGATGTTTCAGAATATTTAGAGATATGTAGCAAAATGACCTGTGGACTATCAACTGTAGTTATGAGAAAAGTAACCCATGACGTGGCAAAAAATAACATAATCAAGGTTCCGCAATCATGGGAACAAACAAATGTGTTGGAAAAGAATGAATGAGAGGAGCAATTTTAAAAAGCTTAGCATTAGAAAACCTGAAGCATGCAGTCTATCTAGATTAACATCTTTTAACAATTACTATGTTAATCAATTCTTCAATAATCTGGAGTAATTTCAAAACGATTTCCACAGCTGGCAGATAGTTCACGGGTATTTAACTTGGATGAAACCTGTGTGACTGTAGAAGAACGCACTGAACGCACTACCGGGCGTCAAAATGACGCGACACAAATTTATTTCTCAGGGAGCGCCAGTCGCGTGCTACCCCGTTCTTCTACCTCCCAGGCGGGTTCTAGATAAGATGCACTGAAGATAGCCGAACAATGGACCAAGGCTGCACTACCTCAGATCTTTAACGACGCTCTCTCTGGCCGTGAATTCCTCAATTTAGGTTTTTGTACCTTTTGAAAAGCTAAATTTTTGCATAAAAAAATCCCGATCGGAGAATTTCTCTCCGATGGGATTAATTTTTGTCGTGCTGATCACGTTTTGGTCTGCTAATAACGGACTCTACACCCTAGGAATTCTGAGAAAAACGCATAAAAAAATTCCTTTCGAACCCCCTGTACAGCAACTAGAAGGTCGAGTGTGATGCAATAACTAGACACAACCGGTTTTCGGTACGAAAATTCCAGGGATTCTAGAACAGCAACAAGTCTCAAGATCAATTAAGATGCAATAGTTCAAAGAATCCGTTTATTTAACAGATATGGTTATACAAAAAGGGGTTATAGCGAAATTCTTATTGTAAGAATCGCGCCTTCTCCAATTAAGACAAACGGCTTTCAGACCATACAAGCGAGAGCGCTTACGCTAACGATCGATTAGGTAGAAAAGATTCATGCATACCTTCTCAGAATCAAAATGCGAGCTTTTAGAGAAGTCTTAGACTGATACCTTAAAAAAGTTTTACTAAAAAAAATTTAGTTTCGCTAGAGGCTACCTAGCTTTAAAGTTCTCGTATCGTGGCGGTTCACTTACTCAAACACATTCATGAGGACTTATGACTGCATAAGTTTGTTTGGCATTCAATTAGTCCACAACTTACTTGCCCCTATGCAGTTGTTCAATATTAGCAAAATTACAGCGATCCACTTCCAAGTGACTTTTAGGCAAAATTGAATTTTTGGTTTTTTATGCACAAGGCGTTTTCCTCTATAACTTTGTTATTTGGAAAGCCCTGCTATTGGCTTTCCTACCATCTTTTTGTATGGACCACTCAACGCGCTCGACCAAATTGCGAGCCGCTGAGTGATTCCAAACTCTTTCTATGCGAGAAACCGGCCTTGGGCATGTGCATTGATTTTTATCAAATTTTGCTTATCGGCGCTACGCTGTCTTTGTCAAAATCGTCGGTTTCGCCTCTTAGATGCATTGCATCGTTAAAATTTTATGCTCACACTTTAGAACAGGGCATTCAATGACCGTACCTTAATGGCCAATGTCTTTGGTTGAGGAATAAAAATGGAAAATATTTCAATATTTTTTAAAGTGCATTTTCGGAGTACCTTTTAAACTAGCTTCGGGGTACTTTTGAAAAATTAATCTTTAAGCCAAATTTCGACGCAGTTTTGAAAAACTAATCTGTAAGTGAAATTTTGGCGTACTTTTGATAAATCGATTTTCAAGCCAAATTTCGACGCAGATTTGAAAAATAAATCTCAAGTGAAATTTTGGCGTACTTTTGACAAATCGATTTTCAAGCCAAAGTTCGACGCAGTTTTGAAAAATTAATCTGCAAGTGAAATTTTGGCGTACTTTTGATAAATCGATTTGAGCCAAATTTCGAGGCCCTTTCAAAAATATTATTTTTCAAAGTTCAACTTTGTTGCACCTCTGAAAAAGTATATTATTCATAAATCCCTGCCATTATATACTTTCGCTCTCATATCCTGAACCAAAACATATTTTCCTAAGTGAAAATTCGGTGTTTCTTCGAATTTTCACCTGGTCATTTCTAACGCCTTATAGAACTCATAACGGTCCTTATGGACTGGTCTGTGTCACTGCAAACTATTAAAAATGTCCTTAAATGAAACTTTTGCCTAAGTCGAATTTTGATTCTGTCTTCGACTTAGGTCGATTCTGGAGGGTTCTGCAACATGACCACAGTACAAAAACCACAAAAATTATAGCACAAAAGGGAATTAAGCAACTAAACCAGTGCACTAACGGCGAAATACGAAAAGAAAATACCTAAGTGAAGATCCGTTAAAAGCTGTACACATGTTAAAATATAAATATACGTTTAATGACTATCTGGAAGATATTGGCATGGACAGGTTCTATATACATTATTGGTCTGCGCCACAAATTCATGTGTATGATTATTACGCAACCTCACCTTACTCAAGAATTGCAGTCGATGCAATTGGCGAATCTGTACGCAAACTACAAAGACTTAAATGGTGAAAGGTCCGGGGCAATTTTGTTATATGATGTTGCATACGGGTATGCAATATTCTGTATGCAATATATTATCGGAAAGGCACCGACAGCATTATTTGTTGGCTGAACTTCTGGAAACGAGATGGTGCATCAGTACCAAATGAAGTTGTATGTAACTTATCAGTTGTCTTAATTTCTGCTGTCATACGAACATTTACTGATTTTCCATCACTGACAAATTATCTACAATATTATTATAATTCTTTGATATTAAAACAAACGGATAGTTATGTTGATTTAAAATGCTTCGCTCGTCGTGACGTGCACATGTTATCAACATTTTTTGTGGATGGGCGTTTAAAAAATGCGTTAAGAAGTCGGCAGTTTTATAAAAGATGCCTTGCTCAGTTAATACAATCAGACAGTATAGAACGAACACAGAAAATAGTTGAAAATTTATTTCTCGTTGCTCTTAACGAAACAAGTGGTACTGTTGAAGGAATAGAAACACCATGTGAAAAAAGTGAAGTATTCTTAAGAAAACTTATCGGAGATGAATATCCTGATCATATCGAAGAGGATGACGAAGGAACCGTTGATGCAGCACTGCTGGATGACAACAATTTTGTACAATGGGGACGTAATATTCAACAGATAGTTGCAAGCGAGATTATTAGAGGACCAGATGATAACTGCCAATATTTGCCAGCACTCCTCCCTCAGTTAATAACATTTTTGAAATTACTTCCTTTATGGTCTTATATTGTGTCTTCTACCTTTCCAAATTCTGGTCAAACAACATCTAGTCCATCTGTAGAGAGTAATTTTAACGACATTAAGAATCACATATTTTCGAACAATACACTACCAACCAGAATAGATGAATTCCTAACTTAACACATTCATTCTTTGGAAGGTACGATGAAACTGGCCGCCTCTGGTTTTGGTCGTCGCGATAAGGATGTTAAAATGAACGACAATGAGACCGTGGATATAACGGATAAGGAAACATGGGGAAATAACTTAACTTCAACTTAGAGGAAAAGGAATTTGAAGTACCCAACGCGACGACAAAAAATGGAATTGGCGTATGTCATAATAAAAATAGTTCGGCAATAACAGTTTCATTTCCAGGTAAGAATGTGCAATAAATTTACTGAAAGTTAGTAACTTTATTAGTGTGTATTTCAGCTGCAGGGAAGTTTATTCCTCCTGTTAAGGTTTTTCTCAGAAAGAATTTCAAACAGCACGTGACAAATGGGGCACCTACAGGAACGCTTGGCCTGGCCTGGCAAATTGCTGAATGTATCAGAAGAGTTCTTCCGAAGGCATTGACCTTTCAAACAGAATTGCTGGTTCCGAAATTTTCTCTTTTGACCCAGATGTATTTACAGATTTTGATTTTTTTGGATCCTCAATAACAGATGGATCTTTGGACCATTCTGAATCTACTACATCTGTTGCAAACATACCTGCTGAACCAGAGGTTACATATGCAGCTCCAAGTATTCAAACGTCTTCAAGCAACCAAGAACAGAAATAATAATTTATTTCGCCTAAAATATTTCGTGAATATTCGAAAGCTTTGCCCAGAAAAAAATCATCACGTCAATGTGGAAGAAACACAATGTTAACGGATACATCAGAAAAGGAATTAATTACGGCTAAAGCAGAGAAGAAAGTTGAAGAACGCTTAAAAAAGAAGCAAATGCGAAAAGAAACGTTACTAAGGACCTATTTGACAAAACTTCAAAAAAATCGAAGTTTGAAGGTATTAACGAGTCATCAGGCGACCAAGATGATTCTCAGATAGTTAATCGTTTAATTAAAATATAACTGTTTAACCGCAGAACGATTATATTTTCAGGTAAATTATGACGACTCATCATATGGAGAAGAATCGTTTTCTGAGTTTCAACAACTAGAAAGAATACCTATCGTTGACGATTACGTTCTTGTTCGTTTTCCAAATGATGATTCTACGTGGGAAAAACTATTCCAAGTCAAAAATTCAATGGATTTTCATTTCCAGATGTACTCGATTTGGCTTTGGTAAACGAGTCTGAAACTGTTATGCGACCATGTCAAATGGAAACTAAACGTTTGAGATACTCATGTTTCTCAGTTTCCCTCAGTAACCT
Organism: Rutpela maculata; assembly: GCA_936432065.2. NCBI lineage: Eukaryota > Metazoa > Arthropoda > Insecta > Coleoptera > Cerambycidae > Rutpela > Rutpela maculata. Next base: position 101,265,248 of record OW386292.2, read on the forward strand.
TGATGTTCGCTAAGTACACTAAATATATATTAGGGTGGCCCTTATTTTTCAACTTTCTAAAAGTTTAACTCCCACCCCCCTATCTTGTTCCAATCAACAAAAAAATGATCTGTGCAAAATTTTAGCTCAATCGGACAACTGCTAGGTGACTCATCGACCATGAAATTTTGAAATATTCGCCCCGAGTCATTTTTTCAGATAAACATTTTTTTTTAGTTATTTATTTGTAATCACTTGCAAGTGTTATATAACCCCCCAGAATCGACCTAAGTCGAACCCAAAATGAAAATTCGGTTTAGGCGGCAAAAATTTCATTTAAGGACATTTTCAAGAGTCTGAGAGGCTTCAGAGCCACAGTTTAGTCTAAAAGGACCGTTATGGGTCCATTAAGACATTAGGCACGACCGGGTAAAAATTCGAAGAAACACCGAATTTTTACTTAGGAAAATATATTTTGGCCCAGGATTTGAGAGTAAAAGTATATGGTGGTTATGGAAAAATGAACACACTTTTTAAAAAGTACGTCAAAAAAGTGGAAAACTGAGACCACGCATTGAGAGAGCGTCGTTAATGATCTAGGGTAGTGCAGACTTGATCCATTACTCGTCTATCGAAGTGCATCTTATCTCGAACCCGACTGGGAGTAGAAGAACGGGACAGAACGCGACTGGCGCCCCTTAATAAATAAATTGATATCACGTCAATTTGACGCTCGGTAGTTTTTTCTACATAAGCACTAGTAGTGGAAATTAAGCCGAGTTTTCAATAATTTAATTAGCATGCGATTTTTTTTCCGATAGCTATCGCTAATTAATTAATATGCAAAATTATCAAATGTTTGCCTTCAATTTTAGTTTCAGAACTGTTTGTGTTGCTGGTTTTAAAGTGACTTTTATGACGTTCTTATTAGATTTATAAAATGGCATCAACTTCTTCAGGTAGTTCGTCACACAAGTTAAGAAAAGATTTTTGTGTCACTCTTGTTGGCTACATTTCCAATCAAATCGATGGGGCCAAACTACGTTCGAACCGGCAAGTTTTGCTCCATTTATGGGATTTAATATTCATCACGACAAGATTAGTCGTATTTCCATTTGGTTTTGAGTATCGTTTTGAGAAATACAGCTACGGTTTTGTCCGGATTAAGTCAATTTTTTAAAGCGTCGTCTGAATACAAGACTTTGGAGTGCCATTTTGACGGCAAAGGACCTCTTTCAGGCCACATCACATCTCAGATACGTCTCTGAAAACCCATTTAAAGTTGAAAAGTTGATTTGTAATTTAGGTTGTTTATTTTATTGCAGGGCTGTTCGTTTGTTTGTTAGTTGTTTCTTTGTTGAGTATGTTACAAGTATTGGGATCTATTTGTTAGTTTATGGCTATTTGGATTGTTACTTTATGATCTGTTACTTGTATTCTACTTGAGCTTTTATGTCACATTCTACACTTTACGAGGGACCTCCAGCCTGACTCTGGTTTCAACTTCTAGTCCAGATTTTGGTATCTAGATGGTGGATTATTGCCTGACATCTTGTGTATATATGGTACTGGGGATCTCGGCACGTTACCTCAGACTCCACGTAGATGGTCTACCACCTGCGGCTGTTATCACCTAGAATTACGCTACCTTGGTAGGACGGGAAAAGGCATTCAGACACTACCAAAGGTAAGCGGAATCATATTCTCTTAACGAGGTACATCAACTCAACTTCCACGGGACAGTAAAATAGATTTTCAAGGAATATTGGTAATATTTTGCTCGTAACGTAAATATAAGTAACATTTTAGATTTTAGTAATATTTGGTATATTTTGTGTATCGTTACTTCACTAACTGAATAGTTTTGCCTTATTTTACAAATAGATGTCAATAATTTTAAGTAATTTTATGTTTTACCGTACCTTGGGTCACTTGTAGTTTTTTTGTCACGCTTCTGGCATATGACCTTTTGTACATTTATCAAGGATTTATTATTTTGTAAGATATTTTGTGTATATTAGGTTAAGCGTGTGGGCCCCACTTATTAGAGTATATTGTGATACTTGTGCTGCGTACCGAGTTACCACCACCCCAATTATCGAAGCCACCCCCAAGGACCTGATTAGTCGGCCGTGTGAGACTCCCTCCTCACTAGTGTATTGCAGAGGGAGTACTGCACGTAAAATATTAAAATTTTGTTCAGGGCACAGTGTGACCACCCTACCCGCAGTCGAGGTTTAGCAGCCTTTGGGGCCCCCTTTTATAACGTGGGTCTAGGCCCTGTAACAAGGTACCAGTGGTATCAATGCCGATAGTCTTGACCATATGCCTAAAGGAAACGAATTTATAACTAATCTTCCAATTCAATTTGAGGATGGTTTTGTGTTAAACCCATCACCAGAAATTTACGAATCTCCAGAAATTAAAAACTTTGTACAGTGGCCCCACACCCCGAAACGGCCTGGAAAGAGGAATACTGAAAAAATGCCTTACATTATAACAGGAAGAGGATGGAAAAAAAATGTATATAGAAAAAGAAGCTGCAAAATGGGAAAAAGAAGACCAAATAAAGGAAAGGAAGCGACAAAGATTGCAAAAGAAGGAATTACTTGCCATGAAACTTAAAGTGGTTCGAAAGACGAAAATCCAGAATAAAGGCAAAGTTATCGATAAAACTGCAAAAACAAAATCAGATATAAAAAGTAATGGGAATTTAAAGAAACTGAAAACTGACCATCCTTCTTATACAATTGTTCGCGAGATTTCATCAGACACTTCGAATGAAATTGAAAATGTCGAATCGGAAACTCATCAGAATTATTTAGACCCATCCACAGACTACTATTGTGCAGCCGACGGAAATGAGCTTAGAAAATAATTTTTGAACGAACGCAAGACGGCGATTAATATATTGTCTGATATAAGTATTCCGCAAAATAATATATGTCCACCACAACAATATGAAAATGTAAAAGAGCGACATGTTAGAAATCTGTTTGAAACGTGCAAAGTAAAACCTGAAAATTGTCAAATTTTAACTGGACTGTGTTATCTTTGTGCAACAAATATCTACGCAAGTAATCGTGGAATAAAATGTACACACTGCACCAGGACATATCACATAAAATGTTTACTTAAACATAATAAGAAAAATTTAACAAAAAATCAAACACATTATACTTGTGATCCTTGTTTCAATAAATATATGAACTGAATTTTATGTGTAATCAATCTTATTTACTTAAATTTCGATACACGCTGAATTACCTATACCTAAATGAGACTAGAATTTGCCCGCAGCTTCACTCGCATGTAACGAAAGATCCAGCACCCGTGCCCTCTGCCCATACCCTCCCGCTCGCACTGCTCTGGATTTTCTCAATTTTTACTTAAAGGATTTAGATAAAATGAAGTGGAGGGAAATTCTGGAAGCATCTATTCTCACATACCAAAATTTTAGAAAAAGCTTCAGCCAATTTCATGTTTATTTCATTCAAACATACGGACAGAGAAAATTTTTAAAACTTATAAATATCGCCTCTCAGTATCGTATGTTTCCCCATCACTTTTATTTCGACCTGAAAAAACAAAGGTACAAACAGACACCACAGTTTTATAATACCTATTACTAGTAAGATTAAGGAGATTAACCGTAAATTAAAAATATTTTTGAATTAGATTTAAAAATTAGTATTCTGCCAATTACTAGTCGGACTACTGCCAATGACATCATGAAAGGTGACAATGACCAGAGAAACTGTGTTTATCATCAAAAGATCGTTTTTATAATCTGAAAACTGCAAAAAAAGGTATTACTTGATAGTTCCATTCGATAATATAGGTGTTAAATTTTATACAGAATTAATAATTTAAGCAATTACTGGAAAAGTTGAATGTAACGCGTGAAAAAGAACAGTCAACTCTCCTAAGGATGCCAATCACTACCCGGTTTACCCTACAAACTAATTTTTCCTCTGTTGCAGCGGAAATAAAAATTGAAAAACCAAAAGCCCTAGATGACGAAAATTTCTGGAAATGTTGGAATGCAGGAGGTAAGACATTTTTTAATACATTCAAGTATTTTCTGTAATTAGGTTAAAGTTGTGGAAAGAAGAACTAGTAAACTTTTGCAAAAAATTCAGGAACTGGAAACTACAATTAAAATAATAACTGACTCAAATAAGGACCTTATTACGCTGCTTACAAATGCCCCTGATGATTTTTGTCCAAAAGTTAGTAAAATGAATGTGAATACAGTAGATTTAAACTAGTCAGATTCTTCAAGTTTATCATGTAGTACAGTGGTGGAACAAAACATACACCTCGACAAATACTCAACTGAACAGTTTGATAAAATTATATCCACAAAACAAGATCAAGATAACAATTTTACAAGGGTGTACAAAAACCGTAAACAACGCCGGTATTCTCAAATACAAATAAATGAACAAAATGTAGATATTGATAATGGATTTTCACGTGTGCATTTAAATAAATATAATAGTAAATTTTTCGCACAGGGACGCAAACCAAATCTGACATAACAGCTGTTCAGCGAAAGGCATGGATATATGTAGGAAGGGTTACTTCTGGTACTGGCGTTGCGGGAATGAAAAAACACTGCGATATAACTTTTCCAGGACGACAAATTGAGCTGGAAATATTACCCAAATGGAAAAATAGCAGAACTGAATCATTCAAAATAAAAATAAATTATGATTTACTGAATGAAGCCTTCACCAGCGACCAATTGGCCGACTAATTAAAAAGTATAACTTTTTTTGAGACTAACAATGTAAATTTTATTAATACTGTAAATCCAAACTCAAGTAAAAGCGATTCTACTTTAAATATATCACACGTAAATGTACAAGGTATGCTCAATAAGTTAGACGAAATTGATCTGTTCATGAATGATTTTAAAAAAGGATATCTTGTGTATTTCGGAGCACTGGATAAGTAAAAATGATCCCAGAAATGTGATGTTTCCAAATCACAAAATAATAACTTATTTTTCTAGGCTGATAAATATACATGGCGGCTCTCTTATAATAGCTAGTAATAGATTAGACACAAAAGTAATCACATCTATAAACAACCTATCCACTGAGTCCCATATAGAAATATGTGCAATATGTTGTACCATTGGCGAGGTAAAATATATTGTAATAGTGGCATATATGCCACCTTGTGGTGATATCGACGAATTTATAATGACTCTCCATCAAACACTAAATATTGCAAATAATATATCATGTAACATTGTATTGTGTGGAGATTTTATTAACATTGATGCAACGAAAAATTGTCACAATACTAAAGTTTTATTTGATGTTTTTAGTTCATTTCAACTAAATCTTACTTCTATAGCCCCTACGCGTATATTTACAAACGTACATGGTCATACCTCCTGCAGTTGTATTGACTACATGGTTTCGAATATTCCTACTAATAGTTTAAGCCTTAAATTATATAACCCTAATACTGCTGACCATTTCGCTCATATCTTAAAGATAAATATTAACAAAACGGAAAAGCCTTAGCCCTAACCACCTTAATAAGTTTTCAAAGGCGAATCCAAAATAAAAATAATATTAAAAATTTTACCTTTGAGCTAAACAAACAGGACTGGACTAATATATATTTTGTTAGTGTAAATGTAAGTGATCCTTTTAATTTCTTCATAAACACTATCATATGGTGTTACAACATTACTTGCCCAATAAAGTACGTAACAATAAAAAGAGACAGAACTAAAAACAATAACTTAAAAAAAGAGTGGTTAACAAATGAAATAATCGAACAAAGTAAATACATTAAGAATTTATACTGGCTTATGACTAATGCTAAATTTGGGGAAATGAAAATTCTATACAACGAACAAAAAACTATCTACAAAAACAATATCAAAACAACTAAGCAAAATTTCTATAAAAATAAAATAAACAACGCCTCTAATAAAACAAGAAAAACTTGGGATATTATAAATACCAAGATACGCCGAAAAAATACACAAAATAATTGCATAAGTTTGTATGATAACAAAAAGGAGAAAATTTCAGATAAACAAGAGATAGTAAATATGTTTGCAAACTACTTCTCCACAGATATCCAGACCAAATTAAATTGCCACTTTGGTTCGAACTTATCTTTACCGTGTACTGTTTTATCATATAGGGAGCATTCAATATATTTTTCACCGATTACTTCCGAGGAAATAAATGACGCCATTAATAATTTGAAAAATAAACCATGCACCGGCATAACAGCAAATTTATTAAAAGTTATTAAAGATAGCATATTACACCAGTTAGTCTACTTGTTTAATATATCAATAGACCAGGGTTGTTTCCCTGATATACTTAAATTAGCTAAGGTGATACCTGTTTTGAAAAAAGGTTCACCAGAGGAAATTGAAAACTATCGACAAATTTCGTTGTTAAGTGTAATTTCTAAATTAGAAAAAATAGTTTACAACAGAATTATATCTTTTTGCACAAAATATAATATCCTGACAGCGTTTCAGCATGGTTTCACGGCTAGCAAATCAACAGAAACAGCAACTTATTAAATTATGTATACACTAGCTTAGACGATGGCAAGTACGTTGTCTCAATAATGTTTGATTTGTCAAAGGCTTTTGATTAAACAATTCCTTTCTTGAAAAAAAGATATATAGTATGGGGATAAGAGGAAACTTACCCTCATGGATAAATAGCTTTATGGAAGGGAGAACACTAAAAGTACAACTAGATAATATACAATCTGATTTGCAGGACGGAGTCCCTCAAAGATCTGTTTCAGGGCCGCTATTATTTTTGTTGTATATAAACAACCTTCCCAACTATTTGACCACGGGACACTTAACAATGTTTGCTGATGACATAACAGTAACATTATCAGCAGATTCGGTAGAACAACTCCATGTACTAATTGACCAAACATTCCAGCAGGTTACTGCTTGGGCTGACAGAGATAAACTGCTAATGAACAAAAACAAAACAGTTATTATTAATTTTGGATTACAAAGACAATTGCCGCACGATGTAATGTTGCATGATAATATTGTGTTGTCTCACAACACGAAATTGCTCGGTACACACTTGGACACTAAATTGCTGTGGGACAAGCACATTGAGCATGTGTGTTCACAACTAAATAAGGCCTATTTTGCAATATTGCAAATGTAAAACTCCTTGGATGAAGCGGGACTATTGAGTATATACTATGCTCTTGCTTATTCACATATTTCATATAATATTATTGCCTGGGGAAGTGCAAGAGAAAAGGATAGGGTGTTTATTAGTCAAAAGAGACTCATTAGACTTATATTTCACGTGGATTATAATGAGCTGTAAACATATATTTAAAATGAAAAAAATACTAACCACTCCCATGTATTAAAATGTTTGATGTATACCAAGAAAAATATAAATCTTTTTACTCAAAGAAACGATTGTCATTCGTACAGTACCAGATGTGGGGATCTACTTAGTATCCCCTCACATCATACTTCAAATTATAAACACTCACCATATTATAACTGTGTTTTACTTTTTATTAGTCTTCCTGCTTTCATTCGAAATACCCAAAACTATAGACAATATAAAACCGCAGTTAGAAAGATATTACTTGAAGGTAGCTTTTACAACGTTCAAGACTTTTTAAATAGAGAACCTTGAGGAATTACTCATATATTACTGTAATAAATTTGACAAAACAAATAATTATTTAATTTAATCATTCAGTGTAATTTTTTTTTTATATATATATTTATTTGTCATCCAAATATCTGTATGGTGTATACTTATAAACTATACATATATCGTATTTATTTAAATTTGTATTGTAACATATTTTATGTTTATATATTTGTTACTAATTCTTTATAAAATGACTTACCATATATACAAAATGGTCAATAAATATTATTAATATTATTATTAAACAAAAATTAGACGCAAAAATTGTGAACAATAAATTAGTTGTCAATGAAGTTTTTTACACAGTGGAAGAACTATCAGAATTGGAGAAGAACCCAACAGAAATTCAGACAAACGCAATTAACCAGCCTACAGAAACAAAACCTACAGTGCCTGCAGTGATAGCTACAGAAACAACGATTAGTGAAACTGTTAAGTCCAATACTGATCCTACAAACAAACAATCGAGGATACAACCGCAGCGTGGAGCAAAGTATATTATCAATTACAACAAAACAATACAGGGTGGTCGAGCATAAAGTGCATCCAGACAGATAAAATGTCAACTTTAGTTTAAAATAAGGTATAAACAAATATAGGACTATATTACATTAGGTAAAATTCCATTTATTATTATCTCTAAAATAAGTGTATGTTCTTATAACTGTAAGTAATAATATGATAGATTTATTTATATAAAATATAAGAAGTGTTTGCATATTAAGAAATGTGGGTATCATGTATGGGCGTGTGTATGTATTTCTCTAAACAGATTTTTATAGTAAGTTTATTTTTAATGTTTTAATCTCTTTTTTATATATCTTTTATATAAATATGAACCCTTTTGTTAGGGATTTCAAAATAAAACAATTTCAAACTTTCGAATGTGAACAGATCAACGAGTGTGAAACTATATTCAGTGAATCTTCTTCAAGTTTTAGATTGTTGCACAATAATATTCGTAGTATGAGTAAAAATTTCGAAGAGTTACAAATTTTGTTAAATCAATTCAATATAAGATTTGACTGCATTGTGCTAACCGAAACTTGGAAAATATATGATTCAAACTTATATAATATTGACGGCTATGATTTGCTTTATAACAAGGGAGATTTGAATAAAAATGACGGCGTGGTAGTTTATATTAAAAATGAATACAACTACAAATATAAAATAATTAAAATAGGGGAGAGTGCCTTAATAAAAATAGAAATAAAATTAGACACTCACGAAAAATTATTAATAATACACTGCTTGTATAGATCACCATCATTATGTCCATATCAGTTTAATTCAAATTTAAGACAATATATGAAAACGGAAATAGATAATAAAGTACAGAATATTTTTGTCGGGGATATTAATATAAACATTTTGGCTAAATATGATTATAGTAATGAATATTTAAACATAATGAGCGAGGCGGGATTCGATTCACTAATTAATAATTACACTAGAGTGCAAGACGAGGCGAAGTCTTGCATAGATCACATTTTTACAAAAAACATTAATAGTAAACAAATTCCTGTAATTCTTAAAACCCTCATCACTGACCATTTTTCCCTAGCATATCAATTTGAAATAAAAAAGCACATAGCAAAGGAAAAAAAAGTTTCACATAAAAAAATACTAAATAATGCACAAGTAAAAGAAAAAATGGCTTTGGAGACATGACAGGAGATTTATACGTGCGGAAATGATGTTGAAAAGGCAACAAATATGTTGATCAAAAAAATTAAAAGTATAATTAGTTCTTGCACCAAAGAAATTAAAACAAAACCAAATAAAAAAAGAAATGAATGGATTACAGCAGGTATAATACGATCAATAAACACTCGTGACAAAATGTATAAGGAAAGCAAAGCAAATCCTAATGATAAGAACTTATTTAGTAAATTCAAGAATTATCGGAATAAAGTAAATAATTTGATAAAAAAAACTAAAAATGATTATTACAGAAATAAAATAAATGAAAACAAGGGCAGTGCAAAACATCTTTGGGAAACGGTAAAACAAATATGCCCAGGAAACAACAAAAAACATCAAATTAAAGAAATTAAGAAAGACGGTGATATAATAATGGATGCTAAAATAATAACTAATGAATTCAATGATCATTATATCAATATAGGAAAAAAATTAGCGAGCGAAATAAAAGAACCTGCAAATTTTAAGGAAAATAAAAAACTCTCAAAAAATTCGTTTTTTTATGCAGCATAGAAGAACAAGAAATAAAAAACATTATTAAAAGTTTAAAATCTGAAAAAGCACCGGGTATAGATGAGATACAATCATCTACACTGAAAATAATTGTCGATTATATATCGTCACCTTTGTGTTTTATATTTAATAAAATATTAGATATAGGTATATGGCCCACAGCATTAAAAACAGCGGTAATAAAACCAATGTACAAAGCAGGAGATAAAATGGAGTGTGTAAACTATAGACCTGTATCATTAATATCTAATATTGCAAAAATTCTGGAAACCTTATTAAAAGCTAGAATAGTTAAATATTTAGATAAATTTAATATAATAAGTAAGTCCCAATATGGTTTTAGACAAGCCAGATCTACGCAGGATGCAATTGCCGAGCTGACTGCTAAGGCTTATAATGCACTGGATGAAGGCAAGCCCGCGCTTTGCATCTTTGTAGATCTGGCAAAAGCGTTTGACACTGTGTCTCACGAAAAATTGTTGGTATCATTAGAGGAAATTGGTTTCCGTGGTAACACATTGCGACTAATGCGAAGTTACTTATTAATGAGAAAACAGTGTGTAAATGTTAATGAAACATTAAGTAAATTTAGAACAGTAGAGTACGGGGTGCCTCAGGGGACAGTATTAGGCCCAGTACTGTTTAATATTTATGTAAATAACCTATACTTGAAAAAAATAAAAGGACAAATTGTTAGTTTTGCCGACGACACGGCTATATTTTACACAGGCAATTCGTGGGATAATATTACAAGTACAGCTGAGGAAGATTTCAAAACATTAAAATCCTGGTTCGACTCAAGGTTACTAACCATTAATTTCAATAAAACGAAATACATACCATTTGTTACACATAAAACGAAATTACCAAATTTCCCAAACCCTCTACCCCCCCTACTAATAAACTGTGAACATGCAACGTTTGAGATTTTACCAGCAACCCAAATGAAATATCTTGGTATAATCATAGATAGTTTCCTAAAATGGGATATACACATAAATGGAATAGTTCAAAAGATTAGGAGTCTGCTATGTAAGTTCAAATATCTAAAGCAAATTCTGGACATTCCTAATCTAAAAATATTGTATTATGCATTGGTGGAATCTCAGTTGAGGTATGGCATAGTTGCGTGGGGCGGAGCCTACAATAGTCACCTGAAAAGTTTAGAAGTACTTCAGAAGTGGATATTAAAAATTATATACGGCAAAAATGTTCTGTACCCTAGTGACTCCCTTTACCGACTAGCAAATGTCTTGGATTTGAACCAATTATTTTATGTTACCATAGCTTATCAACAGAGAAAAACGCGTTACGAAAATCCCATTATTCACCGACATTCTACGAGATATAAAATAGACGCAATTAAAATCCCTAAAGTCTACAAAACAATAGGTCAGCGATGTTTCGCCTACCTTGGACCTAAAATTTACAATGCAATACCTCTCAATTTAAAGAAGATTAATGCATTAAACCTATTTAAAGTAAAACTAAAGCAGTGGCTTCTATCCAAGCCCCGCTCGTATGCACATAAAGAGATTGACATTAAAAATACTTATTATTTATAATGTGCGTGAATGTAGGTGTATGTTTATTTATGTGTGAATACATGTATATATCGTATATTTTGTATTTATTAATAAATAGACCAATTTGAATATAAATAGATGTAAGTAGATTAGTTTTCAACTTTAATTTTAATATAGTATTCTAATCGCAACTAGGTTGCAAATGTATGTATTTACATGTTGTACGATAAGTGTATATAGATTGTATTTAAATATTAAAAAAAAATGTATATATCGAAGCAGGTTGCCTGTTTCGATAATAGTGTGGACAGTAGTCCAATTCATCTGTGTCCAATAATAGGTAAAAAATTCAGATTGTGAAGCCCACGCACAGTACTTTGTATTTTTGTGGGAGCTCAAACTTTATTTGTTTACTATTCTATAGAGTGTGCCAACAAAATTCCATTAAGTGTTGTTCCTTGAATAAGAAGACATTGTAATTGTACAAGATTTTATAGATATGTATACATATAGTAAATAAATGAATTATTATTATTATTATTAATAAAGATCGATCATATTGACAGATATTTCGTGAACTATTAGAATAGTTATTTAGTAGTCTAATGTAAGCCATTTATAAATTTATTTGGTGAAAATTTTATTTAAAAAAAAATAAAATGAAATATCTTAAAACTCTCTATAAAACTTTTAAAATTCTGTCTTCTTTTACTCGTATTTAAAGTTTAATAAACCGATAAGAAGATAAATATTTAATTAATGTTAAATTTTCATTTTCAAACTAATGAAAGGGAGAAAACCTAAACAGTGGTCCAGTTTAAAGATGAAGATACTGTAGAAGCGGTTCCAACATCATGGATTTTTAATGAGAAATTACTGCAATATATTTAAAAAAATGAAGAACTAACTACAAGCTGGCCATTACACAATATAAAAAGTTTTCGAAACAGTTCATTAATAACTTTCAAAATGCCCCTTAATTACTCAAAACTAGAAAAGTTGAATCGACTTCCGATCTAAACATCTCTGAGGGTGAAAAGCGAAAAATAATCAGAAAAATATATTCGTCTGACTCATCAGAAGATTCCGATATAAAATCTACCTTGCCAAATTACCACAGTTTAACATAGTGGGGAATTACGTATATAAAAACTGCAAATTGTGATAAGAATACGCCTTTTGGTATGAATTAGGTTATGGTCAGACAATGAAAATAAGATGGGGAGGCATTGCCCAAAGTTGTTATAATCCGAAATGGCGGCTATGTCTCAAAATGGCTATCCGTATTTTGTTTTCGCTACACTTTTCTTCATACACCTCATGCAAAAGTGTGCGTTATATGTATTTACATATTTCTCAGGTCAAGGGTTTCATTTTTTATGTTGGAAATTGGATATTACAATACGGTACTAATTTTCTTTCAGATTGACTTGGGTGGAGATAAACCAAAACCTGTTGATTGGACCATTTGTATATTGTGCCAAAAGACAGATAATGATAGTTTGGTTTGTCCTGCAAATAATACAAATGTAATTGCACGTAATACCGGATATGCAACGCTTGTGAAAAACTTACAGAACTTTAACGCTATAAATGGTTTACCCACTGATATTGATATAAAGTTGTTCAATGAAAATCAGTGCGGGATGGAACAAACCTTTTTACAAAGAGAAGCTAAGTGGCACAAGAAATGTGCACTAAAATACAATTCTACAATGTTTGAAAGAGCAAAGAAACGCAAGCATTCTGAGAAAGAAGAGCCGACATCATCACATGATCGTAAACAACGATCATCTAGTTCTAAAGAGGAATGTTTTTTTTGTGAGGGTTCCGCAACTAGTAAGGAACAGTTGTTTAACTCGGAGGAATTCGGCCTACCCAACCGTTTTCTTCTTAAATCTTTTGAACGGTCCAAACAATCAAGTTGCAAATCCACGGCCGCGCCAACGGGCACGGCCAATCGTTCATGGGGAGGGTATTCAGAGGGTGCGTGTAGATCCGAATCCGCCATTGAGGGACTTTTCGTGCGAGTTTTGCGATAGATCTTTTTCCACTAAAGCGGGACTGTCATTACATACACTTCGCGCTCACCCTGCTGAGTATAATCGGGAAATTGTTGTGGAGCGCGTCAAGGCGCGTTGGTCTGAGGAGGTCAGGGTCATGGCTCGTGCGGAAGCTACAGCGAGGCTGGACGGGGTTAGGTTCCTTAACCAGCATCTCGTTGAGCTCATGCCTGGCAGAACCCTCGAGGCGATCAAGGGAAAGCGGAGAGATCCGTCGTACTGCGATCTCGTCGAGAAATTCTGCAGACAGGCTCCGCCGAACGTGCACCAGGCCCCCGAATTACCTGACGTGTTGGAAGCGTCTCCCGGGCAGGAGCCCCGCCCTGCCCCAGAGGGTCTCTATCGAACGGCTTGCCGATGAGATAGACTGGGAGGCTCTAGGGGATGGGGCGGAGAGCCTGCGTGTGTTAATCGATGGCAGGATAGTACTGTGCCATTGATACAATGGATCAGGGATATCCTTCCTAGGCCTAGACCACCGAGAGGCAACGACAATGGACGTAACCGTATTCAGCGAACCGAACATATCTAGACGGGAGTATCGTTTGACTCAGGAGCTTTACTGCCACAATCAGCGTGAATGCGCACGGCAAATATTGGACGGTGTCACGACTCCTCGCGAGTGTCTCGCGACGGACGATGAGTTCTACCAGTACTGGCGTGGGGTCTTTGAGACCCCCAACCACGAAAACGTAGTGCCCATTCAGGCAGTGCCCGTCCAAGTCCACGACCACCTGTGGAGGCCGATCTCATCTAAAGAGGTGGGTCGGTCATTTGTCGCCAGCAGTAAGGCTCCCGGGCCAGACGGTACTCTGCCCAGGGATTGGAACAGGCTCCAATACAGTACTATTGCCCTATTATTGCCATATTGTTTAACTTGTTCATGGCTAGGGGGGATTTACCTGATGAACTACATGCGTCGAGGACGGTCTTTATCCCCAAGCGCATTGGGGATGACCGTGAGCCTACCCCTGCTGACTTCCGGCCGCTTTCAATTCCATTAGTTATTGTGCGGCACTTTTATAAAATCTTGGGTAACAGACTCGGCAACACTGAGGGACTCCTAAGTGATGAACAGCGTGCCTTCAGGAGATCGGTAGACGGCATTGTAGAGAATCTCTGCGTGCTTAATGCCGTGATCCAGGGGTCACGTGAGTTCATTAAGACAGTGCACGTGGCAACCTTGGACGTGTCCAAGGCCTTCGACACTGTCTCTCATGAGAGTCTTTTCGCTGCTTGCCGCAACTCTGGTATCCCTGAGGATATGATCGTGTACTTGAGAAACGTGTATGGGAGAGCATACACGTTGTTATCTAGTCCGCGCGGCCAGGGTATCACACGTCAGCAGGTGCAGCTGACGCGTGGGGTTCGTCAGGGGGATCCCCTCTCCCCTGTTCTATTCTCTCTCGTGATGGACAGAGTCCTTCAGACTCTCAGTCGAGATGTTGGGTTCTTGGTTGAAGGCGAGCACGTCTCCTGGTTAGCCTTCGCAGATGATGTTGTACTCTGTGCTTCGTCTCAAGTTGGGCTTCAAACTAACCTCGACAGATTCGGGACGGAGTTAGCTCATTACGGTCTTAGCCTCAATGCATCCAAGTCGCGAGTCTTATCCATGATAGCGTCGGGTAGCGACAAGAAAATCAAGATCGACGATACACCTCGTTTCAGTATTGGGGGCGAGCGTGTACGCCAATGCGCGATTTTAGATTTGTGGGGCTATCTTGGTATTAAGTTTATTGGATCTCGGGTAGAAGGAGCGAAGGTTTCGCTGGGTGACGAGTTGGAGCGTCTACGTCGTGCACCGCTGAAACCCCAACAGCGGTTGGAGATTCTCCGTGTTTACCTTATCCCGCGCCATGTCTTTTCATGGGTGCTGGGACGGGTAACCATGGGGTATCTTAAACGACTGGACATTACAATTCGGCACGCTGTTCGAACTTGGCTTCATCTACCTAAAGACGTGACTATGGGCTACTATCATGCCCCGATAAAGTCTGGCGGATTGGCAATTCCTGCTCTGTGTGAGTTCATTCCACACCTGAGACTACGGCGATATCTCTCTCCCAGGGAGTCGCCCGTACCTCATGTGCGTGCGTGTGCGGGTGGAATTCTGGTCGATCGCGAGATCGACTGGTGCCTTGCTCGCCTCGCACATATTCCAAACCCTTGATCAGCAACTAGTTTGCGAGTGTTGGACCCGGCAGTTGCACGAGTCTGTGGACGGGACCGGTCTGCGCGAGGTTGGTGGCAGCAACCTTAGTTCGGACTGGATGAGGCCTGGCAACCACATACCCGGAACGAACTTTGTGCATTACCACTGGGTTCGAGCTAATGCACTAGCGTATGCAATGAGATGCTCGCGTGGGAGGCGGCTGGACGCTGCCGGAAGGATGTGTCGCGCTGGTTGTCGGGAGACCGAAACGGCGGGGCACATCGTGCACCAGAACGCACGGCGGGCGCATCTTGAGGCACAATGCTATAGTTAACACCGTTGCTGATAGGTTGCGGAATAAGGGATGGGCTGTACAGCTCGAGCGAGTGTACGAAACACGAGTAGGCCCAAGAAAACCGGACATTATCGCATGGAAGGATGGCCGCGCTGCGGTCATCGACGCCCAAGTAGTCAGCGCCAATAATCTTAACCGGGCTCACGCGGATAAGGTCGCTAAGTACCGTGATGAGGCCGACTTCGCCACGGGTCTGAACAATCGGGGGCCGGGAGAGGCCCAAGGTGGGGCGAGGCGTCGAGTGCAAGAACTACAGGTGAGCTTCCACTCCATCACAGTTTCGTGGCGTGGGGTTCTATCGACGGACTCGGTGAACGGTCTGCTGAACCTTGGGTTGGACCGCGAAACTTTGTCTCGCGTGCCGACCATGGCAATGAAGGGTTCGTATCTTAATTGGGTGCGATGGAACACTATGACGTGAAGGGATGCTAGGTACGCCGCGGACACGTTCTAGAGAGTCACACTCAGTTGTAGCACACCGTTTGAATACTATTTTCATTTTTTTCCATCCATCTGTCTCTCGCTTCACGAGAGCGGCGCCAACACTTGGCGCTATTGTCAACAGATAAATACGTGTAATGATAGGCGGATAGTCTGGGCCGTATTACCGCTTCGGGAAAAGAGTCCGCGGGTCGCCGTGTAGCATGGCTGTGTGCTTCGCTCCGTGGTGGCGGGGACTGGGGGGCTCTCGTTTCGGGGCACGTTTGGTTATTATGATGATAACTGGCCTGTCTTACGGCGGTACTACGCCCGTTCTTGACGCTGGCTCTAGTTCTGAATAACTACATTTCATGTAGATCAGAAGGTTAGAGAGTGTGCCAGTTAACAAGGAAATACTGTTCTACTATCAAAACTTAATGGTGGGGATATGATTGCTCTGGACGCAAAATACCATGCAAAGTGCCTAGCAGGATTGTACAACAAGTCCCGGTGTAGTGAAATGCAAACAACAAGTAGTATGGTAAATGCATGTGAGGGAATGGTATTTGCGGAACTAGTAAATTTCATTGAGAAATCTTTGAAGTATTCAAATGAAACACACCCAGTATTCAAGATGAGTGTCCTGACAAAAATGTACAAGATGCGATTAATGCAAGTAATGGGAGTGGATGAACAAGATATACCTGATATCCACACTTCAAGATTACGACTGAGGATTCTTGCATACTTCCCATATATAATGGCAAACATGTCCGGCAGAGAGTATTTTTTGGCATATGACAAAGCTGCTGGTGAGGCCATGCTGCAAGCTTGTAAAGATGATCAGGATGAAGATGCACTTGCTTTATTGCGTGTTGCTAAAATGGTCAGAAAAGATATGCTTCAACATAATATTCAATGGTGATTTAGATTATGAATCCCAACACAAATTTGTTCCTCGCTCTCTACTTGCTATCGTGAATATATTATTATATGCAGTGGCGGTCTGGCCAGGTCGGCTAGTCGGCAAATGCCGACTGGGCCCTAGGGTCGCGTCTAACGAGGGGCCATGCTTATCAAAAAAAAAAATTGGTACGGGAAAATTTTTTTTTTCGGATTTTTCCCCCCTCGCTTATCAAAAAAATGTTGGGACGAAAAAAATTTTTTTCGGATTTCTCCCCCCCGCTCATCAGAAAAATTTTGGGACGACGTTTAGATACGTGCGAAGCAAAAATATCCAAATCCCTGACGAATTGAGTTTGAATGTTTATTGTAAAATTCCAACTAAGCCCTAGACACCCAGACCGCCACTGATTATATGGAGCCAATATTGAAGCTGCTATTCAACCATCTCTTACCATATCGCAATTACTTTGCTTTAATATGCAGCCCCGAAAGCCATCTGGTAATATATTAAGACGTCAAACTGAAAAAGAAACCTCCCTTCCAGTTTATATGGGTCTGTCAATTTTTGGGAAAACTCGAAAGAAAGAAATCGTAGAAAAGCTGCATTCACTTGGACTTTCAATATCATATACGCGTGTGCTTGAACTCTCAACAGTGACGTGTGAAATTGTAAACGCTAACTACCAAGATGAAAAGGTATTGTGCCCATCAAAATTACGTAAATGAATCTTTACAATGGGGGCGTACGATAATATAGACCACAAGCCAAGCAGTTCTACCTCCGAAGGTTCTTTTCATAACACTAGCATTTCCATATTTCAGGATCCTACACCTGATTGTCTAGGAACAGTAAGACCTAAACAAGATATAAAGAGTAACATAAGTACCTTGAACAAACGAAGTGTGCCCAGTCTTCCAGAAGAATTGCAATAGTAAAGCCAGCCTTCCTTCCTACGAAAGAATCTACTATAGCAGTTTGTTCCGATGTCACATCGAAACTCATGTTGTCAACCACTAATTAGGATAACAAGAAAGAAGATATCGAATGGCTGGAACATGTTATCAGTACTGATACCAATATTGGACTTGATGCATCATGGGCAGCCTACCATGCAAGTAGTAATAGAACTTCAACTGATTTTGTTCAAGGAATTTCAACATTTTTACCCCTATTTTACGAAAATTCTTCGTCAATAGCTATGATTAAGCATGCGATGAGCATAATTAATGAAGTTACACGATTTCTCAATGGCAATTAAATTCCTGTCATGGCGTTGGAGCAACCATTGTTTGCACTAGCAAAATTCAGTGGAATTATCCAGAAGAGTATAGTGAAAAACAGTTTGTGGTGATGTTTGGAGCATTTCACATAGAACAAGCTTTGTTGGTGCAATAGCTCAAGCTGATATAGCAACTTCTAGTGTTGCTGAAAGCTATCTAAAAGTAACCCATGTGAAGAAATCCAGAGCAATTCATCAAGTAACTGCTGCAGCACTATACAACTTGTTCCATGATGCTTATCAAGAAGCAGATTCTGAGCTTGAATTTCATACGTGAAGAACGAACGTGAAGAACGAGCTGAAAAGAGTATCATGTTCAAATATTGGCTGATTTGTCTTAATATGGAAATTCTCCTGCCTCTCTTTGTTCGCTCAATCAGAGAAGGAAACTACATCTTGTTTCGTGAGTGCTTGAAAGAAATGATGCCTTGGTTTTTTTTGCTTGATCTTCATCATTATGCACGTTGGCTAACAATCCATCTGAAAGATCTGTATGACGCTGAGATTGAACTACCAGACATACATTGTTCATTTATTTCCGGACAGTTTGTTATAAGGAAATCAAAGACTCTTCTCAGCAATCAGTATAGACCAAGCACATGAACAGAACAACGCAGTTGTTAAAGGTGATGGTGGTGCAGTAAGGTTGATACAGGATCCTTCGGCACTTAGGATATATATGTGGGTAAGTACCCTACAATGAGCCTCGCTTTCCTTCATCTGGATGGAAAGTCTCCTCTCTCCAACGCTTGATTCATGACCCCTAAAACCGCTTCGGGGGATTCTTCGACGACTATTTTGATCACCTCCGGGGGATGTTATCCGGACCCGGAGATCGGCCGCTCTTAAGCCTCTCGATTGCCCCCTTCAGTTCATTTTCTGTGAATGGGGGGACATCCGCTGCATCCATGTCATCCCACCTTTCTTCCTCCCTGAGGGGAAAGAGCGCGTCAGCTATCTCCCTCATCCTCGGATGCATCTAAGAAAAGCAAAACTCGCAAGAAACGTTTTTAAGTGAAGGAATCTAAGCAGTTTTCAGAAAAAAATAAACAGCGGAGACAACTGGGAAGAAGATATTTTGGACGAAGGAAGAAAGATGGCAAGATTACGAAATAGAAAAAGAACCTCATGAAATTAAAAAAAGATGTCGATGTATGAGGAAAGAACAGGGTTTGATAAAATGTGCGTCTGTTTCTGAAAATGATATGGCAGAAATATTTCGTTATTTTTGGAATCTAACTTGGGGCGAGAAAAAGACATTTGTTGATAGTACAGTTTCTGTGGTACCTACAAAAAGGCCTAGACAGCGAAAAGATCCTCACCCTTCAAGAAGAGCACAGTCTCTTTTATATTATTTGAGAGTAAATGATGAGAACAGAACGATGTTCCTAAACATTCTAGGCATAGATAGATGGAACGTACTGCATTGGAAAGAGAATCCAGTCTCTAGTCAAATACCCAAATGTAACCGAATTAACAACCCAAATCGAGTGAAACCATTTGAAGAACAAAATCGAGAATTATTAAATTTTATAGATGCGCTTTCAGTAATGGAATCACATTACTGCAGAGCCTCTTCTAATAAAAGATATTTGTTACCAGAATGGTCTTCCAAACAAAGTTTGTACCAATTTTATGTCAGTGACTGGTGTAAATCTCGGAATGTTAGCCCACTTTCAATAACCTATTTTACCAAGGCTCTAGACGTACGTAATATCTCTCTTTCATCCAAAAAAGGATCAGTGTGCAAAATGTGCTGCGTACAAGGCTGGACACGTGCAGAAAATGAATATCAGGTACATATTACTAACAAAAATGAAGCAAGGGCAGAAAACAAAAGGGTTCACTTAATGAACCTTATGTGTTCACAGTGGATCTGCAGGCAGTTTTAATGGCTCCGAAATCTAACGTTGGCAGTTTATATTATAAGACCAAATTACATGTGCACAATCTTTGTTTTTATAATTTAAATAGTAAGGGTGGATATTGCTATCTCTGGAACGAAACAGAAGGACGTATTAATGCTGAAGAATTTGCCTCAATTTGTCATAGTTTCGTTGAAAATAAAATATTACCACAATTAAACATGAACGAGAACAATATTCAAAGAACCATTATTCTGTATAGTGATGGATGCGCTTACCAGAATAGAAATTGTGTAATGACAAATGTGCTTGTGAATGTTGCCATGAAACACAATATTTTTATCGAACAAAAATACCTTGAAGTGGGCCACACTCAAATGGAGGCCGGTTCCATTCATTCCACAATAGAGCGTTGCGTAAAAAATAAAGTAGTAAATTTACCAGCAGAGTATGCATATATCAGCAAAATAGCTTGGAAGAAGCCTCGCCCTTATGACGTTAGTTACTTGGATCACACTTTTTTTCAAGTCGTTTACAAAAAATGAATTTTACAAAAGTATACGACCAGGTAAAAAGAAGCGGATCCCATGGTACATGGTAATTAACATTTTTGTTTATATTATAATTTTTTTGTTTGGAGATTCCTGGGAACTTTTGCCCCAAAAACGAACGGCTAATATAGGACCATGCTCTTGGGATGAGTTAGACAGTCTCCATATACAAAGGCTATAAATTACTGCTAAGAAATATAGCGATCTGCAAATCCTAAAAAAAAACTATGAGCGTTGATTATCATGAATACTATGATAATATCCCGCACCAATAAAGCGATCTAACATACATGCCAATCGAGAAATAATTATTAGGATTATTTATTTTGTTCATATCTTTCTATTTCTTAATTAAAATATTTCTTAGAACTTTAATTTTAAATTTCTTGAATCTTACTTATAAAACCAGCTCTTAAGTCGATTATATATTTTTTAATAATAGCTAGAAAACCTGCTAACTGCTTGAAAATGCAATAAACGACAAAATACAATTCATTTTTGGTGTTTCTTGCCCTTAAAATTTATAATAAGCATAAATAGATGAACGGGATCTTGTAATTTGCTATATCACATCATTGGAAATAATTATATGATTTTTTGCGTCTCCTGTAAAGTTTGGTCATCAGGAGTTATCAGGTTAACACTCTTAGCCAACGACATACCATTCATGGTTTATGTGAAGTACAAAAGGAGATCTAGTTGCAAATAAAAGGTAGTTTAAATAATGTAGAATGTATTTTTAAATGGGGATGTGATGGTAGTTAAGGGTATTCTTCATACAAACAACGTTTTAGTCAATAAGTGATGCCAACCAACGTGACAAGTCAATGTTTGTTATATCTTGGTACCTCTTCAAATAGTGTATTAAATGAAAATAATAAAAAAAGGACAAGGGTAGATAAGGGCCTTTTTTCGGCCATCGACCATGTCATAATGTCATTATATTTTCAGAGTAGTATATGTCTTGACAAGTAATAGAAAAACAGTTCTTTGGAAAAGAGAATATTATTCAACGAGTGAGTAATGGCTATTACTCAAGAGAATGACGAAATTTATAGGAAAAAATGCGAAGACGCACATTGTATCGGTCATAACTTTTTTATTTTATAAGCAGAAAAAATGTAAAGAAACGGCTTTTAACTTAATCAATAATCTTTACTTTGGTTTCTTAACACGTTTTGCGCAGGTGCCGTAGATTCTGAGATATTTAACTTTTAAAATAGTATTTTGACTTAAAAACGTTTGACGCCATTTTTAAACTTTACATATCTCCGAAAAAACAAAAAGTTACGGATATTTTAAACACCGCAAATTGTTCCTCGGTTTATGAACTTTAATCTGAAAAAAAAAAACATTAATCCAAAAGAATGTGAGTGGTAAAGGTCCCTGAAAGTCACGACTTCCGTCGCCGTTACGTACCTACGACCTCAGTGAAATGTAACCAGAACATTGCGGCCATCGAAAAAAATATTCCCCATTTTGGTTGTACACACCTAATGGGAATATTCCCATTACACCGACAGCAGTCGTCGCTGCGTTCCAACAACTAATTGTGCTAGTTGGGCTGTTTCATATATAAAAGGTCGATTCTTAGCCTAATTTAAACTAGTAGATGTCTGCAACAAGGCTGTATGTTTATTACTTCACTTTCAAATTCCGTATAATATGGTCTATGTCATGATGAATCAATCCCCTTATATTTTTCCATCTTTTTAAATTTTTTCTGTATAAAGTTAATTTTTCATAAGCAGATGTTGATTACAATTTTATAAATACTTAACAAACATGAATTAGTTTTATAGACTATATACTATTTTTCCATTTGGAAAAGTGTAAAGTTTTACTTTTAATTGTATAGCATTGCAGATAATTTTGCAAAAGCACAGTCAAAATGTATTAAAGCGAAGGACGCCGATATGTTACCTACCAACATGAAGACAGTGAAAGACATAGAAAAAGATTTCATGTTAATAATTTGCCTGTAAGGTATAGGGATCCGTATGTTGTTAGTACGTTCGGTTGTCTATACTGCCGTCCTAATTTAAAAAGCAGTATCTCCAATTTTTACACATTGTGGTTAATTCACGTTCTAGGTTTATGATGGTAATATCTGTTATCTTATAACGCTAGAAAGCAGTAAGAGCACTAGGATAACAAAAAATAACATATACTGTTTGCAGTATGTCCACCTGACACCATTAATCTCTAAGCTAAAACGCAGTAAGTATCCTTTACTAGCCTTAAAAGCAGCAACTCCCACTAATATTGGAGTTACTGCTTTCTAGTCTGGTAATAAGCAGCGAGAAGTTAACGTCGTGCGATAACCTAACCTCAATCATCTGATAATTATTCTGTCAGTTGATGGTGATGTCCTGTTGTTTTTTCCTTTATGAGAATTAATTAATTTGGTTGTTACCTACTTGTGATTAGTTTAGGTGCACACAAAATTCGGAAGAATATATTAAATACAAACTGGTATGTATATCTTCTTAAATATTTTATCAATGCAATGGTTGTCTCTAAACTATTTTACAGCATTAATAAAGTGGCGCGGATTTAGGGAGGGCATTGGGGGGGGTGTTGATATGAATTGAATTTTAATGTTTTTCAATAAATTAGAGACACATTTTTCTATTCTTTGCTACTTCTTCCTAGTTTAGATACTTATCGGAATGTATTATTTTCAGATTTTGAACAATATATAAGAAAATGTCTTAACTCCTGTTGAGCAAACTGATTGGGAAGGTACTATGATATATACAAACTTACTGCCGGTAAAAGTAAAAGTTTACAATCTCGAAAATGAGGTAGAATGGGAAGACCTTAGAGAACACAGATTTAGAGGCAATGACTGTCGAGAACGAGGTATCAGCATCTTTTCCTGCTTCAGCATCTACGTCTGCAGATTATCTATTTGATTCGGACAATTCTGCTAAGGATCCCGATTTCAAGCTGCCCGATTCAAAGGATGCAAAACTTTTTGAATTATCCGAATCAGATATATCAGATAGTGATGATGTGTCAGCTTCTTCAACCAGTGCTGCTACAATTTCTGAAACAGAGTATATTAAGAAAGGAGAAGTCAGGAAAAGAAAAAGATTTGAAAAATGCTTGCAAGAAAGAAAAGAAGATAATCTGAAGAAGGAACAGAACAAACATTTTATTCGGCCTGGTTGCAAAGTGTTCTCGAAAGTGCAAAGAGTTTAGTAATGACCACTGTGTCTAACAGAATTCCCAGTATTGGTCGATGAATTGGCAGGAAAGAAGGATTTTTATATCTTCTAATGTTTCCGTTTATGATGTGAAGAGAAGACGAGGAAATGAACAACGGACTCGCAATAGAACCTTCAAATATTTTTAAAAAAATGAACGTGGAGAAAAGCTTGAGGTATGCAAATCGTTCTATTTAGTCACTCTGGGATATGATACAAAAAATGACAGAATAATTACAAACGTTTTGGTTAAAGAAAACCCTGCTGTTATCCGGATTTCAAACGATATGCGAGGAAAACACGCAAAGACGCCAAAAACAGATAGGGACTTAATCAAAAGTCATGTTGAAAGTTTTGGACCTACTGTGTCTCACTATCGAAAGGAACATGCCCCCAACAAAAGATACCTTCCCAGCGACCTTACCATTAGGAGCATGCATACCGATTTTATGAATCTCAATCGTACCAATATTGATAAACTAACTTCTGAATTTCCAAGACGCAAAGCAAGACGGATTCAATTTTAGTTTTTATAGTAATCAGTTTTAAGAAGTTATTTTAGTTCATTTCAAATATATGTTACGTATATTCGGCTAAAATTCACTTCAGTTCAATAATGTATGTATAAGCCCTCGGTTTGACCAGCGGCCGCGGTAGGGTGTGGGAAGTAGTGTTCTAAATTTTAGGGGCGCCAAATAATTTTCTCCTTATACTTATACTTGCGGGTTACTGAGACACCAAATTACTAAACTTATCTCACCTGAAAATGTTAACCAAATAACAAAAAGACTATAGGAAAATAATGAAAAGAAAGATTTCTAGTTTCAATTTATTAGTAGTGTAAATGGATTTCAACTAATATCAACTTAAATCTAGCTAAATTAGACCTCTTGCAAGAAACGCTTAGTAACTTATAAATAAATATTACTAATAAAATATAATACAAATACGTACGCAGGTTTTGCTACTTGTTGGTATAAAATGTGGTAATATTGTTTATCGAGCTTTAGTTTTAAAATTACCTAGGTACTTAAAAACACTAATAAAAACTACGCATATTATGACGTAAAAGAAGAAATATAAATTCCTACAAGGGGCACTTAAGTTCATCCAGCGCAGGGAGACCGGTTGCTTAATGCTAGCGAAGCGGGATCCCTGAAAGGCTGTCAAATTTCGTTGCTGAAGTACAACGGCACTCTGGCGGGTAACCAAACAAAAAGTCTAGTGGAAGAAAAGAAACGTATTAATCTCGTGGAAAATTCTAGATTAAATATATTTCAAATACGAGAACTAGTAATTAAATAATTTTTTATACTAACCTCTAGCACAAAACCTTATTGCAAGAGACGTTTTCCTAGCTCGATCGTGTCCAAAAGAAAAAATCCGCACGATATGCAGCAAGATGTAAATATAACCATATGCACCAAAATCTAATCTTTACGTCTTCTGTGTGACCTAAAATTCTTATCCGTCATAAACAGGTGATACAACGAAAATTTTATTTAGAGTCACAGGACACTTATTACTCAAAAAGAACGGAAGCTAACTGCCCGGTTCCAAATAGAATCTACCGAGAATGTGCTTTTTTTTTCGCAAAACCTCACTCGTACGCGCTACACGATAATTAAAATTTAAAGGTAGGTACAAAACAAAGTGTTTGCCTTGTTTTGCTTTAAGTTTAACTCTAATGCCTGTTGAATTAATGTGAACGATAGCTCAAAATTATAACACTGATATTGTTTATCGCCTTGCTCGTTGACCTTTTGTTACAAAACGATTTGAAAGAATTGAACTTTACCTAGGCTGAAAATAGTCATTAGACCGGCCCTGATTAACGGTAGACCAGTTAAGTGTTTGACGCTCTTGCCTTTTCCTTTTTCTTTCATTTAAAAAATTTAATGCATTTTACTTCAATATTCACGTGCATACTTGTGTACACATTTTAGACATTTTCTTTTTAGTGTGTTTAAATAAAATTTAACAAATCATTGTTATTGCCTGTGGGTTGTTTATACTTTTAAGACCATGATATTCTATTATATCATCTAACAGAACAAATTGTTCTGCTTTGTTACAGAATATTTTTTATTCTACAGGTCACGGAATGGTTGGCTTAGTAATAGAAATTGTCAACAGTTCATGTACTGGACTCGTATAAGAGGCTTTTATTACACCAAGATATTCGCAGTTCGAGAACTGTCTAGCTCA
Organism: Rutpela maculata; assembly: GCA_936432065.2. NCBI lineage: Eukaryota > Metazoa > Arthropoda > Insecta > Coleoptera > Cerambycidae > Rutpela > Rutpela maculata. Next base: position 101,291,688 of record OW386292.2, read on the forward strand.
GGACCAGCTCAGGTATCGACAACATCGAACAACTAATAGTTAATAGAAAGGACATGATTTAAATTATTGTCAGTTACTTCTGATGACCCATGCGTGAATTTTACGATGTTGAAGGATCCAGACTGTCAAGTAACCGATTCAAATGAGTTAAAGATGTATTTAGTATACCCACTCTACTATAAACGAAAAAGGTCGTGTTGTATTTGACATAGCCTCAGGGTGCCGACAGTGGTTAGGATGAGTACAGTGCATCATTCGTTAGTTGAGAAAAGAGAACAGCGCCATTTATCCATGCTTTTCAAACAAGGAAGCACTCCCGCACTCCACCATGTTGCGAGATCTACAGATTTATCTGTTTTTTTTTACAGATTTTAAGGCTTGCCTACAAATTGTCAACAGATCTGTCATTTTGCTTGTTTCTACAGATTTTCTCAACAATCCCTTCTATTTCCTGAAAATTGGTTATAGTCCAGTCAACGAATGGCCCAAAGGGTGGTGTAGAGTGCGTGAGCAGGGACCTAAGCGATTCCTTTAGAAAGTTGTTCAGGGTGCTTATGGGGCCTTCCGGAAATAGCTTAAACCAAGTGCGAAGTGTAATAATTTCACCTTGTGTGTCAATTGCAATATTCATTTGAATGTTGGTGCTGGAAAGAGGGAATTATATAAACATGGAAATAGCAAGACCCAAGTAAACAAATGCGACCAAGTACAACCACTATAGCAACAAGTGCTCCAAAATGTCCTGGCAAGAAACCTGGATCAGCTCAATTTCCATCAGAAAGTGAAAGAAGCTGAAATACGGATGTGCGCATTTATTGCTGAGCACAATCTACCAATAAACATTTTACCAAACCTTTGAATACATGTTACTGGATTCTAAAATCTCACAGAAGATTAGTTGTTGGAGAATAAAAGGCACTACAATTTCAGAAAATGTTACAGGAGCTTCTGATAGAGAGCATGTTGTATATTTAATAAAAAAATCATAAATTCTCCGTAATCGTCGATGAATCAACTGATATACAAACAACCAAACATCTTTGTTTAGTTGCTAGAATATTTGATTGTAGAATTCAAGATTTGTGTTTGTGGGCTCGAGGTAAAAGTCATAGGCTTAAAGAGTACTGACAATACTAATATTAATTTTGCTGTAGTTGAACAAGATGTAAGCTTTGTCACTTTGTTAGGTTTATTGCCTATGCCAAAAATTGAAATAAAGGGCGGAAGATTTTTTTATAATTTTGAACGTAAAGTTCCGGTAGTAGAACAATAAAAAAAATTGTGTTTGTGCCAATGCAAAAAGTTAAGTTTACTTTAAATGTGTTTCCTTTAGTGTATAATACCTATGAATTAACAAATAAAAGTCAAAGTTATCATTGATTATTTCATATTTCACTTTTACTTCATATTTTATTTAGGTAAAATACATAACAGTATGTATTTTAAGAAATTGGGGGTAAATGTAAACATGCACCAAATCATTCATCCTTTATTTTCTTAACTTGTATTTAAATATGTTCCCATTTGCCCCTTCAAAAATCATATTTACACCTACACTTTCTGCAGAAGAATTTTATCTCAAAGTCATCGGGTGAATGTAAACAGCCTAAGAAAGAAACATTTATTTATCAAAAAGTACCATTTTTGCAATATTCTAGACGTAACAGATTAAATAAAAACAGTATACATTGCATCGTGGTAAAAAAAAAATTAAAACATTACAGGTTGGTTTATATATTTAAAAAATGGTATTAAAAAAAATGAATTTTAGAATTGCCAAATGCGTGTTAACTAGAAAAATTAGGAGTCGCTCCGAAACTCAAATAAAGCAAGCATTACAACTTATTGGAAAAGGTAGTAGTAGGAAAAGCAGCAATCGACACAAATATTTTATGTACAACATTGAGGCGTTATTACATCAAGATGAAAAAATTGGGGTCTATCGAAAATATGCCTCTAGTGCCAAATTATTCTGTAAACAAAGTTTTTACCCAAGAACAGGAGGAAAGTCCCAAAAAAATATCTTGAACGCTGTGCCCTGTCATTTTATGGATTAAGCACGAAAGAGTGTCGTATATTAGCATATGAAATGCCAAAAATAAATAATTTAAAGCCTACTCCTTGGAAAGAAAAGAAAATGGCGGCAAAATATTGGCTAAAGTTGTTTCGAAGTAGACATTAGACTCTCTTAGTCTACAGAGACCAGAACTATGTAGTATTGCTAGAGCCACGGCGTTCAATAAAGAAAATGTGAAAATATTTTATAATTTGGAGAAATCCAGCATTAACAGATGGTACACGTATTTTTAATTTAGATGAAACGTCTACCACTACCGTACAAAGGAAGCAAGAGATTCGGAAAAATCACAAGTGGAGAGAAGGGAACTCTCGTGACAACCTGTTGCATAATAGGTGCAAGTGGAATAGGTTTACCTCCCGCGATAGTGTTCCTGTTAAAGAACATCCCAGAATCGATCTAAGTTGAAGAATAAATAAAAATTTCGACTTAGGAGAAAAATAATTAAAAAGACTGTTAGAACATAACTATACAAAACTGAACTCATCCGCGTCCACACGTGGCACCCAGAAATTTTTCACTTAGAAAAATATGTCTGTTTATGTCCGGGCCATGAGAGTGAAAGTATAATATTATGGTCATAGAAAAGTGTACTGAAAATAAAAGTATATTTTTGCTTCAGGAAAAATTTTTTTTTCGAAAGTGCGCCAAAATTGGACCATATTTTTGTGGACGAGAGTACAGCTGAACAATTTTTCCACATTGACTTGATCTTCTAGAACATCATTATCATCATTCCCCAGATAAATATATTTTAGATCCAGTTTAACATCGTCCTTGTTTACGAGTTTAACTATATAATCATGTGCATCAAGCACGCTGCTTGAAAATCAAAACATTTTATAAGCAAGCATTTCTGTGCAGTCTGTATACATGAAGAGTTTCTGTATTGCAGCTAAATCCTAAAATAAAATTCATTAAAAACAGCACATAACTTTTCTCCTTGTAATAATTGAGTGTTATTTTCAACACTTACTAATTTTGGCAGAACTACATCCAAGACATCTTTCAAGACAAGAGGCTGAAGCGACTTATGAAGACTACCGTTCCGCGAGACGGGCTCTGCGGGACAGCATAAAGATAGCCAAGTATCAGTGCTGGAATGAGCTGGTTAACAACATTGACGAGGATATCTGGGGTAAAGGGTATAAAATAGTATGCAAAGGCACGGGACTACAAAGCGCCCCGCAGCTGCGCACTTCAAGGAAAATAGAAATTGTTGGAGAACTCTTCCCACAAAAACCAGTAACTATGTGGGAGGCTGAGGAGATAGTAGACGATATCCCAGCAGTCACTGAGGAGGGAGAAGGTCATCAAAACGGCGGAGCTACTTAAGAACAACAAAGCACCTGGCCCGGACAGAATCCCACCCGAGGTAACCAAACTGGCGATGAAGTCACAAGCTGAAGTTTGCGCCAGAGTCTACGACTATATTACTCAGACCAGCGAAATCCCAGACTCCTAGAAAGCAGCAAAACTGGTACTAGTCTCCAAACCGGGCAAGCCGCTCGGCACGACATACAGACCTATATGCCTCATTGATCAGGCTATATGAAGAGATAGGAAGATGAGGAGATTTTTCTGAAGACCAGTACAGGTTCAGGGAGGGCAAATCAACCGTTGAAGTTATTTAGGAGGTAGTTCAAGTGGCTCGGAGTTCAATGAGTGTGAACTGGAGAAGTAGTGAAATATAACTTGCAGTCGCACTGGACGTAAAAAACGCCTTTAATACATCCCCCCTGGCCACACATTATGGACGAACTCAAACGAAGAGGCGTGTCCCAATAAATGGTAGCATTAATTAGGAACTATCTCTGTAATCGAACGATACTGGTGGATGATAGAACTACCCAAGTCACTTGTGGAGTTCCGCCAGGATCGGTATTGGGACCGCTTCTGTGGATCATTCTCTATGAGGGAGTGAGTCCTTAGGAGTAGTACAGGTAATTGCATTCACACCTCCAATTGATCTGCTGGTCTATGAGAAATCATACAACTATGGAGCGGATGAACAATCGAAAGCGCTGAACAGGAAGTGGCTCTACGAACGCTGGCAGGAACGCTGAGAAGGAGCAGAGGACTGGAGGTGAACACGAGAATTGAGACGAAAGGGGATGGAAGTAAATGACAGACATGATCAGAGATATCGCCACCAAGGACCGGAAGAACTGAAAACACGAGGAACAGAGCGGAACTGACGACCTATAGGCCGGCACTATCCCGCGAAATTGACACCATTCGTGGAATGTTCATGTGGATCTCAAAAAAAAGACGTCTCCCTCTTATAGCTTTAAAGTTGTCACATATTTTTGAACAAAATACGCATATTCTTTCTGGGACTCCTATTTTCAAGAACAAACATCTAAAAGTGGTTTCAGAAAACAAAGAACTGTCAACTACCACAAATTTTTATCGACCTATGATAAATATGTCAATGTCAATTTTTCCATTGTTCGGTCACAGAAGACTGTCACAGATTAAAAATATATATGGGCATGGCACATCCTCCAATATATACGACCTTGTAAGCAACTAGTCCACCATGGGCGTCAATTTAACTTAAGTTACAAAATTTGCCAACAATTTAAAAATGGATAGAGCAGCATTTAATCCATTTTTAAATATAATTTAATTTATTTATTTACAATAATTTGACTAATAGACAGAGATGGGTCGAGGAAACTTTCCAAATTTGATAAAAGTCATGTAAATATAATTGTATGCACTTATTTGATATTACAATGAAGCTTGTATTATCACGAATCAGATTTCACCATAAAATAGACTATCAATATACCCAGTGGAAAGCTAGAAGGAAAAATTCCTGGAAACTTTCCGTTTTGAAAACTCCGAAAGTTTCCAGGAAGTTTTCCTTCTAACTTTCCATTGGGTATATTGTTAGCCTATTTTATGATGAAATCTGATTCGATATGATGCAAGCTTTATTTTGATACCAAATAAGTGCGTACAATTATAATATTTACATGAGTTTTACAGACTTTTATTAAATATGGAAAGTTTTCACAACCCATATCTGCTAATAGATTTAAGCTTAACTAATGTAACAGAACATCAATGAAAAGCAGTATTCGTTCACTAATTGTATTCCTCATGGCAGTACTCCACTACAACGAGAGTTAAAAAATTTCCTCCCACTGCGGCCATCGATCGACTCTTGTCTCCCCTAAAAACATCGAAGGTTGGCCCTTCATCGGGCCATCACTGGGCCAGAAATGAAACTTCTGGCCCAGTGATAGCCCGCTGATGGGCCGATCTTCGGTGTTTGTTGGGTCAGATCTATGTCTCAGAAACGAGATTGTACACATCATCATTCCAAGCCAATGAGAAATAACTACGTGACATTCAATGTCGACACCAGTGGCGGCGGCGATCTGCAGTAGAGACGTGTTCGGGGACGGTAGCCTGCAGTAGAGATGGGCGATTAGTGTTGGGCGATATCGTGATTTTTCAATCGCAACGTGAATCGTTGCTGTGATTTTCTTAAATCAGTGACTTTAAAACGTGATGTGATCACGACTTTCATAATACGACGTACGGGAGAAATTATTAATTGTTCCCTATCCCTGAATAAGCGCCGGCAGATGGTGAATTAGCTACTTTTGTAATCTGTGCAGCCGCAGATATGTAATATGTATAACATATTTAATGATCTGCTTATCCAACTAACCTGATTTATGGATTGGTGATAAAACAAAAGCACTTAGTTTTGAATGGAACTTCGTAATATGATATTTTTGTAAAGTTATACAAACATAAACATTTCGAAAGCATCAATAAATTTCTAGTTTATGTTTAGGTTGACAACTAGACCAGCGACTTTAATTTTTGCTGGGTTATTGTTTATAACATTGTTGAAACTTTTTTTAATTTGAGCCTCGGATTTTAATTAAAATGGACAAATTAAATAACGAATATAATGTTTATTTATATAGTTCTTATTTGTTATTATTTAATGGAATAAATTTGATTCAATAGAGTGCAAATATTTCTTCCATGCAAATATTTATCTAATTTGATACAATCTTCCATGCAATTCTGTATAACGGCAGCAATGATTTCGTTTTTTTTATGGTAAATAATCGGATTCTGAAAGTCGAGTCAATTTTGGATTTTTTAAAAACCGGTTGATGAAAGTTTTGCCAGCTGCAATATGTGTATACAAAGATTGTCGTACAAAACCAACCTTAAAAAGTATTTTCAAAACAAACATCCCACCGTGAAAATTCCCGTTGTAAATATAAATACAAAAACCAAGGAATCGTCTGACTCTACTGTGTCTGTAAGTTTTTTCCTTGTTTAATTTTCTTTTTCGTATTAGCATGTACTTCTGGAAGTCAAGATATTGAAACGGAAAGTGGAAACGCCGAGGACCCTCAACCATCGACTTCTACTTCTAGTCAGCCTCAAGGATCACAGGATTCACAAACTTCAAATAAGCAGTCAGTACAGACATTTCTTTCCAAATAAAATTTCGGGTAAATTCAAAAAACGAATTTTTGTTCAATTATTTATTCTTGATTTTCAACCATACTCTATAGTACAAGACAGAGGATTTAAAGGATTTGTACATATTTTAAAAGTTAGTTACTCCTGGTCTTGTGACAAAAATGTTCCGTCACGACCTTGCCTCCAATCACCACATCGCATCGCCAGTGAATAAAAGATATAAAGATATTTATATAAATAACTATATAGTGTGTAATGCGTACCTAATAACACTGAGGCACGGAATCGCTTGCTTTACGTGTTAATACACACGATCGCAAATAAAAATCGTCTCAAAGTAAATATAGTAAAATATATTGGTACTGGCTGAATCTTACGAAATACGGAAAGTCGTGATCACGTCACGCTTTTCTACCGACTTTACTAAGAGTCGTTACCTGTGATATTTTAATATCAGTGATTAAATCACAGTTCGTGATATATCACACATCACTAGACAGCAGTCATTAACATCATTTAAGATTGTGTCGTCGGTATCAACAGTATAAACCAATTTTGTCATCAGCATATAGCAGGCAGTTGACATCAACACAAGTCACCAAATCATTAGTAAATAAAATAAATAGTAGAGGCCCCAGTACTGAGCCTTAGGGTACTCCGGAAGTAGCTAGTAATTCATCAGACTTAAAGCCACGGTTTAAGAAAAATGAGCAAAATGTATGATTTTCATGACTCCTGTAAAGCAGCTCTACCTGCAAATAAAAAGCATGTTAATATAAATTGCACGAATTTAGAGGATTTTAATACCTGGATCGATTATTCTTCAGCCATTAAATTTAAAGAAAAAAGGTAAACCATACCTTGCTGGCATAGTTTATTTTAAAGCAGTTAGGGGAAATTATAATTTACTCTATAAAACTACCTATGAAGAAAATGAGGAATTAAAACTAAATTTCCTAAAAGCGTCCGCCATGAAGAAACGTGGTGTGGCGTTTCCCACAAAAAGGATAGACCTAATGGATTCCCAAAAGAAAAAGAAAGTATTTTGCATAATTTAAAAAATATTCTACCAGAAAATCGTAAGCAACTCTGGATAAACTTACCCGAGCCAAACGATTAAATTAGTGCAAAGAAGCAAAGGAAGAATAAAAGTAATAAATATATATATTTTTAATTTAAGCATTTCAAATTACCTGTGTTCTTTTATGTTTAACAAAAAATAAATAAGTTTTTTTCAATTTAGTTGTTTAGATATTTATTATTTTACCTGACAAAATAGCATTATTTAGCACCATTCTTTTCATCTTGGTTTGTCCTTACCTTTTTTTTTGCAGATGCCGCGTTTTGCAATTGTATTATACTAACATCTACATTTTTTCTTATTTTTTTAATTGAGATTTCTGTTAAATAGTCTTTTCTTCCTGGCTTTTCTCTGAAAAAATTCTCCTTTATAGGAAATTTTTCTTTCGCATAAAGATTTTTCTGTTCCTGACTATTTTGTAGAAAAGATACTTATGACAGTAAGTCAAAATATCAAGGCCCACTATATTATTTGCACATTATTGAAATATTTCAATTCTAAAAAGAGAATAAAATGCAATGATATAAGTTTACTTAAAATTCGCCAAAAAAAAATGTGACAAAAAATAAAACGTACGTTTTCGATCATTTACTATTAAAATTTAAAATAGGTGATTTTTTTCTGAGGAAACTGATTACTTAATCTGATCTCGAAATTTTTTATTTCTGATTATGGTTACAAATATTATTAATCGTGTATGAAATCATGACAATAACAAATGTTTTAATTCGAAGAAGAGAATAAAGTGTAATTTTATAACTAATCATATTTCGTACAGTCCTTCGATTTTGATGAAAATTGATCGTAAGTCAGGGCATAAAATTGATACCGACCGATACCGACACAAATATACTCGATGCGCGAAGCCCTGACGTATGTTATCTTCTGTAAGTAATAGGTTTGTTTCTGCAAGAAATCACAAACTAGTCGGAACCAATAAACTCTGCCCAACGTGGTCAGCTGACCAATCACGAATTGTTTTCAACCAATCGTGTTGTCTGACTAGTCCGTGATTGATGCAGAAACAGACCTAATACATTCACATATAGTTCGGCTGCAGTCCCAGGACTGTACGATCTTCGATGAAAATTTAAACTACTTCGAGTCGCACACAATTCAGTTTAATTAAACGACGCGGCCCTCAGTTATCAAATTGACAGTTTTTGAACTGCAGGCGAACTGAGATTTCACCATACACATACAAATTTAACAATAGTTTTGTCAGTTCTGATCGATCATTACTGAGACAAGGTTTACCTATATTAGAAACGTATCAAGTAAAGCGTTAAAAATTTGAGATATTATGCTATTTCAATTATAGATTATTATAGATGATTTTTCTCGTGAATGCTTTTTAATGTTTTTTTTTTCATTACAACTAAATTGAGTAATATGAAAGAGTAATTACTAATTACATATTTTACTTTATTTCAGAACAAGAGTGATAACATAAGGAGCGGCACTCAGGCACTCCACCCCCCATCGCCTTTTTGAGACTTTCAACCGTGTTTTCTGTCAATAATTTTCTGCGGTGTTTTTTTCGAAACTATTATAGCGGTGTGTTTTTTTAAATTAACTTTTGCGATGTTTTCTATTTTTTTTTTTTTTGGTACATTTATTATGTCCTGCACGGACTATATTGTACGGGCAGTGCCACCGTAGACAGTGCGCTTTCGCGCCACGATTTCTTATTTTGTGATAAAGATACGAACAGAAACTGCCAACAGTCTCATTGTCGGCGGTGTCATCTGTCGAAAGAAGAAGTCGACGTGGTCAGAAATAATGAGAGGCCTTACCCTCTCAAAATTCAAAGAGAAGTGGACAGGGTGGCATATGTACTTAAAGTTTTAATTATTGCGCCCGGCTCTTCACTGGTTTGGCCAGATGCATGCCACTGATCCAATGTACGCAGTGTTACGAAGAAGAAAATTGGCAAAGGCATCAGAATACGCACGTAAGTATTTAAAATGTTAGTTTATAGAAAGAAATAATTGATATGTTGGTAATACAATAGATTTGTTCTGTTATAATCTGGACAATATACAGGGTGTCGAAAATTACATTTGAATATATCGGTGGTGTTTCTACACCCAAAAATATGGATAAAAGTTGATATGAATGGGGGTCCGGAAATGCTTCCTAACGGAGCTACCTACGCCCCTCCGAAAATTGTATAAAAATATGGTTTTTCTTCATTATTTTAAAAACTACTACCACTAGAGGGATGTAATGTCGTACATGTGGTAATTTTATTATAAGAAATCGTTTTACTTTAAAATCACATTGAAAAGTTCGATGAAAAAGGGCGATTGATCAATTGCGCCTTCTAAAAGTCAAAATTGAATTGTTTCAAGCAGCATTAATGTCGTACATGTGATAACTTTATTATAAGAAATCGTTAGGGACTGACGAAAACGGGAGGCAACGACCAGGGGCGTTACAAGGGGGGGCTCTTGATTAAAATGTCCATAATTTATTTGCTTTGTCATTTTTTTTTTATTCTTAACTTTCAATATGATTTCTGAGACGAATAAAAAAATGTACTCTTATTGAAAATTCGTGAAACGTATTGTTTTACTTTAAACCCCGTGAAAAAGAGCGACGGATCAATTGCGTTTTCTAAAAATCAAAGTTGAATTGTTTCAAGCAGATAGAAATGTCATTATTAGTCTGTCAAACCTGTAAAGTACTAAAAAATTAAACAACACTATTCTTTTGAAGAAATGGCGGAAAGGGAATAGTTTATAACGTTTTTTTTGCATGACACCTAATAGTACGGGAGACAGCGCTGCATTTTTTCGAGGAATTTTATACCGAATAAATTTCATTTTTATCAGTTGATTAATATTCAATAATCAGCAAAATGAGCGTCAGTCGCCGCACCCGCGGTGGAGCTAGAGGTGACAGCATGTTAAAGTTGAAAAGAAAAAATTATGCTACGAGTATTTTCATACTCGAAAAACCAACCTAACTTGAACAACTACCCTTATGTTCATATATACAGCTTTGTAAAACTCTTAGTATCACTGATCCAATAAAAAAATATATTTCGCGAGCAGGATTTGAACCCGAGACGTCCGTACCCTGAAAAAATAGTCAGTCGAAATAAAACAATCAAACTTTATTATTATTATATATTACAATATATCCTAGACACCGGTGTCCCAATACTGTCAGACATTCACGGGGCGCAGCTCCGTGACAATTGATTGACAGAACGAAGCGGACTCTGGTCAACTATGTCAGTCGCCTTACCCACTCCGCTACCTGGCGACTGAGGCCCGCTTTGGAAGAACATGACATGACATGTAGACATAGTTGGTGGTTTATTTATTTTCTTTTTTTAAATAATAATAATTATTATGAATTATGTACTTTTATGGTATAGCTCATAACGAACATTTTCTTTCTTTTTGTTGTTTTCCATAGAACTTATATATTTCGAGATATTCAAAGAAACCGATGGAAAACGATTTTTTAACAACTTTAACGTGCTCTCACCATTAGCTCCACCGCTACCAGAGTAGCTGACGTTCAGATTGCTGATGTATTAGGGGAAAACTATTATTCTTATGATTTTCAGTCGGTATGAAATGACTTGTTTAAATCAGCGCTGCCTTCCGTACTATATATTGAGTAATATGAGAGAGTAATAACTAATTACCTATATTACTTTATTTCAGAACGAGAGTGATAACATAAGGAGCGGCACCCAGGCATTCCACCTCCCATCCCCTTTTTATGGTGGAATATGTCCATCATTTAGGACGAAGGAGAAATGCGATTACGGGCGAAGGTGCCGCTTAGTGCACGCCTGGTTGAACACATAAGATATGAGGACAAGATTGATAGCTACGATGTGTACATAGAATACTGCGGGCACACGGTGTGTGGACAATGCTACTGTACCATTCTTCGTAAAGAGGAGCACATATTTGGAGGAATATCCTGAGTACTCTTGCCCCACATGCCGAGAGGTCGCGCGGACGATTTTTTTCGGAACTATTATAGCGTTATTTTAAATTAACTTTTGCGGTGTTTTTTGTTTTGATTAACCTTTGCGGTGTTTTCTGAATTTTTTTTAGATACATTTATTAATTATGTCCTGCACGGACTATAGCGGCACCCAGACAGTGCCACCGTAAACAGTGCGCTTTCTCGCACGATTTCTTATTTTATGATAAAGATACGAACAGAAACTGCCGGCAGTCTCTTTGTCGGCAGTTTCATCTGTCGAGAGAAGTCGACATGATCAGAAATAATGATCTTCCCTCTCAAAATTCAAAGAGAAGTGGACAGGGTGGCATATGTACTTAAATCCGAGATGCCAGTGTTCCGAAGATTTAATTATTGCGCCCGGCTTTTCACTGGTTTGGCCATAAGCAGGCCACTGATAAAAATTACGCAGTGTTACGAAGAAGAAAATTGGCAAAGGCATCAGAAATACGCAGTGTGCAATGACTGGGTAGTCGGATATGAAATGTCCATTTACAATGCTGGCTTAGGTAACTCGAATGGCTAATTGAATAGTTTCATAATAATATACAGTCGAACCTCCAAAACTCTTCCTTTCTCGAAGATTATTGTTGTCCCCTGCACTTTCTATCTATTTATTACATGTGTGGTAATCCCGAATTTCGTCGATTTCGATAGGTCGCTCCCGATTTGATTTTTGTGGATTGTCGTCGTTGTTGTCGTTGTTATCGTTGTCGGCATTCGCTACGTCTTCGTCCGCGACGTCGGCAGGATTACGGGCGGGTTCCGCTACCAATGTGACCTTGTCCACTTTATTGTTTATATATTTTGCCAAGTATTTTATACAATTTAGAGAACCGCAGACCTCAAAATTTACATGACACCGGTACTTAGCAGTCGCATAGGCATTATAAGGCACTATACGACGGTTAGTAACGTACGTTCCCGTGCCAGCTACATCTATGTACCTACCGTCCCGAGGACGTTTGTACACCGGTCGATTATTGTCACCAACATGTAAACGTGTCACATCGCAATGAGGCTTGGGATAAAATTTCGCACACATACCCTCTCTCATACATGGCGCACCAGCATTAATGCCCGCCCCGCACGGTCGGTGAACATTAAAATCGGCGACATTTCTATAGAGAAGCGGTTGAGTTTCCCTATCGGGAATGTAAGCGTGAATAATGTTGTCGACTAAATCGACGTCGTCCACTTTGTCATCGGCAATGAAAGTGACGACTATGTGGGCGTGCGGTAAGCCGCGTTTTTGGAATTCTATAACATAATGATAATTTAAAACTACACCGTAAACCTGCCGAGTGGTTAAGTCTTCCAAAAATTCCATAAGATAAACATGGAACACACGACAGACTAGGTCCGGTCGATGTTGCCATGTCTGCCGATGTTCCAAATTTGCAGTAATTTCCGGCCACTTCGGATTACATGTAAACGTTATAAATAAGTCTGGTTTACCATGCCTCGCCACTACTGTCATCGAATCTAAATATTGCCGTTGTCGTTGACGTTCCCCCCCGAAAAAAGAAGAAGGTAAAATACACGCCCTGCCCACTCTTTCGGGAAGATCGTCATCCACATCACGAACACCACCTAACTGCAAACGTCTTAATTCGTTGTAGCGTTGCAAAGTTCGGCGAGCGACCAATCTAAAATTTTGCTGATGGGTGCGAAACCACCACAAATTGTTGGCTTCTACCCTCACCCATGTATCTACGAGATATTGCTGGAAAAGTTTACCACCATTATGTATCGCAGAAAATCCATCTCGAATTTGAATACGATACCGGTAAAATTCCAAAAGGGAAATTTTCTTATTTTCATTGTTCAAATGACTTACTCTCATAACGTATCCGGCATCGCCCGCCAGGAACAACAACGGATATACCATAGGATCGGCCATAGGGTTCAAATTCTTTAATTCGTGATGGATATTCTCGCCTTCTACTCTAGGATGCAGCGTCAAATCTACATCGAATGGCGGTTCAAGCCCATGAAATACAGCAGCAATGTCACTAGTACTATGAGGAAGATCGTGCCTCTCCCGCAAAAGATTCATGATAGGCCTATGTGTTATGCCGATGGTGATATTTTGAACGCACGTTCTTCCTCCAGTACCTCACCCATACATCTGTACGCTTCCATATACGGATTCACTCTTCTCAGAGTGCGCTCTACTCGTTCTAAGAGTTGTCGAGACACTCTAGGATAAAGGTAATCCGAACGACGATCCAATGCCTGATCAACGTCCAAAAAATAGTAGTGGTTCAATCGAGCTTGATTTAAGTCACGGCTATTCGGTATACCACCCGTATAATGGTATATTTGCCCACAAATGGCAAAACACCAATGCCCTTGTCCCACTAATCTATTTTGTTCGCTGACCGGAGTAGGAGCGTTAAATGACGCCATCGCGAAAGAACTATTCAAAACACGAATGTTCGTACGATATTCTATCGCCATGGCGTCATCCGCATTGACGTACAGATCTACGAGCGCTTGTGGACAGGGACCTAATGGTGGTAATCGATACGACCCGTTCTTGCAACAGGAAAGACGCACGCCTTGGCGATTGTTCGGCTCACCACGAAAGAATTTCGCGCCACAACGTGCACAAATTTCGTCCAAGGGCCCGCAAGTGAAAGAATTTTCGCACAACTGTTCCAGTCCCCTTGGTGTTATAGTCAATGCCAATCTCCATGACACTTTATGCGGGATAATGCCGTGCCTCCTTCTTGGCGCAGGAACGGCTTGTTGATGCGGCGCCGCCGGTAGAGGCAATAATCGAGGTATATCCGCCAATGCCGCAGGTACATCCACCGCCGGAGGCGGCGTAACCATCGGATGCCGTATCAAAATCGATGGTTGCGACATTGGTGTTACAGCAACTACTACAGGCGACGCATGGGGAGGGGACAGTAATGGCAACAGCGGTGGTAATTGTACGTCTGTTTGTCGTAGTCGTGGCATTTTAGCTTTTGTCGCCGACGTAGATGTGGACGGGGACGTGCGTCGTCGCGACGTTGAGCGTTCTGATGGTAGCGATGCTGGTGGAAGTGATGCTGGTGAAGGCAGTGGTGGTGGTGATCGCATTGTAGCAGAAGGCGCTACCAACACCGCCTCCCCCAACACGCCATCGTTCACGTTTATACGTTCTAAAATTATATAAAGTGCACGCTCCCGTATACGACGTGGCGGCGACATTGAAATCGAACGTTCTGATGGCGATGGCGATGCTGGTGGTGGCGATGATGGTGGTGTTAGTGGTACTGGTGGTGGTAGTATGGAAACAGAAGACGCCACCAACGACACCTCCTCCAGCACGTCGTTCCTCGCGTTTATGCGTTCTAAAACAACGTATAGTTCCCGTTCCCGTATACGACGTGGCGGTGGCGTGCGACGATTAATTATGGCATTTTCCATTATAGGATGACGATCCAATATCACAATTAATTCTGACCGCATAGGTACGATACCGACGTCAGCATTTTGACGCAACGCCAAACGGCGTTGAGCAAGACGCCGGTACATGGACCTTTGCGATGGAACTACCATGATGTTTTATATCTGAAAAAAAATATTAATATCAAACCAACGGATTTAACATCTATCACTTTGACATGTGTCACTTTGACAAACGTCACTTTGACATCTGTCAGGTTGACATGCCATTTTAACATCTGTCACTTTGACATATATCAGTATGACATATATCAATTTAACATCTAAAATTTTTGTTGGTAATACTGTCATTTAAAAAAACTAACCCGCAAAAGTTACCAACTATTTTCCCCTCCCTAAAACGATACCAAAAATAACCAAGACCCCCTCCCTCTATATTCGAAAAATAATTTTGCCGGTATTACTGTTAATGTAAAATAAAAAAAAAATTGACATCTGCAAATGTTACCAACTTTTTTTTCCCCAAACAATAATACCAAAAATAACCGAGACCTAAACCCAAAATTTTTTGAAAATTTGACGTTTCTTTAAAATTTGACTTTTTTGAAAATTTGACGATGTTTTGAAAATTTAACTTTTTTTTAAAAATTTGATATTTTTAAAAAATCTGGCGTTTTTCGAGAATTACACGTTTTTTAAAAAATTTGTTTTATTTTAAAATTTTGACATTTTTGAAAATTTGACGTTTTTTTGAAAATTTGAGACTGAAAATTTGACGTTTTTGAGAATTTGATTTTTTTTACATTTGACGTTTTTTGAAAGTTTGACGATTTTTTAATAATTTGAATTTTTTTGAAAATTTGACGTTTTTTGAAAATTTGACTTATTTTGAAAATTTGACGTTTTTTGAAAATTTGACGTTTTTTTGAAAATCACGATTTTTTGAAAGTTTTACTTTTTTTTGAAAATTTGACATTTTTTTAAAAATCTGGCGTTTTTCGAGAATTAGACGTTTTTTAAAAAATGTATTTTATTTTAAAATTTTGACATTTTTGAAAATTTGACGTTTTTTTGAAAATTTGAGACTGAAAATTTGACGTTTTTGATAATTTTATTTTTTTTTATATTTGACGTTTTTTGAAAGTTTGAAGATTTTTTACTAATTTGAAGTTTTTTGAAAATTTGATTTTTTTTTGAAAATTTGATATTTTTGAAAATTTGACATTTTTTGAATATTTGACGTTTTTTGAATATTTGACATTTTTTGAAAATTTTGCGTTTTTTGAAAATTTGACGTTTTTTTGAAAATCTGACCATTTTTTGTAAATTTTACGTTTTTTGAAAATTTGACATTTTTTTAAAAATCTGGCGTTTTTCTAGAATTAGACCTTTTTTTAAAAAATGTTTTATTTTAAAATTTTGACATTTTTGAAAATTTGACGTTTTTTTGAAAATTTGAGATTTTGAAAATTTGACGTTTTTAAGAATTTGACTTTTTATATTTGACGTTTTTTGAAAGTTTGAAGATTTTGAATAATTTGAAGTTTTTTGAAAATTTGACGTTTTTAAAAAATTTGAAGTTTTTTTGAAAATTTGACATTTTTGAAAATTTGACGTTTTTTGAAAATTTGACATTTTTTAAAAAACTGTCACTTTGACATCTGTCACTTTGACATCTGTCATTTTGACATCTGTCACTTTGACATCTTTAATTTTTGTTGGTAATACTGTCATTAAAAAAAAACTAACCCTCAAAAGTTACCAACTATTTCCCCCACATTTTTTTAAAAATCTGGCGTTTTTGAGAATTAGACGTTTTTTAAAAAATGTTTTATTTTAAAATTTTGACATTTTTGAAAATTTGACGTTTTTTTTTGAAAATTTGAGACTTTTTGAAAATTTGACGTTTTTGAAAATTTGACTTTTTTTTTACATTTGACGTTTTTTGAAAATTTGAACATTTTTTAATAATTTGAAGTTTTTTGAAAATTTGACGTTTTTAAAAAATTTGAAGTTTTTTTTAAAAATTTGACATTTTTGAAAATTTGACGTTTTTTGAAAATTTGACATTTTTTAAAAAACTGTCACTTTGACATCTGTCAGTTTGACATATGTCAGTTTGACATCTAAAATTTTTGTTGGTAATACTGTCATTAAAAAAAACTAACCCGCAAAAGTTACCAACTATTTCCCCCTCCCCTAAAACGATACCAAAAATAACCAAGACCTAACCCCCCCCCATATAATTTATATATCAACATTCAAATTTTAAATTATTACCTTATTATCACAGTAAATATATCCACAAAGATATACGTTAAAGATCACCTCCAAATATTTTCACGTCGATTTCATCGACTAAAATTATTACTATTTATATATATATATATATATATATATATATATATATATATATATATATATATATATATATATATATATATATAATCAATAGTTACGCATTTTTTTTCATAATAAATAAATAATAAATAATCTAGTCAACTAACAATTGACAATTTAAAAGACCATTTCCGGTGAGAGGCGGAAACATATTTAAAGACATAACCTATGTTATGGTATTCTTTTAATTGTTACTGTGGATAAAAATGACAATTTAATTAATTCTCATAGTTCATTGAAAGATAACATGTGATCGATATAATATACCCTAACCTAAAAATCAACAACTTCTGCCAATTTGAAAACATAACATATGCGATTACTTTTTCTGGTGTGACATTTCCCCAACAGAAATACCCCAAATCACCCTGAAATATTATTATTCTAATCCAATCATAACACATCCGCCATATAAATTACACTACATCCTATAAATCTGTTTCCGCAATTGTTACCAACTTAGAAATTTTTACCACTCATTACTACCAATTTATATATTTCGACCATACAATGAAATATTATTATTATAAAATAATCAAAACATTTTCGCTATATAAATTATACTGCATCCTATAAATCTGGTTCCGCAGTGGTTACCAACTTACATATTACTACAAATTTAAATATTTCGGACAAACGTTGAATTCCGGAAAATAAAATTCAACATCCGTTAAATATCACTATTCATTTCCATAATGGTTACCAACTTACATATTACTATCAACCTAAATATTTTCGACAAACGTCAACTAACAATTGACAATTTAAAAAGCCATTTCCGATTAGAAGCGGAAGTATATTTAAAGTCATAACCTACGTAACCGTTAAATGAACATACCATAACCTATAAGCCAATTTCACGCTATCATATTTTATTATCAACAGTGATACCAATATAATTTGTTTTTTTTAAGAAAGTGTCGCACCTGCACAAAAGTAATACCCCCTCCCTCCCCCTTCAATACCCCTATCGAAATAGTAGAATTCTGCCTACCGGCCGCGTTAGACGCGCCACTCCACAGATAGAAGTCGTGCAGGGGGGTGACAGAACCTCCAATCTCTTATCCAACGCCACCTCTTTACATTCCCGAATATTATGGTATTCTTTGAAGTGTTGCTATGGATAAAAATAACAATTTCATTAATTCTCATAGTTTATTGACATTCCGTTACAAATGTCTAACGCTGAAAATATAGAATGGCCCTACATCAGCGACGAGGATGTGGCCGAGGCCTATAGGAAGGCGGAGGATGAGACCCGGGTGGAAGTGGCACCCCCGATGTCTCAAACAACATCCTCGATAGAATGGCCCTACTTGAGTGACCACGACGTCGAAGAGGTGTATAGGAAGATCGACGAGAGCCGGATGGAAGTGGCATCCCCGGCTGCTCCTTTTTCGTCATCGGTTGATGGGGCCCCCTCCCCATCACAATCTCCAATACTTGACTCCGTCGATGAAGAAGTCCCGCGAGGAGACGACCTCGCAAGTCTCGACTTAACCCTTGAGGTACAGTCGGAGATACGCCCGTCTCCTAGCGGGGCAACAGACCCTTCGTGGTTTGTCTTCGAACTCGATAGTGTCGGATCGCAAGACATAATTCCGTTAACTTCTTCTATAGAGTAGGGTCTCTTGAAAACCAAAATCGGCCCTTTTCAGGGCCACAAAATGACTCAGAAAAAATTCGTTATATGTACACATATGACGGCATCATATTTAAATTTTGAAAGACAACATGTGATCGATATAATATACCATAACCTAAAAATTAACAACTCCCGTCAATTTTAAAACATAACCTATGCGATTACTTTTTTCAGGTGCGACACTTTCACAACAAAAATACCTATTTAAATTTTGAAAGATAACACATGATCGATATAATATACCCTAACCTAATAATCAACAACTTCTGTCAATTTTAAAACATAACCTATTTGATTACTTTTCATGGTGTGACATTTTCCCAACAAAAAATCCCCAAATCATCCTGAAATGTTATTATTATAATCCAATCACAACACATCCGCCATATAAATTCTACTACATCCTATAAATATATTTCCGCAATGGTTATCAACTTAGAAATTTAAATTCGGACAAAACGAAATAATATTATAATCCAATCAAAAGGACAAACAATGAAATAATATTCTAATCCAATCTAAACACTTTCGCTATATAAATTATACTACATCCTATAAATCTGTTTCCGCAATGGTTACCAACTTACATATTACTACCAATTTAAATATTTTAGACAAACGTCAACTAACAATTGACAATTTAAAAGGTCATTTCCGGTGAGAGGCGGAAGTATATTTAAAGTCATAACCTCTAATCTTTTATTCAACGCCACCTCTTTACATTCCCGAATATTATGGTATTCTTTAATGTGTTGCTAAGGATAAAAATAACAATTTCATTTATTCTCATAATTCATTGACGTCGATCTTATATAATATTCCGTTACAAATGTCAGACGCCGATAATATTGAATGGCCATACATCAGAGACGAAAACGTGGCGGAGGCCTATAAGAAAGCGGAGGAAGAGAGCCGGGTGGAAGTACCACCCCCGGAATTTCAAACATCTCCATCGATAGAATGGCCCCATCTAAGCGACAACGTTGTCGAAGCGGCGTTTAGGGGGATCGACGATAGCCGGATGGAAGTGGCATCCCCGGCTCATCGTATTTCGTCTTCAGTTGATGGGGGCCCCTCCCCATCACACTTTCCGATGATTGGAGATATCGACTCCGTCGACGAAGATACTCCACGTCAAGATGTCCTTATAAGCCTCGACTTGACCCCAGAGGAAGAGTTCGAGTTTCGCCCGTCCCCCAACGGGGCCATTGGAGCGTCATCACCTCTGAGAGTGTCGGCTTGGAAGCCCTAATCGCAGAAAATAGAAGGCGTCGCTTGTTACGGGCAGAGCGGGACGCACGACGGGCTCGCGAGGAAGCCGATAGGGAGGCAGATCGACTCCCTTGGGAATATCCCTTCACCCTTTCGATAGAGTAGGATCTCTTAAAAACCAAAATCGGCCCTTTTCAGGGCCACAAAATGACTCAGAAAGAATCCGTTATATGTACATATATGACAGCATCAAATTTAAATTTTAAAATACAACATGTGTAGACGTCAGGTTGCCGTGCCAATTATACATGATTTTTCTCGGGAATAGTTAATAATACCCTGAGCCAATTTTATCAGCATGCAAACATGTTTTAAAACTCAACTCTTATTCACGTGTTGAACAGCTAAAAAAGCAAATTAACTGAAAATAATTATTTCATTATTTAATAATTAATTTTAAAAACATACATTTTGCCGTGGGCCGACGTCAGGTTGCCGTGCCAACATGTGTATCATAGGGAATGTTGTAGGTACCTGGAGCTAAATGTCAGCGGTTGTCTGACAGAGTACAAATGTATTAAGTGCAATGACTGGGTAGTCGGATACGAAATACCCATTTACAATGCTGTACTGCTTATACCCTGAGCCAATTTTATCAGCATGCAAACATGTTTTAAAACTCAACTCTTATTCGCGTTTTGAACAGCTAAAAAAGCAAATTAACTAAAAATAATTATTTCATTATTTAATAATTAGTTTTAAATACATACATTTTATTTTATTTTAATCAATTATAGATTAGATTGTACAAAATTTGGCCCACCGCTTTTTTACGTTAAACTTGTTCTTTGTTACAGTCTTGAGATGCAAATACTGCTATTTGCTAGGTACCTGGAGCTGAATGTCAGCGGTTGTCTGCCAGAGTACAAATGTATTATGTGCAATGATATGGGATATGAAATGTCATTTAAAATGCTGTACTGCTATTTGCCGTGGGCTGCCAACATCTGTACTATAGGGAATGTTGTAAGTACCTGGAGCTGAATGTCAGCGGTTGTCTGCCAGAGTACAAATATATTATGTGCGATGACTGAGTAGTCGGATATGAAATGTCCATTTACAATGCTGTCTTAAGTAACTCCAATGGCTAATTGAATAGTTTAATAATAATATACAGTCGAACCTCCATAACTCAAACTTCCCTTTCTCGAAATTCTCTATATCTCGAAGTTTATTGTTTTCCCCAGCACTTTCTATCTATTTATTACATGTGTTCTATAACTCAAAGTTTTTCTGACTCGAACATATTTTAAATCCCCTTGGGGATTCGAGTTATGGAGGTTGTTTTCGTACATTAGCCGAGGGGCCCGACAGCGTCGTTCAATCCTCCAGCCGACCACTCAGTCCTCGCGTGTTAGAGAAAATATTCTCTAGGGGCCCGACAGCGACGTTCAGTCCTCCGGCCGCCCACCACAGCATTTAAGCACAGCCGATTCTACGGCTCGCCCTGGAAGGTGGCAAAAATCATCCCAGTCCCCAAGCCGAAGAAACCCAACAAACTTCCCTCAAGCTACCGCCCGATAAGTCTCATTCCAGTATTAGCTAAGATCCTTGACCTTATTATCCTCTCCTTCATGTTGGAAGTCGTTGAGGAGAACCAAGTCCTCAGTGAATTCCAATATGGATTCCGTACGTCACATTCCACGACCCAACAGCTGTTCCGCGTTGGAGAACTGCTCACCACAAACGCAAATCGAGATCTCCTAACAGGGATAGTCTCCCTGGATCTCGAGAAGGCGTTTGATAAAGTCTGGCACCCTGGGTTGCTATTCAAACTCAACATCGCGGGAATTCCGATTCGTATCAACAAATTGATACAATCATACCTTCACAATCGCCAATTCCGAGTTGCAACCAATCAGGAGTGCTCAACACTAAACCCTGTCCTATCCGGTGTCCCCCAGGGATCCGCTCTAGGCCCAGTATTGTTTTTACTATATATCAACGACATGCCGAAACCAAAAGATCATAGAACAACGCTCACAATCTACGCAGACGACACTGCAATAATATCAACCTCAAAAAACCCAATCCTATTAGTAAAACTACTCCAGACGCAAACAGACAAAACCATCACATTCCTCGAGAAATGGGGTCTACTAGTCAATACTAATAAAACAGATGTCATCATGATAAACAAAAGTAGAGTACTACCCTATCCCGAAACAAAAATCACAATCAAAGGAGTAAACCTTGAGTGGTCTCAGACAATAGAATACTTAGGAATACATATTGATAGAAAGCTAAATTTCGACAAACAAGTGCAATCCGTAATAACAAAAGCTCAAGCCAGAACATCGCAATTATTTCCCGTATTAAAATCGGCCCCCACACACGTCGCATCTCTCCTATATAAGTCGTACATAAGACCCATACTGACATACGCGGCCCAAGTGTGGTACCCCCTCGTCACAACCACTCGACAAAGAAAGCTACAAATAGCGCAAAATAAAAACCTGCGCATCGCTGCTAACTTACCCCGCTCGAATAATCTACAATACCTACATAACGTTACTGGGACCCCGACATTAGAGAATTTAATTTATCTTAGATTGATACCGGCCTTCGCACAAAAACTGGTGGTACACCCTAACCCTACAATGTCAGACCCACTAACAGCTAAGTTCGCTACCGCCCCAAAATATCCCTCTCTTAATTACATATTCAATCCCAGCCCATAAAATCACTCCAAGTTGCGTCCACCCCTCACCCCACCCCTTAGCTCAACCCCTACCCGCAAAATATTGTAAGCCATTATTCTGAGGGGAAAAAAAAAAGAGGCCATAACACTACAACACAAAAAAAAACCAACCAAAAACATAAAAGACGCCCACCAAACAAACAAAACCAAAAGAGGCCATACACAAAACTAAAATCACAAATATCAAAAAATAAAAGATGCCCAACACACAAAAAAAAAAATCAAAAATCTAAACCAAAAACAAACCATAACAAAACCAAACAAACAGCAAAAACACTAACACAAACAAAATGTCGTACTCTTTAGAACAGCTCTGTATATATTACTAACCAAAAATAATGTACAATCCCCCCTAATCCCAACCGACCCCGATAAGCAACACAAAGAAACAAACAACACAAACCGCGGAAAGCGCCGCAGGGCGGATGCCGCAGCCAAAGTGCAACAGACTAGTGGTCGGCTCGCTCTCAGTTCTCATCGAGTCTACCACTAGATAACATCACCTAGTGCCGCAACGGGCTCAGTTCACGTCGAGTCCATCGCTAGGTAACATCACCTAGTACCGCGACGGGCTCCGTCGCCCAAGTCATCAGTCCAGTTCACTCTCAGCTTCTCACGAAGCAACATTGTCGTGCCGCGACGAATACAATTAGTGTAGTCTCGCGTTTCAAACATCGTTAAGTATCGTGACGGGCTCAATTAGAGTTGTTTTACCTGTTGTTGAAGTTAAAATTACTGTGTTTAATTCATTAGTATCTCGCTAGCTACCAAACGGATCAGACGTATAGTAGTGCCTGAGTACAGTTACACAAAACACATTCATACTTTTAAACTGTGAAACACATACAAAACCATACACTGTGACAGTTCTTCAAACTAAACATACATAAAGCTATTTATACCAAGCACAACACACCTACCAAACACGGCTGCTCAGTAAACAAAACAAAAAACACCAGCAACATGATAAGGACACCTAAAAAGAAAAAGCATAAAAGAAAAACCCGCATAATAAGCCAGGACGACCAGGATGAAAACAACATGGAAGATACCTCAAGGTATGACATTAACTTGTCAGGCTCATCTAGATCTTCCAACCCTCTTTCCACCTCATATGTATCTAACTATATAAATAACCCTACCCTAACAATAACAACAATAATATTAATAACTCTAATTCTTCAAACTCTTCTCAGTACAAAACTCCACTAACACTAACACCACTTGATTTCATAGCAAGGCCGTTAAATTTCAATTTTACACCCCCACAACATACGCAATTTCCCGCCACCTCCACCACAACTACCACCACGGTATCAACAAACGCTACTACCACCACCGTAACAACGGTAATCACGCAAGCATTAGTGCACTCCACCCCACTATCATCCCCTAATACCCCAAACACCCAATTACAAAACAACAAACAGAAAGACAGCGAACCCCCCCCCGATATTCCCAAATGTTATCATACAGAACTTAGACAATACCAAACAAAATGAAACTACCCAGACAAACACCCTACACTATATCGATATCTCACCCCCATCCGAAATAAAACCACACGAACCATTAACAAAAAGATTCCCCGCCCACAAAAGACAACTTTCCATAACCCCCCCGGAATCTAAACAACAGAACCCAACACAAAGATCTAAACGACCCCCATCCCCATTAATAGACCTAGACATGATAGAAATAGCAGAAACCCAAAACCAAGAACCCTTCCATACCCCACCCCCCCCCCCCACCCCCCACAACAAAAACAACAACAATACCAGACACAACAGCGACAACAAACGCACACAATACCACAACAGACAAACAAAGAACGTACCACCAATACGCAAAAACGCCCCCCAGTCATACATATATATACGCACAAACATGCAGAAACCATTCGACTTATAAACACCCAAACCAATCCCATCCCTACATTCAAGTTTAACAATAATTCCTTAATCTGCTACCCCTCAGGCCCAAGGGAGCACGGTAAAATAATCAATATACTTACCAATCGAAATATCGAATTTTATTCCTACTCCCTAAGGGAGCAAAGACCACTCAAGGTAGTAGTTAAATATATACCGCAAGACATTGAACAGGAGGAAATCGAATTTGACTTAAAGTTAAAAGAACTCCCTTTCTCGTACATTACCAGACTTTCCACGACAGTTGAAGGTAAAAAAAAAACCCTCCAATATGTTGTTAATCACAATACCCCAAGAGGCAGCCGAAGCCTGGTACTCACTCACGGATCTCTGTGCACTCAGGGTAACCGTGACGGAGTACGTCAGGCAGGGGCTTCCCCAGTGCTACAACTGCCAGAGGATAGGGCACTCCTCGGAGTTGTGCACCCGCGCCAGACGTTGCGTCAGGTGCGGAGAATCACACGGGGTAGGCCCATGCCAGGCTGACCGGTGCAAATGTGCAAACTGTGGTGGGGAACACCCTGCAACATACAGAGGGTGTCCCCAATACGTAGCAGCCAAAAACCAGGCCGAAAACAAAGCAATACCCACTACCTACAGACAACCAGACAACTCGGACCCCCTTCCCACACCTGCCCAACGCAACCAGACCAACAACGACGCTATTACGCGCCACCCGACACAAAAACAAATGCAATTTCCACCCTTATCCCCAACTACCGAAGACATTACGACAAAAAATCTACAAGCCTGGAAAACGTTCAGGACACAAAAAAAAACACAGAATACCCAAGTATACGCTCAACCAATACCAAATACGGGGAACACCACAGACCCTGAAAACCCACTCAGAGAAATAATAAACCTTATAAAACAATTCGACCTACAAAAAATATGGACAATAATCAAACAAACCATTGTAAAACTAAAAAATACCCAAGACTCAACTGAAAAAATTTTCATACTGCTAGAAGCATTCACCTCACTGTTTGACTAGCCGGCAAAAAGCCGAATTGCAACAATTCTTGCTTGACCACAAAATAGACATTTGCGCGATATGCGAAACGCTACTAAAACCCCAAACGAACATCTCGTTCCCTGGATACAAAATATACCGACACGACGAAGGAAGAGGCACATTACTGGCAATCAAAAACAGCATCAAACACACTGAACAATGCATCCTGGGGCTAAAAACCCTGGAGACTACGGCACTAACAATCTCACATAACACAAAAGACATACTAATAGTAGCGGCATACAATAAACCAAGCACAGTGATCGATACTACGGACCTAAACAAAATCAAAAAAATTAACTCAACATTTATTTTAATTGGGGACCTAAATGCCAAACACCCCCTTTGGAATGTGCACAGCAAAGCCTCCAACCGGTCTGGTGATGTACTGTTCGATTACCTCATAAAACTACCAACAGCCAAGTTAATAGCCCCCTTACAACCTACTCGCCCCCTACCCGCGCAGTCAATAATCGACGTAATATTAACCAACAAAATATTCTGACCAGTCGAATCGGAAGCAATAACTGCACTAAACAGTGACCACAACCCAGTGATCACTAAATTAGAAATCTCGCCACAGTATGTTAACCACGATAGAAAACCACGAGAAAAAGATTATAACTGGGAAATATTCGCAGATATACTAACCAAAAAATTAATATACAACCCTGACTGTGACACTATATCCCGCATCGACGAGGCGGCAGAAAAAATTACCACAGAAATCCAAGCGGCACTTATACTCAGTGTAAATAAAAAGGTAACAGCAAATCCAACTTTTGCAAATAAACTGCCCCTCGAAATTTTAGAACTAATTAAACATAAAAATAGACTAAGAAAGCAATACAATTTTTCTCGAAACCCCAGCACAAAAACACAAATAATTCATACTCAGAAGGAAATCGCCAACAAAATCAGGGGTCACAAAAGAGAGCAAATAACAGGTACAGTACTTTCCCATCCTAATGACCCTTATTTTCTCCCCCGAATATTCACACGTAAAAAACAACCTATACCCCCACTTCAAATTAATAATGGCCAGGCCATCACCGATGCGGAGAAGCTCACCTCCTTTTCCAACCAATTTTCCTCCCAATTCTCCCCAAATCCAGATATCAATCTTCCTCAACAAATTTTGAACAGCATATAACAAATACCCGTTTAGAAACCACTCAAAACCCCACACACGTTACACCATCCGAAATCCTAAACCACATAAAAAACCTAAACCCTAAAAAAGCCCCAGGGCTAGACAACATCCCCCCTACGCCCTGAAATATCTTCCCTCCAAAGCCATACTGTTCTTAACAAAAATCTACAATTCCTCATTTAGATTAACCCACTATCCCGCAATCTGGAAGGTAGCAAAAATTATACCAATACCAAAACCCAAAAAACCAAAAAAGCTACCCTCCAGCTATCGTCCCATAAGTCTCCTCTCTGTCCTTGCCAAAATCCTCGATTCAATCATATTATCCCACATACTGGAGGTGGTTGAGAGCAACCACGCCCTCAGCGACTTCCAGTATGGTTTCAGACCCGAACACTCCACTACCCAGCAGCTTTTCCGCATTGGGGAAATTCTGACCACGAACGCCAATCGGGGCCTCACCACAGGGATAGTCTCCCTGGACCTCGAGAAGGCGTTCGACAAAGTCTGGCACCCTGGGTTGCTATACAAGCTCCAGATCGCGGGAATTCCGATTCAAACTAGTACAATCATACCTCCAAAACCGCCAATTCCGAGTAGCAATCGACCAGGAGTGCTCCTCCCAATTCCCCATCCTCTCCGGAGTCCCCCAGGGCTCCTCCTTAGGTTCAGTACTGTTCCTGTTATATATAAATGACCTACCAAAACCAAAAGACCACAGAGTGACATATGCGATATACGCAGATGACACGGCGATAGTTGCCACATCAAAGAACCTAAACCTTCTAGCGCAACTCCTTCAAAAACAAATGAACTCCACCACCAAATTTTTCGAAAGATGGGGGCTTTTGGTCAATCCAAACAAGACCAAAGCCCTGGCCATAACAAAAAGTATCCATCCATACTTCTCTGAAAAACTCACATTAAAAAACCAGGACCTTGAGTGGTCTTCTGAAATTGATTATTTAGGAATAAAAATCGACCACAAACTCAAATTTAGTCCACAACTCCGTTCAGTTATAACTAAAGCTCAAGCCAGATTTTCCCAATTATTCCCCATCCTCGACTCCGCCCCAACGTATATTGCATCCCTCCTATATAAATCATATATCCGCCCGATTTTAACATATGCAAGTCAAGTTTGGTACCCACTCCTTTCTAAATCTAACCAAAATAAACTGCAAGTTGCACAAAATAAAAACCTACGGGTGGCAGCCAAACTACCCAGATCCACAAATATAACATACCTGCACAATATTACAGGCACCCCCACCATTGAAAATGTTATACTGCTTAGATTGATACCGGCCTTTGCCCAGAAATTAGTGGTGCATACCAATCCCACCCTTAAAGACCCACTAACCACCAAATTCCCCACTGCACCCAAATACCCGTCATTAAATTATTTGTAAAACCCATAACAAATTTTCATACCTAAGTTGTTGCACTCTCCCCATCCCACACCCCCCCGACCATATATATATACATATTGTAAACCATACAAAATTTGAAAAAAAAAAAAAAAAAAAAAAGAAAAAAAAAAAAAAGAGGCCATAAACCAAACCCATAACAAAAGATGCCCAAACCTGAGAACAGCAAAAGAGGCCATAAGCTTAAACCACAACAAAAGATGCCCAAATCAGAAAAACAAAAGAGGCCATAGAACACAAAACCAACAAATAAAAACAAAAAGATGCCCAACACAAAACACTACTAACCCAACGAACGATGTCATTATTTTAGAAAAGCTCTGTAACTACTAACCAACAATATTGTAAAACCTAACCCCATCCCTCCAAAACCTGACAAGTAGAAGAATAAAAGAAGAAACACACCACCAAACCGCGGAAAGCGCCCGAAGGGCGGAAACCGCAAGCATCGGCGCATTGACTAGTAGAACGGCTCGCTCTCAGTTCTCATCGAGTCTACCACTAGATAACATCACCTAGTGCCGCAACGGGCTCAGTTCACGTCGAGTCCATCGCTAGGTAACATCACCTAGTACCGCGACGGGCTCCGTCGCCCAAGTCATCAGTCCAGTTCACTCTCAGCTTCTCACGAAGCAACATCGTCGTGCCGCGACGAATATAATTAGTGTAGTCTCGCGTTTCAAACATCGTTAAGTATCGTGACGGGCTCAATTAGAGTTGTTTTACCTGTTGTTGAAGTTAAAATTACTGTGTTTAATTCACGACGTCTACCTATTCCAACCAGTAAGGGAATAAGCAGCCCACAAAGCGAGTCTCAGGAAGCCCACGAGTATTAACCTGTCACTTGGGGCCTTCCTGCCAACGTGGAAGCCATCCAGTGTATACTTGCAGACGAGCAGCGTTTCATCCGAGGTCTCAGCTCTTACCTACAAATACGAAAATCGACCCTGAGAAAATCCAACCGAAAGAAAATCATAGTTAGCTGTTCCTCCCCAGTGCTGGCGCCCAATTGTAAATAAATCCGTACTCCAGGACGGTCCCTTCACTTAGTACGGAGCATCTAGGGGAAGAATACAGCTACAAGGTTCGACTGCATTACAATATATTTAGGTTTTTTTTTTCTTCTTTTTTTTATCATGATCGAAATAAATATTTATTAGATAATTATACATGATTTTTCTCGGAAATAGTTTATAACGTTTTTTTTGCATGACACCTAAATTGAGTAATATGAGAGAGTAATTACTAATTACCTATATTACTTTATTTCAGAACGAGAGTGATAACATAAGGAGCGGCACGCGGCACCCAGGCATTCCACCTCCCACCTCCTTTTTGGGATTTTCAACTTTGTTTTCTGTTTTCTGCGGTGTTTTTTTCGGAACCATTATAGCGGTGTGTTTTTCTTTTATTAACTTTTGCGCTGTTTTTTTTTAATTAACTTTTGGGGTGGTGGGGAAATGCGCTTATGGGCGAGGGTGCCGCTTAGTGCACGCCTGGGTGAACACGTAAGATACGATACGAGGACAAAATTCGACAGCTACGATGTATACACACAATACTGCTGGCACATGGTGTGTGGACAATGCTACTGTACCAGTCTCAGTATAGAGGTGCACATATTAGAGGAATATCCTGAGTACTCCTGCCCCACATGCCGCTGACGATTTTTTTTGGAACTATTATAGCGGTGTGTTTTTTTTTAATTAACTTTTGCGGTGTTTTTTTTTTTAATTAACTTTTGCGAGAAGAGGTCGATGTGATAAGAAATAATGAGAGGCCTTACCCTCTCAAAATTCAACGAGAAGTGGACAGGGTGGCATATGTACTGAAATCAGATTGTTACAGTGTTGAGACGCAAAGAAGATGTTGGTGTGTTGCAAGAGGTTTTTGGAGAAGTTTTGGCGACATAATCGCTTGCGATATATTTATAAATTAACTTTTTCATATGCTTATCTTTCCAAATATTTCAATTCTTTTCGAAATAAAACGATTCGTGAGAAAATTAAATTTATAATTACAACGTTCTATAGAATACATTCACCGAGGGTTATAAGCATGAATATAGAGAGATATTATCAACATGTTTTGAAACATGTATTTTTATATATATTTATTAATACGTTCTGGAAATATAAATCCGAGTCTTTCGAAGTTGCAGAATACAAAGATATTGAACCTGTGGTTTTTTTCGAGAATGATGTCAATGAATTTCATTTTAATAGTATTTTGGTGAATGGAAAAGTACAGACGTTGTTCAATTTTGCTTACGTTGGTCGAAAAGGTGAGTTGTTTTATACAATTTTAATGTTAGGAAAAAATTTGATTACATTTTTTTTTTCGTATCAAGAAATAATTTTTGATTTATACTTAAAGGAGAATAAAGATTGTTCTGAATCTTCTGAAAGGGATGTGAGTGATGCTCATGTTATATCCAGTGTTCCTGGAAGAAGTGATGTTGTATCCTATAGTGGTGGACCCCCCTTCGACAATATTCTCCTGGATTTTCTTTTACCCCCCTCCTTCTTCTAATAATGTTCTTGCATTGGGACGGGAGACCCTCGCGTTGACAGATGGTGTATCCATCTCACCGAAATAATAATAATAATAATAATAATAATAATAATAATAATAATAATAATAATAATAATAATAATCCGTACTCGGAGGGATGAAGCCTTCGCTGCTCTCAGAATTAAAGATCATACCGGCCTGTCAGAATTCGGCAGAATGGTTGGCAGGTCAGATGCAGAAGGCAGTTATCTTGGGGTCCCTTCGTCTGATTAGGGCACATGATTCAGGTGTTTACAGTCACTAACTCCACAGGTCGTGGAGAGTGGCTGTAATTAATTAGCCGGCGCGGCTACCGTGTGGTGTCGGAGGCCACGGAAGCCCTGTCCGGCAACGGGAAACCGAAAAAAAAAAAAAAAAAAAAAAAATAATAATAATAATAATAATAATAATAATAATAATAAATTGCCTTTGTTTCAGTATTATACATTAATACAATACCTAGGGCGAAGTCTAGCCGAAGCTAGACTTCGCCCTAGGTATTGTATTAATGTATAATACTGAAATAAAGGCAATTTATTATTATTATTATTATCTCCTCCTGGATTTTCTTCTACCACTTTTCCTCCTTCTAGTAATGTTTCTGCATTGGGACAGGATACTGTCTTGTCGACAGATGGTGATGTAATTAATAATAATCACGGATTACCCTTTGATGCATGTTCTATTGTTACAGGACTACAGCCAACATTCCAAACACCCAAGTGGAAGAAAGCAGTGCTAGTGATGGTGATAAAAATTCTGCAGGAAGCTCTAAGGAAAATTCTCAAAGTCAGTTTCAAGAATCTGAAATCAGTGAAAACGCTGAGCATGTAGAGAAATAAGAACCTGCACAGCACCAAAAGCTAAGTCACCACGAAAGAAAAAAAATAGAAACATTTCGGCAGTAATTTTACCAAAGCCATACGGAACTCTCGTGAGCGAATGGGATTCTTTCACACATTGGTTAAACAAAATCGTAATACACCCAAAGATGCCATTAACTTATTTTTCGGCTACGGGTTCCACTGTAAAGAACGTTTGGCCTTGTAGTAGCCTTAAGGAAACAAGGAAACTTCATTTGCACTTATTGTCTGGGTCAATATACAAAAGAGTTGTTATATAAGCATGTAAAAATTTGTTAAGGCCAACCAAAGGAAGACGTAAAAACCAGTAAAGGCTGCTTATCTGATACATAGACGTTCATGGCTGTAATTAACTCCAGAAATAATGATTTTTTAAATTCGTTAAGTGTAAAAAGGGAAATGTTGAGTATCATGTGTCCTGATGCTGTAAGTGCAACAGTAAAAAATGATCCACTCATTTGTTTGTACGGTGAAATGCTCCTTTCTAAACATAAACGACAGCAGATGATCAATGTCGTTTCCAATAAAATTAGAGAGATGGGACGTCTATTAATAGCATTAAAACCCATACATACTGGATGGTTTATTCGATGCCCTAAGACTGATATGTTTCAAGATTTAGTCTCTGCTACAAAAGTGATAAGTGGCTATGATATAAATACCAAATGCTTCAAATCTCCTTCACTGGCAATGTATATGGGTACCAATTTGAAGATTGTCTGCGATGTATTCTAGAAAATTAGTTCTAGAAAAGAAGAATATTCCAGGTATAAAATGCGAAGACTACAAGACTAAGAAAACTGAGATTAAAGATCTAAAAAAATTAATTGAAGGTCACTGATGTCACGAATTGTCCAGTTTGGCGCTAAAGAACTTAAAGGAGACACATTGGGAAAATCCATCACAAGTGACCTTGAGTTATTGATTGAGTATTTAAATAAGCTTGCTAACGAAGCCTTTAACAAGCTAAACATTGACAACAGTTCAGTTTTAGATAAGATTAAAACAGCAGATTTACCAAATTTTCTTTGAAGCTGAAGCAGAGGCGGCTTTATCATTCTCTCCACAACAAGAACGTATGTACGTAGCTGCCATATTGATCATCTCCTTCAACACATGATGAACCCGATGTTACCTTCCTAAATCTCTAACAATTTTAACTATACTGCAGTAGATTTTTCTTTTGTATTTTTTAGCATACCAGTCTCTAGCAAAAAAGTACTTCAAGAGATATTTACTTACCTTAGGGCCAGTTGTACGAACTAAGTTGAGCCAAGTTCAGCTTGAACCAAGTTCAAAAACCATAGTTACGATTATTGTAACAATCGTAACCTTAGCTTTTGATCTTGGTTCAAGCTGAACTTGGCTCAACTTAGTTCATACAACTGGCCCTAAGTGTTAAGCAGAGTTTCTCCCGAGCTGTTATACTACATCTGTATCTTGACAAATCGTTTTCTACGTAAGAGAGAACTTCTTTAAATATGCGTGGACTAAGACGAAAGTATTCTCGAAATTGGTATTGTTTAAATATGAGATGCTGGCTTTATTAATTGGTTGAAAGTTCCTTCTTTATCTCTTTCTCGAAACATGGGCTGTACATCTTCGGTTATCATGACAGTATCACAGAACTCAGATTTCTTCTCCTCATCTACGAGTAACATAACAAGAAGCACGAGGTCCTTCTTCTAGCAGCTTTGAATGTGTCAACAAAAATTGAACAAAAGTCGGCTACAGCTGAACAATTCTCGACCCACGATTCAAAAAAAAAAATGTATTTTAACAACCCTAATCATTATATGAGAGCTGGAGATTTTATTTACAATTCCATGATAACCATTCTCCGTTAGTCAGAAAAACAAATTCTCTTAGGAAAGAAAAGAAGGAACATGAAAATAAAGGTTATTTAGAATTAGAAAGTCATAGCGAAAATAACAATGAAAGATA
This sequence comes from Rutpela maculata, assembly GCA_936432065.2. Lineage (NCBI taxonomy): Eukaryota > Metazoa > Arthropoda > Insecta > Coleoptera > Cerambycidae > Rutpela > Rutpela maculata. Next base: position 101,325,621 of record OW386292.2, read on the forward strand.
GGAAAATGAAAACTCATCTGTGACAAATTTCGAAAGTGATTCAAATAGTGACTAGTATGAAAATAATAGCCCTGCTGTGATCTCTTCAGGTCGTCACGTTAAAGCTTCTCAGAGATTAAAGTAAGTTAGAGTTTTGATTTAGATAAATTGTAAAATTAGAAGCTTACGGGGGATGCAACACAGGCATTTTCTATACATGGTGAGTGTATGATTGGTTCCATAACTGGTAGTGAAATAACCGTTAAACACTGTTGTAAAAGGAAGGAGAACCCTAAAGGCCGTTACAGAATAGCTTGACTTAAGACTTAAGCCATATCACGTATAACATAAACGAAAACCAATATGTGCTTTTGAATGTTCCATTACACAACCTGCGTTAAGAAGTAAGAGCTACACAGAAAGTTGAATTTCGTATCGGTGAATTCTCACGTTCGTCGTAAAATGTTCAACCAATGAGAATCTTTCCCGCTGCAATGAAAGCTTAACCCAATAAATGAAACGTGCTGTCGATGACCGCTGTCGTTCTATCTTGTCACATAAGTTAAAGAATCTTGAAGCCTATTTTAAGAGAAGGTGTCGAATTGCTAATGAAGTTACCCTCATTTGTATGATAACAAATGCAGTGATTATAAGGACTTTATAATGAAGGACAATTCGTGGGCTGAAATTGAAAGCATCATGAATTGGAAAGGTAATACACTAAAAATGTGTAGATTTACCAGAAAGGTTTCTTACAAAATGGTATGAGTTGTGATATGGCAATATTAATTATTGCAATTATTTACTTTTAGTGTACGAATGTCAAAATAGATAGCTTAAGCTTAGAAGAAAATTTGGAAGAGATAAAGAATAAAAAGGCCTATGGCCTATCGATGCACAGTGTTTAAAGAATGTGTAGTATAAACAAAAACAACCCCAGCCCATCTCAGACCTAGACCACTGAAACAGTTCATTTTATTGTGTCGTCACATGCAGTGTTAAAAATCAAAGTAGTGAGTGTGTGATCCATGCCTAAAATACACAATAAGAGAAAATATTCGGAAGATTTAAATGCTATAAAAAACATTAGCCCCGCTAGAAAGAAGAAGAGAACCAAGTAGTTCATCATCATCGAGTGATTTAATAAACAGTGAAAAGAATCGAAATTCCTCAGTGGAATATTCACACCAGAATTAAAAAATATATCAAATTGATAAAATTTTACAACAAAGGTTGGGAGAGCCTTATTACTTCGGCCCATTTTTAACAGGAGATAATTAAAATAAACAAAAAAATCAACGATATTAGGGAAAAATTAGAGTTCATCCGCTTGTTTTTAAAGAGGAACCGCAGACTAAAAAAAGTAGACACACTATTGGTGGCAACGTGTCTAAGTTGGAGCCTAGGTCGGAGAACATGGAAGATGTACAGTTGCCAGTGTCGCTCCTTCTAAATTTCTTCAATCGGAGATAACGTTAGCCCCTGCCTTAGTACCCAACCCAGAACCAGTACCTCCGCATCAAACTCCAGTGCTGCTGGAAGCATCCTTGGATGAGAAAATTAAGTTTCTGAAGCAAGAGGGACAAATTGGACAAAGAAATCCAAGAATTGGAGGCTCAAAAGAGAGGAGACACAGCAGAGCAGCCATAGCCTGCCATAATCGTTACAAATGAAGACGATCCAGAGAACGAGGACGAGGACAAGGACGATGAGGCTGCAAGTGAAAATATAGGGAGATCAAGCAGCCCACACGACTATTGCCGGTGCTACAGGCACTGTATGTCTAGAAGGTGCTCGTGCCGAAAGATGGCGAAGCTGTATCACAGACTGAAAGATATTTGGACGTCTAACAAGGCCCCAGGACGAGGCACAGGCCATGTTAAAATTTGCCAAATCGTTTCCATTCCGTTGCCATTTGTTTCGACCTGGCGATGGGCAGAAAGGAGTGTAAGAAGTAAGAACACCTTCGTGATATGGTGGTAGAGATTTTCATTATTTGTGGCCGGCTGAAGCATCGTATTTTTGCTTGAATTGAGGTATATTATGGGGTATAATTATGAGGGTTGTCACACAGGCGGGGGGGGGGAGTATTTTCTAAAATGAAATTTTTATTATTTGCCGCCGCCTGGCGATTGAATACATTGTTTTAGAGATCGTTTTGACCGTGTAATTTAATTTTCAGAGGAGAATTCTCAGCGGAACAGAACTTAGTTGCAGCTCACCGTAGAATACAACTACAACTTTAAGTGAGTGTGTTCCATTCCTAGAAGGTAATTTGATTTCTATTTAATTTATTTTTCATTCATATCCATTTAATTCAAATCTAACTTCTATACTTGTATAGTTTTGCATCCACGTCTTTTGGAATTAATTTTTTTTTCTCTTTCTTTTTATATGGATTCAGTTCGAACCAATTTTAACTTGTTAAATTTAAGTCATTTAAGTGATATTTAAGTCATATATTTAAAGTTACATTTAACTTAAATTTAAATCACTATAATTAAGTCAAATTTTAATTAAATTTAACATTCATAAATTTATTAATTTAAAATGGGATTTTAAGGGATAATGAAATACATATATATGTTAAGAGGAATTTAAATTTGAAGAAAAATTCAATTCGATTCAATTCATAATTTAAATAAATTAAATATTTAAATTAATCACTTCTATCATATATATTTGGACCTGGCTTATAAACCTGAAGTTTATAAGTGATATTTAAGTAAGTCCAGAATTTTGCTGTTTTTGAGTTTCACATCTTTCATATCAATAACTGAACTCCACACGCTAGGTTTGTCACCGCTAAGGATATTATTTATATAACGTTTGTATTCTACAAACCTTCACTGTAAATTTATTTTAATATACTATTTTATTTATAGTGTTTTATTGTTTATTCCAGTTATTTCAGGTTTATCTGTAGAAACCTGTCTCGCACAGCCATAGGAGGTGAAACAAACCATTTAATCTATAGATGGCGCCCATTTAATATTAATATCCAAATTATTTATTTATTCACCTTCCTCAGCTTTGGGAGATAAGTTGTCTAAACCAATTTTGTTTGACCATCGTAACAACTACTTTCTTGACCCACGACCTAAAAGCTCCCGTACTATTCCAACTAGCCGTTCGCAAATCTCTTGTTGCATTTTGTCCTAGAAAAATTAAAACATCGATTTTTCTGAGGAGAATGTAGCAATCCGCAGATTATTGTATGCCAAATATTGTAATAGTATAAGTAACCGCTTTATGAACAAATGAAATTTTTGGCATCAGCCCAAGAAAGTGGGTTTCTAAATCTGAATTACATTATAAATTTTATATAACTTTATTTTTTTTGTAGGCGACTTAGTATACACAATCTCAGAGCGGTGCTAAAAGGACAATTGTAGATAATACGCCAAATGTTTTTGGTAGGTATTTTTATTTATTTTAAAATCGAAAACCAATTGTCCTTAAGAACAGATAAATAATTATTTAGAATGATGAACCACTCTACTCGTTGTGAAATATGTAATTACGGAGAAAGCTATTTTAATTTTATTTGTTAAAATGCAGTAAATTATGCCAAAAATACTTAAGATTTGAATTTTTTTTATATAATTATAATTCTTATTTTAACAGATGAACGAAGTGATCAGGAGGCTCAAGAAACATTAATAGACTCACCAATTGTTAACCAACCTCCGTGATGTTCTAGTGCTTTGAAAACGCCTAAAAGTTTTTACACGTCACAGGGAAAAAAGAAAAAACAAGATGTCGTAGATGTCAGCTTTATTGAACTGTCAAGTGCGATAAAAAATCACTTAAGCAGTACATTGAAAAATACAAAAGAAACGGATGATGCAGACAACTTATTTTGTAAATTTATTACAGCCAAATTGAAACAAAAGAGTGAGGAATGTAAAAGGAAGTTGAAGAGAGAAATAACAAAATTAATTTGCTCCTCAATAGAACGTTTATTTTATAGAAAGTTATTTTTCAGTGTATTTTAAATCTAAACATTTTATCAGTTATATGAATAAAAAGTAATCAAATATGACAAATATTTTATTTCATGTTTAACAAGTTTCCACCTACATATGTGGTGCATTCTTTAAGCAAAACATGTACAAAATCAAAAACTATAATGAAACTTCTGTATTTAACTAAATTTGATATTCTCGTTACAGTCTATCAGTCTTAATATATTTATTTATTCATTTATAATTCATCATGTAGATGTACTGGAGATATATATGAATGTCATACATCTTAAATACACAAAATATAATTTAAAAATTAAATTTAGGTTTGGAAATTAGTCTAAATGAAATTTTGGTGTTTAAGAAACGTTTTTAACTATAACGTAAAAATGTTAATGAGGTGTATGTTTTCCTCTTATATAAGCCGTTTGCCCATTAGCAGTAAGAAAATAACGAGCCAATCTGTCTCTCTCTCTCTCTCTGTATGCCGCTGCCATAGCTCTGTGCTCCAATGTTGGACATTCTTGTAATATATCTGGTTCCTTACGCCATTCACCTGGTATAATTTCACCATCTTCATTATTTTAGTCCGTTGCTAAGCACCTATCAGAACTACTTTCCCGGACTGTTTTTTAAATAAATTTTAGACAGTAAATAATAAGGACTGAACCTCTGACTTTTTCTTCTCTTTTATGCATTATTAAAGATTCCTAAATCTGTAATATTATTTATTGGTTGGCTTGAAAATTTGAAATCAAATAGTAACGCTGGTTACTCACTTGATACAGGAAGTAAAACTTCTAATGAATGGGTAAAATGGTATTACAACTGTTGCCGATCTGGAATTTACAGAGAAAAAAGCGAAATTAAAAAAGAGGTACAAAATCTCAAGGAACAAAAAAGTTGAATAGTAATTATACCAGTCATATTATGCTTACCGAAATGAAAGTAAAGAGTGTTCAGCTACAATATATCGACAACATTATGGCCATGATACAGACTTACAACACATTGACGCTCCAATCACGAAGAAAAATGAAATCGCTGCTAAAATTTCTCAAGGAGTTGCATTTAATAGAATTCTAGGTGATATAAGAAATAATATTAGCGGAAGTGTTTTGAAACGTGGAAAGACCTGAAAGTAAAAATATGATTTAGTTTAGCAAGATGGTCAAAGACATAAAGATGATACAACTAGTGTTTCCATTTTGGTGGAAAAAATTAGGCTTGGAGATGAAAGTTCTGTTGTTTATTATAAAAAACAAGGTAGGTGCTAGATTAATAATGAATGTTATAGCTAAGCTATCTGAACTATTTAAATATTGATTTATGATAATATAAGAACATTTTCCAATGAATAACACTGAGTGCACATCCTGCGCATGCAAACGACCACATGCACTCCATGAATTTACATTATGACAATAGTGACAGTGCCACTGGCTCATTTGAACCTAGATTATGTACCACATTACCGATAAAATTCTGAATTCTTGGTACACTAACCTTTTCTTTCATTGTGCTGGTTATTCTAATCTCGTCCTCACTACTATTCGAGGAACTCTTCAAAAATTCATAGATTATAGTTCTTATTCTTTCTAGATTAATTGTACGCCCCATATTGCACTGCACGATCACACGAACTGCCAGAACTCGCGTCAAAACTCAGCACTCGATGCACACTGCACGGAAATAATTTTTCCAGTGAAACATAAGGAACTGCCAAAGTGCTAACTCGGTTTCGTAGAGCGCAGTCATTGGAAAATGGTATAATTTTATATATTGCCATGTATGATGTGCCATGATCGGGGGCAGAGGGAGTGGGGGTGGTCAAAGAGGTTCGAAACCTCGAAACCCCTCTCTCAACAATATATTTTTTAAATCAAAAAATTAACCGACCAGTTTCATTCCGTGGATACACCACTGTTCTGAAGCACGGGGAGAGGAGTGTAGGGTACTAGCCTACATACATATCCATCACTATGGATATTTAAGAAAAACAATTTATTATTATAAAAATTATTTTGAAAATCGAAATTAAAATCTTTAAAAGTTGATTTATATCTTATTTAACCCATAAAAGACTACGGTGGTACTACTAGATGGCCCGAAGCTTATCCACTTCAGGATATTACTGTAGCGCGTACGTTATTTCAGAATTATGTTTGTCGATTCGGTGTCCTGTCACAGTGACAACCGATCAGGGCGTCCAATTTGAATCAAAACTGTTCAAAGAATTTTCAAAATTTTTGGGATTTCATAGAATTCGTACGACACCATATCATCCTTCCTCGAACGGAATGATTGAAAGGTTTAATAAATCTCTTAAAACTGCTCTGAGAGCTAAAACTTCTACACCCCATTGGGTAGATGAACTTCCTATCATACTATTAGCTCTCAGGACCATCCCTAAAGACGATTTGCAATGTTCCTCCGCAGAACTCGTTTTTGGTCAAACTTTACGAATACCTGGTGAATTTTTTATTAAATCATATACTTGTCCGGATATTCCTTATTTTATTACTAAATTACGTACTTCATTTAATAATTTAACGTTCATTCCACCTTTTCACCATGTTAATTACAAATCATTTGTCAGTTCAGACATCCCGACTTGTAGTTTTGTTTTCGTTCGGAAAGAACGTTTTAAGAAATCTTTTACTCCGCTGTACGAAGGGCCTTTTAAAGTACTGTCCCGTACAGATAAATTGGTTACTTTTGTTAAAGGAACTAAAGCCGTCACGGTAAATATTGACAGGATTAAACCAGCATATTTATTATCTGACAAATGCGATGTCACTCCACCGTTGATTAAGAGAGTTCGTTTTGCTATTGACGAATTGAATAATTGACTGATCTTTTTCTCAGCGGGGGAGTAGTGTGGCAAGCAGTTCACTTACAATTCACTTACTGATGAATGAGACTCAAGTAACCAGGGATTTGGAAAAAACAAAATGGAATAACAATTTTAATATCGATATAAAATGATATGTATTTTTACTAGAATGTAAAGTTATATTTTAAAAGTAGAATATATGTATATCTATATTCCTTTGAATATTTATTAATTATAGATACCTTTTAAAAACTACGATATATCTATAGACGCCTACCCACTACCGTATATAAATGCTATATTGGACAAACTCCGAAAAGCCCGGTATATCTCCAGCATCGACTTAAAACAAGGATACTGGCAGATACCGCTTTCCCCAGAAAGCAGGGAGATCACAGCGTTTACCATCCCCGGGAGAGGACTCTTTCACTTCAAAGTGATGCCATTCGGATTACACTCCGCCCCGGCCACATTTCAACGTCTTCTAGACCGAATTATCGGACCGGATTTAGAACCAAACGCTTTCGCTTACTTAGATGACATAATCGTGTCAGGAGAAACCTTCGAACAACACTTACAGACTCTCCGAGATGTGTTCCGACGTCTTAAGATGGTCAACCTTCAGATTAATCCAGAAAATGTCACTTCTGTAGAAAGTCTTTGAAGTACTTAGGACATGTGGTAACCGCCGACGGTATCCAGACCGACCCTGAAAAGATAGAATCTATTCAAAACTATCCTGCTCCTCGTACCGTCAAGGAAGTACGACGATTCTTAGGGATGGCTTCCTGGTATCGACGATTTGTGCCGTCTTTCTCTCAGACAGTCATACCGCAGACACGACTGTTAGAGAAGCATACAAGGTTTAAATTGACCAATGTACTGGAAGTAGCTTTTCGCCGACTCAAGACTTATCTCACCGAAGCGCCCGTATTAGCCTGTCCGGACATTGAGAAACCGTTTACCCTACAAACAGACGCATCAGACCAAGGTCTAGGAATTGCACTCACGGAGGACATCAATGGAGAAGAACATGTCATAGCTTATGCTAGTCGTACGTTATCTGCGGCCGAAAAGAACTACTCCGTAACCGAACGCGAATGTTTGGCCATCGTATGTGGGGTATAGAAAAAATGTGACCCTACCTAGAAGGGTATCACTTTACCGTCCTAACTGATCATCAGTCTCTTCGTCGGCTTCACTCCGTAAAACCCGCAACCGGCCGCTTAGCCCGTTGGAGCATCTTTTTACAACAATATGACTTCGAAATCAAATACCGCAAGGGAACCCTCAATCACGTGGCAGATGCACTGTCCCGTAAACCATCTGGAGAACCTTCGGCCAGTTGCGATTCCGGAGAAATATGTACGCTAACTGAATTACCAGCCTGTAACTGGTATCAACGCAAAAAGCTAGAAGTCGAGAAAAATCCTGAAGCACTCCCCGACTATTGTATACGAGAAAACCATCTCTATCGGCACTTCTGGGACGCAAACGATTTAACTGAGGCAGAAATGTCAGAACTATGGAAGCTATGCATTCCAAAGACCCTAAGACTAGCCGTTTTACAAGAGAATCATGACGCTCCCCAAGCAGGGCACCTGGGCATTGCAAAAACCATAACCCGCATTGCCCGCAAATATTACTGGCCGGGAATGTTCCGAGACATCGCCCATTATGTCCGCAATTGTTCGCAATGCCGACGTTATAAACCGTCTCAACAACAAATGACCGGAATCCAGTAGAGAGAGCAAACCGCATTATCAAAACGATGATAGCCCAATACAGCGAACAAGACCACCGAACGTGGGACCAGCACCTACCTGACTTCCAATTGGTTTTGAACAGCTCCCGCCATGAATCCACCGGATTTTCTCCCGCATTCCTAAACTTTGGCCACGAGTTAGAATTACCCCAGGTAACACAAAAAATTGATGCCGTGACACAGATGTATCTTCAACGTTTAGCGAAGCTCAAGGAAGTATTTGAGTTAGTGCGTTTGAATTTATCCCGAGCCTTCTCCACCCAAAGTCATCACTACAACCTTCGCCGTCGAGAATGGCGATGTCATGAAACGCGAGCACCCTCTTTCATCTGCTGAGAAAGGATTCGCCGCCAAGTTAGCCCCTAAATATTCCGGCCCATACACTGTCACCAAAGAATTTCACCGGTAGTTTATGATTTAAAATCCGGTACAGGGAAAAAGCTGAAGCACGTCCACATAAGACTTAAAAGCTGTATAATCTAAGCCTTCTCTTTTTCTAGTGTCACGACTTCCAGGAGAACCTCCGAAAGGGGCCAAGTTACCCGAGCTGCATAACCCAGAACTCGAAGGATGGTGGAAAGCCAACCGTATTTCACTGATCACCGAAATCGTTAAACACCGAGCCCAGGATTTAAAAATCGCCCGGCCGACCACAAAGACCACTCAGGAGACGGTACCTAGGCCTGATCCGCCAACCCAAGGGAGACGACCTACACGACCCCCAGTACCCCCTAGCAGTCGGCGACCACCCGTCTAACCCAAGCTGAAAACTATCAACCCCCTCCAGACACGACGCCAGAAGAAGACACTCCAAAATCCACACCATTGGCAGATGTACTCTTCGTCAAACGTCATCACAGTACCTGGGGCGCCGAATTAATGGCTCAGGTTCAGGGTTTGAGGCTGCCAACCCAGGCCCGGAATAAACGATGTAAACTCCGCCTCCGCACCTCTGATGGCCAACCATTTCGCCTGTGGATTCCTCCCGACAATAAGGCCCCTCTTTAATTCTACCGTTTTTTCACCAATCTTTTGGAAGCTAATTTTCATTTACCACTGTATGTATTAAGTTATAACCATATAACGTCAAGTCTTGGAAATATGTCTTATTTTGTTTTGTTTTTAGGAGAAGCCATCTACATTGAGAATTCACAAAAATGAGCAATCCGGTCCTCAAATTGACCATTCCACCTCTTTCCGAGCTCGATGACGACCCGACTCAGGCTCTAGGCAGAGTAATCCGGGACATGGACGACGAAGTTTCCTCCACCGATTCCCTAGTCTCACGCCTATTTAAGGATCCACATTATGTTCCGCGCCGCCCTCGACTGTCTACGAAGCCATCCAGCGACACCGTCGGAACACGGCTAGACACTTACCAATCCACCAGGACCTATGCTGGAGATGTGATAGGCCTGGTCACAGGAGAGAAAGTTGCCGTTGACCAAGGCGTCTGTTTTGCTCCCGATGTGACATCATGTCGAAAAAATTGCCCATGCCCCCATACGTCGTCAACCAGCCCGTCAATTCCCCAGGTCAAAAAGATGAAGGACTGCGGAGTACAATGCCATATTGTTTCCCGCCAAACCAAACCAACGCAAATCTCCGTTGGCACCCAGTGGGAGCCGCCCACACCCGAAGGAAACAGGTTTGTCCCAAAGAAATTCTGTTAATTTTGTACATACTGCACTACGTCTCCGCAGTAGGGAAATCATATCTTAGTTTTGTTTAAAAAAAAAAAAGAAAAAAAGAAAAATAGAATTGCTGCAACATTTTTCTTTTTTTTTGCCGAAGTAAGAGGGGAGTGTAACGAAGCTATTTTCGCCACCAATGATTAAGGCACTTAATTACAGACCAGCTTCGTTACTTGCCCGCATTAACATATAAAATCTACTCACACAAAGGTAAAGGCACGCGACTTTAGCATTAAACACACCGGGCGTGCTACTTATACCTCACCGATTATATTTGCGTAGACAGTATCGTGTATGAAAGATTAACAAGTGTTTAATTGAGCAGAACTTAGTTCTACTCCCGTTGGTTTAAGTACCAACAGCGCTAATTCTTAAATCAATCCTTTTAGCTTTCACACCAAGGAGTAAGTTATAATCTCGAATATAGTTCGAGCGTATAGACCTTACTAGGCAGATCGTTTAGTACAAGTGGGAAGCCCAGTAATAAACGAGCCGCAACAGTAGCTTTTGCTTTACCGAGAGTATCCATTTACTACAAGAGGAAAACCCAGGAGTAAATAGTCCGTTTCTTAGTTTTGGACACAGGCCTATCCGCTTTCTGGAATATCTTGCGTCTGCCGCGTTTTGCCCCAAGGGGAAACCTCATAATTCCGTTATCAGACGAAGATATTCTCACTATAGTACAATTTGTTCATTTTGCTTTGTTTTGCTTGAGTTTAATAATCCCTTACCGCGATAACATTTTTCTTAGCTTTTGGTAGTTTCTGATATAAATTTTCACTTGCACGTTTTGTCTGCTTATGCCTGCCTTACTTTACCTTTTTGCTAATATTGCCTTTTGCTATTTTGTTTATTTGTTGCTTGCCCATTTTTGTACATAATTTTCTTGTTGTTTTACTGAATAAATTTTAGTTTCTATTGTTTTCGAAACTGGTTGTTTTATTTATGCACTGATCGCCTGGTCAAAACTTTCTCCACTGTTAACTACCCCGGTAGCGTGTTTCAGCGCTTTTAATTCTGAAACTGGCGCCCGAGTCCGTAACCTTCAGTTACTTTGGGGCGCCATAGTGACGACGCCAGTCAAAAGCGCGTCACAATCCCCCCCCCCCAAAAAAAAAACTGGCTGTATTTTCAAAATGGCATCCGTTTTAAAAATAATTGCAAATATTGTTTTGGTCATTTAACACAAAAACTAAAAAAAATGGAGAAAACTTTCTACACAAAAAACAAAGTGCATAAAATTTTCTATAATTTTGCTCCTATACAATATTTGGATAGGAGTTACCATTTTTCAGATACCATTGTTACCGTTTTCGAGATAAATGTCTGCAAATTATAATATTATTATTATTAATTTTTCAGTTTTTTATTTTTTGTTATGTTAATATAAAGTTATATTATACGCCTTACAATAATTGTCACAGTTATTTTCCTCTAAGTGATTTACCGATATATGAATTTCCATGCTTTCTTAATTTTGGACTCATTTATCTGTTAAGTGTTACTGTGTCTTATCAAAATATTGTATAGGAACAAAATTGTAGAAAATTTTATGCACGTTGTTTTTTGTGAAAAAAGTTTTTGTCAATCTTTTTTAGTTTTTGTGTTAAATGACAAAAACAACATTGGCAACAGTTTTTTTAACATATAGTCGCCATTTTGAAAGTACAGCCAGTTTTTTTTTAGGACATGTCTTAAATTGTTCCTTAGGCTTTAATCTTTATGAAAAACATTGTCCCCAAGGATTGGTTGGGGGTGCACGTACAGCTAGGGAGGGCTCCCCGACTAATAGAATATAAGGATATTAGGCATCTTCAAAAACATTTAAAAAAATGTGAAAAACTGAGCAGGGAAGGGTTTTATAAATATTTTGTATTGTTGTATTTTGTAGTAGTAATATATGCGCATGTGTGTGTTGGTGTAGACATGTGTGTGAATGTATGTATATCAAATATTGAAAATATGAAATACCCAATTTTATGTCTCTTTATTAAAGTGTTAGTTAAGTTAAAATAGTTAAGTACATATATATCATTGCTTAATAAGAATATTAAAAAAACTTCTTGCTGTTAAAAAAAAAGCATGTAAACGGTAGCACTATTTCTCGCACTCAAGCTCTTATGAAAGTACTTCTATTATTTATATTCTTAAAAATAGCATATTCCTGTATGATACTTAAATTATATATTATTGTAATTGAATATAAATAAAATATATTACTATTAATTAATATTATTATTAATATCTATAAATTCACCGAGAACGATTAATTTTTATCTACTCGATAAAAAATGTATGTGCCATTTGTGTTTTGTCATTAAAATTGAGGAGAAACAAAGGCAACGGACAACTAAGGCGCAGTTGTATATTATGGTTAATTACGTAAAGGACAATAGTATTGTTTTAAATTTGCCAAAATCGGCGATGGAAATTACAAAATTTACTAAAAAATGGACTTATTTATTGAACGGGAGTGTAACCGAGTGGTAACGTGTAAGAACTAAGTGTTTGTTAACATGAACTAGTAAATTTTTAAGATATATAATTATAATTTTTTAGTATGTTTTATAACCAAAGGATATCTCCACGAGGGGAGGTTTATATTTACCTGTTTAGGCCTGTCGGTTTCCAATACTTTAATTTTTTTTTATTTGTGCCTGTCGGCTGCTCAGCTTTTCCGGTGGGTGGTGAGTAAGATTTAGATGTTAAATTAATTAGTAAATATTATACAAATGAATTTGTTAACACATTTTGATTTACTAATTTTGTTTTCTAGGGACTGGATTGATATATCAGTCAGCTGATGGCTGTCTCGTAGGTAATTTTAGGTAAAGATACTTTTAACTAGTACAAGATAATTTGTTTATAATAACAACAATTAATGCAGGGCGCCACATAATAATGAGAATGTTAAGGACCTATTAATGCAAATTTAAATATGGCCTCAACACTTCACTGACAATCAAATTTATACGCATTAATTTTAGGTAGTAAAAAGGCACAACAAATTGACAATAATTATAAGTTTTGGCTTAGAGATATCTGTACCCAGAAATAAAAACAAACAATTCCAAACAAATGTACATTGAACAATTAAGCAACAAGAAAAATAAGATTTTACACAAATATTGAATTTTGATTATTACCTAATATCACAGATGTAGACTATACTTAATATGCTTGAAGGGCAGAATAATTTTATGTTAAATAAAATTAGGGAAATGATCTAAAAATAATTATTGAAATTTACATGCCAGAAGGGCGGACGAACTAAAGTAATAATAGTGAATTCACTTAAGGTGATATTCTTTGAAAAACTATTTATTAGATTCCCGAGATAACCAGTAAATGAAACCTTTACATTTACATAAATTGGAAAATAAACTGGTTTTTCGTAACGTTGATAATAAGACCTGGTGAGTTGCTGGTTGAAAGGAAAAATCAGAGCTGGTACAATACCTCAGTTCCTTGAAACGTCTTAGTAATAAACCCCTGGGACTGTCAGGACGTTGGCTAAACTTTCTGCCAAAGGATGATCATAAATGAATCCTTGAGGTCCTTGATATTCTGCAGAGTCGGGTAAGATAGACGGGAACTGGTAACACAGCTTACAATTTCTGGATTTCGGGTTACGTAACCTTCTCTGGATTACACAGCAATGGAACTCGCTTCTTGGTCTCGTTCATGCACAGAAATTACCAGTGTTTTAGTTACAGTACAATAATGAAAAATATTATGTAAGTCTTAGCTTACTAGACGGGAAAACAATAAATTTGAATATGAGAGTTCAATGTATCGTTATAAAAAAACTCTACTAAGGAAAAAATAATCTGAGCACAAATATACTTCAGAAATTATTATTATTAGTGTTCAAAAATTACGAAACACTAGGTAACATATGAGAATTATGAAGACATTATTACATAAAATGTAATGACTGAATGACTTTTATGAAAAGACAAGGAAATCTTATAAATTTATGCGATATTTAAAAAATTAACTAAGAAAATGACAGGTAATAATTTATTAAATTTTAACCAGGTAACAAGCAAAAGTTAAAGTTATATCTTAGCTATCAAAAACCTGGATATGGTTCGACTAGAAATAAATTTATAAAGCAAAAAAAAATCAATCGTTACTAGAGATTTATGACTTACTATTAAATCGAGTTAAAAAATTAAGGATTCATATACCCACATTATATGCCTAAATATTAGGTAAGCGACAAAAAAATAAATCTGCCAGATATTTAATAATAAAAAAAAAATAATACTTTATTTACATTAATTAATAAATTTCCCCAAACAAAAATTTAATTAACTTTAGCCGATAAATTCGAAAGAAATATTCTTTTTTTTTTTCAAAAAGGAAGAGAAATAATTGCCCGAAATAAATATTCTACGGTAGTCTCCCTGACTCCATAAATAATTTTAGGTAGACAGTAAAATTTTCTTACTTTAGGCAGGACAAGATATGAATAGGTATTAGGTTTACTGTTCCAATCTATAATCTCCTATTACAAATATTAACAAGAGAAATTCTCACTTAATATTTTAAATTGGTCCAAAAGACATAGGAAATATTATTCAAGCAATAGAGAAACCTTTCTCGGTTACCAAGCACGTGGCGTGCGGTAACAGAGCAAGTTAATGAGTCGTTCCGATAATTGGCACACTGGAGGTATTTTTAAGATAAGATACACTAAGAACAATAAGTGCGATTATTTAATTAATTAGGTAAATTGCAAAGACAATTAAAAAGCAAAAGGCAAGGCATGAGATGGTAAACTGACACAGCAGGCAACAGAACTGTTCGAAATCTTAAGGCGATGGGACTGACAAATATGGCGTACTGCTGGCAGGTCTCTGCCCCAAAACTTATCGAATTCTCGCGTAACCCAGCCAAAGGAGAGGTTACATAATTATACAGCAGATCTGACACCCATATCAATTCAACATTTCAACCTATTTAATGTTGAAATCGTCTCAACAAAAAGAGAAATCAAAAGATATCGCACTTACCTCCAGTGTACTGGAAAGATCGAAACCGACTGGTCTCCGTAGAGGGGGAGGTCGGCCGTCGATGAGTACATCAATAGTCCCGCGCATGTTTCCAGATATCAGGTAACGTCGATCTTTTAACGTATTTCAATACCGTGATAATGATTGTGAAAATTATTGTTAGTTTTTAGGTTTTAACAGCATTCAAGACAACTGTAAACAGAACAAGATACTCACAAAGCTTGAGGTGGTGAAAAATCTGCAAAACGCCTTACTGATATTGAAGAAATACTGTTGTCTCTTTTAAGTAAAGTGACTAGCTGGATTACAGGAATGACCAGAAATAGGATTAAATGTAAATATTGCATTTATAATACTACCTAGTTTAGTTATGAACATACTATTCATACAAATTTCAAAACTAATTTTGGGTTTATCTAATACTTAACGCGTTAATTAAAACTGGTTATAGTATTGATAGCTGGATGACTTTTAACATTTCGGAACTGCAATATAAATATCGATGAAACTGTATTAGATTTCCATACTGATATAACAAGCGCGTCATGTAGTAATCAACATCCAAACCTGTTGGGGGATAATACAGAAAATATGGCCGTTGAGGAAATTAGTGATATGCTAGACAGAGATGTTTTACTACAAATATCTACTTAACTGTGATGAGTATGGAGTGTCATCGGTGCATAGAAAAATATAAAGTATTAAATCAATGCACCAATGAGACGACTAGACTCTGTTCTCTTGCAGGGGGCGGAGCCTAGTCGGGCTGCGCGAAATATAAAAGCAGCGATTTTGCACATGCTGCAGTTTTTGTTTACTAACATCCCTTTCCCCTCTAGCATTTTTAATTCAGATATTTATTTCAGAGAAGAAAACAGGACGAGTACAGAAAATAATATTGTGGAGGACAGTATGCCCGGACACATATACGTAATCTGCAGACGCATAAGGCATAGCTGACCGCTTCGGGTTTTTAAGAATAATTAGGACCAATGAAAACGAGAGT
Source organism: Rutpela maculata (assembly GCA_936432065.2). NCBI lineage: Eukaryota > Metazoa > Arthropoda > Insecta > Coleoptera > Cerambycidae > Rutpela > Rutpela maculata. The sequence goes on from OW386292.2 coordinate 101,341,890, forward strand.
AAAGCGCAGACGTAGTTATCCTAGTACGTCTGCAGTTTACTACATTTGCAGGCGAGGGGCTGTGTGTTTATTTTATTTTGCAACAGTTTTAAATCTAGATTTTTTACTTTTAGAGATAAAAATATAAATTAAAATACTATTCTTATAAAATTTCATGTTTGTTATATTGACATAATTGGAAAAAAAAACCGCTGCCCAAGGAATCACTACTTCCACATCCAGATTCTCTATCCAAGTCACTCACAACGAAAAAACTTTGTATGTGAAAATAATTGTTTATGGAACTTTAATAATATAATATTTGAAATTCCCAAAAACCCATAAAACGATACCCCACATCGGTAGTGGGGTGGGGGTGGTGATAGGGGGGTGGAGTGGGGGGTGGATGAAGTAAAAAAATATTTTGAGGTTTCTGGTTCCTGTACATACACTAAATCACATTTTTTTTTCATCCCCTTTGATAAGGAGATGGGGGTGGTAATGGGGGTGGCTAATGCCAAAAATTTTTTTGAGACCTTAGCTTCTCTTGTATATACTAAATACCAATTTCATGGACTCTTACCTGCTTGATTTACCCATTTACCCAAATTTACCCCAATTTACCCCCCAACCCTTCGACGGAACAAGATGAAAATATAATCTAGTTCTAGATCTCGTTAAAGTACATATGTGTACCAAATTTCAAGTCAATATCTTAAACGGTTCCAGAGTAAACGTGCGCACAAAAAAAAGTTACAGACAGACCGACAGACAGACAGAAATTTTTTTTCGCTCAAACTTAAAATCTCGACGTTTCATGACATTTTAAGCCTATTTGGACAATAAAAATTTTTAAAAAATTTTTTGTCGTTACTATACTTCCACTGGACGTGGAAGTAATAAGCTATAAAACTATCAGTTAATTGCAGACGGCTGTTCTAGTTTTCTGTGCACATTCTACGACCCCACTTTACCAATAAGCAGTGAGACATATAAGCCGGTGACGAGTATATGCGAATATTACCGAATCATTTTGGCTATGCCTTATGCGTCTGCAGATTACGTTTATGCCTCCGGGCAGACCAAAAATTCCACCAAAGCAGTTACACAGCTCATCCTTACCTAACCGATGATCCGGATGACAGGATGTCATAGACAATCGGGGGTAGCAAGACAAGCTGGTGAAGAAAGAACACCAAGAGAAGAGCTACAGAAGATAAAGGCCTTAGCCGGCAAGGTCTAACAAGCCAGAACCCAGGAAGGTGGGCCGAAATCATCTGCACCGCTCACATTTGTATGTTGAACCCTATACACCCGAACACCAGATAACTATGGAGGTACGCGAGCTAATGGAAGCGGAATTAAGATTTGCCACTCGAACGATGGAGTTTCGTACCCTGGAGGAGCTGGGCAGAACAGGACTACCAAGAATTCAATCGACAATTGCGTCCACTACTGAGGCCGATACAACCACCTGGGGGAGCAGACGAACAAGGACCACCAAGCCCATGTAGATACTGCCAGGGACTGTAAGAGGAGGATGAACGAGGCACAGGGAAACGACCAGAGGGCCAAGACGGGCCAGGACGCCCGGCCCAGAACACGGAATTAGTTGAGGATGCCACGCTCACCGTTATTGCCGGCGGGGGACCGTTGCCTAGAGTATGGGTCACCATTGGACACCTACGTCTGCTTGCACTACTAGACAGCGGGACAACTTACTAATTTATCAACATCAAGCATACAACAAACTTACCAGTCAATATTTCACACGAGGGTCCAACTAGCAAGCACACAAACACACAAGAGAGCATAGTCACCCAGGGATATGTACAAATCACGCTGAAGTTGGGGGAATTCGTAGCACCAGGTGCTACACGGTGTTCTGGACCGCCGCCCGAACCGAGACAGAGAACCAATTCGAATTCAACGTTGCCCCCAACGTCGCATTACGAGGCCTATCTCCAATTAATTAAGAAGTTTGGAAATGTGTTTAACGAGGCTTTACATCAACCCACAACTAAACTGGTGGAGCACCAAATCAGGCTAAAAGAGGACATGCCATTCCAAATAAGAAGGTACTAGTATTCGACGGTAAAAAAAGACATTATAGCGGCAGAGGTGCAAAAATGTTGGCCACTGGGGTAATTCATAGGAGCCGTAGCAGATATTGCTCACATGTGGAAATCTCCTGTCCGAAAGTTGTCAGTACATACAATCAAAAAATGGGAGGGGTTGACATCTGTGATCAAATGATCGAATACTATAGATCATTTTTTAGAACACGTAAGTGGACCTTCAAAATAATTCTATACTTATTTGACTTAGAAATTGTATACAGTTGGATAGAATATAAGAAAGATATGAAAAATCAGAACATAAAACAAAACCAATGAATCTTTCAGATTTTCGGTTAAATCTAGGGGAATATTTAGTAACTGGAACAAAAAACTTTTAAGTGAAGAAGAAGAGCAAGTCTTAACTGAAGACGAAGAAAACGAACCACCAGCAAAGAGAAAAATGTCAGCACAAAAGATACGATGGTTTCGACCATTGCCCCACAAGTGATGAGCTAAAACATTCCTGCCCACTGCAGAGCTGTCAATGGGGAAGGTGCATGAAATTTTAAAATGCTTAAAAATGTGATTTTCTTGTAATATCCATTACGCAGAAAACGATTACCTATAACAAAAGAAATTCAAAATAAAATTTATTTTTCGTAAAATAAATATTTAGGGTAAACCGTAATTTGTAAACTAAACCACGTGACTCCAAACGGTTTCTTGGCGTGAAAGAATATTATTTATTAACTGAACAAGGACGAGCATAACTTTGTTATTTTTTCTATTTTAAAAGTGTAGCCCTTTTGATGTCGAATCACGCTATATATTTTTTTTTCGATTTAGTTATTAAGAGGAGAAATAAATCCAATATTGAACTTTACCACACTATTGACTCACCCTGTATGTAAATATCCTATTAGGTCGCTTCCTTTGCTTTTTATCGCATTCAACTTACCGTTGAATACATACAACAACCACTTAAAACATATCACAAGAATTCACGAGTAGAAGTTGCAGTCGGGGGTGGCCGACTACGAATACCTATTTGATTCATTCATTCAAAAGATGCCACTAAGATTAACTAACTACACAGTCAACATACGTTTTATTTTCATTGTTGAAATAATTAATTGCAGTTGGCAACGTTTAACTGTAGCAAGTCTCATTTGATTCGTAATAAGCTTTATACATTTTAGAGTTAAGTTGATCTATCGTAAAGTTTGTTCAAACCTGAAAGGTACGTTCTATATTAAAGTTCCTATATATTATACATTTTCGTATTTCTTGTGCTTAATAGGGTCGTTGCACTATATCGAAATTGAGTCTGATTTTGTATGGAAAATGTAACTGTGGGTTTGCTAATGCCCTGTGTTACATGAATTGACCAAACTATTTTCCAAAGTTTAAATTACACCACTTTAAAATAAAGGGCGCCGTCAACAGAATTCCTTTGCCCCTGCTACGTCATAAATTGAAAACGCTGATGCGCTTGCGCCGGATTATTGATCGACACGTAGGCTTAGGTCATGGTCCATGTTCGGCCGCCATTTCTGTATGCGTATTTTGTGTTTTGTGGTGTTACATGCATCTGCAGTTTTCATTTTGCGAGTGTGTGCTGTGTTTATTGTTTATTTTATTAATTATTAAGAAAGACAAACTGTCAAACCAACACAGACATTTTGTTTTGTTATGAATGAACAAGTTTTTGAATGACAGGGACGGGCTGCGACTGTTTTCGGAGGCATTCGGCGTTGCCCGTCATCATTTCAAGGGTTTTAAGGGCCACAGGCCGAACTTTGATGCTAATTTACACCCTTAAAACGCATGCAACAAAAAAAAAATAAAAAACACGGGTCTAATATTTTTCATTATATTTTCAAAATATGCAATAAAAAAAATACGTGCAACGACCATTGAAAGCCTAATAAAATTTTAATCAAACATTATTTATATACAGCGTTTACACTCCTCTTGCGATCACTCTGTACAAAGTTATGGTTCAATTCTCTAAATGTCAACGTAAAGAAATTCAAGCAAGCGCGGGTAAACGACGAGAGTAACTATGACTCTCTTGGGTCAAGTACTAGGTGTCATTGCAAGTGATAGAAGTGCCTTCTTCGAGTTCTGTGGCGTTCTTCTAAGAAGCCTTTGATAAAGATTTTATAACGAGCTTACCCAGTGCTTAGTCAAGTTCACTGCCACTTCCTCGTGGTGAGAGTCGGAAACTAACGAAGTACTCCGTTAGGCTAACGGCAGGGGCGAGCAAGCCAGGTTTAATCCTTAAGATCTCTTGGCGGGTGGCCCAGCAGACCCAGGGTTACCGAGGTCCAAGGACGGCATCGCATTCCAACCTTGAGAGAGGTCGTTTCGGCACTAGTCTAAAATTATCTAAAAATACCATAGTACAAGATCTGAGCCCTGCACTATGGTAGCCTAAGTGCTAACTAGTGCCATTAGACTAAGGTGAAATACTGGTTCTTTGCATCTGTGGCATAGAAGTTGTGAGAAGCCATCTCAGAAGGTGCAAGTGTAAGGGCCCGCCTAGAGATGACTCGAACTCTTCCCAATCTGCAGCAGGGTTTTGAAACCTTTGCGTGGATGCGTCAGCATTTCCGCAAAGCACATTCCGTCGACTATAACAGGTATCTCGAGGAGATATACGTACCAGTAGGACCAGTGGGACCTGGTGAATGGATCGAAGAGGACTTCATCAGAATGGATACCGAGGAGGCCCGATTCGGCGACAGGTTCACAAACCAACATCTGATGAAGATCTTCCCCGGTAGAGATTCGAATTTTATTAAGAATAAAAAAACGTGACCCTCACTATAAAGATCCAGTACAACATCTAGCCGCCATAATCGAGGATGAGGGTCACGTCTCCAATGTCGAACTGGTAGAAATGTCGATCCTCGAGCCCCTGTACGGAGACGCGGATGTATCTGGTGGGGTACTACATGGAATTAAGACTTGCCTGATAGAGTATTTCAACTCTCAGGATTGGGAGGAAGTGGATAGAAACTTCTTCCAATACGCAAAACTGTCAAATACCTTTAAGTATAAGGAGAGGGTAAGAGAGACCACTGGAACCTGTGATGTCCATACTACAAAAGATTGCCGGGCCGAAGAGGTGCCGCGCAAAGAACACACCAGAAACGGCGTCACAAATAATAACAACGATACTCCTACCGATCAAAATCGAGCTATATTAGTTTTTGTCTATCTGCTATAGTTCTAGAGAAAACCTCAAATCCCATCTAATTTGGTCCACCCTGTATATATGTAAAATTGGGCAAGAGTCCGTAGATAAATAAAAATAAATAATAAAAATTTTTGGAAACCGGTACTAGACTTCCAATTTAAATAGGTACATACTAAAACTTCAAAATTCGCTATAGTAATACTTTGATTTCTTGTTGTTTAGAAAGAATATGACACCAATTAACGATCCATACACCAGTATCCCGAGGTCTCACCGGCAGTCATTCTAGCAGCTGTACAGAGTAGTGTATCAATTAGAGAAACTGCTCGACAATTTGCAGTGCCAAAATCACATTCCTAGGTAGGTTTCATGAACGTGTTAGAAGATCTCACAAGCTCACGAACAATCATTACAGAAAATAGTCTAGAGAACTTACAGGGTATGTCGCTGAAGAGGTTTTAAAGGATCCAAGAAAAGTTTTCAATGCTGACGCGACTGTAAAAAGTCTGTGAAGAGACTCACTGTTTTAGACCCGGTAATTCAATGCCATCTCTTAACTATCGATTAAAATGTTTTCCATCTGGTAGCTCAATATGACTGGTAGCTATTCTACCCGATAAATTAACAATGACCTAAAAGTCCTTGTTTTTAATTTGCACACGCAGCATATCTTTTCGACTTTAACCTAACATATTTGTTCTTCCATTTATGACCGATGATGAAATCCCTATGTAGGAAGGGAACGAAACAATATTTTTGAGGAATATCACGTGGACTTGTTCATAAATATATCAATAACTGATGAAGAGACTGCGCTATCACATATGCAATTTTTTGCAAAGGCAAGACTTCCACGAATAATCAGCTCATTAGACTGTAGTCACATAAAAATTCAGAGCTCTGATAAATTTACCTAATACTATATTTTTCTTTTCAAATTGAAGGTGGAAAACATACAGAGCTTTCAGAAAGAGGAAGAGTTATTTTTCAACATATATACAGACTATTTCATTCGTACATTTAAAAATATTAGACATTGTAGCTCGTTGGCCAGGGTCTACCCAGAACCAAATTGTCTTTGCCGAGATTAGAGAATAATGAATTCGAAAACAGCAGATTTGTTACTGGTAGAGGGTATGCAAATAAGATGCATGTTATAACACTCACATTGAAATATGGCGAAGTTCAAAGACTGGATCATAATGAAAGTTTGTCTAGTGATAATTCCCCAAAACTTATTTCTACCAACACTGACTCGGATGAGTATCCATTTTGTGTCAGTGAAGAGGAGTATTTTCCTCCAAGTGACAGAACTAATACTAGCAGTGAAAAATTCGATAATGAAATCCATTTGAAGGAAAACAGTAAAAAGCACTTTTATAAAAATGATAGGCCCTGGTAGCGGAAATAGGCCGACCGACGTTAAATAAGTAGATAAAAAAAACTCCACGAGGAAAAGAAAAGTACAGTAGTAAATAAAAGACTAAAATTTAATCTGCAGGGACAAAATAACATAAGACCCGAAAAGATCAACCCAGTACTTTCAGTTAGTAGTATACCTAACTTGACTATATTAGAATTTTCATACATGCCAGACTTAAAGCATCGAATAATGCACAGAAAGTTATCTGTAGAGAGAGAGAGAGAAAAAAAAATAAATCACCGAAATAGTTTCCACTGCAGAAAGCAAGTAAATTTTGGGGGGTGAAAATTCAGCTGTTACAATATCAGTGATGAAGATAAAGAAAAATGCGTAAGATACAAACGACGCTGCTGCTATATTTGTAATAGAATGTTAACTAACAATGTGGCACGCCATTTTGGATTAATTCACAAAAATGATACAGTCTGCAAGAATTCTAGCTTTTCCGAAAAGGACAATCCGCAGGCAGAAGGGAAAATTTAATAAAATTAATTAAGGTCGGTGACTTTTATTGTAACTGTAATACTTTGTCACTTCTTATTGGAGAGTTGATGTTGGTTCAACATCCTTAAAAAAAAAGTTATGAAGAATTTGGGCCATGTCCCCACTGCCTTGGTTTCATGACAAAACAATATTTGTAGCATCATTTAAGGCAGTGAAAATCGAAGAAAAATAAAAATAAAAACACAGATTTTTCAGAAGAAACTCGGACAAGCGTAATGAGTGCTTAACAGTTTTTATAATAAAAAAAACTAAAAAACTGGTTACAGCACAATAAGTCCATTTCATATAATTTGTATAAAATCTCGTTTAACATCACTTCCAAAAACAAGGAAAGCGTTATGTTGAGGGTCATATTTAAAGGTTTAATATATCTTGTAAGATACAACTTTGTCCGCTCTTTTGTACAACGAGCAAAAGGCAAAAAAGGCAAAAGAAATAAAAATTTTAAAATCACTAATAGAAATCCACTAAAGTAAATAACTAGCGTGGCAAATCAAAATTTGATGGAAAATCAATGGATGAAGCCCACTATAATACCGCTCACATCTGATATTCAAGTTTTTTAAAGGATTTCCTTGAAAAAACTTAGTAATTTTCTCGGAGGTAGCGATACATTTAGGTACGAGTCGAAACTCGCATGATGTCAATAGGGATAGAAATTCAAGTTTGAACAAGGCTATTTAGCCGGAAACTGCCATGACAAATTAAGAGAAAATTCGGACGATCGAAAAGCATTCAGCTAGCTCCAGAAATGTGCTACACCTTTTACAACTTAATCGAAGGCGCGTTGGCGAACTAGAAAGGCTTGAGTTACAAAGTTATCTACAAGAAAATAACAACATTGTATCCGAAGAGTGTCAACAAAATTTAGCGGAGGCAGAAAAGTTATTATTAAAAAAATATAAGCGAATTTGCATTAAAGGAAAACGACATAAACCGATCCCCGTTTTAATTTCTAAAGAGGTACGTACAAGAATATATTTCGACTTTAATATGTCAGAAAAATTTCGCACCAGCCACAAAACCCTATTCATAAAAATGAATAAGGAAAGACGGATATTCGGCATTAAGAAATTTTTCCAAAGCATCTGGTGCGGAATATCCGCAGGCACTAATATATGGCAAATTACGAAAGCACATCGCCAAATTCATAACTTAGATTCCTAACTGAAACAGTTGTGCTCTTTTCTAGGACATACCACAGCAACACAACATTTTTATAGGTTCATTACACACAATATTCTCCTATTAAAATCCTTCGACAATTCCCTAGTAGCACAACATATTGGGTGGATATAGGTGCAATATGTTACCTATATTGCATACTGGGCCAATATTGGACCAACATGATTTTAAGCTGTATTTTCAATATATATCCAATATTTTACCAAGATTGGCAAATCAGATTCAGTATTAACATTATTTAATCAATATTGGATCAATATGTAGAAAGCAATATTAATTTTCTAATATTGGGCAAATATGACTCCTTTATTACATTTTTTGCTTCATTTATTATTTATTGACAAAGGAGCTGCGCCGTAATGAGGCTTTAATCTTTAAAGCATACATTTGCTGTGACGTCTTTAAAAAACTGGTTGCTCAGCGTTAAGCAGCCTTTCTCTGTCTATTACAATTTTGTTAGTTATATACCATGGAAGCAATTGTCCAGACATTTTGCTTGACTCTCCGTTCATGTATATTTTATATTAGCTTATGCTCGCAGCTTCTCTCACGTGGATTCCAATCTTGCTCACTATCTTCCTTTACTTTTTTTCCGCTTTCTTATCACTTTTCTCCACTTTCCCACTATATCCTACTACCTTCCCACCATTTCCCATATTCCCACTATCTTCCCACCACCTGAGATATAAAGTACCTAGCCTATTCTCTAACTCGAAAAGATGTCTATACGTGTACAATATTTTATCAAAACATGGTGAGCCGTTTTCGAGTTGCGGTTTAACGAACATTTAGTCAGACAAACAAAACAAAATTCTAGAAATATTTTCTGGCTTTGTACCATCAAACAAACTTGAAAATTATGATAATTCTAAGAAAACTCCAAAATTACAAAAAACCTGCCTAATAGATTTATTTATATGTATTCATACAGATACATGATGCAAGTTTTTAATTTTAATTCTACTGTCAATAACAAATTTAAGAACGGTGACGTGCGATGCGCTTAACCATATTGCAAATGAGAATGACGCACAGGCGAATTTTCAAGAAATCGTGGTCAAAATATAAATAATACACAAAGGTCAGGTTTTCTGCGAATTATTATGTGCAATTACTTGATTTGTTACCAAGGTATAATAAACAACCTTTCTTGTAGGGTAGTGTCACTTTTGAAATTATTTCAGTCTAAACTTGGTGTTTGTGGCAGGTGGTTATTTTTGATTGTTGTGTGCGTTATTAGTAAATATCTTGTGCAATTTATTTTTGAACTTTTTTGGTGAACTATTCAATTAAATTAATATGGAGCCTATAGCTGGAAGTAAGTAGAATATTTTCATGTTATATATATACCGATTTTCTCAATTCGCAGGAGCTGTTGTAAATAAGTGACTTTTAAATTATAAAAAATTAATATCTCGCCTGTTTTCCTAAGCAAAAACTTATTCATGAAGTTTGATGAAGCCGCAAATTTTTACTTAAATTATACATTAAAGTTTACGGAATTGGTTTTTGAAAAAAATAGGTGCGGTAATTTGCGATGTTGCCAGATTTTCTTCTTTATATTGTAAAATGTATTCTCACTTAAAATACACATCCAAGTAAATTTACTTTTTTAAGCGAGACTTCTATTGGCGTATGCGGTAAATAATGGTATAATTTTAATAGTATACAGGGGTAGTTCAAAGACTACTCATGTGAGTTTAAGATTTAGCATTCTTACAAAAGATCATTTGGAACATAGCGCTTACTTATTTTGCACTTTTAAAGCATGCCACTGCTAAATTGGCATTAAACTGAGCATCAGATTTGTATTCTGATATACTATTACTGATCCTAGTAACAGGTCATGAAAATTCTCTATTTTCGTAAAAATTATTTGTGCATACAGCAGACGATGGCATACCGCTATATCAATATCTTCGCGTCTGTAGATATCATATAAACCTATATATTTTACTAGGATCATTAATAGTATATCAGAATACAAATCTGATGCTCAGTTTTATGCCAATTTAGCAGTGCATGTTTTTAAAAGTGCAAAATAAGTAAGCACTATGTTCCAAATGATCTTTTGTAACAATGCTAAATCTTAAACTTCCCTGAGTAGTATTTGAACTACCCCTGTATACTATTAAAATTATACCATTATTTACCGCATACGCCAATAGAAGTCTCGCTTAAAAAAGTAAATTTACTTGGATGTGTATTTTAAGTGAGAATACATTTTACAATATAAAAACGAAAATCTGGCAACATCGCAAATTACCGCACCTATTTTTTTCAAAAACCAATTCCATAAACTCTAATGTATAATTTAAATAAAAATTTGCGGCTTCATCAAACTTCATGGATAACTTTTTGCTTAGGAAAACAGGCGAGATATTTATTTTGTATAATTTAAAAGGCACCTGTTTACAACAGCTTCAACAGCTACTGCGAATTGAGAAAATCGGTATATATATAACATGAAAATATTCTACTTACTTCCAACTAAAGGCTCCATATCAATTTAATTGAATAGTTCACCAAAAAAGTTGAAAAATAAATTACACAAAATATTTACTAATAACGCACACAACAATCAAAAATAACCACTTGCCACAAACACCAAGTTTAGACTGAAATAATTTCAAAAGTGATACTACCCGATTTACAAAAAAGGTTGTTTATTATACCCAGGTAACAAATCAAGTAAGTGCACATAATAATTCGCAGAAAACTCGACCTTTATATATTTGTATTTTGACCACGATTTCTTGAAAATTCGCCTGTGTGTGACGGTTAGAAAAAATAGTATTATTATGAGAAGATTCTTGTAATAAAAGTGCAGAAACGAGTTTGTATGCATCCATTATTCTAGGCCAATGAGAACGAATGCGTCATATTCTAGGTCGGGGCCAGTGGCATCGGCTAGAAAGTGTAATTATTTTATAAATATAAATTTTATACTGGGCCAATATTTCTCCAAGATCAGCAAACCAGATTCAATATTAATATCAAAAATCGATTTTTAAATGTAGCGAAGATCCACGTTTTCTATTTTTACTTCCACATCCAGTGGAAGTATAATAACGCCAAAAAAAATGTTGAAAATTTTTATTGTTCAAATACCTTAGAATGTCACGAAATGTTGAGATTTTAAGTTTGAGCGAAAAAAAATTTTCTGTCTGCCTGTAACCCTGTGCGCACGATTACTCTGGAACCGTTTAAGATATTGACTTGAATTTTAGAGCGGGCGGTAGAAGGAAGTGAGTATGCAAAATCTGAGGACCGCATTTTATCAGTGGATATTAGCTGAGAATAGTTCAAAGATTAATAATCCGGATGTTGCCGTTCCATTTTTTGGTCCAATTTTTTTTTACCCCTCCTCCTCTTATCTACACAGGATGGACCGTTAATAATAGGCCATTGTTCAAGGGTAGATTCTTTGGACCAAAACATGAGGATATAACTAAACATGCCTTAGTAAATTGTTGCTGTGGAAAAAGATACAGGGTGTTAAAATTATAATTTTTTTTTCTTTTTTTTTTTGCAATATCTCAACTACCTCTTGACCGATCTTCTTCCAACTTGGTAAGGAAACATTTTTTAAGCTAAGAAACAATAATTTATGTATCACATCACGCTAGCTCATGGAGGACGCCTCATGAGCTATGCCCATCGGGCATACAGTTTAAAACAGGTTTTTTTAAGTTTTAAATGGAATGTTTAAAGCAGGTTTAAAACGTTTAAAACTATATTCAACTAAAATTAAATGGTGCCAGGCACACAATGTCTGCTACTACTACTTGATGTCAGATGGCGCTCTTAAACGGATTTTACAGCACTCTGCAAATAAAATGCTCAGTTTAGTGCACGTGACCACTATATTGGAATTAAAAACATTAAATTAAAAACACAGTGCGATGTCTTAAACATGTTTTAAACACTTTGTTTAAATTATTTTGTTTTAAACATGCCAACCCTGAAAACCGACATCCCTGACCAATATAGCGCAGTGTGTAGAAACTAATATTTGGCACTAATTACGATATATTTATTATACCAATTGCCTGTAATTTACATAAATCCAAATGACCTCTAATTTTTATAGAAAATAAGGAAAATACAGGCAGAGCCGACAAGACAAATTTTGGAGCCCGTTTCAATAACAGTTTTGACCAATATGAGTATTTTAGTCAACACCAATATATAATTATATATACGTCCCCTAATTCACTACTTTAGTTACATTACATTACAAAGGGTTGTTAGGTTAGAGCCGTAGAGTTCGTGAGTCTATGATGGTTACCGAAGAAAGTGACATGTTTAGAAACATGCCCTTTGCCACTAATGAGGAATTATTAAACACGAATCAACAACTAATAGAAAACGAAGAGAGCATGACCGAACTGGTAAGGGTATTTATTTTTATATAAACTTTAATAAAGCACAGGAAATATTCTAGATTAAAATTTTATATCTGTGTGGAGGAGACACCTTCACAAAAGCTGTCACCGCACAAATGAAAAGAATAATGAAAAATGAAGTTGCACTGCTCTATTCAGGAGAAGGAAGACAAAAAAAGAAATCTTTTCGGGAACTGAAATTTTTCGAGGCAGTATCTAGTAAGTAAAGAATTTCACTTGTAAACAACATTGCTGTACTCGATTGATTTTCATTGTTACAGAGGTAGTTCGACGCCGGTTCATCGAAGTTTCTGACCAGCAAATAAAAAGAGCAATATCGACATTTTTAGCTGGGTCCGGCGACAGAAATGGGGGGCGGAAATTACGTGAAACAACACGGAATAGCAGTCCCCTAGAAACACACGAACAAGATAATAATTAATTAACATTAACATTTTTTGTTGAGTTTTTTAATACACAGAATTTGATTTAGTCTTTAATTTTAAGTTTTACTTTATTTGAATCTCTTCGGGGGCATTTACTTAAACAAACGAATTCTTAAAATTTGGTTTCTTTTCAGTTTTATTAAATATCTGGTTGTATAGCTCGTATTGCAATGAAGAAAAACATATTGTTCAAGCATGAAATTGTGAAGAAAATTATACTAAGATTTTTCATCAATTTGTCAAGTTACAGTAAATCAAAACAATTGAGATTTGCCATTTGTAAAGAATTGATAATAGTTTAAATAATGCATACCTATATTTTAACGGAAATTTATTTTTCACAACTCCTACAAAACAATAATAAATTGGAAAATTGAGTTGTCAACTATTTAAGTGCACCAAGCAGCGTTACCACATTTGGTAGATTTTTATTTCTTTTTAGTAGAATTTTAAGGATTTTTGTAAAGTTTGGTAGGTAAAATTTGCTTGCAGATTTCTGATAATTATTATCAGAAATCTACCAGCAAATTTTACCTACCAAACTTTACAAAAATCCTTAAAATTCTACTAAAAAGAAATAAAAATCTACCAAATGTGGTAACGCTGCTTGGTGCACTTAAATAGTTGACAACTCAATTTTCCAATTTATTATTGTTTTGTAGGAGTTGTGAAAAATAAATTTCCGTTAAAATATAGGTATGCATTATTTAAACTATTATCAATTCTTTACAAATGGCAAATCTCAATTGTTTTGATTTACTGTAACTTGACAAATTGATGAAAAATCTTAGTATAATTTTCTTCACAATTTCATGCTTGAACAATATGTTTTTCTTCATTGCAATACGAGCTATACAACCAGATATTTAATAAAACTGAAAAGAAACCAAATTTTAAGAATTCGTTTGTTTAAGTAAATGCCCCCGAAGAGATTCAAATAAAGTAAAACTTAAAATTAAAGACTAAATCAAATTCTGTGTATTAAAAAACTCAACAAAAAATGTTAATGTTAATTAATTATTATCTTGTTCGTGTGTTTCTAGGGGACTGCTATTCCGTGTTGTTTCACGTAATTTCCGCCCCCCATTTCTGTCGCCGGACCCAGCTAAAAATGTCGATATTGCTCTTTTTATTTGCTGGTCAAAAACTTCGATGAACCGGCGTCGAACTACCTCTGTAACAATGAAAATCAATCGAGTACAGCAATGTTGTTTACAAGTGAAATTCTTTACTTACTAGATACTGCCTCGAAAAATTTCAGTTCCCGAAAAGATTTCTTTTTTTGTCTTCCTTCTCCTGAATAGAGCAGTGCAACTTCATTTTTCATTATTCTTTTCATTTGTGCGGTGACAGCTTTTGTGAAGGTGTCTCCTCCACACAGATATAAAATTTTAATCTAGAATATTTCCTGTGCTTTATTAAAGTTTATATAAAAATAAATACCCTTACCAGTTCGGTCATGCTCTCTTCGTTTTCTATTAGTTGTTGATTCGTGTTTAATAATTCCTCATTAGTGGCAAAGGGCATGTTTCTAAACATGTCACTTTCTTCGGTAACCATCATAGACTCACGAACTCTACGGCTCTAACCTAACAACCCTTTGTAATGTAATGTAACTAAAGTAGTGAATTAGGGGACGTATATATAATTATATATTGGTGTTGACTAAAATATTCATATTGGTCAAAACTGTTATTGAAACGGGCTCCAAAATTTGTCTTGTCGGCTCTGCCTGTATTTTCCTTATTTTCTATAAAAATTAGAGGTCATTTGGATTTATGTAAATTACAGGCAATTGGTATAATAAATATATCGTAATTAGTGCCAAATATTAGTTTCTACACACTGCGCTATATTGGTCAGGGATGTCGGTTTTCAGGGTTGGCATGTTTAAAACAAAATAATTTAAACAAAGTGTTTAAAACATGTTTAAGACATCGCACTGTGTTTTTAATTTAATGTTTTTAATTCCAATATAGTGGTCACGTGCACTAAACTGAGCATTTTATTTGCAGAGTGCTGTAAAATCCGTTTAAGAGCGCCATCTGACATCAAGTAGTAGTAGCAGACATTGTGTGCCTGGCACCATTTAATTTTAGTTGAATATAGTTTTAAACGTTTTAAACCTGCTTTAAACATTCCATTTAAAACTTAAAAAAACCTGTTTTAAACTGTATGCCCGATGGGCATAGCTCATGAGGCGTCCTCCATGAGCTAGCGTGATGTGATACATAAATTATTGTTTCTTAGCTTAAAAAATGTTTCCTTACCAAGTTGGAAGAAGATCGGTCAAGAGGTAGTTGAGATATTGCAAAAAAAAAAAGAAAAAAAAATTATAATTTTAACACCCTGTATCTTTTTCCACAGCAACAATTTACTAAGGCATGTTTAGTTATATCCTCATGTTTTGGTCCAAAGAATCTACCCTTGAACAATGGCCTATTATTAACGGTCCATCCTGTGTAGATAAGAGGAGGAGGGGTAAAAAAAAATTGGACCA
The DNA here is from genome assembly GCA_936432065.2 of Rutpela maculata. NCBI lineage: Eukaryota > Metazoa > Arthropoda > Insecta > Coleoptera > Cerambycidae > Rutpela > Rutpela maculata. The sequence continues at coordinate 101,357,580 of OW386292.2, forward strand.
AAAAATGGAACGGCAACATCCGGATTATTAATCTTTGAACTATTCTCAGCTAATATCCACTGATAAAATGCGGTCCTCAGATTTTGCATACTCACTTCCTTCTAGCGCCCGCTCTAAAATTCAAGTCAATATCTTAAACGGTTCCAGAGTAATCGTGCGCACAGGGTTACAGGCAGACAGAAAATTTTTTTTCGCTCAAACTTAAAATCTCAACATTTCGTGACATTCTAAGGTATTTGAACAATAAAAATTTTCAACATTTTTTTTGGCGTTATTATACTTCCACTGGATGTGGAAGTAAAAATAGAAAACGTGGATCTTCGCTACATTTAAAAATCGATTTTTGATATTAATATTGAATCTGGTTTGCTGATCTTGGAGAAATATTGGCCCAGTATAAAATTTATATTTATAAAATAATTACACTTTCTAGCCGATGCCACTGGCCCCGACCTAGAATATGACGCATTCGTTCTCATTGGCCTAGAATAATGGATGCATACAAACTCGTTTCTGCACTTTTATTACAAGAATCTTCTCATAATAATACTATTTTTTCTAACCGTCACACACAGGCGAATTTTCAAGAAATCGTGGTCAAAATACAAATATATAAAGGTCGAGTTTTCTGCGAATTATTATGTGCACTTACTTGATTTGTTACCTGGGTATAATAAACAACCTTTTTTGTAAATCGGGTAGTATCACTTTTGAAATTATTTCAGTCTAAACTTGGTGTTTGTGGCAAGTGGTTATTTTTGATTGTTGTGTGCGTTATTAGTAAATATTTTGTGTAATTTATTTTTCAACTTTTTTGGTGAACTATTCAATTAAATTGATATGGAGCCTTTAGTTGGAAGTAAGTAGAATATTTTCATGTTATATATATACCGATTTTCTCAATTCGCAGTAGCTGTTGAAGCTGTTGTAAACAGGTGCCTTTTAAATTATACAAAATAAATATCTCGCCTGTTTTCCTAAGCAAAAAGTTATCCATGAAGTTTGATGAAGCCGCAAATTTTTATTTAAATTATACATTAGAGTTTATGGAATTGGTTTTTGAAAAAAATAGGTGCGGTAATTTGCGATGTTGCCAGATTTTCGTTTTTATATTGTAAAATGTATTCTCACTTAAAATACACATCCAAGTAAATTTACTTTTTTAAGCGAGACTTCTATTGGCGTATGCGGTAAATAATGGTATAATTTTAATAGTATACAGGGGTAGTTCAAATACTACTCAGGGAAGTTTAAGATTTAGCATTGTTACAAAAGATCATTTGGAACATAGTGCTTACTTATTTTGCACTTTTAAAAACATGCACTGCTAAATTGGCATAAAACTGAGCATCAGATTTGTATTCTGATATACTATTAATGATCCTAGTAAAATATATAGGTTTATATGATATCTACAGACGCGAAGATATTGATATAGCGGTATGCCATCGTCTGCCATCCATAATAAATTGGAAAATTGAGTTGTCAACTATTTAAGTGCACCAAGCAGCGTTACCACATTTGGTAGATTTTTATTTCTTTTTAGTAGAATTTTAAGGATTTTTGTAAAGTTTGGTAGGTAAAATTTGCTTGCAGATTTCTGATAATTATTATCAGAAATCTACCAGCAAATTTTACCTACCAAACTTTAAAAAAACCCTTAAAATTCTACTAAAAAGAAATAAAAATCTACCAAATGTGGTAACGCTGGCACCAAGTCAACATCATTTTTAAATGTAAATTCTTCACGTACTTTTATTCAGTGGTGGACACATTCAGGGTTGGAAAAAAACTGTTTTAAACAGCTTAAAACACCACATTGTGTATTAAATATGTTTTAAACATGCCAACCCTGGACAAATTTTCTAAATTATTTAGAACAATTAATTTTTTTTGCATTTCTTAATTTTTTTTAACAAATGTATTTTTTCCAGCAAAAAATTTATTTTATCTCCTAATTAGCGTAAATAACCTATTTTTCAATGGTATTTTTTTGTGTAATAATTTTTATTTTTGAAAAAAAAATAGCAAAAATGCATTTGTCTATTTTTTTAAATGCATAAAAGATGGTTTTAAATATTTAAAAAATGTTTTATGACTTGATGCAGTTAAACAATCAACCATTGAGTTTTCGATTTTGTTATTGTTGTTGAGGTTTATAACATTTCGAGTTAATATTTTACCTTTTGATTTAACTTATCTATAGTAGCATATTTTTGTAGATTTATTATAATATATTGTGTATCAATATTTAAGCTATCATGTTTCAAGCTTTTGTTTAAAATTTGACAATCTCATTTATTTTTATATCTTTTGCAACTTAACAAATTCACAAAAGTTCGGACATATCTAGTTTTACTCACAATTTCGCAATAAACAACCTGGTTTTTAATTTACTGCCATATAAGTTACACAACCAGATACTTAAGAAGAATGGCGAAAACAAAACAATTTTAAAAATTCTTTTGTTAAAACAAATGCTTTCCGATAGTCGGATTTATTAAAAAACTTTTTTTTATACTTTTACTTCTAATGTTTGTAAAGTTTCAGCCAATAATTGATAGTATACGACAATTCCCTTTTTTGGAGATTTATAGCCTTCAATATTTATATTTAATGTAGTTAAAATATTACAATTAAATTTTTATTTGTTCAGATTTATGTTATCTTTTGTATAAATAATATTTAAATAATTTACAGATTTTCATTTCAACATCCATTCCTATTGATGTAGGCGCCTCTATTCCCACTACTGCATGAATTCACATGTTTAAAATCTAGAAAATGAAAATTTTGTATACATAAAATGTGTATTCACTTGAACAAAATATTGATGATTAGCTTCATCTTTGTATAACATTTTTGAGAAATATTGAATTGGAACATTGGTACTATACAGGGTGTTTGGTAGGGCGATGCCGATCCTGAACATGAAGGTACAGGGGTCACTTGGTATCTATATGACCAAATATGCGTATATGAAAAATGATACGGTGTTTTTTTATTATGCCGATTTTGCACTTTTTTAAAAAATCTCAGTTTTTCAACATTTGTCATTACTACGTACCAAATTTAAGTTTTGATATTCTGAAATGTTTTTTCTTTATTCGAAATAAATAAATTTCCAAAAGAAAAATACATACATACATTTAAATGTATTTTTCATTTTTTCTAACCTATAGAAACATTTAAATTACTTTGCTTTTGGAAGTTTATTTAATTTGGATAAAGAAAAAACATTTCAGAATATCAAACTAGTGCGTAATAATTACGTAATGTTGAAAAATGTAGATTTTTCAAAAGTACAACATCGTCATAAGAATAACCGTAGCATTTTTCAGATACTTATGTTTGGTCATATACATGCCAAGTGAACCCCTGTACCATGTTTAGGGACGGCATCGCTCTACCAACACCCTGTATATTTTAAATATTACTATCATATTGGATAGCAATATGGCGCCAATGTTGGTAACTAATACATTGCCTATATTTGTATGCAATATGGCACCGGCGCAGGTATCCAATATGCCGCCATTGTTGGTATTCAATATGACGCCAATATTGGTATTTAATATGATGCCAATATTGTTAGTCAATATGATGCCAATGTTAGTATTCAGTATGACACCAATATTGGTATCCAATACAGTGCCTATGTTATTATCCAGTGTAGCACCAATGTTGGTATCCAATATGAGGCCAATGTTAGTATTCAATGTGACGCCAATATCTGTTTGTAATATTGGGCCTTTATTGTCAAAATCTGTTGCTCGATATATTGGCCCAATATATTGGTGCCTATATTGGACCAATCAAGTTGTGCTACAGGGGTTCTGAACAAAAATGTCTTGCAACAAAATATGTCTATTTAAAAATTTTATAAATAATAAACTAAACATTTATGATCAAAATTCTTTTACACAGCATTTATTAAATTGAAAGAAACTTTGAGTCAAGCACCCATATTATCGGGACCAGATTTTAATGAACCGTTTATTTTACAAACGGATGCTAGCGATTTAAGATTAGGAGCCGCTTTGATCCAAGAAATTAAAGGACAGGATAAAGTTATAGCGTATGCTAGTAGAACTCGGAACGAAAATATTCTGTAACCGAGAAAGAATGCGCGGCGATACTATGGTAATCAAAAAGCATCACCATTATCTCGATCAGTATCACTTTACGGTTGAAACGGATCACCAATCACTAAAATGGTTGCAAACGTTAAAAAATCAAACAGGACGTTTAGCCAGATGGGTAATGGAATTGCAACAATATAGTTTTGATGACAAGTGGAAGAATAGCTTTGCTAAACCCCGCCAAGTAAAATAGAGGTTATTTATTATTATTATTATTGTGACGTGTTTCCACCCCTAGGAAACCACTCTTGCAAATTCCGTGGGTTCCAAAAATTATAACAGGAGATAACCACTAACACACTCTATTAAATAATTCACTGGATACTTCACAATACTATTATTAACTTAAACGCACTTTACTGACTAAAAATAACAATGTTTATCACTTTGTAGTCTTAACCTCACTTATCAATATGTCAATTAAAAAACTTCTTTCCCCGCCGAGAATACGGCCTTATAAACCCCTAGCGATTGCTTCCTGAATTATTCTAGAAACGGCGCAGCGTTATCTAGAAGTCTCTTTTCTCTAATGTTCCAGAACGTTTCTACTGTTTCTACTGTCTCACATAACGTACATGTATTTTGTGCTGCCTATCCCCAAGGGGTGGATATTTGTAACACTGCCCCCTCCTCTAGCCTGAACGTCCCGGTCAGGCAATTCAGCCTCTTTCACATACCTCGCCAGTCTATCCAAGTGTACGATCTTGGACTTTTGCTTCGTTGAATCCAATAGACGACATCATAAATTCGGGTAATAACAGTATACGGTCCATCCCAAGGAGGTTGAAGTTTCGGGGATCTCCATTCCTTCCGCTGTGGGTTGTACAGTTAAACCAGATCCCCCACCTTGAATCCCCCTGTACTGGCATTCTGATCATAACGAGCCTTCAATCGGTTACTAGCTTTGGCCATCTGCTCTCGGTCATTCTTCGGCTGTTCTCGACTTTAATTTCTGTAGTTGCTCATGGAAAATGGTTCCCCACTGGCAGCACAATTCTTACACTTGCGACACCAGGCCTCCACATCCTGGCGACTATTAACCCAATAGAACCGTTCCCGTGCTCTACTCAATGTCTTGTTTATGCCGAAGTGTCTGCTGGACGTTTCATTATGCGCTTCCTGGAGTACTTCTGTTACACGACACCTGGGAATCACTAGACGCATGGCAACCTGCTTCCCATCTTAGCTTTCCCATGCTCTCCTCAAAAACCCGTCTACGACCGTAAGTGAATCCCATTGTGACCATAAAGCCTTCAGCCCCACTTCTTTGTTGGAAACATCCTTCCATACTGGACGCGTTCCCCTTTCTTTTGCTCTCAACATCTTCCTTGTCTGGTTTTCTGGATAATGCAGGAGTTTTGACTGCCTGCGTTGTCAACAGCCTGGTTTTCTCGCATTGGTTGTTCACTTTTGACAGAATAAATTGTTCTTCCCAATCCTTAAGACTCGCTTTCCTACGTCAACAATAAATCCATACTGTTCCATAATGTCCAGACCCAAAATGAAGTCATCCGTGATGGCAGCCACGATGACCCTGTCTCCCGTAGCTGTCCGGACTTCATTTGCCTCTTGGTAATCTTTATACCCGATATAAATCCTGGCCGTACTATTGATGACATAGTACCTGTATCGATGGTAAACAAACATTTTCTTCCATTCACATAGCCTTGTAACAGTAGACTATTCGAAATTCCTCGAAGCTGGGAAATCTTTATTTCTCTGGGGGCACTACAACCCCCTTGGTACTGTTTTCCTGATTCTCTTCAAGATTCACAGCATTTATTCGACTCTCCGAGTTCTGCTGTCGACAGTCTCATTTCATATGTCCCACCTTGCCGCAGTTGTGACATTCAATACCACCACTCGGCTTTCCTTTATTTTGCTGTTTTTCCTGCTTTCCGAGGCCATCCAATTTGTCAAATAATTTGGTAAACATTTTCTGCATCTCAGTCAACATGGGGTTCTGGTTCGTGTCTGGTTGCGATTCTTCGAGTCACGGCTCGCACTTTCGACCTTGGAGTATCCCTATAAGCGGTTTCTACTTCCAGTGCACGCACCAAAGCTTCACTACTACTTTGGTGTCTCGTCAGCCTCAGAACTCGCCTGACCTCTGTGTCCCTTATGCCGTCTAAAAAGGCCCCCACGGCTAATTGTTCCTGAAATTCTCTAGGTGCACTCGGATACGCCAGGTGTGCCAGTCTCTCTATCGCAGCTTCGAATTCTTAAACTTTCCCCAGCTTTTTGTGTCCGTGATTTTAGCTGAGCCTGGTATACTTGGGCAAGGTGTTGGTCGCCATATTTCAAATCTAATGCAACTTCCAAGACTTTGAAGTCCCTTTGTTTCTCAACTGGGATGGTCTGGAGTAACTCTGAAGCTTGGCTCCTTAACGCTAGAATTAATGCCATGGCCTTTTCCTCATTATCCCAGTTATTTGCAGATTCCGCTGCCTCGAATTTTCTTTTGTACGTTGTCCATGAGCTTTGGCCATCAAACGACGGAAGTTTAGTCGAGGACCTGATGACGCTAGCAGCTGTCCTCCTTTCTTTCTCCGCTGTCTTTTAAGGCGCACTACTTCTACCTCAAACTCATTTACTTTTTCTTCTACCTTGTTTATCGCTTCTTTGACTTCACTCTTCAATTCTTCATTGGCGGAAATTATAGCGTCCTGTTGTATTTTGATTTGCACATTTAGAATTTTTCTTAATTCTTCCTGGCGTCTTCTTCTTTTTCTTCTTGGCGTCTTATTTCCAGATTTTCCATCATTTTCTTTAATTCGTCTCTCTCTTCTTGACGTCTTCTTTCTTGCTCTTCTTTTTCTTTTGACGTCGCTTTTCTTGTTCTTCCTTTTCTTCTTGGCGTTTTATTTCCAGGTCTTCCATAATTTTTCTTAATTTCTTTCTTTTTCTTCTTGACGCCGCTTTTCTTGTTCCTCTTTATCTTCCTGGCGCTGCTGTGCCATCATCTTCGTAAACTCCGCAAATAGGTCCTGTATTTGTTTCTCTGCTGCCATGCTTCTTGTTTCTATGAGCTATAAGATTATGTTAAAATAAATTTAACTGTCACGTCAATATCAGTAATGGAACTTTCCAGAAAAATCTCGAACCAGCACGAAAAAGTCTTATCCAGTCTTTTGTCACTATCCAGTTCATAGAATTTAATAATCTCCACTAATGTCCAAATAGAAAAGTTCTAGTAATTTTCACGCACTAACACAAATGAGTCTTGTTCAGTGTCTCTATCACTTCTCAGTTTAAAGGATTTAATTATCACGCTAATGTCCTAATAAAATGTTCTACAATGTCTTAAAAAAATGCACTTAACACTATTTTCCTGTTAGAAAATAACCCTCGAACAATGTCCAGTAAATTAGTCCCCTGTGTTAGCACTAACTCTCGAGAATACTTCTAGAACACTTCAGCACAACTTCAGAGCTCCTCTTGTCATAAAATTCCGCTTTCTGACACCAATTTGTGACGTGTTTCTGTTGTAGAACTCTCCAAAATCGTCCTAAGTTGAAGACATAATCAAAATTCGACTTAGGCAAAAATTTCATTTAAAGACATTTTCGGGAGTCTGCAGAGGCGCAGATCAGTCCACAAGGACCGTTTTGGGTTCTATAAGGCGTTGGAAATGACCAGGCGAAAATTCGAAGAAACACCGAATTTTCACTTAGGAAAAATGTTTTTGGTTCAGAATATCAGAGTAGAAGTATATAATGACAAAGATTTATGAATAATATACTTTTTCAAAGGTACCATAAATTGGACTTTGAAAAATAATATTTTTGGAAGGGCGTCAAAATTTGGCCCAAGAATCGATTTATCGAAAGTACGCCAAAGTTTCACTTGCAGACTAATTTTTCAAAACTGCGTTGAAATTTGGCTTGAAGATCGATTTTTCAAAAGTACGCCAAAATTTCACCCGCAGATTAACTTTTCAAAAGTACCTTGAAATTTGGCTTGAAAATCAATTTTTCAAAAGTACGCCAAAATTTCACCCGCAGATTAACTTTTCAAAAGTACCTTGAAATTTGGCTTGAAAATCGATTTTTCAAAAGTACGCCAAAATTTCACCCGCAGATTAGTTTTTCAAAAGTACCTTGAAATTTGGCTCGAAAATCGATTTTTCAAAAGTACGCTAAAATTGGTCTTAAACTGGATTTTTCAAAAGTACCACGAAGTCAGTTTAAAAAGTACCACGAAAATATACTTTATTATTTATTTTTTATTTTTTATTCCTCAACCAAAGACATTGACCTTTGAGGTACGATCATTGAAAGCCCAATTCTAAAGTATGAGCATAAAATTTTAACGATGCACTGCATCCAAAAGGCAAATAGAAGATTTTGTCAATGCCGGCGTAGTGCCGATAAGCAAAAATTGATAAAAATCAATGCACATGTACAAGGCCGGTTTCTCACATAGAAAGAGTTTGGATTGACCCAGCGGCTCGCAATTTGGTCGAGCGCGTTGAGTGGTCCAGACAAAGCGATGGTAGAAAAGCCAATAACAGGGCTTTTCAAATGACAAAGTTATAGAGGAAAACGCCTTGTGCATAATAATCCAAAAATTCAATTTTGCCTAAAAGTCGCTCGAAGGTGAGACGCTGCCAAATCGATAATATTAATCGACTGTGATAAGGGTTAGTAAGTCGTGGACTGATCGAACGCCACTCAACTTATGCAGTAATAAGTCCTCTGAATGTGTTTGAGTACGTGAATTTCCACGATACAAGAACTTTAAAGCTAGGTAGTCTCTAGCGAAACTAAATTCATTTAGTAAAACTTTTTTAAGTTAATTTCAGTCAGCCTTAATTATTCATTTACCCAGAGTCTGAAATGATTCTAAAAGCTCGCATTTTGATTCTGAGAAGGTACGTATGAATCTTTTCTACCTAATCGATCGTTAGCGCGAGCGCTCTCGCTTGTATGGTCTGAAAGTCACTACCTTGATTGGGGAAGGCACGATTCTTTCTTGAGAATTTTGTATAACCAATTCTGTTAAATAAACGGATTCTTTGAACTAATGTTTCTTAATTGATCTTGAGGCCTGTTGACGGTCTATAATCCCTGGAACTTTCGTATAGAAAACCGGATGTGTCGAGTTAATTCGCATTAACGTTCGACCTTCTGGTTGTTTTACGGAGGTTCGATAGGGATTTTTTTTATGCGTTTTTTGAGAAATATATTCCGTTATTAATGGACCAAAACGCGATTTTCGCGTACCAAAACTAATCCCTCCGCAGAGAAATTCTTCGGTTGGGATTTTTTTATGCAAAAATTCAGGAAATTAAGAGGTGCCTAAACCCCTAACGAGGGAATTCGGGTCCAGAGAGAGCGTAGTTTCCGATCTGTGGTAGTGCAGCCTTGGTCCCGCTTTTCGGCTACCGAAGTCATCTTATCTCGAACCCGCCTGGGAGGTAGAAGAACGGGGTAATACGCGACTGGCGCCCCCTGAGAAATAAATTGGTGTCGCGTCATTTTGACGCCCGGTAGTGCGTTCTTCTACATGGCGCCCAACGTGGGGCGTTGTTAGTCAGCAGGGCTTTCTGGAAAGGATATGGATGAATCAACGCCTTTCCAGTTTTACGACGAGCCGACATCTGTGATGGACAACGTCTCTAGAGGGTTAGAGAGGCCGTGCGCGGAGGATGTACTGGGTAGTTCGGGGGTTGGCCCGAGTACCACTGAAGGAGTCATACAGCCCTCCTCAGAACAAGTGTTTGCCCAAATGGCAGCAGGTCTTGCCAAAGCTCTAAGCGAAGCCACACACGAGCATAAGTATCGGTCGAAGCATCCAAATGCGGAATTTCATGGCTTCGAACACGAAGACCCTGAAACCTTCATTCATCATATGGAGGAATTTTTCGTCCGAGTACGAATTACGCAGGATAACGACCGTCTGTATAAAATATCAGAACAGCTCAAAGACGATGCTAGGAAATGGTTCGAACAATACCGAACCCTAATTACCACGTATCCTCTATTCCTCGAGCGGTTCAGAAGCCGTTACGATTCAGGTGAAGTACTCACCGAAGCAGTAGCTAATTTATATGGCAAGAAACAAGATGCCGAGGAAAATACGTCAGTATTTATTTCCAGGAAGGTATGCCTCTTCAACAGGATCGATCCGTTTAAGCCGGAGGCGATGAAGGCGGCTACCATCTTCAATCAGTTGAGACCTGATATGAAAATGCTCCTAAAGAGTGCCGTCATACTAGATACAAATACACTAGTGACGATGACCGAACAAATGGCCAAAATCATGGATGAGAATAAAGAATTCGAGATTCTGCAAAATGCAAAAAAAAGCAAAGACCGAGAAGCGTCCACCTCTACCGCTTCAGCTCAAGGGAATCAGCAATCGAGCAGTAACTGGAGAACGGAACCCTCCGCATTAGCGAAGCCGTCCTCCAGTTCCTTTGGTGCATCTAGGACACCATTCAATGGATCTCAAAGAAGAGATAATCCGCCAGCACCAAGGGTGCATTTTGCAAATAATATTTCCTCGCTGCCCAGAGGGGATATACCGAGAAGGGGTACTGGAGACGTAAGGAACTCCCGAGTCCCGTATCGCCCTTGCAGATATTGCCCAACGGAGCAGTGGCATTTTCATGCAGAATGCCCAAACAATCCCTATCGTAATATGAATACGGGAAACCAAGCGGGGGTCAGAGGCGATGGCCCAGGCCGAACTGTACCAGCCCCGCCTACCAGGCCCCAGCAGGCTCGAAGCGACCCTCGGGGAAGCTCCGAAGCAAGAAGTTTAAATTAAAAAACTTCGATGACCTTCCTGACCTTAATTACCTGTTTAAGGATCAAGAAGTCAACCTATCTCCCCACCGATTCACTCCATTAGAATCTATCAATCAAACCAACGACGCTTTCCCTCTGCCTCGCATTAAGATTATAATTAATAATCGAGCGGTTAACGCTTTATTGGATACAGGTTCGACAAGGAATATTATCCAACCGAAATTTTTGAACGACATTGATCAACTTACAGCTCCCCAAACTTTTGTTATGGCTTGTGGCGATGGTTTAGTAGAATCCCTCGGGACTACGACCATAAACGTTAATGTACTAGATGTACCCTTTCAGACCACGTTTCAGGTCATTCAAAATTTAAATGAAGAGCTCATTCTGGGAGCCCCGTTTTTATATGCTCACAATGTCGTATTCGATTATCAACGTAAATGTGTCTACGTCGGCACCGAAGAGCGAATAACCGTCTTCTGGAATCAAGCGGCACATCAAGCAAGGAAGCAATGCCGGCTTCCCGAAGAACTGATCATCGGAAACGATAATTTAAAACCTCTATTCGAGGAATTCGCTGAATTGTTCACCGCGGTGCCTACCCAAGCTACCACGGTGACAACGAAACATAAAATAAAAGTTAAAGACGACCGCCCGTTCAATATCAAACCCTACCCCATGTCTCCTTCTAAGAAAAAAGTTATGTACGATCAAATTGAAGAGATGCTGAAAGCCGGGGTCATAGAACCGAGTACCGCTCAGTACAGTTCGCCTCCCATTATAATTGAAAGGCCCGGCAAGAAGCCTCGCTTCTGCATTGATTATCGTCACTTAAATGAAGTAACGGAAGACGAAGCATCCGTCTTACCAAAGATATACGAGAGTATAAAGGATCTAGGAAACGCCAACATATTTACGGTGTTGGACCTCAAGAGCGGATATTGGCAAATCCCTCTTGAGGAGTCGTCAAAAAACTATTCTACGTTTACAACATTAGATGGAGCATCTTACCGATTTAACGTGATGCCTTTCGGATTGAAGACCGCTCCATGTACATTCCAAAAATTTATGGCAAGAGACGTATTGACCGGCTACTTGCATCATTTCTGCAAAGTATATCTCGATGATATTATCATCTACAGTGAAAATATAGAACAGCATGTAAACCATCTGAGAGCCGTCTTTGAACGCCTGCGTTTGCATAATTTAAAGGTGTCACCGGAAAAATGTGTGGTAGCCACGTCAAGCATAACCTATCTCGGGCATCAAATAAATGCCAACACCACTCAACCATTAGAAAAACACATATTACAGATACAAAATTATCCGGCCCCTACGACGAGGCGCCAGCTTCAGAGTTTCCTTGGTTTATGTAATTGGGTACGTGAATATATCCCTAATGTTGCAATAATTACAAAGCCCTTGACCCGACTACTCTCGAAAGACTGGCGCTTCAAGTGGAATCCGGAAGCCCAAGAAGCTTTTATTTTACTAAAAGAAGTATTGAATAAACCTCTAGGACTGCACCGGCCAGATTTCAATAAAATGTTCATACTGCAGACGGACGCATCCTTAATAGGATTATCTGCAGTATTATATCAATTGGGGGATAATGACCAGAAGCACATCGTCTCTTATGCTAGTAATACGTTATCTCCGACGGAGAGAAAATACCATATTAATGAATTGGAATGTTTGAGCGTCGTTAATTATATAAGGAAATACAAAATATATTTGGCAGACCGTCCATTTATAGTCAAAACCGACAATCGAGCTTTACTATGGTTAAATAAGCATAAGGACGAGAAAACGAAATTTACACGTTGGTCATTATTACTTCAGGAATACAGCTTCACCATAGAACATTGTCCCGGCAAGGAAAATATATTGGCTGACTATCTTAGCAGGAATCCTCAAGGCCCAAACGTCGAAGCAGACGACGAAGAGGAGAGAATGTACCCACCAAAATTCTCGTACAAGGAACGAATATCAGTGATTACCACATTGGAATTAAACGATCAGGTCAGAGAAGCGCAAACGCACTCCAGAGATATCCAAGACCAAATTGAACGATGGAATACTCTAGTGCGACAAGCAGATAAAACCGAGGCAGAGGTGAAATTCGTCAATACAAGACAAGTGATAGGCGGCACACTTTGGACGAGAGGCGAAAATGTTATAGAAAAATTATACGTACCAAAACGTATGGTCATGAGAGTAATATCTCATTTTCACGACCGACCGGAAGTAGGTCACCCCGGCCGCGATGAAACTGTTAGAATCATCTCGGGCCGCTATTATTTTAATAATTTGTCGAGACTAGTTAACAAATATTTAAATGAGTGCATTATTTGTAATTCCGTAAAAAGCAGACAGTCACAACCGAAGGCTCCTCTCAGAAGCCATGCTCCATCGCATCCGTTCGAAGTTCTAAGCGTCGATGTAATCGGACCGCTTCAGCGAACCAAAGATGCAGATAACCGATATATATTAATGGTAGAGGATGTATTTAGTAAGTGGGTCGAAGCCAAGGCGTTCACCCAAGTCAGTGGAAAAACAATAGCACAATTTATCGAAGAGGAACTAGTGGCGAGATATGGCGTTCCGAGGGTCATCATTTCCGACCAGGGAGGCCACTTCAATTCCGGCTTTTACGATACGTTCTGTACACGTAACAATATTGAAAGATTCTTCACAGCAGCTTACCACCAACAGGCTAATCCAATAGAAAGGAGGGTGCAAGAAGCTAAGAAGATCTTAAAAACCTTATTATATGGTTCACCGAACGACGAGTGGGATCGACATGTTAGTCAGATGGCATATATCTTGAGAACAAGAAAAAACGCCGCTACGGGGCATACGCCCAGTTTCGTAGTGCTCGGCTATGAATTACCGCAGATTGGTGATTGGAATATGTTCGCTTATAGACAAGAACGTCGTAATCAAGCGGACGTTCCCCGCCTTGAAAGAGTCAAGGAAATTCGTAAAAATCAAACAAATTACCAATGGCGTTACGCGCCCAAAGTGGCGGTAACGCCGGTCGTATATAAAGTGGGAGATATGGTAATGACTAAAAGGATCAGGAAGGATCATACCTTCACACCGTCGTGGAGTGGGCCACACAAGGTTTTAAAGAGATTGTCTAATGAAGTTTACCTCATTCACAAGGGGGTAACTTCGACGAGATTACATGTCGATGCCATCAGGCCGGCACCTAAGGGAGACCCCGATGTTGAATTGGAATTGTCTGAAGAATCAGAAGATAGTCCGGATGAAATTCATCTTAGTGACGACGCTTCCTCATCAGACAATGAGATCGCGCCCAGGTCAGAGCGACGTAGCGATACCACACTAGTTCAAATCAATGTTCCCGCAAGTGCTCAAGATGAGCCGGATGTAATAAGTCGAGATCCCGAAGATGCTCGAGATGAGCCAGATATAGAAGAGTCACCTCTAGATATTTCTGAGGTCGACCACGGCTAATAGCCGTTTTCGCTTTTTTTTTATATTTTTTCTCAAAATTCTAAGTGGCGATTTTGACCTGTATGCGGTCGAATCGAAAATTTAAAGTCTACCCCATGAGCAGACATGGAAAGACGGCGAACCCGACGCAAGAGCGCGATCCGGTAAGCCTAGCTTCTCAAGAGCGAGAGCCGCCAAGTTCGAGTAATGGACGTAGGCATAAGTACGAATCAGTACGAGTTTCGGAAGCTGTTTTTCTTATGCAAGAAGACAACTTCAATTTTAATCATTTTAAGTCAACAAAATTAACGTATACCCCAAATGGAAACTACGAGTTTCAGAAGCCGTTCTTCGCTCAAGAAGACGCTTCAATTTTTTTTTTTTTATACTTTTTTCACAAGTCGTGATGACCGCACGAGTATCGTAAGCCGATTTAATCTACCTTACGAAGTAGAAACTACGAGACGAGTTTCAGAAGCCGTCCTTCGCTCAAGAAGACGCTTCAATTTTTTTTTTATACTTTTTTCACAAGTCGTGATGACCGCACGAGTATCGTAAGCCGATTTAATCTACCTTACGAAGGAGAAACTACGAGACGAGTTTCAGAAGCCGTTCTTCGCTCAAGAAGACGCTTCAATTTTTTTTTTTATATATACTTTTTTCACAAAGTAGTGATGACCGCACGAGTATCGTAAGCCGATTCAATCTACCTTACGAAGAACCAATTTCTAACCATTATAAGTTAACAAAATTCATGTTAGAAAAATATTTCATTAAAAACAACACATTGTGTTTGTTAGTCGACGCGTTCCAGTCGACGACTTGCTAAAAAGTCAATCTAGTTGCAGAACTGCATTTTCCATGTGCAAAAATGGAAAGATGACCCAGCCTGTCGCAAGGGCGCGGCATGGTGAAGTCTGGAACTCAAAGGCGAGGACCGTCCAAGCTGCGGCATGGAGATATAGACAGCCTCTTCTAGAAAGGACCGAAGTTAAGCAAGAGCGAGACCAGAGCAAAAAAGCGAGTGCAACGAGTTAGTGAGAGTGGACGCTAATCAAAATTGTGCTACGCTTCGCTTCGCTTCGCACCTCGACGCGGGTGTAATTAAGTTGATAAAAATGTTGTATCAACTTGTCGTATTGTTTAAAAAATGTATTTATTTTAAGTTAGATAGGCGAATCAGCCGTCTGCCCCAATTAAGGCCGTTATTTTTAAAACATCTGTACCATAGGTCAGACCGTCAAATGAAGGCATACAGACATACAAGTGAATATGGAAATTAAAGGCAATCGATGAGTAGAAAAGATTCAACCAAAGGAGGGGAGTGTTGTAGAACTCTCCAAAATCGTCCTAAGTTGAAGACATAATCAAAATTCGACTTAGGCAAAAATTTCATTTAAAGACATTTTCGGGAGTCTGCAGAGGCGCAGATCAGTCCACAAGGACCGTTTTGGGTTCTATAAGGCGTTGGAAATGACCAGGCGAAAATTCGAAGAAACACCGAATTTTCACTTAGGAAAAATGTTTTTGGTTCAGAATATCAGAGTAGAAGTATATAATGACAAAGATTTATGAATAATATACTTTTTCAAAGGTACCATAAATTGGACTTTGAAAAATAATATTTTTGGAAGGGCGTCAAAATTTGGCCCAAGAATCGATTTATCGAAAGTACGCCAAAGTTTCACTTGCAGACTAATTTTTCAAAACTGCGTTGAAATTTGGCTTGAAGATCGATTTTTCAAAAGTACGCCAAAATTTCACCCGCAGATTAACTTTTCAAAAGTACCTTGAAATTTGGCTTGAAAATCAATTTTTCAAAAGTACGCCAAAATTTCACCCGCAGATTAACTTTTCAAAAGTACCTTGAAATTTGGCTTGAAAATCGATTTTTCAAAAGTACGCCAAAATTTCACCCGCAGATTAGTTTTTCAAAAGTACCTTGAAATTTGGCTCGAAAATCGATTTTTCAAAAGTACGCTAAAATTGGTCTTAAACTGGATTTTTCAAAAGTACCACGAAGTCAGTTTAAAAAGTACCACGAAAATATACTTTATTATTTATTTTTTATTTTTTATTCCTCAACCAAAGACATTGACCTTTGAGGTACGATCATTGAAAGCCCAATTCTAAAGTATGAGCATAAAATTTTAACGATGCACTGCATCCAAAAGGCAAATAGAAGATTTTGTCAATGCCGGCGTAGTGCCGATAAGCAAAAATTGATAAAAATCAATGCACATGTACAAGGCCGGTTTCTCACATAGAAAGAGTTTGGATTGACCCAGCGGCTCGCAATTTGGTCGAGCGCGTTGAGTGGTCCAGACAAAGCGATGGTAGAAAAGCCAATAACAGGGCTTTTCAAATGACAAAGTTATAGAGGAAAACGCCTTGTGCATAATAATCCAAAAATTCAATTTTGCCTAAAAGTCGCTCGAAGGTGAGACGCTGCCAAATCGATAATATTAATCGACTGTGATAAGGGTTAGTAAGTCGTGGACTGATCGAACGCCACTCAACTTATGCAGTAATAAGTCCTCTGAATGTGTTTGAGTACGTGAATTTCCACGATACAAGAACTTTAAAGCTAGGTAGTCTCTAGCGAAACTAAATTCATTTAGTAAAACTTTTTTAAGTTAATTTCAGTCAGCCTTAATTATTCATTTACCCAGAGTCTGAAATGATTCTAAAAGCTCGCATTTTGATTCTGAGAAGGTACGTATGAATCTTTTCTACCTAATCGATCGTTAGCGCGAGCGCTCTCGCTTGTATGGTCTGAAAGTCACTACCTTGATTGGGGAAGGCACGATTCTTTCTTGAGAATTTTGTATAACCAATTCTGTTAAATAAACGGATTCTTTGAACTAATGTTTCTTAATTGATCTTGAGGCCTGTTGACGGTCTATAATCCCTGGAACTTTCGTATAGAAAACCGGATGTGTCGAGTTAATTCGCATTAACGTTCGACCTTCTGGTTGTTTTACGGAGGTTCGATAGGGATTTTTTTTATGCGTTTTTTGAGAAATATATTCCGTTATTAATGGACCAAAACGCGATTTTCGCGTACCAAAACTAATCCCTCCGCAGAGAAATTCTTCGGTTGGGATTTTTTTATGCAAAAATTCAGGAAATTAAGAGGTGCCTAAACCCCTAACGAGGGAATTCGGGTCCAGAGAGAGCGTAGTTTCCGATCTGTGGTAGTGCAGCCTTGGTCCCGCTTTTCGGCTACCGAAGTCATCTTATCTCGAACCCGCCTGGGAGGTAGAAGAACGGGGTAATACGCGACTGGCGCCCCCTGAGAAATAAATTGGTGTCGCGTCATTTTGACGCCCGGTAGTGCGTTCTTCTACATTTCCACCCCCATGAAACCACCCTTGCAAATTTCGTGGGTTCCAAAAATTATAGCAAGAGATAACCACTAACACACTTTATTAAATAATTCACTGGATACTTCACAATACTATTATTAACTTAAATGCACTTTGTTGTCTTAACCTCACTTATCAATATTTCAATTCAAAAATTTCTTTCCCCGCCGAGAATACGGCCTTATATACGGCCTAGAGATTGCTTCCTGAATTATTCTAGAAACGGCGCGGCGTTATCTAGAAGTCTCTTTTCTCTAATGTTCCAGAACTTTTCTACTGTTTCTACTGTCTCACAGATGGCATAACGTACAACATGTATTTTGTGCTGCCTATCCCCAGGGGTGGATATTTGTAACATTATTATTAAATACCGTAAAAGAGTATTGGATCAATTAGCTGATACCCTATCACCCCAACCTTTACCTGCACAAGACGAGGAAATTAATCAAGTAAATTTAATCGAAAAAACATATTGTGCCCGGTATAATAAAAAAATGGAAGAAGTCCGAACCGCACCAGAAAGAAATCCAGATTATAAAGTCGAAAATAATAAATTGTATCGTCATTTCTTTGAACGATCAGATTTTTCTGAATCGGAATTATCAGAACCGTGGAAATTATGTATATCGAAAAATATTCGCCCACATATATTGAACGAAAATCGCAATGACCCAATGGCTGGACCTATAGGTACAGCCAAAAGAGTGAAGAAAATAGCTAAAAGATATTATTGGTCAGGAATGTTTAGAGAAATCGCCGATTATGTCAGGAAGTGTCAAACATGTCAAAAATATAAAGTCAGCCATCAACAAGTAATGGGTAAAATGCAATGTTCTTTTATAAAAGGACCTTGGAATACAGTCTGTATAGATATGATAGGACCATTACCCACATCGTCTAAAGACTTTAATTATTTGTTAGTTCTACAAGATCGCTTTACTAAATGGGTAGTGCAAGCTATGAGGAAAGCTACTTCCAAAATAATAGCGCGAAAAATTGAAGAAAGAATAATCACCAGATTTGGATGTCCCCGTATGATAATTACTGATGACGCTACACAATTTTATAGTAATATATTCCGAAAATTTATATCAGAAACTGGAATTAAACAAAGATTTGCCCCGGTTTATTCACCTCGAAATAATCCCGTAGAACGGACCAATAGAGTAGTGAGAACAATAATCGCGCAATATTGTGAATCGAATCATCGGCAATGGGATAAATATATTAACTAAATTTTGGTCGAGAACTTGTAATGCCTAACGGATTATACAGAGATGATCTGATTGAAAATGATCAAATATCAGACGAAGTTCTTACTATCGAACAGGTTGATTGCCAAGTGAATAAGTTACCTCGTTTACAGGAAACATACAACTTAGTTCGAATACATTTACAAAGGGCCTACAACGTACAAAGTCATTATTACGACTTAAAACGAAAGGAGTATAACTTTAAAATAGGAGATAAAATAATGAAACGGCATCATACATTGTCTCGTGGTAAACGCCCCAAAATTTATTGGACCCTTTTCAGTAATCAGAATAATATCACCAGTGATTGTAGATTTACAGGATAGTTCAGGTTCTATAATTGAAAAGGTCCGTGTGAAGGACGTCAAACTAGAATTTAATAAATTCTCTTTTACTTTATTTCAGTTTCGTTCATGGCTCAAATAGAGGTCAAATTAAGAAGACTGTTTGGAGTAAGTCCAAAACAACCAGAAAGAGCCATCGATGATCCAAAATGGAAAAGGTTCCAAGAAAAGTGCCAAGACTTATTTGGCGAACCGTTATTCACGGGAAATGTCGGGCAGCAAACAAAAAAAAAAGCAAGGTGAAGAAGAATTAAAGAAAAATTCGGTCAAGGTATTCATCGAGCTCTAAAGGTTACGATCCAAGAACTTTCCGGAACGGAAGAGATCGATTTAAGCTTAAATCAGGAGGGTGGATTACAATTAAGCCAAAATCGACTACAAAATAACAAATATTATTTTAAATAATGTTATGAAAGTATTTCTTTTACTCGTTATTATCAATAAGTTTCTTTTTATGATGTTAATAAACTTAAAAAAATATATTAAAGAAAAGGGGGTATGTACAAATTCTAGAGGGTCTGGTCACAAGAGGCAGCTTAATGATCTCACTATTTTGGCATATTTTGACGAAAACCCTTGTTCAAGATTGAGGAATGCTGCCCTAAATTTAAACATGCCTTGAAATACCATCTTAAAAATCATAACCGAAAACCATACAAACTCAAATTTTGCATACTTTAGAAGTAAGGTTTGAATATTGCTTGTGGGTCCAAGGGAAGTATTTGAATGTCGATTTTAAAAGAAAATCATATATAGCGAAGAGGCTACATTCATCACAGACGGTGTGATTTCCGCACAGAATTGTAGGTTTTGGGCAGAGGAAAATCCCAATTGGGTAATCAATCGCAGAAGTCAATATTCACAAAAAAATAAATGTCTGGTGTGGTATTTTGAACGAGTGCTTAATCGGTCCCGATTTTTTATTTAATATTTAAACAGTTTAAATTTTCTGGAGTTCTTGAGAAATCAGTTTTGACACTAAATTCAAAACCTGCGGAGAAGAGAACAATTATATTTCCAACTAGATGGATGCACTCCACACCATGCAGTAATTATCAGGACGTGGCTCAAACAAAATTTTCCCGGTAAGTGGATTAGACGTAGTAGTCTATTGATAGCCTGGTCGCCAAGATCGCCGGATTTGATACCCCTTGATTTTTTATTTCTTAAAAGCAAAATATATAAATCTCGACCACAAAATAGGCAGGAACTATGTGACAGAATTACACTAGCTTGTCAAAAAATCTCTAGGAAAGAACTTAGAAATGTCGTTCGTAATAATCATGAGAGGATAGAATGGAATAGAAATTTATTGCACCAAGTTATATGATACAATACTTTTGGCAAGTCAATTAAAAAATTACTCTAATAGAGTCTTTAAATGCATTGAGATGCATGCAGTCACATATTAAAAATTAAAAAAAGATAACCACAAAAATACTTATATAAAAACAAGAATATTTATATAAAAACATGATAAAAAACATACAATATCTTATGTAATGGTGATGACGGTAAGCGTTTTCATTAAGTAATGCATTGTATATTACTGTAAACTACATGTCAAAGGGGGTTTGAATATATTCCTCAACTGAATAAATAACAGTGTGTAAGGAAATGCTTTTTCATTAACATTTTAAATTTATTAGGGTTATCCAAATTTTTTAAGTGATTAGGTAGGCGATTAAACAATTTAATATCCAAAGAATTTTTAGTTGACTTCGAAAGTCGATAGCGTGGTGTTCGGAGATCACCTCCAGATCTAGTGTGATAGTTGTGAACTTCAGAATTTGTTGCAAACTGATTTTTATTTTTATAAATTTCTAATAACGAGACATATATATATAAACACGGCAAAGGTATTATATTCAGGATTTTAAAAATTGGCTTGCAGTGGTCTCTGAAGCCTGCACCAGCCACTATTCTAACAGCTTGTTTTTGAAGCCGGAAAATTTTGTCCGCGTAACAAGAATTACCCCACAGCAGTGTGCCATAACTTATATGAGAATGGAATAGCGCAAAATAGCTCATTCTCAGAGTCTCCATAGATAACGATTTCGTTAGATTCCGTAATACAAATAC
Organism: Rutpela maculata; assembly: GCA_936432065.2. NCBI lineage: Eukaryota > Metazoa > Arthropoda > Insecta > Coleoptera > Cerambycidae > Rutpela > Rutpela maculata. Next base: position 101,378,986 of record OW386292.2, read on the forward strand.
AGAGCTTGATAGTTTGCGACTCAACTGTGCGATGTGTGAAGACCAATTTAGTCTGTCGTCAATGGTGATGCCGAGCAGTTTTGCGCTATTACCTTTAGTGACTGTTCGACTTGTAGAAAATATTAGATTTTGCGTTTTTTCCTCATTTAGTTTTAACTTACTAGATGTAAACCATTGTTTGGCTTCAGAAACAGTGTCGGTAGTTTTCAGCATGAGGTCATCCATGTCTGAACCTGAATTTATTATCGTTGTGTCGTCTGCAAATGCTACACAGACGTTGGGAAACATGTTATGGAATAGGTCGTTGATATATATAATAAATAACTGAGGCCCCAAAACTGAACCTTGAGGTACTCCATGTATGACTGGATTAAAATCAGAAAAATTATTTTTTATACATACAGTTTGTTTTCTGTTTTCTAAATATGACCTAAAAAATGTTTGGGCTAAACCTCTAATTCCATAATAGTACAACTTCTTTAACAAGATATCGTGAGAAACACAGTCAAACGCCCTTGAGAGATCACATAGTGTGATTGAAACAAATTTTCCACTCTCAAGACCATTGACTATGTCGCTCACAACTTTGAAAACTGCTTGGGATGTGCTACACTTACTTCTGAAGCCAAACTGACAACAGTTTAGGACATTATTAGATTCAAAAAAAAACATCAGCCGTGTTTTCAAAATTATTTCAAAAATCTTAGAGATAATGGGGATGACGGATATGGGGCGGTAGTTCTCTATTATCGAAATATCGCCTTTTTTAAAGATTGGTATCACTTTTGTAATTTTGAAGGCATCAGGATAATAACCTTCACATATACAAGTATTAAGTAAGCACGTTAGAGGACGAACAATGACATCTAAAGTATCTTTGATGATTTTGCTATTCATGCCATAAATATCTGTGCAGCATGAGTTTTTCAATTTTTCTGTAGCCTCAATGACTTCGCTCTCTGTAATTCGTTTCATAAAAAAAGTTATGCTCGGAGTTTTCACACCATTCATATAGTCAACTGCACTCTTCTGAAATGTATTGTTAGGTAGTGTATTAATTATATTTTCAGCTACAGTAGAAAAAAAATCATTAAAATCAGTAGCTTCAATGCCATGGTCAGCTGTATTGAATTTCTTTTTATTTCTTTCGAAATTTACCAAGCGCCAACTATCGCGAACCTTGTTGTCAGACCGTGCAATAAATTCGTTATAGTGATTTTTCTTAGCAGAAGAAATTTTAAGTTTATATTCTTTTTTAAGTGTTTTAAAAGATGAAATAAGACGTGGGTCTTTTGATGAGTCACAGACTGTTTTAAGAGACGACAATGTGTCCCTCATCTTTCTTAGATCGTCATTAAACCATTTCACTGGAAATTTATTATTATTCGCCATATGGGCTCTCAACGGGAAGTACTTTATTATTAAGTCCGCATAAGTTTGTGTTAGAAAATTGGCAAGCAAATTAGAATTAGTTAATGGGCTCTCGAAAAAAGACCAATCAATTTCGGTAAGCGATTTTCTTAGTTGCGTGATGCCATATTCTGTTATTTTACGTTTCCATACCTTAGGTAGATTTCACTTCATTTTTAAGAAACATTATTTGTGCCCGATGATCGGCTATGAAGGCCTCTACTACAACTGATTCATAACCATCATCTCCTATATTGGTTAAAATATTATCTATACAAGTTGAAGACTGTGGAGTAACTCTTGTAAAGTCAGATATTGTTATCTCTAAACCAAAAGACGTAATCAAGCATACTAATTCATTTAAAATCGACGAAGTCTTGCGAAAATTTATATTATAGTCACCAATCATGATTATATTCTTGAACTTGTTAGAGCAGTGTATCAGCAATTTCTCCAACAAATCAAAAAATATATCTATATTACCATTGGTAGATCTGTATAAGGTAATGATGATTGTTTTACTTTTAGTGAGTTCAATAGCACAAAATTCTCCGTTTAATTCTCTGGAGAAAAGATCTAAATTGACAGGTTTAACATTTATATTGTTATTGGTGAATATTGCAACGCCCCCATGGACCGTTTGCTTTCTACAGAAGAAAGTTGCTAGACTGTAGCCAGGTAAATTTACAGACACGATATTATTTTTATCAAGCCAATGTTCGGATAAACATATTATGTCATGATTGTGTTTTTCGAGATATAAAGACAACAAATCTAATTTGGTAGACAAACATTGAACATTTACATGAAAAACGCTTACCGCACCATTATCAAGGTCGGATTTCAATGAATTTATTATTTCACGGGGATTGTTGGTATCCTCGGGTGAAAAAACTGGTTAACCATCGCTCCCTTCGGCCATATTTTAGGATCCCAAGCAGTCTCTAGGTTGCATTCATCAATAGTAACTTTAAACGATGAATAATATTGTGGATACCTTGAATTCATTTTCTCACAGACAGCTTCCGGAAATACTGGCTTCAGAATATCCAAAAGATAGACAAATGTATACAAATTGAAGGCGACTTAGTAGAGAGAACCTACATTTAACTGTTCTATTTATTTATTTGTAATATTTATAGGTAAACTTTTTTGTTTCACTTCTTTTTAATTAATTGTTTGTTAGTCTGTAATAGTGTGAAAGGATAAAAATTGTTTAATAAATTAAAAATTTCTAAATTGAGCATTAGTATTTTTCTAACAATGATTTATTTATTTCAGTTATTTCAGTCAAGGCACTCTTTTCATAAATAGACAATCCCACGCAACACTGAATTTTCCTCGGCAATTTTTGAATTTTTATTTTATTTCTCAGAAAAATTCAAAAATACGACTTTTTCAACGAAATTTGGTACAAACACATTTGACGAGTTGCCGAATCCAGTAACTCAATCAGATTTAAAATAAAAAATCGCTAATAGGATTTAACAATTTTCTGCCCCGAAAGAAAATCATAGTAGGCCACACTATTATGTTTTGTATGAGAGAAAACTCAGAAAGAAAAGCATACATCAGCAAAAGCAGCATTGGGCAAGAAAAGGAAATCAACAAATAATAAAAACCTGCAAGGGACAAAAAAGAAAACTACTGCTAAGAAAAGTAAAAGCAATCCTAAAGAACAGCACGAAAATATAATTCAACAAATGGAGGAAGGAACACGTATTAAAAATATGGAAGACAGACGAAAACTTCACTCCACAGTTCTATTCCATAGTATTATTTTAAACAAATGCCCACCTTATTTGTACGATAAGATAAAGTATAGAACATACCTTAAATTTAAGATTTAAAGGACTTATTACCATCCACAAATCTGCAATGTTTCGAAGACGTTTCACATATGTTTATTCTCTGTACAATGATGTACCAGTATCCTTGAAGCTAAATTCTTTTAGAAACAAATTTAGGAAAGTTCTTTTTAATGCCTCACATTAGACCGATTTAGTTTTTCTTTTTTCTTCCAATTTTTTTTTTGCTAGCGGTATGTATCGTAAAATACGTTTTTCCTTATATTGATCGCCTATCCTTTTTCTTTTCTCAATTTATTTGGTTTATAAGTATGATTTTAACTCGCAGATGTGTTCATGATCATGTGATGTCTCTGTTTCACTCTTAGAGCTGAACTTTGATCTTTTATAAATTGCCTTCAGCTCCATTTTGCAATATATATGTCATTCATTAAATAAACTGATATATTGTACAAATTTTGATTGCAAATAAACATTATTATTATTATTATTATATTACGACCGAACGCAGCACATGTAAAACGTCCAATATTAAAATAATACCTTGCATTACAATACCTGATACAAAGCATATTCGAAATTTATTTGCTGACGAAGAGGACATTTCCCAAGAAACTGTACATTTCACAAATGAATTTGTCAAAGCATATTAGAAATTTATTTGCTGACGAAGAGATCATTCCCCAAGAAACTGTACATTTCACAAATCAATTTGTCACAAACAAACTCTGTTACGTTTGTTGTAATAAAATAAACACCTTAATGAAAGGTATTAAATGGCAAGAACCTATCCCATTTTGTGCATTTTTAAAATTAGGCTTGTAATTGATACCTCTAGTGGAATCTCTTGTTGCACGAATTGTATCAATAGAAAATCACAAAATTAATTTACTATTGTATATCTACCTATACATATACAGCGTGATCTACCAAGAAATGCGGAAAATAAAATGGTGTACTAGTCTTCAATGTGGGAAAGCCCCTGCAAAATTTTAAAGGATTCTGCGGTAATTTAGTATATTAAATTATTAGTAAATTTGCGAAGATACACTACTGATGTTGAGTTAAGTCCTGACCTACTCCTCAATAGGTCGACGAACTTACTTGTGAAAGAACGTATTCGAGTTGTTTACATTTCCTTAATTGGCATAAAAAGTGAAGCCGGCCGGCGAGATCAAAAAACACACACGATCTAGCGGCAGGGAGCCAACATTGTCGGTACGCTTTGAAGATAATTGGAATTCCAGTTGACCAGTTCACTTTTACGAATAAGTTCAAAACATGCCGACAAGGCTGGCTCCCTGCCGCTGCATCGTGTGTAGATATGCTGGCGGTAATTAATTCAATATGATCACCTCGAGAGCCGCGTTTTTTGTTTTCGGTCGAACGCCGTGTCATTGACCGGTTTAACTAAATATCTGGTAATAGTATTAAAAATGTCGTCCAGTGAGGATGAGTTGAAAGACAGTGCTGAAAAAACTAGTGAAAACAGTGAAATTAAAATGAAATGTTGTGGGAAAAAATGTTCAGTGATGGTTTGCATCAACTGCTTTTCAATATTCCATAACAGTTGTAGTGCAAGATTACCTCAAAATACATTTAAGAAATTAGATGACAATAAAATAATATGCTGCAATTTAAATGCTAGTGAAGTAAAAAATTCCAAAAAACATGACCACAAAAAACTGCAACTTGAAATTGACTATCTGAAAAAGTTGATAAACGAAATGGAAGACAAGAATAATATTCTGAAAGAAAACAACAGGCTTCTGCTGGAGAAGATGTCTACAGCGAGTAGTAGTAAAACTATTCAACCCCAGATGGCATACATACAAGCAGAAACTTCAAATATGCATATGAACCAAAAGAGGGCGGCTGCGTTGCCAAAAGACGAAGGCGCCAAAATTCAAAAGATAGCTACTGAACACACAAAAACTGAAATAAACACTGTAGATGAAAGAAAAACCGAAGATACTAGTGAAGGGAATGAAAGAAATGATGGATTCATGTACCAAGGAAGAAGAAAATTTCACAGAAGTAATCAGAATCATGATAATATAACGACACACAGACAGCAAAACAAAAATACAGTAAAGAGACAGATTGGAAGAGCTAAAACTGATGAAAATCAACAGTTTCGTGGAGTAGAACCGAAGGTCTGGATCTACCTCTACAGAGTGACACCAAAAGTTTCAGAAAACGATATTAAAAAGTTTATAAAAACTAAACTAGGAGATGAAAATATTTTAGTGAGAGAACTTAAAAATGGAAACAATCCACGGCAATGTTTTATGGTAGCGGCAAATTTTGAACATAAAGATAAATTATATGATCCGGACTTTTGGCCCAGTGGAGTTGGATTCCGCAGATTTGATTTTAAAAAAGCATGGGAGTACAAAGACCAAGAAAACACCAACCAGAATTCTTTTTTATCGTAAAGAGAGATAGAAATATAGAGAGGAAAAACGGAAAAAAATTCAAAATTTATCACCAAAATGTAGAATGCCTTACAAATAAACTAGATGAAATCACAATATTTTTAGATAATACAGATTACTTATTTAATGCTCTAACTTTCACAGAACACTGGATAATAAAAAACGTACAAAACTACAAAATAAAAAACTTTACTATGGCTTCTTGTTATATGAGATCATCAACAATACATGGTGGCAGTTGTATATTCTTACGCAACAACCTACAGTTTAAAGAATTAGAACACCTAAAGCAAAAAAGTGTTGAGTCAATAATTGAATGCAGTGCTGTAGAAATACCAAACGCGAAAACTATTATTATTTGTATATATCATCCACCAAGAGCAGACTTTGATATATTTATCAGCACTCTAGAAGATATTCTGCTGTCAGTTACAAGCAAAACACGAAATCACATTGTTACAGTTTGTGGTGACTTCAATTTGGATGTACAAAATAACTTGAACAGAAATGTAAAAATTTTCTTAGATCTAATGGCCTCTTTTGACTTCAAACCTACTATAAACGAACCTACCAGGATAAATATACGAAATAATACAGCAAAAACTATAGATAATATATTTATAAATATTCCTGACTATGAGAGTTCAATAAACAAAAACGGTTTATCTGATCACTTTGGCCAAGAAATACATTTTGAGGCAGATTATTTAGAAAAGAATAAAAAAGTAAAAACTATGAGGAGAGCTATTACAAATGAACACATGCCCGCATTCAAAGAAAAACTGGAGTCTGTTGATTGGGCTAATATGTTGTCGAATGAAGACCCAAACATATGCACAGAAGTATTAATAACAAAACTAAGAGAAATTTTGGACGAAGTTTATCCTAAAAAATTATGCGTTGGCCATCGACAAGCTAATGTAAATTGGATAGATGAGAACATCAAAACAAAAATCAGAATAAAAAGGCAATTGTATGATGAAATGCTACGAGGAAATGTGACCAGGGAACTATATAAACAATACTCCAAGGAACTCAGAAAGTCAATCAGTGTTGCCAAGAAAACATCACATTCAAATTATATAATGAACTCAAACAATAAAGTGAGAGCGACATGGGATCTGGTTAAAGACATAACTAGCAAAGATAGCAATAGTCAATTTGAAATTGAAAATCTAAAAGCGGGTACAAATAAAACTGCCTTTGAAATTTTGAATGAAGTAAATGAATTGTTCTTGAATGTATGCGCTGACGTTAATACAAATTTAAGAAGAACCTTGGAACATGTTCACGAATGTCATAATACCATGTTTTTATATGACACAACACCCACAGAAATATATAATATAATATACTCCCTGAAAGATACCTCGTCTGTTGGACCAGATGAAATACCAACAAAACTAATAAAATACTGCTCAAGAGAACTGTCCATACCAATATCACAGATTATCAATTTATGCTTCTCACAAGGTATCTTCCCTGAAGAACTGAAAAAAACTATCATCAAACCAATCTACAAAAAAGGGACCAAAGAAGATATTACTAACTATAGACCTATAGCATTAATATCCATAATAGCCAAAATATTTGAAAAAGCACTACTAAATAGAATACTAGACTTCACGGAGAAAAATAATCTAATAACGGAAATGCAAAGTGCCTACATTAAAGGAAGATCTACAATAAGAGCTATCTATCTATCGCTATGTGAAATTTTAGAAGGAATCAGTCAAAAAGATTTTGTGGTTGGTTTATTTATGGACCTATCAAAAGCATTTGATAGTGTCGATCATGATATATTACTAGAAAAATTATCAATAATGGGTTTCAGAGGAAATATACTTGATATTTTAAAATCATACCTATATAGCAGAAGACAATGTGTAATGACAACGGAAGCCGGAAAAGTGATACAATCTAACTGGGTGACGACGAAGAAAGGAGTACCACAAGGGTCTATACTTGGGCCAATATTATTTTTACTTTACATAAACGATTTACCTAACATAACTAATCACCTGTTAAATCTATTCGCTGATGACAACTCACTCATAATAAGAACTAAATCAAAAGAAGAGTTGACAATAGAAATAACTGATGCCCTAGAAAAAACGGAAGAATGGTATACACGGAATAATTTAAAACTGAATATCGGAAAAACAAACTTAATAAAATTTAGTTTAAGACAAGAAGATCCTCTAATAATATCCTACAACAACGAAAATCTCACATCTACAAATCATGTAAAGTTCCTTGGTGTAGAGATCGACTCCCAGCTAAATTGGAAATGCCACATCCATTACCTTGCTGGTAAAATAAGTTCTTTCATCTATGCACTACGTATCATATCTAATGAAGTCAATGAAGAAGCTGCACTAAGTGCCTACTATGCATATGTAAATTCCAGAATTAAATATGGCATAATTTTTTGGGGAAATTCATCTGAGGCTACTAGAATCTTCAGGCTCCAAAAGTCATGCCTAAGAAGCATATTTCATCTAAAGAGAAGAGAGACATGTAGCGAAATATTTAAACACAAGAAGATACTTACCTTGCCATGTCTATATATATATGAATGTGTTTGTTTTGTGAAAGATAATTACAATGAACTCATTACCAGGTATGAAGCGGTGCATCCATATACAACAAGAGGCCGTGCCAATCTAGTGCTACGCCCGCCCCAAACTTCTTTCACTCGAGTCCAAAGAAATGTAGTGTCCCAATTACTGAAAATATATAATCATCTACCCCAACAACTCAAAGACCAACCGAAGAGAAATTTTAAATCAAAATTAAAACAATACCTAATACATCAAAACTTTTACAATATATCAGAATTCATCCAATCTACTCTTTAAAATTACCTGTGAAATTATATAAATAAGTGTATCCTGTCATCTACTCTATACTTCAAAAACTTTTAATTTATAAACAATGTTGTAATATTTTATTATATTGTCGCATCTTAGCGAGATGATTTTAATGTGTAAAATTACTCTTTTATTTATATTTGATTTATACACTATTTTTGTAACCTGACTTGTTCTACGCCTGTTTTTTTTTTTTTGGTACTATGGAATAAATTTGTATTATTATTATATTATTATTATTATCTGCTTGTCATTTCAGCATGGGGTCAATGTCTTCGATTTATTTCGCTATTTTTGTAGTGTGATTTGATTAAAACCAAAGAGTCACTTGTATCTTATCCTGATTTGCTGTCAGTAGTGTCAATCCCAAGTCTGATAAAGTGATATGGTTGTACCGCGTTACGTTAGATTAGTTGAAGTCATTGGCGGCGCATTTCTACAAAAAAATAAGGTAATTTTTTTGGTCATTTTTTTTAATCTTTCATTTTTTTAACTCCTTTCGGTGGGGACAACCTACTCTTAAATTTTCCGCATGTCATGGTAGATCACGTTGTATAGATGACTAAATAAATACAAACTTTTCTAAAACAATTCCCTTGTTTTTCTTCTAAACACGTTAGCTGCGAATATGTATGCCAATCTTGATGGCCAATGTCTATAAGAACCTGGCCAATAACTGTTTCATTTATACTGTTAAAATTATATAGTTTTTTTTGCAAAATGGGCTTTAAGAATATATTAAATGTATAACATTATGCAATAATACATGTGTAAAAGCTACAACCATTTTTTATGGTTACAACTTTTGGTTAATGAAAAAAATAACATGTAAATTGGAATAAAATTATTGTGGCCAATAACTGTACGGTTTACCCTAGTTGCTGCTGTAAATCATTGCAGTTGGCACAGAAATTGATAATTTATAGAGTTAAAGCAATTGAAGTAGTTTCTTCGGATAGTACCTCTGCAGTAGTTTCCACAAACACCCGAACACTTGAATACTGTTACTCGACGCGCATTTCGCCAACCATGTTGGCATCATCTGGAGGCGATTAAAACAATTTTAATCGTCACCAGATGATGCCAACATGATTGGAGAAACGCACGTCGAATAATAGTATTCAAGTGTTTTGGTGTTTGTGGAAGCTTCTTCAAAGGCAGCTTCACACCGAAGGTTCCAACACCCCTCCAGGTCTTCAGATAGGGATATCGAATTGATGATGTCGACTTTTGCTTCACAAGTCAGTTTTCTGATATGAGCAAAAAAATTGCTGGAAAGTCTATCTCACCTTACGAATTGTTTGGTCTTAATGGAATAGCTAATTTTATACTTTGTTCAGATAAGTTCCCACCTTTGTTTTAAAATTATATACGAGTAGACATCAATTAATAATTTGTACTAGCAGCTTCATAATCACTGGATAAATCACTACTTACAGGGACCAGTTTAAAACTGCATTATTTATACGGACTCATCACAAAACCATTATTTGGTTCAATACTCTTAATAACCCCCCCTCCCCCCCAATGTGCTCAACTGGTTGGCAACCTATCAATGGTAAACTGGTACCATTATTTCACACTTTTCCACTTTGTCCGCAAGATCTCACCATTTTATCAGCTGCGGATGTAAAAAAGTTATGAACAAATTACTTTTTATTTTCAGATTGGAGATATAACTGGAGTAGCTGAAAAAAGCCTTACATAGTATCTTGTGACCATGTATAGTGATCTTGTAAATAATCACTATAATGAATTACAAATGTATTATATACATATTTATTTGTACAATTAAAATGTTAACAGTTATTAGTAGACGTCTGAGAAAGCTGCTGGATCGGAGCAACTCGGAGCGGAGTTGGCCATTTGTGGCCAAGCAATCAAAACCTATGAGACCTGCTGGAGCGATCATTTGTGACGTGTACGTGTATGCTGGCGGTAATTAATTCTAATTCAATATGATTATTTAAGCGTGACGACAGATGGTAAAACCGTTGATGACTCATACTAGACAGATGGATAGATATGTTGGCGGTAATTAATTCAATATGATTATTAAAGCGTGACGACAGATGGTAAAACCGTTGATGACTCATACTGGACAGATGGATAATATGCAGGCGTTAATTAATTCAATATGATTATTAAAGCATGACGACAGATGGTAAAACCCTTGATGAGTCATACTAGACAGATGGTTAGATATGCAGGCGGTAATTAATTCAATATGATTATTAAAGTGTGATGACAGAGGCCGTGTTTGATTACTAATGACGAACATCAGGAAGGTAATTACATATATTATAATAGATGGTGGGAGAAAATTCTTAACGCATGCACAGCAGTCAAGATATATGACAAGGTTATAAAGAGGTCATATAGTTAGTTAATTTATGTGAACTGAATTGACTTGTGGCATAGACCGTTATATGATAATGAACACCTGACGGTAATTAATTCTAATTAATTCAATGTGTAAGCGCATGCGCAAAGCCAAAATATTAAAATAGGATATAGTCAAATAGGACCCAGGCAGGAAAACATGTTAAGTTAAACGGTTTAAATATTATGTATAGGAAGCTTAGGGTGCCCCTTATTTTTGAAGTTTTAATTTTTGAGGAGTGCCGGGCGGAATTTTGTTCCATTATGTTTAAAAAAAATCCCCACCAATTTTTAGCTTGATGGAATATAAGTAAAACGTCGCGCTCGTGGCCTAAAATTTTCAAAAATCAAAAATTAACTTTTTATCGATTTTATTTTATTTTTAGTCCTACATCGTCTTTTAAAATTGGTTTACTTTTTGGAAATCATAAATACATGTCAAGTTATTAATTTATTTATTGCTTGATTTGGGAATACAAAGTTTTAAAACTAGTCCATAATCTAAAGTTCTACATTTCGAAACTTTTCTGCAATACTTCTTTGATTGCCTGAGGATGTTTACGGCGGTAATCTTGGACAGTTTAAAAAGAAAACCAAAGGGACAAATATATTAAAAAAACGGTTCTTGTAGAGAGTTTGAAAATATCAATGAAAAAATGACCCACCTGCAATAAAAATTGTTTTTGATCCTCGGATATTGTAACTTTTTCGTTAAAATCTTGAATTAATTTTATTCCCCGTTCGGCGTAGTCATTTACTAATTTTAATTCTCCAATGACTAGCTGTCCTTGTTTATACTCATTAGAATTTTTCCATTTGGATGGATGTAAGTGTAAAAATAGTCTATTTTAAGTTTATGAAATAAATCTATTGACTTATTACTAAGTAATTTTATTAAACCTTCATCAGATAGCTTTAAAAATTCGGAAATGTCTTCTTTCCTCACTGGAAATTTCTTAAGATTATTTTCTGTTTCATCTTTTCATTTTCATTTTCTACATTTACTGTTTCTTCCAAAATTGTTTATGCCCATTTTGTATTTTCAGTAATCGAGTCATCAAATAGTGTGAAGGCGACACATTCATCAAATGGTTCACAAATTTCCCAATAGCTACTTCAGTGATATTTTTATCAATTTCTTTTTACTGATCTAATTCTCGCAAGAATTTAATATCTATTAGTAGAGCAGACATTGCTTCTGACTCATAAATCCAGCATTTTACAATGAAGTATGTTGTTTGGCGAAGTGATTTTTCCTTGCCTTTCGTTAAATCAAATTCTGTTCGAAATAAATTATTTTTAAGGAATATATGGCTTTTGCCATTCACCTGGCCATATGGTAAGCACCCGGATTTCTAAATTTTATTCCACCGGGAGGAACACCTCCTACGAATATTATTATGAGATTCAATAGTTCACGATAGTGAAATTGTATCATTTATACTTTCTAGAATAGTTTCAGTATGATCGCTAAAAATTTATTTGATTTCAGGGTTTACCACAGCTGGAACGAAACTTTGAACGTTGATTCTAGACCAATCATTTCTAAACATTTTAAATAATGGAATATCTGATCCTGAAATAGTGAATTTGCTTTTTTCAAAAACTGCTGCCAAAATAAGTTCGAAAACATGGTGACGACAACCAAAAAACAATAAATTTCTTTCAAGTTTTTGTTCTAACAGCTTTCATGCGCCTTTAATTCTACCCTTTTTTGTCAGATTTTTTATTTCTTCTAGATCCCTTCGATCTACTTGTATTGCAGTATATAGGTGTGCCAGATATTCCAGATGTTACCTGTGCTGAAATGGCTTCGGCAGTTTATGAAACGTTGGGAAATTGGGATTTAACAGAAAAAGTACAAGCATTAACTATTAGTGGTGTTAATAGTTAATGCTTGTACTTTTTCTGTTAAATCCCAATTTCCCAACGTTTCATAAACTGCCGAAGCCATTTCAGCACAGGTAACATCTGGAATATCTGGCACACCTATATACTGCAATACAAGTAGATCGAAAGGATCTAGAAGAAATAAAAAATCTGACAAAAAAGGGCGTCTCTTTTAGTGCACTAGCTAAACAGTAAACAAATTCGCATTGAGGGTAAGTGGGGCAAATATTTCTTTAAATTATTTTTCACAGTGATTATTATTTGTCTAAATCTTACTGAATATAAGTGGGAATAATTATTTTAATAAATACCTAGTTACATAAATACATACATAATCGATGCCATTTATTAATTACTTGTTTAATTTCAACTAAGAGAATTCTGTAATCGTTTTCTCCAGTCACTCCTAGCTGCCCGGGTTATGTCATTCGCCGGCTTTCATTGATAATTTTTTTTGTCCCTTTTATTCCTTCGATATACTACAAGATCACAGCTAATTAAAAGGTTGTGTGGATTCTTTAATAGAAAAGCATTGCGAATACATTTGCGCATAGATTCTCGTTACGTTAGACGTCAAGCGCGATGGGTTAACAGTGTTCGATCGAGCTAAAATTTGGTAGGACCTATCTTTACATCTATTGGAATAAAATTATGCCCGGCACTCCCCAAAATGTGAGAAAAAATTTCTGGTCATATAATAATAAGGGGCACCCTAAGGAAGCTACAGAAAAACATCTTATCAAAAAATATTGCAAATGCTTAGTTTAGAAGTTTTATCCCTAACGCTTAATTGATAAATTATATTTAACATCACCCTGTATATAAAAAAAGTTTAACACAAATTATTTTTGGAATATTTTTTAGCCCCTGTATACTACTATCTAGGTAAGACAAATTAAAACGAATGTGAATTCTGAAATAAATAGTAATAGACCAGAGACGAGTGTAATTAAATTTACCTAAAGCATAAATTACTTCTTAAACATTGTTTAAAAAATAAAATGCATACAGACACTGCATACAGACACCAATTTAATTAATCAGTACATCTCGACGGCTGAATTAATTTTTATCAGACTGGTGAAAAACTTACTGGTATTTAAAATAGGCAGACAATGAAGGTTATTACATATTATAACAAAAGCATCTCGATGGCTGAATTATTTTGTTACTCACAAAACTGATACATATATGTCGTATGCTTTTTAGTTACTAAACGACTAAATACATAATAAACATGTATCATTAATAGGGCTAACGAAGACGAGTATAATTAATCATAAAAAGTAAATGCGTTACAGCGTCTGTTATTCATTTTATTAATTTTTAATTAGGTTATCAGCACATCTAGACGGCTGAATTATTTTTATCAGACTGGTGAAAAACTTACTGGTCTTTTTAAAATAGATAGAAAATGTAAAATCTCAACGGCTGAATTATTTCATTACCCATTAAACAGATACATATATTTTTCGGTTACTAAACGACTAAATACATAATAAACATTTATCATTAAGCGAGTGAACGAATTTACCGGACTTTTGTTAAAATAGTGTTATTATCAGTTATTCAGTTTTCGATAGAATTCACAAAAATTATTTGCGTTATCAACAATATACGAGGTGTATAGTTTTTGACTTCTCGCTCTGCTAAAGAAAAAATGTCTCGGAACTAGGTATGGAACTTAAGAACTTCAGACTGAGTTATTTCAACTTACACAAATATTAATGAAAAAAAATCTTATAGATTAATAATAAAACAATATATTTACACTAGTAATATTTATTAAGATTTTACATTTTTATCTCAGATATTAACAGTAAAATATTAATTTTCACAAAAAAGGAGCTAAGAAGAAGTCAACATCTAAAACGAAGACCCAGTGATAGACTTTGACGATATGACTCGCCTTAATCAAGAGAATTCTAGTTTCGAAGTAATAAGTGGCAGTTTTAGCGATCTACGTCCTATAGGTGCATTAAGAGCTGTGAAAGATATTACTCGAGTGAAGCAGATATTACATCCAAAGTATGAAAAAAAAGTAGCTAAGATACTTCAACATCTTAAATGAGGACCCAGTGATACAGACTTTGACGATATGACTCGCCTTAATCAAGAGAATTCTAGTTTCGAAGTAATAAGTGGCTGTTTTAGCGATCTACGTCCTATAGGAGCTTTAAGAGCTGTGAATGATATCGCTCGAATGAAGCAGATATTACATTCAAAGTATGAAAAAAAAAGGAGCTAAGATACTTCAACATCTTAAACGAGGACCCAGTGATACAGACTTTGACGATATGACTCGCCTTAATCAAGATAATTCTAGTTTCGAAGTAATAAGTGGCAGTTTTAGCGATCTAGGTCCTATAGGAGCTTTAAGAGCTGTGAAAGATATGGCTCGAGTGAAGCAGATACTACATCCAAAGTATGAAAAAAAAGGAGCTAAAATACTTCAACATTTTAAACGAGGACCCAGTGATACAGACTGACGATATGACTCGCCTTAATCAAGAGAATTCTAGTTTCGAAGTAATAAGTGGCAGTATTAGCGATCTAAGTCCTATAGGAGCTTTAAGAGCTCTGAAACATATCGCTCGAGTGAAACATATTACATCCAAAGTATGAAAAAAAGGAGCTAAGATACTTCAACATCTTAAACGAGGACCCAGTGATACAGACTTTGACGATATGACTCGCCTTAATCAAGAGAATTCTAGTTTCGAAGTAATAAGTGGCAGTTTTAGCGATCTACGTCCTATAGGAGCTTTAAGAGCTGTGAAAGATATGGCTCGAGTGAAGCAGATATTACATCCAAAGTATGAAAAAAAAAGGAGCTAAAATACTTCAACATTTTAAACGAGGACCCAGTGATACAGACTTTGACGATATGACTCGCCTTAATCAAGAGAATTCTAGTTTCGAAGTAATAAGTGGCAGTTTTAGCGATCTAAGTCCTATAGGAGCTTTAAGAGCTCTGAAAGATATCGCTCGAGTGAAACAGATATTACATCCAAAGTATGAAAAAAAAGGAGCTAAGATACTTCAACATCTTAAACGAGGACCCAGTTATACAGACTTTGACGATATGACTCGCCTTAATCAAGAGAATCTTTCGAAGTAATAAGTGGCAGTTTTAGCGATCTACGTCCTATAGGAGCTTTAAGAGCTGTGAAAGATATCGCTCGAGTGAAACAGATATTACATCCAAAGTATGAAAAAAAGGAGCTAAGATACTTCAACATCTTAAACGAGGACCCAGTGATACAGACTTTGACGATATGACTCGCCTTAATCAAGAGAATTCTAGTTTCGAAGTAATAAGTGGCAGTTTTAGCGATCTACGTCCTATAGAAGCTTTAAGAGCTGTGAAAGATATCGCTCGAGTGAAGCATATACTACATCCAAAGTATGAAAAAAAAAAGGAGCTAAGATACTTCAACATCTTAAACGAGGACCCAGTGATACAGACTTTGACGATATGACTCGCCTTAATCAAGAGAATTCTAGTTTCGAAGTAATAAGTGGCAGTTTTAGCGATCTACGTCCTATAGGAGCTTTAAGAGCTGTGAAAGATATTGCTCGTGTGAAGCAGATATTACATCCAAAATATGAAAAAAAAGGAGCTAAGATACTTCAACATCTTAAACGAGGACCAAGTGATACAGACTTTGAAGATATGACTCGCCTTAATCAAGAGAATTCTGGTTTAGAAGTAGTAAGTGGCAGTTTTAGCGATCTACGTCCTATAGGAGCTTTAAGAGCTGTGAAAGATATTGCTCGTGTGAAGCAGATATTACATCCAAAATATGAAAAAAAAGGAGCTAAAATACTTCAACATCTTAAACGAGGACCCAGTGATACAGACTTTGACGATATGACTCGCCTTAAACAAGAGAATTCTAGTTTCGAAGTAATAAGCAGCAGTTTTAGCGATCTACGTCCTATAGAAGCTTTAAGAGCTGTGAAAGATATGGCTCGAGTGAAGCAGATATTACATTCAAAGTATGAAAAAAAAAGGAGCTAAGATACTTCAACATCTTAAACGAGGACCCAGTGATACAGACTTTGACGATATGACTCGCCTTAATCAAGAGAATTCTAGTTTCGAAGTAATGTGGCAGTTTTAGCGATCTACGTCCTATAGGAGCTTTAAGAGCTGTGAAAGATATCGCTCGAATGAAGCAGATATTACATTCAAAGTATGAAAAAAAAAGGAGCTAAGATACTTCAACATCTTAAACGAGGACCCAGTGATACAGACTTTGACGATATGACTCGCCTTAATCAAGATAATTCTAGTTTCGAAGTAATAAGTGGCAGTTTTAGCGATCTAGGTCCTATAGGAGCTTTAAGAGCTGTGAAAGATATGGCTCGAGTGAAGCAGATACTACATCCAAAGTATGAAAAAAAAGGAGCTAAAATACTTCAACATTTTAAACGAGGACCCAGTGATACAGACTTTGACGATATGACTCGCCTTAATCAAGAGAATTCTAGTTTCGAAGTAATAAGTGGCAGTATTAGCGATCTAAGTCCTATAGGAGCTTTAAGAGCTCTGAAACATATCGCTCGAGTGAAACATATTACATCCAAAGTATGAAAAAAAGGAGCTAAGATACTTCAACATTTTAAACGAGGACCCAGTGATACAGACTTTGACGATATGACTCGCCTTAATCAAGAGAATTCTAGTTTCGAAGTAATAAGTGGCAGTTTTAGCGATCTAAGTCCTATAGGAGCTTTAAGAGCTCTGAAAGATATCGCTCGAGTGAAACAGATATTACATCCAAAGTATGAAAAAAAAGGAGCTAAGATACTTCAACATCTTAAACGAGGACCCAGTTATACAGACTTTGACGATATGACTCGCCTTAATCAAGAGAATCTTTCGAAGTAATAAGTGGCAGTTTTAGCGATCTACGTCCTATAGGAGCTTTAAGAGCTGTGAAAGATATCGCTCGAGTGAAACAGATATTACATCCAAAGTATGAAAAAAGGAGCTAAGATACTTCAACATCTTAAACGAGGACCCAGTGATACAGACTTTGACGATATGACTCGCCTTAATCAAGAGAATTCTAGTTTCGAAGTAATAAGTGGCAGTTTTAGCGATCTACGTCCTATAGGAGCTTTAAGAGCTGTGAAAGATATGGCTCGAGTGAAGCAGATATTACATCCAAAGTATGAAAAAAAAAGGAGCTAAAATACTTCAACATTTTAAACGAGGACCCAGTGATACAGACTTTGACGATATGACTCGCCTTAATCAAGAGAATTCTAGTTTCGAAGTAATAAGTGGCAGTTTTAGCGATCTACGTCCTATAGGAGCTTTAAGAGCTGTGAAAGATATGGCTCGAGTGAAGCAGATATTACATCCAAAGTATGAAAAAAAAAGGAGCTAAAATACTTCAACATTTTAAACGAGGACCCAGTGATACAGACTTTGACGATATGACTCGCCTTAATCAAGAGAATTCTAGTTTCGAAGTAATAAGTGGCAGATTTAGCGATCTAAGTCCTATAGGAGCTTTAAGAGCTCTGAAAGATATCGCTCGAGTGAAGCATATACTACATCCAAAGTATGAAAAAAAAAGGAGCTAAGATACTTCAACATCTTAAACGAGGACCCAGTTATACAGACTTTGACGATATGACTCGCCTTAATCAAGAGAATCTTTCGAAGTAATAAGTGGCAGTTTTAGCGATCTACGTCCTATAGGAGCTTTAAGAGCTGTGAAAGATATCGCTCGAGTGAAACAGATATTACATCCAAAGTATGAAAAAAGGAGCTAAGATACTTCAACATCTTAAACGAGGACCCAGTGATACAGACTTTGACGATATGACTCGCCTTAATCAAGAGAATTCTAGTTTCGAAGTAATAAGTGGCAGTTTTAGCGATCTACGTCCTATAGGAGCTTTAAGAGCTGTGAAAGATATGGCTCGAGTGAAGCAGATATTACATCCAAAGTATGAAAAAAAAAGGAGCTAAAATACTTCAACATTTTAAACGAGGACCCAGTGATACAGACTTTAACGATATGACTCGCCTTAATCAAGAGAATTCTAGTTTCGAAGTAATAAGTGGCAGTTTTAGCGATCTACGTCCTATAGGAGCTTTAAGAGCTGTGAAAGATATGGCTCGAGTGAAGCAGATATTACATCCAAAGTATGAAAAAAAAAGGAGCTAAAATACTTCAACATTTTAAACGAGGACCCAGTGATACAGACTTTGACGATATGACTCGCCTTAATCAAGAGAATTCTAGTTTCGAAGTAATAAGTGGCAGATTTAGCGATCTAAGTCCTATAGGAGCTTTAAGAGCTCTGAAAGATATCGCTCGAGTGAAGCATATACTACATCCAAAGTATGAAAAAAAAAGGAGCTAAGATACTTCAACATCTTAAACGAGGACCCAGTGATACAGACTTTGACGATATGACTCGCCTTAAGAGAATTCTAGTTTCGAAGTAATAAGTGGCAGTTTTAGCAATCTACGTCCTATAGGAGCTTTAAGAGCTGTGAAAGATATGGCTCGAGTGAATGTAATATCTGATTACATCCAAATTATGAAAAAAAAGGAGCTAAGATACTTCAACATCTTAAACGAGGACCCAGTGATACAGACTGACGATATGACTCGCTTTAATCAAGAGAATTCTAGTTTCGAAGTAATAAGTGGCAGTTTTAGCGATCTACGTCCTATAGGAGCTTTACGAGCTGTGAAAGATATGGCTCGAGTGAAGCAGATATTACATCCAAAGTATGAAAAAAAAAGGAGCTAAGATACTTCAACATTTTAAACGAGGACCCAGTGATACAGACTTTGACGATATGACTCGCCTTAATCAAGAGAATTCTAGTTTCGAAGTAATAAGTGGCAGTTTTAGCGATCTACGTCCTATAGGAACTTTACGAGCTGTGAAAGATATGGCTCGAGTGAAGCAGATATTACATCCAAAGTATGAAAAAAAAAAAGGAGCTAAGATACTTCAACATCTTAAACGAGGGCCCAGTGATACAGACTTTGACGATATAACTCGCCTTAATTAAGAGAATTCTAGTTTCGAAGTAATAAGTGGCAGTTTTAGCGATCTACGTCCTATAGGAGCTTTAAGAGCTGTGAAAGATATCGCTCGAGTGAAGCAGATATTACATCCAAAGTATGAAAAAAAAAAGGAGCTAAGATACTCCAACATCTTAAACGAGGACCCAGTGATACAGACTTTGACGATATGACTCGCTTTAATCAAGAGAATTCTAGTTTCGAAGCAATAAGTGGCAGTTTTAGCGATCTACATCCTGTAGGAGCTTTAAGAGCTGTGAAAGATATCGCTCGAGTAAAGCAGATATTACATCCAAAGTATGAAAAAAAGGAGCTAAGATACTTCAACATCTTAAACAAGGACCCAGTGATACAGACTTTGACGATATGATTCGCCTTAATCAAGAGAATTCTAGTTTCGAAGTAATAAGTGGCAGTTTTAGTGATCTACGTCCTATAGGAACTTTAAGAGCTGTGAATGATATCGCTCGAGTGAAGCAGATATTACATCCAAAGTATGAAAAAAAAAAAAGGAACTAAGATACTGTAACGATGAATTATTTCTTTTAATTGTCAACCGATCGTGTTCCAAGTCGGTTAACACATACTAACGTCGTTTACTTGGTTTCATCGTTACGAACAAACTCTTCCCGGTATCTATAGTAATTTTGATATTTCGTAACTAAGGAAAATGTTCTGGACCTAGCAACCATTTACTATATAAAGGGCCGCAGGAGCTCATTTTAGTCATTCGTTCCAGAGACAAACTGAAAAGGTTCATGACTTCTTAACCTTAAATAATATTGTGACATCGCATAAATAGTACCGGCTAGATAGCGCATAGTCTTACACTCGGCATAGAGCCCGACATAGTTCGAGTGGGACTTCTCCTATCATAAGCTTGTATGGTTTCTGCGTTAAGCAACTTATTATTTACTGTAAAGACGTCACGAACTTAATTAATTGTTTTGCATCGCGTCATTTTCAATTCAAAGTGATAAACGTTGCGTCAACTGAAAGCCGGGGTGACACATAAGCATTGACTGTTGAAGCGCCAGTTGTCAGATAGTTTTCAGAGAGACAGATATTAAACTAACTAAATTGAATTGTTGAAGTGACAACCGTCGGTTAAAAGTCAAAGCGTTGAATGTCAATTATATCTAATACCAACTGTCTGTCAAAGATAGTTTATAGACGTTAATCAAATTTCAGTTGACGTATCCATTGTCATATTAATTAATTTATCTTTGCTTTGAACGTTTTCGATTCAAGAACTGTCTGTAGATTCGTATTTTATACGGTAAAGGTTGCTGGATTTACTAAAGGTTAGGTTTTCAGTATTCTCTTTGTGTGTTAATAGGATAATAATCATATAATATTTAAATATTGTCACTCTCATGATTAGAAATAAACATTTGTAATTGTATTTCTCAGGATTGAGAAACTTTACCGTTGAAATAAACTTGTTAATTTGAAAATATCTTTCTTGACTTTTAATGAACCCTGGAATCACTCCACTGTTTACTATCTGAGTACAATAGTTTTGAACTATTGTAGAACTATAAAATCAACGTTATAGATTTTTGGCGCCCGAGCAGGGACTTTTTCAAGTCATTTTGGACTCTTTTAAAGTCAATTTTAAAAAAATACTTTCGAGTCAGTTTAAGAAAAAATCTTCGATTCAGTTTGGAAGAACTTTCAAGTCATTTTGAGACAATTTCTAGTCACTATCAAACTTTCTAGTCATCTTAGAGTGATTATCAAGCCACTTTTGATAATTTATTGTTATTGAATTGATATTAGATAGGTTTCCATAATAAAGGATTTATTCCTTAAAATACTACTAGTATTTTTCCAGTATCATAGATAGGTTTCTATAAGCGGTAACTTTTCTTTACGAGCATGGAAGACGACGAAATACAGTTGGAAACTGAGGTTATCAGACCCGCGCACCGGATGGGTCAATGAATTAGATCGTAACGAATTGATTAGCGAGTTAAAGAAATGGAATATAGAGACGAAAGGAAAAACGGACGACTTGCGTAAGCGATTAAGAAGATTTGTAGAAGCAATACGCGACAATCGATCAGTAACTGTACGAAATCGTGGAGATGAGGCAAGTCCAACGATACAGAGTTCAAACAAAAAGGAAATACGTGAAGTTCTTAATCAAATCCGAAAGTGGCAAATATTTTATAATGGAAAGTCCCATCAAGAAACAATAACAATCGAAAGATTGATTGATTTAAAAGAAGAATACGGGGTTGAGGAAGAAGTGTTACTGCGAGCAGTACCCGAGTTTTTAAAAGATAAAGCAAACACGTGGTACAGGTTAAATAGAGAATATTGCACGTCCTGGACAACATTCTTAACGGAATTCAAAGCATTCTACTTTCCCGAAAATTATATAGAAAATCTGGAAAACGAAATCTTCCAAAGGCGACAAAAAATTAACGAAAGTGGAAAAGCAAGCACGTATTGGAAATGCAAAATATGATGAAAAGACATGGTGGTTACAATAAGGAGAAAGAGTTGAATGTAATACATAAAAATCTTACAAATATTATGTATGTAACTTTAGCAATTTGAAAACGTTTTTGAAATTGATGGAGGACCATGAAAAGGCACAGGCGGAATCTGCCAAACAAAATTCGATGTTCGAATTAGGACGACGCAAGAGTAGTGGATATTCGACAAGCGCTGCGCTCGGTTAAGGCAGAAGTTACAATTTTCAATATAGAACCAATAGGACGATTCAACGAAATGCACCTGAGAGAAATTATCATGGTCAAAATAGAGATGACGAGAATACTAACCCTGGAAATGAAATAGCCCGGATTAGGAGAGACGTCGAGACGAATTTAAATAATAACGATGGGAGGCCAAACAGGTCGAATAATTCAAGAATATACTGCTACGGATGTGGACGCCCAGACGTAATCTTAAGAGATTGTAATTGTAGACGCGATATGGGAAACGGAGACAAAATCGAGGGTCAACCAATCTATAAACCTGCCCTCGGCGTCGATGAATACCAAATTCACGCACCCGTTAATAAAAACTTCTTTTAACGACGCAAAATTACTACACGTTCCGTTTTGGATTCAAAATGTTTGTTATAAAGCGATTATCGATACTGGATCGACAAAATCATACATTGGTAATGAAATTAGAAATATTCCGGCTATCAGGACTTCTTGTAAAAAAGTAAATAGTACCTTCGCACAACTGGCTAATGGTGAATGTATTCCTGTGCAAGAAGCGTACGAGATTCCTTTTAAACTGTGAGAAAAGGATTTCACAGAGGTATTTTCATTTCTTCATTTGGGTAATTTAACTGAGGATATCCTATTAGGAATGGATTTTCTACTAAATAAAAAGTAACGTTGGATATTCAGAAGAATCAAATTATTTTTAATAATAAAAATTTTACGTCAGAAATGACAGGAAATAAAAAAAAGATAGAAGAGAAAGTTGATGAAACCGTAGATATGCAGCGTTTATTTTCGAACAAAGCTCGAAGAATTTGGGGCGGACGATGAATTTACAGAAGAAGAGGTGATTAATAACTTTTTGGAAGAAGAAACCAGAAGTTTGATGGATTGAAAGGTCCTACGTCGTTGACAGAACATTCAATACGTTTAATAGACAGTACACCCATCAAACAAAGATATTATCCACAGAACCCAAAGATGCAAGAAATCATTCATGAGGAAGTAAATAGGATGCTAGACGAAGATATCATCGAAAAATCATCGAGTCCTTGGAGCTCTCCAGTTGTTATAGTACAAAAGAAAGATGGAAAATCTAGATTTTGTATAGATTTCAGAAAACCTAACAATGTAACTCAAAAGGACGCTTATCCGTTACCCTTTATCAACTCAATTTTAGGTAAGTAGAGAAATTCTAAATTCTTCATTTCGCTAGATCTTAAACAAGGATATTGGCAGGCACCTCTTTCGAAAGAAAGTAAACCACTCACAGCCTTTACAGTTCCCGGGCTAGGCTTATTCCAGTTTAAAGTAATGGCTTTCGGATTACACTCAGCAGGAGCGACTTTTCAGAGATTATTGGATACTCTGATAGGACCAGAGTTAGAACCTTATGCCTTTGCTTATTTGGACGATATTATTATACTAGGAGAAAATTTGGAAAAACAAAGAAAACATAAAAGAAGTTTTGAATAGGCTGGGGAAAGCAAATCTGAAGCTTAATTTAGGAAAATGTGTTTTCTTTAAGAAAAAAATTGAAATACCTTGGCCATTTGATTTCTGATAAAGGCATTCAAATCGACCCAGATAAAGTAGCAGCCATATTAATCATTCAATCTCCAAAATCAATAAAAGAGTTAAGAAGATTCATAGAAATTACTTCATGGTACCGTCGATTTATCCCGCAATACTCCAAAATAATAGGGCCGCTAACTAAGTTACTAAAAAAAAACAAAAATGGATGTGGACACAAAAACAAGAAGACGCATTTGTCAAATTGAAGGAAACTCTGACTCAAGCACCGATATTATCAGGACCAGATTTTAACGAACCGTTTATTTTACAAACAGACGCCAGCGATCTAGGATTAGGGGCCGCTTTGATTAAAAAAATTGAAGGACAGGATAAGATTATAGCATATGCCAGTAGGACTCTGACAGAACTAGAATGCAAATATTCTACGACCGAAAAAGAATGCTTAGCGATACTTTGGGGAATTAAAAAAACATCATCATTACCTCGATCAGTATCATTTCACAGTTGAAACGGATCACCAATCACTAAAATGGCTTCAGACGTTAAAAAATCCGACAGGAAGTCTGTGTGCTGGATGATGAAATGAAAACAATTAGTGAAATTAATTGTTTAAATTGTTTACTAGGTCAAGTCCAGTACAGCTCCCAATATTATGTATTAGTTATTATTATTTGTATATATGTAAATACTAGGTAAGCACAACAAGTAATTTAGGTTAGCATTAGAATAAGTATAATTTATAGAAACTAGTCAACTCTCATCGAGGGTACAAGTAGTCCTAAGTACCATGATGTATCTTTAAAAATAAAATGGTAAAAACTCAAGTCAAGTTTAAATCATAGAACCCCAACGAACCAAGGTATATTACATGGCGATCCTGCCAGTCCTGTGACTCCAAATAAATTGAAAAATTGATTGAAGAAAAAATATATAATAGAAAAAGGGGAATTTTAATATGGAAAAATGGAAATGGAGATGGAAATTGTACAAAAATCGGCTTAAAAGAAGATCGAAGAACTTGTTTTTCTCTTTTAGCTTTTAGGTGGACATAAAAGAAGACAATAATTCCAAAGGTCCAATAGAAAGTAAAGCAATTAATTATTATTAGTGGAAATTATAAAAATATGGTATACATACAACTGAAAAGTCAAGCAAAAAAGGGATTAAAATTAAGGAGATTTAATTCAATGTATTGTTATAATATCATGTAATAACAAGGTTAGTTTAGTCTAAGATTATGTAAATGAGTGTAGTAGATAAGTTAAACAAGTATCATAGAGTCATAGTATATTAATAGATAGATTAAAATTTAACTTAGACAAAGTAAATAGTATGGCGGAAAAATTTGAAACGAAACAGTTAATCGACTCAATTGAATTTTATTCTGAACTTGAAATGACAACCATAAGAACTTGCTTATTAATTATGTGCCAAAAACTAGACTTTCCCAAAACGCAAAACGACTCGAAAAGATTTATGACCCGACTGCAAACTGCAAAAATTCAATAATAATTTCCGAGGAAGAAATACGTCACGTAAATATAATTACGGCGTAAACTATAGACAATATACACAAGGAAACAGCCAAACACAGCAAAATTCTTATAATCATTTTAGAGGTCAAGTGCGTGGTAATGTAAATAAACGAGTTATGAGTAACCCAGGTCATGGTATGCAACAAGCGAATTATGCAGAAAATGACACGTTCTTAGAAAGTGAAAATAGTAAAAAGCAATGAACAATTGTGTGGGTTGGATAATTCGAATGATTGGTTTTTTCGAGACCGAACGGAATAATGTCGAAAATGAAGCAGTAAATTTAAGTATGAATGGTATAAATTTTGTGAAAATGGAATATGGAGTAAACGAATTAACTTTCTTGCTAGATACAGGTGCATCTATAAGCATTATTTTTGCAAACTATGTAAAACATAACTTAATTGATACGGAGAAAAAGAGAGAAAATTAATGAAATCGCTGGCTTCACAGTATCCACAGGCGGAGAGAACATTTTTTTTTAATTAAATATGGAACAAATAAATAATAAATTTTTGATAGTTGATAAGTTTGGAAGTGGAATGCATGGTATAGTAGGCTCTGATTTTTTTTGTTAAATATTCAGCAACGATTGATTATGAAAGATTTTTATTCTCATTATGGATTAAAGAAATATTACATTACATTTTCACGAGTATTGACAATTGCAATGGCAGGTTTAAATTATGAATCATGTTTTGTCTATTTGGATGATCTAATCATTTTTGGAAATAATTTGGTAAATCATAATAAAAATCTTGTTAGAGTTTTAACCAGGTTAAGGGAAGTAAATCTAAAGCTAAACCCAAGCAAATGTACATTTTTAAGAAAAGAAATCCTTTACTCAGGGCATTTGATATCTTCTGCAGGGGTATCACCTGATCCTGAGAAAATTCGAGTAATTCAGAAATATCCTACGCCACAAAATTCAGGCGATACGAAGCGGTTTGTAGCTTTTGCGAACTACTACAGGAAATTTATTAAAAATTTTGCAACTCTTGCGCAACCATTAAATAATCTTACGAGGAAGAATGTAACGTTTCACTGGAGCGAGGAATGTCAAAATTCGTTTGAGAAATTAAGGCAGGCACTCATGTCACCACCGGTATTATAATATCCAGATTTTTCAGAGGGAAATCAATTCATTCTTAGGACTGATGCGTCAGGTGGAGCTCTTGGGGCTATTTTATCTAATTCAAACGAGAGGCCCGTGGCATACGCAAGTCGCGTACTAAATAAAGCCGAAAAGAACTACTGTACAGTGCAAAAAGAATTATTGGGGGTAGTTTGGACCGTACGTCATTTTCGCCCTTTCCTTTACGCTAGAAAGTTCCATATTTATACAGACCATAGACCGCTAATATATTTATTCAGTATGACCAATCCTTCTAGTAGATTAACTAAGTTTAGATTAATTTTAGAGGAGTATGACTTTACTATAAACTATATTAAAGGCTCTGACAATGTCACAGCTGATGCTTTATCTCGAATCCAAATTGATTCAGAGGAGCTAAAGAACATGAATTCTAAAATAAATAATACCATGTTTGTCACAACGCGAGCGCAAGCGAAAATATCCCCTACAACTTCTACAATAGAGAGTAAAACAAATTCTGTTGACGAAAGGCTTGATCACCCTGGAGTTATAGAATTATTAAATGAACTTGTAAAATTAAGAGATGAGTTGCGGAAAGCAAACATAAAAATATGTGTTGTAAAAAACGCACGAAATATAACAAATAAAGAAGTAAGACAATTAATACTAAACGACTATCATATTTTACCAACAGGGGGACATGCTGGTATGAACCGCATGTATAACAACATTAAGAGACGTTATTTTTGGTCAGGACTAAAGACAGACGAAGAAAAATTTGTAAAACATTGTAGGGACTGTACAAGATACAATAAAACAGTACATACTGAGACACGCCACACGAACTTGTTTTTGGAACGTCTAGTAGGTTACAAGTCGCGTGTAATGATGCAAAAAATAATATAGGGAAGTCAAAAAGAAAATAATAGGGAACAAACTTAAGTAGAGACACGAATAAAAGTAGTTATAGAATAGGGTAGAATTATATTATGATAGGGAAACAAAATAATTAGCTTTTAGGAAAAACTATTATTTTGACATTCGCGGGGGAGGTGTGCTGGATGATGAAATGAAAACAATTAGTGAAATTAATTGTTTAAATTGTTTACTAGGTCAAGTCCAGTACAGCTCCCAATATTATGTATTAGTTATTATTATTTGTATATATGTAAATACTAGGTAAGCACAACAAGTAATTTAGGTTAGCATTAGAATAAGTATAATTTATAGAAACTAGTCAACTCTCATCGAGGGTACAAGTAGTCCTAAGTACCATGATGTATCTTTAAAAATAAAATGGTAAAAACTCAAGTCAAGTTTAAATCATAGAACCCCAACGAACCAAGGTATATTACATCTGGCTAGATGGGTATAGTTTTGAAGTCAAATATCGAAAAGGAATATTGAATCAATTGGCTGACACGCTGTCACGCCAACCTTTATCTGTACACAACGAAAAGGTTAATCGGATAAACTTAATTGAACAAATATCTTGTAGTTGGTACAATAGAAAGATGGAAGAGGTTCGAACATCACCAGAAAGAAATCCAGATTATAAAATCGAGAATAATAGATTGTATCGTCATTTCTTCGAACGAACAGACTTTTCAGAACCAGAACTGTCAGAGCCATGGAAATTATGCATACCGAAAAATATTCGTCCTCATATATTATATGAGAATCATGATGATCCACTGGCCGGGCATATGGGAATAGCCAAAACAGTGAAGAAGATGACCAAAAGATATTATTGGCCAGGGATGTTTAACGAAATCGCCGATTATGTCAGAAAATGTCAAACTTGTCAAAAATATAGTTAGTCACCAACAAGCATCTGGTAAGATGCAACGTTCTCTTATAAACGGACCCTGGGATACGGTCTGTATCGATATGATAGGACCGTTGCCTACATCCTCCAAAGGCTTTAATTATTTGTTGGTTATGCAAGACCGCTTTACGAAATGGGTAGAAGTCCAACCTATAAGAAGAGCTACTTCGAAACTAATAGTGCCGATAATAAAAGAAAGGATTATCACTAGGTTCGGATGTCCTCGTATGGTAATTACCGACAACTCTACCCAATTTTATAGCAATATTTCCCAAAACTTCGTGTCTAAAAACGGGATCAAACAAAGGTTTGCTCCGATTTATTCACCTCAAAATAACCCAGTAGAAAGGACCAACATAATGATTAAAATTATAATCGCACAATATTGTGAATCGAATCACAGAAGGTGGGATAGATATCTTAACGAACTTATGTTTGCTATCAATACGTCCACACACGATTCGACAGGATTTTCTCCCGCTTTCTTGAACTTCGGTCGAGAACTCGAATTACCCAGTGGATTTTACAGAAACAACTCTAAAGACGATGATCAAGTGCCGAGTGAAGTTCTCACTAGACGAGAAGTTGATCGTCAAGTGAATAAGTTACGATGTCTACGAGAAACATACGATTTAGTTCAAATGAATTTGCAAAGGGCTTTCGACGTGCAAAGTCGTTATTATAATTTGAAACGAAAAGATTATTGCTTTAAAGTAGGAGATAAAGTAATGAAACGACATCATTCATTGTCTCGCGGGGCTCAAGGATTTTCTTCCAAGTTGGCACCGAAGTTTATTGGACCTTTTTGGATCATAAAGGTAGTATCGACAGTAATTATGGATTTACAAGACAGTTCTGGCCTAATAGTCGAAAATATTCATGTAAAAGATCTTAAGCTAGCACATTAATTAATTTTCTTTTTCTCTCTTTACTTAGAACAATGACACAGATCCAAGTCACGGTCAGAAGGTTATTCGGAGAAAGTCCAGTAGCACAGAAGAGAGACATAAATGTAACATTCAAAAGATTGTTTGGGGACAGTCTAGTGGTGCCGAGAGTAGAACAAAAGGAAGCATCCGAGAAGCTATATAGAGAGGATCTAAAGCCAGTTAATCTGGTTCAAGAGGAAAGATGGAAGACGTTCCAGGAGCAGTGCACTGAATGGTTCGGTGAACCAGTAGTCGATCCAGTGCACGTGACACGACAAGGACAGGAGGAGCCACTGCCGCCGTTTAAAATTAATTTACAAAGATTAAGGCCGGAAGGGGTCAGCAAACAGAAAAGGTTTAGACTTAGGCTCAAGCCCGGAAAGTGGATCACCATACCAGCTGCTCATTAATTTAGTTCGTGTTTTTCTTGTTGGGATTCTTAATCTCCCAAAAAAAAAAAATATATTTTTTTACTAACGAAGAGGGGGTATGTAACGATGAATTATTTCTTTTAGTTGTCAACCGATCGTGTTCCAAGTCGGTTAACACATACTAACGTCGTTTACTTGGATTCATCGTTACGAACAAACTCTTCCCGGTATCTATAGTAATTTTGATATTTCGTAACTAAGGAAAATGTTCTGGACCTATCAACCATTTACTATATAAAGGGCCGCAGGAGCTCATTTTAGTCATTCTCTTCCCAGAGACAAACTGAAAAGGTTCATGACTTCTTAACCTTAAGTAATATTGTGACATCGCATAAATAGTACCGGCTAGATAGCGCATAGTCTTACACTCGGCATAGAGCCCGACATAGTTCAAGTGGGACTTCTCCTATCATAAGCTTACATGGTTTCTGCGTTAAGCAACTTATTATTTACTGTAAAGACGTCACGAACTTAATTAATTATTTTGCATCGCGTCATTTTCAATTCAAAGTGATAAACGTTGCGTCAACTGAAAGCCGGGGTGACACATAAGCATTGATTGTTGAAGCGCCAGTTGTCAGATAGTTTTCAGAGAGACATATTAAACTAAATTGAATTGTTGAAGTGACAACCGTCGGTTTAAAGTCAAAGCGTTGAATGTCAATTACATCTAATACCAACTGTCTGTCAAAGACAGTTTATCAAATTTCAGTTGACGTATCCATTGTCATATTAATTAATTTATCTTTGCTTTGAACGTTTTCGATTCAAGAACTGTCTGTAGATTCATATTTTATATGGTGAAGGTTGCTGGGTTTACTAAAGGTTAGGTTTTCAGTATTCTCTTTGTGTGTTAATACGATAATAATTACATAATATTTAAATATTGTCACTCTCATATCAAGAGAATTCTAGTTTCGAAGTAATAAGTGGCAGTTTTAGCGATCTACGTCCTATAGGAGCTTTAAGAGCTGTGAAAGATATCGCTCGAGTGAAGCAGATATTACATCCAAAGTATGAAAAAAAAAGGGGCTAAGATACTTCAACATCTTAAACGAGGACCCAGTGATACAGACTTTGACGATATGACTCGCCTAAATCAAGAGAATTCTAGTTTCGAAGTAATAAGTGGCAGTTTTAGCGATCTACGTCTTATAGGAACTTTAAGAGCTGTGAAAGATATCGCTCGAGTGAAGCAGATATATCCAAAGTATGAAAAAAAGAGCTAGGATACTTCAACATCTTAAACGAGGACCCAGCGATACAGACTTTGACTATATGACTCGTCTTAATCGAGAGAATTCTAGTTTCGAAGTAATAAGTGGAAGTTTTAGCGATCTACGTCCTATAGGAGCTTTAAGAGCTGTGAAAGATATCGCTCGAGTGAAGCAGATATTACATCCAGTCTGAAAAAAAAGGGGCTAAGATACTTCAACATCTTAAACGAGGACCCAGTGATACAGACTCGCCTAAATCAAGAGAATTCTAGTTTCGAAGTAATAAGTGGCAGTTTTAGCGATCTACGTCTTATAGGAGCTTTAAGAGCTGTGAAAGATATCGCTCGAGTGAAGCAGATATATCCAAAGTATGAAAAAAAGGAGCTAAGATACTTCAACATCTTAAACGAGGACCCAGTGATACAGACTTTAACGATATGACTCGCCTTATTCAAGAGAATTCTAGTTTCAAAGTAATGAGTGGCAGTTTTAGCGATCTACGTCCTATAGGAGCTTTAAGAGCTGTGAAAGAATCGCTCGAGTGAAGCAGATATTACATCCAAAGTATGACAAAAAAAGAAGTTAAGATACTTCAACATCTTAAACGAGGACCCAGTGATACAGACTTTGACGTTATGACTCGCCTTAATCAACATAATTCTAGTTTCGAAGTAATAAGTGGCAGTTTTAGCGATCTATGTCCTATAGGAGCTTTAAAAGCTGTGAAAGCTATCGCTCGAGTGAAGTAGATATTATATCTAAAATATGAAAATATAATGGATGACGAACAGGCCACATCAACACCAAATGAGCCAATACATGAAAATATAAGGATCGGTACGGAAGAGACTCATCCAGCAAAAGAATTAAATGACACGCAGAGTACCCACGAAGGTGATATAACACCTGAACGCAGCATACAAATAGTATGAATCGGCGGAAAATTTTATGCAAAGAACACGAGATTTCATAGAAGCAAGCAAGGAATTTAGCAGTAGAAAAATGGTAAAACGCTCAGAGTTAATAAGACAGCAGAAAAAATATGAAAGAAAACTAGACTATATTCGAAGATCGATTGCTAATATGGACAAAGTAATACGTGTTTGTAATAAGATTTCCGAAATTTTAGAATAATTTTAAGTGTGTGTATAATGTTTACAGTATATTTAATATAACATTAAACTTCAATACTTGTATTCGATTAAAAATAGCCTTATCCTAGAAATCAGTTTTACATTCTGTTTTTCAAGCATAAGTTCTAATTCAACTAAATTTAATCTGTATAATTGTATTTAGATACTTTGAAAACTCAATTGTTTAAGATTTTATGCTATAATTGCTATTAATTCGCACATGTGTTTTTACCATTTTTATTTTATCTGTTAAATGTTTAACAGGTATTTATAGTTGTGAGCCGTGGGAGTAGTAGAACTTCATGGCTTTCTATATAAACAAGTAAATTCGATATTTTTATAAAAAATACTTAATCTAACATTATATACATTAGCTTATAGAAAGCTCTGTGATTTGAATCTCCAGAGATATTCTTAACTAACAGATTATTTCTTTTAATTTTTTGTATCTATGCTATTGAATTGTCGGTACTGTAACGCTCTACATTTGAGATGTCTTTTTATAATATCTTTTTAAACTGTATTCGTTAATAAATTTGTTTCAACAACTCCTAAAATGTGTTTTCTATATCCTACATAGATACTTTTAAGTAAGTAAAATCTTGGAAAGTTAGGACAAAATCCCTTAAATTCATAATTTATGTGTTTTAAAAAATCTAAACTATTATCCTAAATTTGACTTAGATATTTAAAAACTGATATACTTTTAAAACAAAAATAAAAAAAATGCAGGTCATTTCAAAACAGGTATATTCTCTATATCAACTACATCTTGACGATTATTTCATAAATTTAAATAACCATAAAGAGATTAAACATTACTCACAAAACCGATGTGACATATGCAAAATATAATTATCCTAAAAAATGTCTGAAACCATGACTGACCATAAATTCAAATTAGACAATTTGTTACATTTTCATACTTGCCATATTCAGACAGAAAGTCTGAGTCGAATAGTATCGGCGACTTATAAATTTAAACAAAAGCGCCATCCGGTGGTATATCATGAAGAACATGTGGTGATCATGTGTTAGGTATTTGTTACATCCTATATATGCAGGCTGAATGACGCGTTAAAGCATGAAAACAGGATACATATATGTCTAGGCGACAAAAATCTCTGAAATTAACTACAAGCTGAAATTTCTAAGGAAAAATTCTCAGCCAATAGTCAGTGCAAATGTAATTTATGAAATAACGCTAATTTTAAACATTTTTATTATAAGTATATTCATACGCCTTTAAAGAGGATTAATTGAAGATTATATTTAACATGCATATTTCGATCATCCTGTATATAACCCGGTACAAAAGTTTGACTTTATTTTTAGAACGGTGTCTATATTTTTTTAAGCCCCTGTATGATGGCAGTATTTATATAACACAAATTAAAACGTAAGTGAATAATGAAATAAATGTGACTCGAATAATTAACCAGAGGCGAGTGTTATTCATTTACACAAAGCAGTAGTAGAAAAAATTACTTCTTAACTACAGAACTATAAGCAAATGTGAGGAAACTTACTGTTTACTAGAGTATCTAGAGTTTAATAAAAATACAGTTGTTATTGATAAAATGCTGATGCGTAATACTAATTAAAATAAATTTTATATATTCTCTGGGTGTGTTATTCTACTAACATATATAACATGAAATATGTCAATATCCAAGTCAGGTTGGCCGAGCGGTCTAAGGCGTCTTATTTAAGCTTGGATTCCCTAGTGGGAGCGTGGGTTCTAATCCCACCTGACATATATTTTACCATTCATTATAATTTACTTGAAAAATCTTTGCTTTTTTTAAACAGATCTTCTGAACCTCATGAATGTAGATACTCTTGAAGTCTATGGCGAATCATTTCTTCCTGTTTTCATTTTCTTTCTTGCTCTTTCAAATAGTGTCTTCCTTCTTTTTTAGAAGTTCTTTAGGGTTATCGTAGCTCTGTTTTTCTTATGATTTCAACAGATGCCATAGACTGATTCATGATGAACATCTGCCGGTAAATGCCTATAATTAATGTCACCATCTAACAAAGACCGTTAAAAATGACTGGAATCGAACCCACATTCAAAGCATCAAACACATGACGTTTACTTCCTATTCATATTTTAAAAAGGATTAATTAAAGATTATATTTAATAGTCATATTTCCATCATCCTGTATATAACCTGGTAACAAAGTTTAACGCGTAACAGGTAACGTTGTTCTAACTTTTGAACAAGTGTCACGTTTCTCACTCAAATAGAGGCGATATTAAATTTTCGTCCCCTCACTCTAACTTCTACCGATACGAACGATCTCGACGTGCTCACACCTGGACACTTTTTAATTGGAAAAAGTATTACTGCTCTACCCGATGAAAATTTATTGCCAATTCCTGAAAACCGCTTAAACGAATACCAACGGATCAAACAGCTCATGCAACATCTATGGGGCAGATGGTCCAAGGAGTATATCAGTGAATTGCAGCAACGGATCAAGTGGAAGACTTATGGTCCAAATATTTTGAAACCAGGCGCACTCGTTATTATAAAGGAAGACAATGTGCCTCCTTTACATTGGAAAATGGGACGTGTTGTGGCGATACACAAAGGAAGTGACGGTGTCGCTAGAGTTGCTACAGTAAAAACTCAAACATAATAAAAAGATTGTTTTCGAAATTGTGTATTGTGCCTATTGAGGCTGAAAATAACTAAAGACTTAGAGTATGTGTTAAATGTTTTGATTAATCGTTATATAACATTTTTTGAAAGTTTTTCACCTTTCCATGTAAGAAACTAAGCAACAAAAAAAAATAATATATATATATATATATATATATATATATATATATATATATATATATATATATATATATATATATATATATATATATATATATATATATATATATATATATATATATATATATATATATATATATATATGTTGTTTCTTAGGTTTTCGCGGGTGTTAAATGAAAGGTTGTTGTGCTTCCGGGTGTTTTCCCGCGTAGTTGACAGGCTCCTGCTGGGGCCACGGTTGTCTAAACGACGTTTCGGCAGAATCCCATCTGCCATCTTCAGGTTCTCGCTGAAAGCTGCCTACTGCTGCTCCTCGTTGCTCGAACTGAACTGACGTTCTCCGCGCTGTGCGGTTCCTTATATATGCTGGGACCTAGAGCGCGCATGCGTAACTGGCTACGCGTTGTTGGCCCTCTACTATGTGTGGGAGGCGTAGCGGGCGCCTGAGATGATCCGGCAAGTGGCCTCGCTGTGACGTCACGTCTCACGTGACTTCCCGTTGGTGGTCGTGGATCCTCGTGTCTAATCGTCTTCGTAGGTGGTCGTGTTTCTGTTTGATTGCGCGACTGGCTACGTGTTATTGGCCCTTTACTGTATGTGGGAGGCGTAGCGGGCGCCTGAGCTAACCCGACAAGTGGCCTCGCTGAAACGTCACGTTTCACGTGACTTCTCGTTGCTCGTCGTGCATCCTCTTGTCTAATCGTTACCAGAGGTTGTCGTGTTTCTCTTTGATTGGCCAGCGCTTGACTTCGGCTCCTCGTGATAGGTCCTCTTGTGGCAGGCTGTGGTGTCTCTTCGTGGTTTGTCACTGCTCGAACGTGCCTTCTCGAGATTGGTTCATTTTCCGTGGGTCGCCGTATGTTTTCCGTTATGTATCTGCCTGAAAGTGCGGGCTTCCATGCAGTAGGTAATCTCAGCGTATCATCTCGTTTGTTAAGGTTTTGGGGTCTCTTTTCGATCTCTATGGCCTCTCTGGTAATTCTTGATGTACAATGCTCGATATTGGCTACTGTTCTGGTGTTGTCGAAGTCTATTTTGTGGCCTGTGACTTTTACGTGTTGTGCTAGGGACGATGTTTTCTCCTCTTTTTGCACTGCATTCCTATGTTCTTCCCGTCTTACACTTATACGTCTATTGGTCTGTCCTATGTATGATTTGCTACAATCTTGACACGGGATTTCATATACTCCTTGGCTTTCTAGGGCAATTTTTGATTTTGGGTTGCGGAGGACTGTGCTGATTTTTTCGGTCTGTTTTGAATATTGTGTCTATGTTGTGTCTACGTAGAAGTTTGTCGATTCTATCCGTTGTTCCTTTCACGTACGGTAGATATGCTTTTGCCACTGGTTTCTCGGATTCTTCCTGGGTTCTTGGTCTGGATGGCTCTTGCGATTTTTGTATTGTGTGCTTTGAAAACCCATTTTTCATTAATGCTTTCTGATATTTAAATGCGACGTCACATCACCATCCAACACAACTAAATTCAGTAGTAAAAACTCTAGTGACACGATCGGAAAGGCTGGCAGACGGCGACCATATTAACGAAGAGATGTCGTCTGTCCTGAAGGCGAACTGCGCAACCAACCCAGGCGCAGACCACTACAAACCCGGCAAGGAGCGAAGGGCCAGCGACGCCGTGTCGTTTCTGCGGCGGCTGGCACTTCCATCGGGATTGCCCTAGGAGGCCAGAGGCTGAAAGGCCGAGACCTCTGCGAGAAACGGGCCCAGTGACGCGCCAGCCAGCCCCTACAGCAGCAGTCATGCAGAGGCAAGAACGTACCAGACCTCGCACCCCTCCTCAGTCTGAGGAAGAGAGGCTGGAAAGAGCTCGCGCGGAAAACTAGGAGGGGGGCGAGCACGCCGCCGTCCCTCGCCCCTAACTACGCCACCACGACGCGTGGGTGCACCCCACATGCAAGCCAGCAGCTTGTACCACGTGTCAGCTGGAAATCACCAGCCGCCACGGCTGAACGTTACCCTCGCTTCAAACGACCGCCGAGTGCTAGCGCTCTTAGACAGCGGCGCTAGCCACTCCTTCGTGCGAGGGGCCCTCGTCAACCAGACAGAAATTAGACCAGCCGCCTTGACGGTACAGCTCGCGGACGCCAACCGCTCTGTACAAACGGCCGGAAAAGTGCCTACCACTTTACATATCGCCGGGGCCACTTCGAAAGTGACCCTGCACATCCTCGACGAGATGTCAGATGACATCATCCTGGGGAGGGACTGGATGGCCCTTGAAGGAGCCGTCCTAGACTTCCCGAATCGCTGCGTTTACTTCGGGGGAGCCGCCAGACACAGCGTGTTCTGGCACGACCAGGCTCTGCCCTCGAGGGAACAGTATTCGCCAGTGGTTCCGGAAGAAGGCCAGACACCCCAGGAAGAGCGTGAACGGTATGAACGGGCCTTAAACACCTTTCGCGACGTCTTCGCCGAAGGGCTCCAACAGCCCACGACGAAGGTATGCACTCACACAATAAAACTAAAGACAGACCGGCCGTTCAAGATCAGACGGACTCAGTTTTCACAAGCTAAAAAGCGGGTTATCTCAGAGGAGATAACCAAGATGTTGGCCGCGGGCGTGATTCGTAGGAGTCACAGTCAGTACAGCTCGCCCGTGATCATCGTGACCAAGAAAAACGGCAAGCCTCGCTTCTGCGTGGATTATCGTCAACTGAACTCCCTCACAGAAGATGAGGTTGCCCAACTGCCACCAGTCAGGGAAACAATCAAAGAACTAGGAGAGGCCCAGGTGTTCTCCAGCCTCGACCTCCGCAGTGGGTACTGGCAGATACCCATGGCGGAGGCGAGCATACCATTGACAGCTTTCAGCACCCCTGAAGGGGCAACATACGAATTCACAGTGATGCCATTCGGCCTACAAGGGGCCCCGGGCACCTTCACGAAAATGATGGCGGAAGTTCTATCAGGAATGCTAGACAATTTCGTGAAGGTGTATTTGGATGACATCATTGTCTATTCCGACACCCATGACGAACACCTGGTCCACTTACAAATGGTTCTCGAGAGACTACGCGTCCACGGCTTGCGTTGTGCACTGGAAAAGTGTACCTTCGGGGCAGCCGCTTTGGACTACTTGGGCCATCGAATCACGGCTCGCCACAACGAGCCGACGGCCCACCATGTCTTACAAACTAAAGAATACCCAACGCCAAAGACGATGAAGGAACTGAGAGGGTTCCTGGGTACAGCCGGATGGCTCAGGGAGTACGTGCCGGACTTTGCTACCCTGGCCGCACCGCTGACGGACCTGACAGGCAAGAACCGGTTCGCCTGGACCCCCGCCGCCGAAGAGGCCTTCCATGCGCTCAAGGAAGCGTTATCCAAGCCCCTCAAACTGCACAGGCCGAACCCAGCAGAGCACTTCTATTTGCAGACAGACGCTAGCTTACTGGGGATGGGATGCGTGCTCTGGCAGCGCGGGGAAGACGGCGAACGACGCGTGATCTCATGCTCAAGCGCAAAGTTCAATGCCACCGAGCGCAAGTACCATATAAACGAACAAGAGGTATTGGCCGTGGTATACTCATGCAAGAGATACAGGCAATACCTAGAGGACCGGAGGTTTACGTTGATCACGGACAGCAAAGCCTTGAGCTGGCTGGACAAGTACAAAGACGAGCGGGCAAAACTGACTCGCTGGGCTCTCCTCTTACAGGAATTCAAATTCGACGTGGTCCACTGCCCGGGGAAAGAAAACGAGCTCCCCGACATGCTGTCCAGATTCCCGGCAGACACCGAAAGGCCTGTGACAGACGCGGTCGACGAGGACCGGCTGGTTCCGCCAGCCCCGAGGGAGCGAGGCGAGTTAGACGTCATCAACGCGGGGGAACAAACACTTTTTGAGGCCATTCAGGCCGCACAACTGGCGGATTTGCACTGCCAAACTCTTGTAATTAACTGGCACCAGTACGTAGCAGGCGAGAGGGGCGAGTGGGCATTTATCAGTAAGTTCGTCGTCGAAGATGGGCTGCTTTATAACATAGAGACCGAGACGAAACTGCTCCTCGTGCCGGAACCACTAAGACAGCGGGTGATAGTCGCGTTTCACGACTCGGTCCTGGCTGAGCACCAAGGACGCGATGAGACCTACCGTCAGATATCACAGAGATATTACTGGGTAGGACTCTGGCAACAGGTGAAGTTGCATGTCCGGTATTGTCTGATCTGCGCCTCTACCAAGGCAAGCGCACGACAGCCGGCTGCGCCGCTAAGACCACGGGCGCCCACGCGACCATGGCAATGCATAAGCGTTGACCCAATGGGGCCCTATCCCGAAACCATGTCAAAGAACAAATACATCATCGTAGCCACAGACTTATTTAGCAAATGGGTAGAAGCCATTCCCTTCTCCAGCGCCACCGCATCAGACATCACTCGGTGTCTGGAACTCGTGTTCTCCAGGTGGGGCTACCCAGAAAGTATAATCACAGATAACGTAACGTAATTCACGAGCGAAGCTTGGGAACGCTTCTTGGGGAAGTATCACATAACACACTATACCAGCCCGATTTATCATCAACGTGCGAATCCCGTGGAGAGACGGAACCAGGAGCTAAAGAAAGCACTTAGAGCACAGCTGATGCGCGCCCCTAATTCGTCCTGGGACTCGCGACTCCACGAGATTTTATACGCCCTCAGACGTAGACGAAACCAAGCGACGGGCATGTCTCCTTCAGAGGCATTGCTCGGAGCCGATCTTGCCTTGCCTGGGTCTTGGCAACACCCTGAACAACGCGAACCCATCGCAAACACACCGCAGGCGAGAGAGGAGAGGATAGAACGCGCCCAGAGGCGACAAATAGTGATCCAACGGGATTTGTTCCCCGAGCCCCGAGAGGCCGCGGTGCAATTGACTATAGGGCAAAGGGTGCTAGTTCGCGCCCAACTTGAAGAAAGACGCCAATTCGGCAGGACGTGGTCCGGGCCCCACATCATAACAGCGGTATTGGGTGACGGGGTATACGCAGTTCGAAGGGGTGACCGGACCGATCCCATACATATAGACGATTTGCGCCCTCTTCCTCCGGCGCGCGCGCCCCAAGATGTCTTTCGCGAGGAAGATAGCGCGAGCGAGAGTGAAGAGATGGACGTTGAGGAAGGACCCCAGTAGTTAGTAGTAACCAAATCCTGTAGACTACAGTGCCTTAACCAAACCTATAACCATAGTGAATAAGTACCTTAACCTTGAGTGCTCATCTCAGTAATCCAAAATCCTAATATCTAATCACCTAATTTAAGTGTTTAACCATAAAAAAACTTTATCTCTAATCTAGGTACCGGCAAACAGACAGTAAGACTCGCCAGTCAGGGCGACCAGGCCAGACAGCAAGGTACCCGGATGTATAAACTTATTTGTGTTTCTTTTGTTTAGCGTAGGTAGCACGGGAAAGGACCGTATCGCGGTCAGCCTCTGGACGCTCGACGCAGCGTAGCCGACAAGTGGCGAAGACGTCAGTGATTTCATGTTTAATTTTATGAACCTGTTCATGTTTTCTATTTGTAGTAGTATTTAAGGACCTATTGTAATCTGATCTGCTTGTAATGTTTTTGAAAAGATTTTAATAAAAAACCAAGACAGAATAACATTAGACACTAAACACACCACAAATCTCGAGGGGGGCGTGTCTTCCTGGCTATCTGAAAGAAAGTTTATATTAATATCTGGCACTAAGTTATTATTAGTCCTGAAAGAAAAATTGTTATTAGTTGAAATGGTTGGGAAGGGGAAAAAGGTAAAAACAAAGTGTCCCCAGGCGGGGGACTTAATTTATCTTTTTCTATTAGTGTCCTAAAAAGGACATCTAATAGTTCTCCTCTTCTTATACTTCCTTGTCTCCTCTCTCTACTCTCACTGTGGGGCTGCCACTTCACTGTTCGCCTGGCTCCGAAGCGTCGACACAACACTACACCACTGCACTACTGTACTGCACTGCACTATTGATGTTCTCTCTTCCGAGTCCGGCGTCATGCAAGTCGTATAAGTACAAAACCGCGCAGCCCGGTTAGGCTCCGCCCACTTTGACTTGCACGCGCCGAGCTCTGTGATTGGAGCGATGAGAATGTATTTAGATAACACACTGGAACAGGGCCAGTCAGTTCACCGAGACTCCGAAGCAAGCAGACCACCACCAGGACTAGGGCGAAAAAGACGGCCCAGGCTTCCCAGGTGCTAGCCAGCACCAGCAAGGAGGCCCCGTCAACCACCCAGACTGTCCCCCCGTCCACAAACCAGGGGGCCCAGAACAAAGAGGCGGAGGCTGCCGACAAGCAGCCCAAGAAACTCAAGATCCCACCCGTGATCTTGAGAAAACAAGAGAGCTGGTCTGCAGTCAAACAGAGGATGGATGAGACCAAAATTGGTTTCGAAAAGGCCCGAGTTGTAGCCGACGGCAATCTACCCGATGACGGGTAGACAGAGCAGACTCAACCTGAGGAACAAGCTCACGCTTATCAGGTCCCTCATCCGGCCTCAGCTGACGTACGCTTCGGTAGCTTGGGGCTACCAAGCAAAGAGCTACCTCCATCAGATCCAGAGAGTGGAGAACGTCGCCCTCAGATCAGCCGTCGACGCACCCTGGTTCATCCGCAACGAGGACATCTACAGGGACCTGGAATACACCCCGGTCACTGAGATCATCAAGCAGAGAGCCAGAAAGATGTACGCCCTTGCCGAGGAGCATGGGAACCCACTAGTCAGGGAGGCAACTGACTATGACCCAGCAGACGCTCCGAGGCACAAGCGGCCGAAGGTGCAGCTCCTGGATAACGGGTGAGTATGAGAAGCATACCACCAACCGACGATCCACCCCCACGGAAGAGATATGACGATCACCCAACCACCCACCCAAGACCCTGCGGGTACCGGACAAACAACCGTCCAGTACCAGTAGTCCCCCTAGCTCCGGGCAGACCAAAAATGCTACCAAAGCAGTTAGGTCTGCCCTTCCTCGAGCTACACAGCTCATCCTTACCCTACCGATGATCCGGATGACAGGATGCCTCTTGGCATCTTGTGTACCGGCAGTCACTCCCGCCACAAACCCAAAAACACCTAACAGACCGATGACTACCCCCCGGGGGGCAAACAAGCTGGCGAAGAAAAGAAGACGAAGACAGAAGAACGCCAGAAGAGGCCTTAGCCAGCAAGGTCCAACGAGCCAGTACCCAGGGAGGTGGGCTGAAATCGTCTGCACCGCTCACATTTGTGAGTGGGGCCGACGTAAAGTAAGTTCGCCCGCCCTGCACGAGGCTGGTCCCCGGTCTACAGCGATGTATTGGGGTAAAGGGCAATAGTCCTGCCTGGCCCCAGTCATCCGAGACCGACATCTTTAGCCAAGAATATTGGCGGGCCAGTCAGTCGAAATCGAGCAGCGCACGGGTTAACTTCGTGGTCAGTAGACCTTTAGCTTTTCTGTTTTAAATTGTTGGTTGTAATTAATCCGCTGCTCTAAATAAAAGTTTGCTTTCATTTTAGTTTGGCTTTATATTCACGTCACAGTACATATCAATTAGGGAAGTCTCGAGATTTGGGGGTACACAAAATTACACACCCAAATCTATTAAAGGAGAATCGCATTAATGCACACGGCTATAGCCTTTTCCAAGGTTGGCCCAGCTTTAGCCATCATTTTATAAACCAAGGAAAGACCAGTGCTACGAGGAAGAGAGGTAAGTGAGGACGAAGAGTGAGGAAATCATACGAAGAGGAGAAACCGACGCCTAGGAAGTGCTTAAACCAAGCGTCTATTTCTAGACGACAAAACAGAAATCGTTTCATAGAGGAATCGTCGCTGCCAAAGCCGACTACCCTGGCCAACTCCATGTCTTCCATATCCAGTGCCTCGCCTCTCACCAGCTAACCATTACCCGTGTCCAATCAGAACCTCGAGCCTACGATCCAAAGTCTCCAGCCAAACCATCCATTGTGCCTTTCGACTCCACAAACTCCGACCAACCTACCAGCCCAGACCTTCGCTTTACCAGTGCTCCGCTACCTACGCCAATCACGACTCCTAATCTAAACCTCTCTCTCCTCCTAGGTACCTTCCGTCGTCCCTAACAGGGGTGCATCCTCCCAGAGGGTGTATAGACACAACAGGTGATTTCACTGCAGATTCACCGACGCCCACAACCTGGACGTCAGTATCTGTGGTGGAAGCGTGCCACGTCGGGTTTAAATACGGTGAACAAGGGCGAGAACCTTTGAGACTGGCTTGTAAACCATTGGGGTTCTCACCCGAGTTTGCCAAGAGCGGGAAAATTGCGTGACAGACAATCCGGGTAGTAGAGTCAGACCGGCTTCACCATCCAAAATTTGAGTAGCATAGGGACAGACAGACGGATCGGACCACTGCACGCGGCCATCAGCCGCAGGCCGATCCGTTCAGGACTAGCTAGATAGCTCGGCACAGTCACTTCAGGCTCATCAGACTGTGTCGTGGCGCCAATAGGTAAACCACTAACCCCTTTTCTTACAGGAAGCTTACTACGTAGAGGACGACCGAGTCCGGGGATGGAATATCTAGGGGAACCGCTGCCAGCCCACTCATGGGTTGGCTTAGTAGAGTCATTGACAGAGCAGCTAAACGAGGGTGGAACGCAGGGCCACCAGGTCTCTGGGCAACAGGCGTCGCTTCACGACGCCGTAGCCGTCCGAGACGTCTTGGGCCCGGTGTGTCCAGCCCCTCGAATGCACGAAGACGAGGTGCAGCTTCACTGCACCTGGTGCCATGGCCAGACGTCGGCGCCTCACGCCGACGCCATCATCA
Organism: Rutpela maculata; assembly: GCA_936432065.2. Classification (NCBI taxonomy): domain Eukaryota; kingdom Metazoa; phylum Arthropoda; class Insecta; order Coleoptera; family Cerambycidae; genus Rutpela; species Rutpela maculata. Next base: position 101,422,830 of record OW386292.2, read on the forward strand.
GAGGCACAGCACCGCACTCGGGGGAGCCTCGAGGCCACCACGTGCTCGCCGGTCCTCGGGCGTCGCTTCACGACGTCCCCGACGCCGGACGCACGTTGGGCCTTGTGGGCCCTTACCCTTGTGGACAATATAGTCAAGCGCGCCGTTTTTGATTGGTTAGTCTTAAAATTTTGGCTCCTCCCTTAGTATAAATATAAAATTTACTTCGCGACTCGAACATTCCAGAAATAGTTAGCATTCCAGGCATTCTAGAGACTTCGAAATTCGAAAAAATCTAGAATCTTTCATTTTTAATATATAAAGAGGCACTCTGCATCGCGGAGTTAGTTCATCTCAGTTCATCTCAGACATCGGTAACATTAAAACTTCGAATCGGGATAAAAATCAAAGGCAAATTTTTATTCTAGTGCTTATCATTAACACATTATTAATTACAAATGATTAATTAATTTCATCTCAATAATCAAAGTATTGTGGAATGTGAATAGACAGACAATAAACTGTGATTTATTTTTCTTCCTTGTGAAAAGTGACTTTCATTTCAAATAAACATTAAAAAACCATATACAGGGTGTTCAAAAACTTAGTGTCAAAAAGTTAACAGTGGTGCAGTGTTTTTGTGCACGAATTAATAATCAACACATATTGGTTCGTGTTCATGGCGCCCAACTAGGGGGCTTTGGGAAGCAGAAGAAACCAGAAGAAAGAAGAGAAGAAAGAAGAGGAGAGTAGTGTGACTTGCTCTAGGGGCCTTGAACCGAGTAGGGGTCCCGAAGGTAAGGCGAACGCTACGTGAAGATACAAGAAGACTACGAATAAGCTTCTCAAGTCCGCCATTTTGAAAAAATGGACTCATATGAACAAATCGTCCAGAAGCTTAGCGAAGCAGCGGCGCGTCAGGGTGTCGTTCTTACAGCACAGGATGGACAACAATCTTCCTCAGGGAGGGAAGAGGACCCACATAGACGCACTTTGGATACTGCACCACCAGGAGAATCTTTATTGCATACTTCAACACCCAGAACAAGGCAAGTAGAACAACAATCTCAACCTAACATTGAACTAAACCAAATCTTTTTGGGCATGGCGGAAGCATTTAACCAACCATCCAAAATGTCGCCACTACAAACGTGGGAGGCAAAATGGAAAAAATTATGCAAACAATTAGGAATTCGCCAATGCACACTTTCCAAGGACTTGACCACGAAAGTGCTAATACATTCATATTTAACATGGAAGAACATTTCAGAAAACACAATGTCACAGACAAAACGGAGAAATTAATCATGATCACTTCTCAATTGAAAGGATACGCCAAGGAATGGTATGAACCTCATAAAAATCTTATATACGACTACGATACTTTCAAGCTTAGACTTCGACCGACATTTGACACCATTGCCAAGCGAGCTCAAGCAGAACATATCTTACATACCAAAATGCAAGGACCCAGCGAATCTGTTACATTATTCATTTCTAAGAAAATCGGATTATTCAATAGGGTTGACCCAGCACGACCGCCAAGAGAAAAGGCCCACTGCATATATAGACAATTAAGGCCGGAAATCAGGGCCCATATCAGGTTCAGCGACTTCGACTCCCCCGAGGCTTTGCTAACGGTAGCCGCGGAAGTAGAGGAATATCATTTACCAGGAAGCAGTAATAACTCCTGGAGAAGACGCCCGTACGAAGAAAATAATTATCCTGCCTTACGACCCATAATGAACACCCCGAGTAATACAAGAAATACTAATCAACAGGCTATTACACAGGGATCTACACAGGGAACTACCCAATCAAATAAAAATGACAACGCAGGTAGACCACCACCATCAGCCTGTCGTTTTTGTAGTGAATGGCACTGGCAAAACCAATGCCCCCAGAACCCTTACAATAAAGAAAGAACACAGAGGCGTCCGGAAAACCCCCAAGGGGCCGGCGCCTGTCAGAGACCAAACAACTAAACCACCACTCGGCGTCCGGCCCATGTCAAACGAATGCAGCTCCAGTACCGGCACCTCCGCCATCTGCTAACTCTCATTCAAAGACACACCTTAATTTATTTCAAGACGTCATCGACATTTCATCACTCTTCAACGAAAACAATTCTCGAGAAATTTCGACACAAACTGAGGACGATATTTTGTCCTACTCAATTCAAACAATAAATCAACGACGACAACTACCAAGAATTAAAATACTAGTCAACGGCAGGGAGGTAAACGCATTCATTGATACAGGGGCAGCAAGTAATGTAGTCAGGGCAGGACTTTTTGACATCGAACAATCAGGCAGGGACAAGAAACTGTTTACTATGGCATGTGAAGGGCAAACTATTGAGTCATTGGGGAATATCAACTTAAACCTGGACATCCAAGGAAGCCAAATTCAGGGGGAATTTGCCATCATTAGAAACTTAAATGAGGAACTAATTCTCGGCGCCCCATTTTTGGAGGACGAGGGGGTCCACCTAGATTACGTACGAAAGTGTATGTACGTCGGGAAAACCTCGAGAAAAACAGTATATTGGAATCAGGAAGAGGGACAGATCGCAGAACAGCCCGTTCTAAATGAAAAGGTTAAAATTCCAGCAGAAGCCCAGGACTTACTCAAACCAGTGTTCGAAGACTATGCTGACATATTTAGCGAGAAACCCACCAAAGGCATAACCACTACGACGACTAAACATACTATTATCCTAACGAATCCTACTATCATCAATCAACGGTGCTACCCGATGTCACCAAGCAAGAAAAAAATATTCTATGAACAGATAGAAGAAATGTTGAAAGCCGGAGTAATTGAACCAAGCAACTCTCCATACAGCTCACCGCCAGTCATTATCGAAATTCCAGGCAAGAAACCACGTTTTTGTATAGACTACCGAAAACTCAACGCAATTACTAAGGACCAATCGTCAGCTCTGCCAAAAATTCATGATACTATCAAAACCTTTGGAGAAGCAAAAATATTCACTCTGCTTGACCTTACGTCCGGATATTGGCAGATACCCATGGATCCCGAGTCTAAGGCCTACACGGCATTCACTACCCCAGATGGAGCATGTTACCAATTTACAGTTATGCCTTTCGGACTGAAAACCGCCCCATCCACTTTTCAAAATTTCATGGTTAGAGACGTGCTTTCTGGTTACATCCACAACTTTATTCAAGTATACTTAGATGACATAATAATATATAGTAAAACACTCGAAGAACACCGGACTCACTTACAACTTGTTTTTGAAAGAATCCGTCTACACAATCTGAAGATCTCCCCAGAAAAATGCATCATAGCCACGACAGAACTAAATTATTTGGGACACCGTATATCACAAGACAAAACCCTACCGCAAGAAAAACACGTCCTAGCCATAAAGGACTTTACCACACCGCAATCCAAAAAACAATTGCAGAGCTTTCTGGGAACATTCAATTGGATAAGGGAATATATACAGGATGCAGCAAAATTAATTCAACCCCTCACCAATCTGCTACACAAGGACCGACGTTTCAAATGGACAGCCGAGCACGAGAAGGCGTTCGAAAAAATTAAAGAAGAGGCATCCAAGCCATTAGAATTACACCGGCCAGATTTTACCAAAAAATTTATATTACAGACAGACGGATCGATGACCGGCATATCAGGAGTCCTTTATCAAATGGGAGAAGACGGGTCTCGACGCATCATATCGTTTTCCAGTGCATGTTTGTCTCCTGCAGAGAAGAAATACCACATAAATGAAATAGAATGTCTCGCAATAGTAACGTATATCAAGAAATACAAGATGTACTTAGAGAATACAAAATTCCTACTCCGAACAGACAATCGTGCATTGTTTTGGCTTCACAAAAATCAAGATTCGAAAACCAAATTAACCCGATGGTCACTTCTACTTCAAGAATACGACTACGACATCGAGCACTGTGCTGGGAAACACAATGAATTACCTGACTTCCTGAGCAGACATCCAAATACAGACGAACCAAGACCCGAGTTGGATGAAAAAAGAATGTTACCCCCGTCTTTAACACCGGAGGGCTTAAACATTTTCACTCGAGCAGATCTCTACGAAGAAGTAAAGAATGTCCAGCTCCGATCTAGACGAATTCAACAAGACATACGCAAGTGGGAGCGAATACAAAACGATGGCCCGGCTAACGAAAGAGAGCAACGATACATAAATGAATTCGCAGTTGACGACCAGCAACTATGGCGAAATTACCAGGGAGGTAAAAAACTTGTCGTTCCAAGAAGTATGGTACCCCAGGTGTTGGCAAGTTTTCACGACGAGGATATCGCAGCTCATCCAGGGAGAGATGAGACTCTACGCAACATTCTCAGGACCTACTTCTGGAAGAACATTCACAAAAATGTAGCTCAATACGTCCGAGACTGCCGAATCTGTAAGGAAATAAAAGCTCGACAAATACAGCCAAAAGCTCCACTGCAACCTCATCAACCAAGATTCGCCTTCGAGATGATAAGTATAGACGTAATGGGACCTTATCAAGAAACCCCACGAAACAACAGATATATTTTCATCATCGAAGACGTTTTTACAAAATGGGTCGAAGCCAAGGCATTCCCAGAATTAAACGCTCGAATAATCATAAACTACTTAGAAGAAGAAATAATAGCTAGATACGGGACACCAAAAACAATCATCTCAGACAATGGAGGTCATTTTGATAGCGCCCTGTACAAACAATGGTGCGCCCGAAACGAAATAAGCATCAAATACACTCCCATATACCATCAGAGGTCCAACCCTACAGAACGAAGAGTGCAAGAATTCAAAAAGGTCTTGAAAACCCTTACATATCGCCGAACACAAAACAGATGGGACAGATACATTCCCAAGGTCTTATTTACGCTCAGAACCAGATTTAATGCCGCTACCCAGATGACGCCGAGTCGTGCCTTACTTGGTTATGAACTACCGCAGCAAGGAGAGCTGAACATACCAGCATACCAAGAGGAACGAGAAGCTCAAGAAGAACAGACCTACGAGGAACGCACAAACGAAATCCAAACCAACCAGACCGAGTACCAAGAGAGGTATTCGCTGCCAGAAGACAGACCAGAAGTAACATTTGCTGAAGGTCAAGAAGTAATGGTTAAGGCCCTGAGAAAGAAACCCAACATGTTCCTCCCATCATGGACTGGACCACATAGAATAACTAGAAAAATCTCAGATGAAGTTTACGAGGTCCAACACGGCAACAATAAATATTTTTTCCACGTCGATGACATTCGTCCCAATCCCGCAGGAAATCCCCCTGCAGATCAAATAGACACTGATGAAGAATCAGGCTCAGAAGATGATAACCCTGATGATGACATTCAACCTGCCCCAGCGCAACAAAACATCGAACCTGCCTTAGCGCATCAACCAGACATTCAACCAGCCCCAGCGCAGCGAAATGGCGAACCAGCTTCAGTAAAACCACGAGAAATTCACCCAGCTCCGGAACCACAAATTCCAGAGGAACCTCAACCCTCTACTTCGGGAAGCTCACAACCCCCGACACTCGGACAACATACACACAGAGAGACGGACAGGCCAATACCTCGAAGAAGAAGACGAACCCGCTTCGTCATACTGGACCCATGAATGTATCCTTTTAATTGCGAAATATCTATGTACATATCTTAAGAAAACAGCATTGTATAACGTTTTAGTTATTAACTTTTCCCATGTAAATTATTTAAGTTTTAGAATTATAATCTTTTAGGTTTCAAACACATCTCGTAAAAATTTGCCTTCGCGAATGGGGGGGAGTGTCAAAGTGCCTTTTTATTACAAGTTAAAACCGGGTAAAATCATTTTTGAAAATCATTAATTCATTCATTCTGTCGCTCTGTACAAAATTCGGTTCATAAAAATCATTACTTTACATTTTACAAATTTTTAAAGTTTCAGAGATCCTTTCGCTGCAACAACTTCTGACCGTTTAAACCTCCGTCCGACCAACACATATTTATACTGGATATTGTCTTCGGCGGGGGAGAAACGTTGGGGGGTTGTCGTGAGGTAATGGTGAGAGCGCCGGGTTGAGCCTCTGCGCTTGCGCAGTCCCGTCGACGTCTCGTACCTGGACGTGCTCTTCTCGTAGCGGCGCGTTGCTGTAGCTAGGATGGTGCACCACTTTCACCCGCCTCCCGAAGCTTATACCTTGCGGCATCTGCGTGGCACCGGTCTGACTCGTGTCCGCGCTTCCTTGTACGCTGTGGCCCGAGTGGAGCGGCCTCGTCGTTGGGGTCAGGCCTCCAGGCCTCCCAGATCGCCCGACGCGTGCTTCTGGTTCCCCTTCTTCGTCGGCGTAGACGTCGTCGTGCCCGGAATTTGTTTGAGGAGAAAATTGCCTTCTGCGTGGGCTCGACACGACAGTTGTCTGTAGGCTCGGAGTCCAGTCACGTAGAAAGAATCGTAAAGCTGGATCCTGGTTTAGATTCTCCCAGTCTTGGTGTAGGTGTTCGGGGACAGTGTCCGTGCTGCTGCTAGTACGCGACATCATGAAACGCGGACCGCACTTGGAGACTGTAGCCGAGAAGGTTGGTTTCGAAAACACTGGAAAGTTCAGAGTTCCTTGGGATTTGAGCTTGTCGAATGTTTGTGCGTGGGTACGAGGAAAGTCAATTCACTCGTACCCTGCCGAAATGGTTGTTGTGCAACGTGTGTTGGCTTGTGATGGTGCTTGTATTTCCAAAATGAAACGTAGCTCGCGTGAGAATGATTTTGGTGAAAGTTACCACAGAGAAAATGTGAGTGTGGCGCAATCAGCTGATCGATGGAAAAAACTTATTTGCGTTAATAACGTAGTTAGCCGCGCGGGCTCTGTAGGATGGTTTTCCACATACGTCAGAACGAAATAATCACTTTACAGACAGTTGAAATTTTACATAGTTCAAAAGTTACAAGCAATTTTACAAAATTCTGTGGTGCATTCAGTGGGACGGCTTGTGCTACTTATCAACTTTATTTACCTCTACAAGGCTCCTTAGGCCTGGTGAATGCAAGTACTTAAATCAATCTACGCCACACAAGCGATCACACCTTTTCTACAGTACTGGAACTCTGCTTCAAAGCTGCAAGAAAATTGTACATAAAAAATCACTGAGCTGCTCTGCTTCTCTGCCTCCATCAAAGTTTGGGTTGCACTGACTCTACTTTACACTCTCGGGACTCCCTAGAAGAGGGCTAGCAAAGCAAAGTGTCTCTGTCCCTGTTAGAACCTCAGCAGAGAGTTCTATTTCTGACTTAGTTTGTAGGCGCCGGCAGGCAGATGGCCCCGCTACCTAGACACTGAATGTTACTGGAGCTGACAGGCTGACGGCCCCGCTTCCCAGGTTAATGTTTGTGAAAGTTTACCTTAATGTCCTGTCCTGAAGGCACTTTGGTTTAGATTTCACTTAGGATAAGAAAATAAGACGTTGCGAGACCTTATGCTCGTTTTAGAATTTTATTTGATGGCTGCTTGTCCTCCTAGGAGCTGAGGGGGTTTAGCCCAGCTCTGGTAGGATGGGGAAAGAGAAAAGGATTCACTTTAGAAATTAAATTTCGTGTCGAGTAATACCTTCTATTAAGTTTAAGTACACCTAGCTAGATAGCCAAACTTCCCTAACATTCGCGCTCGCGAGACGAGTTTAAATAGCCGCACATTTACTGTACTTAACCTGCTATGACACGATTTCGTTCCCAAAATGGTGAGAGAGCTGGGGACAGTCAATCCGTGGTGGAATAAACTTGAAAATGCGTAGGTGGAACTCCTAACCGTGGTGCAATAGACTTGGTTTTCCAATTAAAATGACTTCATCAGTATTCTACTTAACGAAGCGAAGTTTAAATAATGTAAAATGGTTGCAGAAGGGTTTCTTCGTGCTTGAGTAATGATTTGAATGTTGTAAAGTTGTGGGATGATGCCCAAAATGATGAAAAGTTGTTGATCGAGCCTTACGATGCTACACGTGCTGTGGACCGCGAGAGACTGATAGCGTCTCAGAGTTGCCATTGTATTTATGCTAGACCGGGGCGGAATGGAGCGTTCTGATTGGCTGGCCTTATTTTCCAGCCGACTATAACAATATTGTTATAGTCGGCTGGAAAATAAGGCCAGCCAATCAGAACGCTCCATTTCGCCCCAGCATAGTATAAATTAAATGGCCACTCTGAGACGCTATCAGTTTCTCCCCAGGAAAGAAGCTGCCCCGGAAAGGAGTAGCGGCGATGGTCAACATCATCAACGCAATGTTGAGGTTGAGACACTTCCCATCCAGGTGGAAAAAGGCCGACGTCATAGTCATCCCAAAGCCAGGTAAGAACCTAACGTTTCCTTCCTCTTACAGGCCCATCAGTCTACTCCCAGCGATGAGTAAGGTAGCCGAACGAGTCATACTCAAGAGGATAGCCGAGAAGACAGAAGAGCTGGAAGTCCTCCCAGACGAGCAGTTCGCCTTCAGGACAGGGCACTCCACCGAACTCCAAGTGCTCCGCCTCACCGAGGAGGTCACGAAGGGGTTCAACCAACGACAGGTCACGGCAGCGCTGTTCCTGGACGTTGCCAAAGCCTTCGACAGGGTCTGGCACGATGGTCTCCTAGCCAAAATGATGAGTATGGGTTACCCCATTGCACTCGTCAAGCTAGTGAGATCGTACCTCCACAGGAGACAGATGAGGGTGAAGATCGTGGACAAAGTGTCCACGTACAGAACAATGGAGGCAGGAGTCCCCCAAGGCTCAGTGCTGTCCCCCCACTTGTTCTCCATCTTCACATCCGATCTACCCCGGACGGAGAGGACCTCCATGGCCCTCTACGCCGATGACACAGCCCTGACTGCCAGATCCTGGAGTGCCAGGCTAGCCACCAGAAACCTCCAGGAGGCGGCCACCCTACTAGAGGACTGGTGCAACAGATGGAAGGTAGCCGTCAACGCCGAGAAGAGCAAGGCGGTACTCTTCAAGAAGGTAAGAAAACAAAACCCCACAGGTCACGTTTCCATGTTTGGAGAGGACATCCAATGGCACGACTCCGCCAACTACCTTGGCGTGGTCATGGACAAAGGCCTAACATGGAGACTGAACACGGAGGCCATCGTCAAGAAGGCCAGGAGGACGAGAGCCCTAATCTACCCGATGACGGGTAGACAGAGCAGACTCAACCTGAGGAACAAGCTCACGCTTATCAGGTCCCTCATCCGGCCTCAGCTGACGTATGCTTCGGTAGCTTGGGGCTACCAAGCAAAGAGCTACCTCCATCAGATCCAGAGAGTGGAGAACGTCGCCCTCAGAACGGCAGTCGATGCACCCTGGTTCATCCGCAACGAGGACATCTACAGGGACCTGGAATACACCCCGGTCACTGAGATCATCAAGCAGAGAGCCAGAAAGATGTACGCCCTTGCCGAGGAGCATGGGAACCCACTAGTCAGGGAGGCAACTGACTATGACCCAGCAGATGCTCCGAGGCACAAGCGGCCGAAGGTGCAGCTCCTGGATAACGGGTGAGTATGAGAAGCATACCACCAACCGACGACCCACCCCCACGGAAGAGACATGACGATACCCAACCACCCACCCAAGACCCTGCGGGTACCGGACAAACAACCGTCCAGTACCCGTAGTCCCCCTAGCTCCGGGCAGACCAAAAATGCTACCAAAGCAGTTAGGTCTGCCCTTCCTCGAGCTACACAGCTCATCCTTACCCTACCGATGATCCGGATGACAGGATGCCTCTTGGCATCTTGTGTACCGGCAGTCACTCCCGCCACAAACCCAAAACACCCAACAGACCGATGACTACCCCCCGGGGGGCAAACAAGCTGGCGAAGAAAAGAAGACGAAGACAGAAGAACGCCAGAAGAGGCCTTAGCCAGCAAGGTCCAACGAGCCAGGACCCAGGGAGGTGGGCCGAAATCGTCTGCACCGCTCCCATTTGTGAGTGGGGCCGACGTAAAGTAAGCTCGCCCGCCCTGCACGAGGCTGGTCCCCGGTCTACAGCGATGTATTGGGGTAAAGGGCAATAGTCCTGCCCGGCCCCAGTCATCCGAGACCGACATCTTTAGCCAAGAATATTGGCGCTATCAGTTTCTCGCGGTCCACAGCACGTGTCGCATCGTCGGAGCTCGATCACCTATTTTCATCTATTTGGGCATCATCCCACAACTTTACAACATTCTAATCATTACTCAAGCACGAAGAAACCCTTCTGCAAACCATTTTACATCATTTAAACTTCGCTTCGTTACGTACAATACTGATGAAGTCAATTTAAATCCTCATGCACGCCTGATATTGGAAATTCAAGTCTATTGCACCACGGTTAGGAGTTCCACCTACGCATTTTCAAGTTTATTCCACCACGGATTGACTGTCCCCAGCTCTCTCACCATTTTGGAAACGAAATCGTGCTACAGCAGGTTATGTACAGTAAATGTGCGGCTGTTTAAACTCGTCTCGCGAGCGCGAACGTTAGGGAAGTTTGGCTATCTAGCTAGGTGTACTTAAACTTAATAGAAGGTATTATTCGACACGAGATTTTAATTTCTAAAGTGAATCCTTTTCTCTTTCCCCATCCTACCAGAGCTGGGCTAAACCCCCTCAGCTCCTAGGAGGACAAGCAGCCATCAAATAAAAATTCTAAAACGAGCATAAGGTCTCGCAACGTCTTATTTTCTTATCCTAAGTGAAATCTAAACTCAAGTGCCTTCAGGACAGGACATTAAGGTAAACTTTCACAAACATTAACCTGGGAAGCGGGGCCGTCAGCCTGCCAGCTCCAGTAACATTCAGTGTCTAGGTAGCAGGGCCATCTGCCTGCCGGCGCCTACAAACTAATTCAGAAATAGAACTCTCTGCTGAGGTTCTAACAGGGACAGAGACACTTTGCTTTGCTAGCCCTCTTCTAGGGAGTCCCTAGGGTGTAAAGTAGAGTCAGTGCAACCCAAACTTTCATGGAGGCAGAGAAGCAGAGCAGCTCAGTGATTTTTTATGTACAATTTTCTTGCAGCTTTGAAGCAGAGTTCCAGTACTGTAGAAAAGGTGTGATCGCTTGTGTGGCGTAGATTAATTTAAGTACTTGCATTCACCAGGCCTAAGGAGCCTTGTAGAAGTAAATAAAGTTGATAAGTAGCACAAGCCGTCCCACTGAATGCACCACAGAATTTTGTAAAATTGCTTGTAACCTTTGAACTATGTAAAATTTCAACTGTCTGTAAAGTGATTATTTCGTTCTGACGTACGTGGAAAACCATCCTACAGAGCCCGCGCGGCTAACTACGTTATTAACGCAAATAAGTTTTTTCCATCGATCAGCTGATTGCGCCACACGAACATTTTCTCTGTGGTAACTTTCACCAAAATCATTCTCACGCGAGCTACGTTTCATTTTGAAAGTACAAGCACCCTCACAAGCCAACACACGTTGCACAACAACCACTTCGGCAGGGTACGAGTGAATTGACTTTCCTCGTACCCACGCACAAACCTTCGACAAGCTCAATCGCAAGGAACTCTGAACTTTCCAGTGTTTTTTCGAAACCAACTTTCTCGGCTACAGTCTCCAAGTGCGGTCCGCGTTTCACGATGTCGCGTACTAGCAGCAGCACGGACACTGTCCCCGAACACCTACACCAAGACTGGGAGAATCTAAACCAGGATCCAGCTTTACGATTCTTTCTACGTGACTGGACTCCGAGCCTACAAACAACTGTCGTGTCGAGCCCACGCAGAAGGCAATTTTCTCCCCAAACCAACTCCGGGCTCGACGACGTCGACGCCGACGAAGAAGGGGAACCAGAAGCACGCGTCGGGCGATCTGGGAGGCCTGACCCCAACGACGAGGCCGCTCCACTCGGGCCACAGCGTACAAGGAAGCGCGGACACGAGTCAGACCGGTGCCACGCAGATGCCGCAAGGTATAAGCTTCGGGAGGCGGGTGAAAGTGGTGCACCATCCTAGCTACAGCGACGCGCCGCTACGAGAAGAGCACACCCAGGTACGAGACGTCGACGGGACTGCGCAAGCGCAGAGGCTCAACCCGGCGCTCTCACCATTACCTCACAACAACCCCCCGCATTTTTCCCCCCGCCGAAGACATGGCTCCCAACTCAAGGGGCATTCGAATCAAACGACCCAGCTGGCGCAACACCCCCCCAGGAGGGAATCAGACAGAATTTCACTATCAAATGTACGTGCACCTGATGATGCGTACATTCAGATCGAAAGAAGGACTGTTACATACAGGGACGTTCAGTATGTACCAGAGGAAGCTACTACGAACAAGAGACATCGTTCTGGAACGAACCAGGACACACAACCGACACGTGACATTCCTCAGAGGCATGAAGCACGAAGAATGTCAAATGCACAGAATGACTTTCTGGGACTTCAAGATGAAACCCCGTGGCGCCCAACCAAAGAACAAATCTACTATGCAGAGATGTTCCAAAACGCATTACAAACTTTTGGTGAAACCATACGTGAAACTGTACACAGCAAAAACAGAAAACTTCTCATCACCTACAGCGGTTCAGACTACGAGGACCCTTACTATTTCTTGAAGGAGGTAGAAAACCACTTCAGACGCACACAACTACACTATGCGGACTGGACGCCTACCGTCGTGGCGCAGCTCCGCGGAGAGGCGAAGACATGGCAGGAGATGTACCGTCTGGTGCATCTTGACTACGAAAGCTTTCAACGTCGACTACTGGAACGGTTTAACAACAGAACAGTCAGATCGAAACTACGTGCCCAGCTCTATGGAAGAAAACAATCTACAGAGCCAGTGGAACTTTTCATTTCTCAGAAAATCGCATTGCATAACCGGCTGAACTCAACCGCAGATGACGCCGAGTTAGTGGACATAGTAATCGAACTATTACTACCTGAGATAAGGACGGCATTAAGAGGGGTTTACATCGAAGACATGGACCGTCTCTCCAAAATCGCCTCCGAAATCGAGTTGGACTTGCAAGATGTCAAGAAAGTGTCAACAAGTGCACAACAACCATCCTCAAGACAACCAGTGCCACAATCACCTCTTCGTAGGGATCCACGGTCGAGGGAGGACCAGGCCGTGGCACAAGCGATCCAGAGCGTTTCACCAGCGAATATGAGTGCAAGTGCAAATTCAAGTGTTAACAAACAATTAAACATTAATACCCCACCGTATCCATGTCGGAATTGTGGCGGTATGCATTTCATTAGGGACTGCCCACGAAGCAGACAAGTTACAATGGAGCGTGCGCCGCCAGTGCCACCCCAGCGGGCTATTACAAACAATGAACCCTCAGTGGAAACCAGTGTTTCGCGACGCCAGCCGGCTAATATAAACAGTACGGACGTGGTTGAAAGCGACCAAGAAGAAGAGATGAAGTTGCCGCGAGTGCGCGTGCGCGTCAATGACATTAACGTATGGGCCGTATTGGACACGGGCGCCAACGTGACAATGATAAACAGCCGGTTACTGCAACCACAGCAGCTGCCGGAAGAGACCAAGAAGGTACGACTTGCAGACGGGCATGAAGGTATTGCCAGAGGGCCCGCAAAACTTCCAATATACGTAGATGGCCATCCTGTCTTAGTAAAAGCCTATATTCTCCAGGAGATGCACGAGGATGTATTATTGGGCACCGAATGGATGAAGGAGGAGCAAGTGGTCATGGACTACGTCAACCAGACTATCACGCATGGTGTGGAGGAACGCCACCAAACTAGAATAGTTCAGGCAGGAAAGCACGAACTACCTGCGTTCGATGAACCTACCACTTCACCTGTTGAGGAACCTGCAGTGTCAACGAGATTGAGTCAAGCAAGCAGGAATCCTGACAGTACAATGGCCGCAATGTCCCCGGAGACCGGTGACACGCCAAGAATACAAAATATGAATATGCCAGTTCCGATCCGAGCCGAAACCAGCGCCCGTTCTGGGAGTACGGGAAGGGAGGAACATTGCAGGGCAGTTCCGCAAGAGAGATTGCCACTATTCAAGACTCCGGCGTCAGCCGCATCCTTGAAGAAACCAACGAATGACCCTACACGGCGAGTGCCGCTGGCGCTCACCAGACCGGCCGACATGCCGCAGTTAGACTTGGCTGACACCCTTAGAGGGCGGATAGTACAAGTACATCAACACAGCCCGAATTTTCGAAATTTAATCGCAACTTGGAAGAGAGCCAGGAGTTCCAATCCGGAAACGTTGTCATACTGGAAGCAGGAGTTACGTCAAGACTACGAGCTGAAGGGTGACTTATTATGGTATATAAGGAATGGGCGTTGTTCCCTGGTTGTACCCTACCAGTATCGGAATGACGTCATAGAAGAATATCGGCACTTAGCAAGTCGCCTGCACTATTCAGAAATTGTAGACATTATCAGGAAGGAGTACTACTGGCCTGCAATGGCCACTGGAATTCGCTCCCGACTGAGGGCTATAACCCACGTACCGAAGACACAACCGCCCGAGCCAAAGCCTCCACGGTTTGCCAAAACACGACCACCCGAACTCACTAGTGTAACGAAAGGACGAACGGACCTTAGTGCGCGAGTGCGAATGAAAACCCCAGAACGCCGACAGCGTACACATGTACAATCTGCCACGGGAGTGATTATCCGAGTGCCAGACTTCTGCGTCGATCGACCAGATTTACTTAGAGACCTTACATCGCCTACATGCTTGCTGCCAACCTGCTACGAAAGCGTAAGCGCTAGTACTAGTTCCGAGTCTGAACCAGCCCTTACCCTGAACGAGCTAACCAATCTAGCAGTTCCTGTCAACCATAGCCTACACTTGGTCACCCTTGAGGATTATCAAGATGATCCCGAAATCTTGACCCTAGCTGACGCCTGCCCTATTGTAGGGCTGTGGCCGTAACCATCATAATTATCCCGGAGGCATTGCTCCGTGGCCAAAGGCCAGCTTTTATTTTCTTATCACCGGCGTATTCGCCAACAAATTTTATTTTACGTTTTCGTCCCTGCCAAGGGAAATAAGTATTCCAAATATTTTACTCTTCATTTTATCCATATTATCTTAATCACTATAAGTAACCAACTACTTAACCATTTTATTTTCGGTGCGCAGGCATCGCTGCTACACCATATTTTATTCTCACCTCCAGGAGGCATTGCTCCTGTTATTTTACCCATCTTATTTTCTAACTTCACCCTGTATAAGGTGAAAATTTTATTATCATCATATGAGTATTCCAATACTTACCTTCACACTTACCTTATTACTGGCCAATTTACTTCAATTCGTCAAATCCGCCAGTAACTTCAGCCACCAAATTTCATTCAATCTCATCTCTCGAGTTCCAGTAGGAAACCCTGCTGCGAGCTTCAGCCATCTCAACGCTTCAGCTAACTTCTGTGCAAGTATGAACACTTGTACATTTCACCCCTCCGTGTGCACGAGTCCGACTTGGGCCAGTGATCTGCCAAGTTGATGTACAACAGTCCTGTCGTGGGATGGGCCAAACCCTGCCCCATGATTCTACGAAAGGGCCAACAATCCCGTCGAGGTTCAGGTTGGAGATGCCTTGCCTCCGAAGGGCAACTTGTGACCACTTCGAACACAACCCAGATGAAGACAACGACACGCGTTTTGTTTTGTAACTGAATCCGAAATTATTTACTTTCTGTGCAACTAATTATTTAAGTAAAGTGCCTTATGTACTAGAATTATATTGCCATATATTATTACATGTTTTGTACTGACAAATATTTAGCTGCGCCCAGACAGGTAAAATATTTAACTTAGATTTTAAGGTAGATTTTGTATCATATGATAGCCAAAATTCGCCAGTCGTATCGAAAATTAGTACGGTCAATTTTAGCCAAGAAAATTTTCAAACTTCCAAAATTTCATTAGTCCGGTCAACATGTCTCCAAAATTAGTCCGGTCAAATTTTCAGTCAATTTCTCTTCTCATTTTCTACACTCCCGAAATTTTGCCTTCCCGGCAGGGTGGTGTTATAGTCGGCTGGAAAATAAGGCCAGCCAATCAGAACGCTCCATTTCGCCCCAGCATAGTATAAATTAAATGGCCACTCTGAGACGCTATCAGTTTCTCGCGGTCCACAGCACGTGTCGCATCGTCGGAGCTCGATCACCTATTTTCATCTATTTGGGCATCATCCCACAACTTTACAACATTCTAATCATTACTCAAGCACGAAGAAACCCTTCTGCAAACCATTTTACATCATTTAAACTTCGCTTCGTTACGTACAATACTGATGAAGTCAATTTAAATCCTCATGCACGCCTGATATTGGAAATTCAAGTCTATTGCACCACGGTTAGGAGTTCCACCTACGCATTTTCAAGTTTATTCCACCACGGATTGACTGTCCCCAGCTCTCTCACCATTTTGGAAACGAAATCGTGCTACAGCAGGTTATGTACAGTAAATGTGCGGCTGTTTAAACTCGTCTCGCGAGCGCGAACGTTAGGGAAGTTTGGCTATCTAGCTAGGTGTACTTAAACTTAATAGAAGGTATTATTCGACACGAGATTTTAATTTCTAAAGTGAATCCTTTTCTCTTTCCCCATCCTACCAGAGCTGGGCTAAACCCCCTCAGCTCCTAGGAGGACAAGCAGCCATCAAATAAAAATTCTAAAACGAGCATAAGGTCTCGCAACGTCTTATTTTCTTATCCTAAGTGAAATCTAAACTCAAGTGCCTTCAGGACAGGACATTAAGGTAAACTTTCACAAACATTAACCTGGGAAGCGGGGCCGTCAGCCTGCCAGCTCCAGTAACATTCAGTGTCTAGGTAGCGGGGCCATCTGCCTGCCGGCGCCTACAAACTAATTTAGAAATAGAACTCTCTGCTGAGGTTCTAACAGGGACAGAGACACTTTGCTTTGCTAGCCCTCTTCTAGGGAGTCCCAAGGGTGTAGAGTCAGTGCAACCCAAACTTTCATGGAGGCAGAGAAGCAGAGCAGCTCAGTGATTTTTTATGTACAATTTTCTTGCAGCTTTGAAGCAGAGTTCCAGTACTGTAGAAAAGGTGTGATCGCTTGTGTGGCGTAGATTAATTTAAGTACTTGCATTCACCAGGCCTAAGGAGCCTTGTAGAAGTAAATAAAGTTGATAAGTAGCACAAGCCGTCCCACCGAATGCACCACAGAATTTTGTAAAATTGCTTGTAACCTTTGAACTATGTAAAATTTCAACTGTCTGTAAAGTGATTATTTCGTTCTGACGTACGTGGAAAACCATCCTACAGAGCCCGCGCGGCTAACTACGTTATTAACGCAAATAAGTTTTTTCCATTGATCAGCTGATTGCGCCACACGAACATTTTCTCTGTGGTAACTTTCACCAAAATCATTCTCACGCGAGCTACGTTTCATTTTGAAAGTACAAGCACCCTCACAAGCCAACACACGTTGCACAACAACCACTTCGGCAGGGTACGAGTGAATTAATTTTCCTCGTACCCACGCACAGACATTCAACAAACACAAATCGCAAGGAACTCTGAACTTTCCAGTGTTTTTTCGAAACCACATTTCTCGGCTACAGTCTCCAAGTGCGGTCCGCGTTTCACGATGTCGCGTACTAGCAGCAGCACGGACACCGTCCCCGAGCACCTACATCAAGATTGGGAGAATCTAAACCAGGATCCAGCTTTACGATTCTTTCTACGTGACTGGACTCCGAGCCTACAAACAACTGTCGTGTCGAGCCCACGCAGAAGGCAATTTTCTCCCCAAACCAACTCCGGGCTCGACGACGTCGACGCCGACGAAGAAGGGGAACCAGAAGCACGCGTCGGGCGATCTGGGAGGCCTGGAGGCCTGACCCCAACGACGAGGCCGCTCCACTCGGGCCACAGCGTACAAGGAAGCGCGGACACGAGTCAGACCGGTGCCACGCAGATGCCGCAAGGTATAAGCTTCGGGAGGCGGGTGAAAGTGGTGCACCATCCTAGCTACAGCGACGCGCCGCTACGAGAAGAGCACACCCAGGTACGAGACGTCGACGGGACTGCGCAAGCGCAGAGGCTCAACCCGGCGCTCTCACCATTACCTCACAACAACCCCCCGCATTTTTCCCCCCGCCGAAGACAATATTGTTATAGTCCGGCTGAAAATAAACCAGCCAATCAAATTGCTGCATTTCTCCCCGGCCTAGTATAAATATATTTGTGACACTGGTGACGCTATCAGTCATTCGCAGTGCACTCTCCACGTCACTTCGAGGCTCGATCATCTTTCTTTCTGCCACCGAGGGAGCCCACAGCGGTAACCCCAGCGGGCCCATATTCAATTCGACCACCGAGGGAGCTCCCAGCAGTAACCCCAGTTGGTCCACAACATTTCCAACATTTCTATAATCATTACATACTGATGAACTCTTCACGTACACAGCTTCTACAGCTAGACAACGACAATTTGCGAATGACAAGTACTAGTTAGTTAATTTCATTTTCTAAACCACGCGAATCGCGAGTTAGGGAAGTTTGGCTACCTTACCAGGTGATATTAATTAATATAAGGTATAATTCGAAATTCGAGTGTCTTAATGAATGAGTGAATCCTCTCTCTTTCCTATCCTACCAGAGCTGGGCTCAAACCCCCTCAGCTCCAAGGAGGACAAGCTGTTCAAGAAATAAATAAAATTCTAAACGAGCATAAGGCCTCGCAACGTCTCATTTATTTCCCACAGTGTTTAAATTAAAGTGCTTCTACACCGGACTCAAAGGTAAAGAACCACCACAAACTTTAACCTGGGTAGCGGGGCCGTCAGCCTGCAGCCCCAGCTGATTAGACAGTCAGTGCATTGAACTCTCCGAGGAGGTTCAACCCAAAAAACATTGATCTAGGTCAGGGCCATCTGCCTGCCTGCACTTAGTGACATTCTTGCCAATTGAACTCTCTGCTGAGGTTCAGATCAGGACAAAAGACTTTCTTACTTTGCTAGCCCTCTTCTAGGGAGTCCTCTAGTAACGTAGAGTCAGTGCATAGACAGTAAGCTACGGAGAAGCCAGCCAGCTGAGCAGAAGTGACTTTATTCTTGTACATTTTTTACAGCCAAGTTGCCGAGTTCCAGCCCTGCAGCAAAGGGGGATCGCTTGTGCCGCGCCGGCTACTCACTAACTTGCATTCACCAGGCCTCCAGGTGCCTCGTTGAAGTTGACTCGCGTAACAAGTAGCACAAGCCGTCTTTCCCAAATGCACCACTAATAATTCACCAATAAGTCTGTAACTTTTATATTTCGAAAAAATGTAAACTTTTGTGAAGTGATTTTTCCGTTCTGACGAACGCAGAAAGCATCCCCAGGTGCACACGGCGCCGAAATCATTATTAAAGAAAATAAATTTTTTCGGGTCACCTCAAAACGCGTTTCCGTTGGGGGCCAGAAATTCAGCACCGCCTCGGACGTTCACAAATTACGTTTCCGTTGGGGGCCAGAAATTCAGCACCGCTTCGAACGCTCAACTCATGTTTCCGTTGGGGGCCAGACATTCAGCGCTGCCTCGGACATTTTCAAACAAACAATTTCATGTCAACTACGCCTCGTTGTTTATGAGTACAAGCACTCATATGCATCCGGACTAGTCTCCCAACATCAAATTCGCGGGGTGCGAGAGAATTAACTTTCCTCGCAGCCACAAAGACAATCTTCGACGTACTTTCGAATTTTATCAGAGACAAATTTCGTGGTACTTTCGAATCTCACCAGGACAATTTTCAGCGGACTTTTGAAAAACTTCGTGTCACTTTCGAATTTTTCTCGGCTTCAGTTTCCAAGTGCGGGCCGCGTTTCATCATGTCGCGCGCCAGCAGCAGCACGGACACTGCCCCCATTCATGTAAGAAGAGATTGGCAAAATCTACAGGAAGATCCAGCCCTTCGATTCTTCTTCCGCGACTTGACACCAAGCCCTCAAACCACTGTAGTGACGAGCCCACTCAGGAGGCAACACACACCAACAACAAACTCCGGACTTGACGTCCAGGACAGGGAACCAGAAGCACGCGTCGGGCGATCTGGGAGGCATGGAAGCCTGACCCACACGGCGAGGCCAGCTCTCTCTCGCCACAGTGCACAAGGAAGCACAGGCCAGGGCCAAGCTGGAGAAATGCAGATGCCGAAAGGTGTAAGCTTCGGGCAGGGGCGTGAAACGGCATCATCTTCGGGCCACAGCGACACGCCGCTCCAAGAAATGCACAGCCAGGTGCGTCGGGACGTCAGGGGCGCAGGATCGCGAAGGCTCACCCCGGCGCTCTCACCATCAAACCGAAACAACCCCCCTCATTTTTCCCCCCGCCGAAGACATGTCGCCCAACTCAAGGGGCATTCGAACCAAGCGACCCAACCGGCACAATACCCCCCCAGGAGGGAATCAGACAGGATGAGTGTGCATGCACCTGATGATGCATACATCCAAGTCGAAAGGAGAACTGTTACATACAGAGACGTTCAGTATGGACCAAGGGAACCTATCTACGATGAAAGATACGGTTTTCAGACAAACCGGGACACACAACCGCATGACACTCCTCAGAGGCATGGAGCCCAAGGAATGGCAAACACCCAAGATGACTTTCTGGGACTTCAACATGAAACCCCGTGGCGCCCAACAGAAGAACAGGCCTATTATGCCAATATGTTCGAAACCGCACTGCACAAGTTTGGAGAAACGATGCGCAGCACAATGCAAAACAAAAATAGGAAACTACTAATCACCTACAGCGGCTCTGATTATGAGGACCCCTACTACTTCTTAAAAGAAGTAGAAAACCATTTTGAGCGAACACAGCTACACTATGCGGACTGGACGCCTACCGTCGTGGCGCAGCTCCGTGGAGACGCCAAAGTCTGGCAAGAGATGTACAGATTAGTACACTTAGACTACGAAAGTTTTCAACGACGTTTAGTAGAACGATTTAATAACAGGACAATTAGATCGAAACTACGTGCACAACTTTACGGAAGGAAGCAATCCACAGAACCTGTTGAGCTTTTTATTTCCCAAAAAATCGCTTTACATAACCGGCTGAACTCAACTGCGGACGACGCCGAGTTAATCGACATAGTAATCGAACTATTACTACCTGAAATTAGGATAGCACTCAGAGGGGTTTACATCGAAAGCATGGACCACCTCGCCAAAGTCGCCTCTGAAATCGAAACCGATTTAAAGGATACTCGTAAATTACCTGCAGGTATTCCACAAAATAAAAGACAAATAAATTCGCAACCACGAGAACCTCGGGCTGTGATGCAAGCAGCGCCAAGCACAGACCTCGTACCGCGCCGAGCGGCGCCTGCGCAGATAAGCCAGGCGAGAGTAGATGTAAACAACCCCCCCTACCCATGCAGGCATTGTAGGGGAAACCACTACAATAAAGATTGCCCGCGCCAGCAGCAGTCAGTAGTGGAAGCCACACCAAGTGCGACGAGTCGACGTGCGTTACCTACAAGCGAACTTTCAAGTGAAGTTAGTGCTGTGCGCGGCATGACCGCTACGGTAAATAATACAGATATCCTCGGAAGTGCAACTAGTGACAAAATGGAGTTACCAAGAGTGCAGGTGAAATTGAACGGACGGGAAGTGTTAGCGGTAGTAGACACGGGGGCAAACTATAGTATCGTTAACCGAAAATTGTTGGAATCTCAGCAATTACCAAACAGTGTTCAAACCGTTAGGCTAGCCGATGGGCGCACGGACACGGCGTTCGGTCCAACCAGGCTACCCATGTATATAGATAGTTATTTGATGGTCGTGAAATCTTACATCCTCGAGAGTATGCATGAAGACATACTCCTCGGAACTGAATGGCTACGAGAGGAGA
The DNA here is from genome assembly GCA_936432065.2 of Rutpela maculata. Lineage (NCBI taxonomy): Eukaryota > Metazoa > Arthropoda > Insecta > Coleoptera > Cerambycidae > Rutpela > Rutpela maculata. Next base: position 101,444,647 of record OW386292.2, read on the forward strand.
AGGTCATCATCAATTACGAACAGGAGACTATTACTTTCGGCACGAAGGAGCGGCATTGTGCCAGACTTTACACTGCGGAAACCTCAGTAGAACAGAAACAGAAAACCACGCAGATAGCGAAACCATCCACTGGGGCCGTTCAGAAACGAACGGGGCCCACAGCATTGGCGCAGCCACCACAGGATGGACTAATCGTACCATTACAAAGTATTCAGCTCGTCGCGGATACCCCCAAGGGCCCGCAAGCACCGGCCACGTCCACCCATGCACTAGAGCGGCATCGGGCGGGAAGGGATCGCCGAATCCCATTAGCATTAATCCGGAAAGCTAGGATGCCATGTTTGGAATGGGCCCCCACACTGGAAGAGAGGATAATACAGGTCCATTATCACAGCCCAGACATGAGGGATCTTATCGCCACATGGAAGTGGGCGCAAAGGATTGATGTAACCAAGCTACCAGAATGGAAGGTAGATTTGCGCAGATACTTTACAGTCAAGGATGGAGTATTAAGATACGTTAGAGACGGGCGAGACGCCGTCGTAGTGCCACACCAGATGAGGGGTGAAGTGGTAGATAAATTTAAATATTTACTGGGTACGTTGCGTTACCTGGAGATTACGGAGGAAATAAGAAAACGGTATTATTGGCCGGGGATGGCTACATATATCCAGTCCCAACTACTTGCCAGTGAACACGTCCCTAAGCGTACGAACCTAACAGTGAGTGAACCCTGCACTAGCCCAGTGCCGTCGGCTGTCCTAGTGCCTATTAGCCCACCGACGTCACCAACCCCAGAACTAAAACTGCCCTCCAGAATTCTGTCCACGTCAGAGGAACCAAATCGTCGTTTGCTGTCAACGAACGAACACAGAATATTGGGAGATTTAACCCCTATTACGGCGGGAGGATGCCAATCATCGCCCCTGAATATCATGGATACGCTTGCCCCTGGGTATATCCCCGGATGGGATTGTTTGCCCAGCCAGTCCTCAGCGTCCATAGCACACTTGCTCGAGCCGGGTAGGGCAGCACCAGCCAGGCTGTGTAGGCCCTCATCTTCCCCGGAAGATTCAAGAAATTCCGCCCGAACAGCGGTTCGAGGCCGACTAAGATGAGTCAGCGAGTCCTTCATTGTCGCTCCCGGGAGGCGTTACGCTCCCTAGTTATCAAGGGTATGTTATTATTTTCCATTTACCGGCGCATTCGCCATTTTCATTTTATTTTTATGTTCTGTCCCTGTACAGGGAATTATTTTACTCCAGTATATATTAACCACTATTATATATCCTTTTAACCTATATAACCACTTTTATTTTATTCTGGTGCAACAGGCATTGCTGCTACACCACTAAATTTTATTCCAAACCCCAGGAGGCATTGCTCCTGCGATTTTATTAATTTTTCGAAATTACCAGCGCATCCACCATTTATTTTCTAATTTCACCCTGTATAAGGTGAAATTTATCACTCATCATTATTTCAGTATTTTAATACTTACCTTCCACACTTACCTTATTTACTGGCCATTTTACTTTATTTTCAATTAAAATCCGCCAGTAAACTTCTGTCATCTTATTCAAATTTCAATCTTATCTCTCAAGTTCCCAGTAGGAAACCCTGCTGCGAGCTTCAGCCATCTCAACGCTTCAGTTAACTTCTGTGCAGGTATGTAAACTTGTACATTTTACCCCTCCGTGTGTACGAGTCCGACTTGGGCCAGTGATCTGCCAAGTCGACGTTCAACAGTCCTGTCATGGGATGGGCCAAACCCTGCCCCATGATTCTACGAAAGGGCCAACAATCCCGTCGAGGTTCAGGTTGGAGATGCCTTGCCTCCGAAGGGCAACTTGTGACCACTTCGAACACAACCCGGACGAAGACATCGACACGCGTTTTAACATTGTAATTCCGAAATTATTTACTTTCTGTGCCACTAATTATTTAAGTAAAGTGCCTTATGTACTAAAATTATATTGCAATATATTTACTACATGTTTTGTACTGATAAATATTTAGCTGCGCCCAGATAGGTCAAATATTTTAACTTAGATTTTAAGGTAGTTTTGTATACAAGGTAGCCAAAATTCACCAGTCATTTTTGAAAATTAGTACGATCCAATTATCAAGAAAATTTTCAAATCTCTTCAACCTCATTTCAAATTAGCTCAGGCTGATTTCTATCAAAATTTCTCTTCCATTTTTTCAATCGAAACTAGTACGATCAATTTAATCAAGAACGTTTCGAACTTCTTAAACCTCATCAGCCCGGTCAAATTTCAAATTTCGCCGGACAGACTTCTTTCAAATTTTCTTTTCAATTTTATCTCTTAATTTCCAACACTCCCGAAATTTTGCCTTCCCGGCAGGGTGGTGTTATAGTCCGGCTGAAAATAAGCCAGCCAATCAAATTGCTGCATTTCTCCCCGGCCTAGTATAAATATATTTGTGACACTGGTGACGCTATCAGTCATTCGCAGTGCACTCTCCACGTCACTTCGAGGCTCGATCATCTTTCTTTCTGCCACCGAGGGAGCCCACAGCGGTAACCCCAGCGGGCCCATATTCAATTCGACCACCGAGGGAGCTCCCAGCAGTAACCCCAGTTGGTCCACAACATTTCCAACATTTCTATAATCATTACATACTGATGAACTCTTCACGTACACAGCTTCTACAGCTAGACAACGACAATTTGCGAATGACAAGTACTAGTTAGTTAATTTCATTTTCTAAACCACGCGAATCGCGAGTTAGGGAAGTTTGGCTACCTTACCAGGTGATATTAATTAATATAAGGTATAATTCGAAATTCGAGTGTCTTAATGAATGAGTGAATCCTCTCTCTTTCCTATCCTACCAGAGCTGGGCTCAAACCCCCTCAGCTCCAAGGAGGACAAGCTGTTCAAGAAATAAATAAAATTCTAAACGAGCATAAGGCCTCGCAACGTCTCATTTATTTCCCACAGTGTTTAAATTAAAGTGCTTCTACACCGGACTCAAAGGTAAAGAACCACCACAAACTTTAACCTGGGTAGCGGGGCCGTCAGCCTGCAGCCCCAGCTGATTAGACAGTCAGTGCATTGAACTCTCCGAGGAGGTTCAACCCAAAAAACATTGATCTAGGTCAGGGCCATCTGCCTGCCTGCACTTAGTGACATTCTTGCCAATTGAACTCTCTGCTGAGGTTCAGATCAGGACAAAAGACTTTCTTACTTTGCTAGCCCTCTTCTAGGGAGTCCTCTAGTAACGTAGAGTCAGTGCATAGACAGTAAGCTACGGAGAAGCCAGCCAGCTGAGCAGAAGTGACTTTATTCTTGTACATTTTTTACAGCCAAGTTGCCGAGTTCCAGCCCTGCAGCAAAGGGGGATCGCTTGTGCCGCGCCGGCTACTCACTAACTTGCATTCACCAGGCCTCCAGGTGCCTCGTTGAAGTTGACTCGCGTAACAAGTAGCACAAGCCGTCTTTCCCAAATGCACCACTAATAATTCACCAATAAGTCTGTAACTTTTGTATTTCGAAAAAATGTAAACTTTTGTGAAGTGATTTTTCCGTTCTGACGAACGCAGAAAGCATCCCCAGGTGCACACGGCGCCGAAATCATTATTAAAGAAAATAAATTTTTTCGGGTCACCTCAAAACGCGTTTCCGTTGGGGGCCAGAAATTCAGCACCGCCTCGGACGTTCACAAATTACGTTTCCGTTGGGGGCCAGAAATTCAGCACCGCTTCGAACGCTCAACTCATGTTTCCGTTGGGGGCCAGACATTCAGCGCTGCCTCGGACATTTTCAAACAAACAATTTCATGTCAACTACGCTTCGTTGTTTATGAGTACAAGCACTCATATGCATCCGGACTAGTCTCCCAACATCAAATTCGCGGGGTGCGAGAGAATTAACTTTCCTCGCAGCCACAAAGACAATCTTCGACGTACTTTCGAATTTTATCAGAGACAAATTTCGTGGTACTTTCGAATCTCACCAGGACAATTTTCAGCGGACTTTTGAAAAACTTCGTGTCACTTTCGAATTTTTCTCGGCTTCAGTTTCCAAGTGCGGGCCGCGTTTCATCATGTCGCGCGCCAGCAGCAGCACGGACACTGCCCCCATTCATGTAAGAAGAGATTGGCAAAATCTACAGGAAGATCCAGCCCTTCGATTCTTCTTCCGCGACTTGACACCAAGCTCTCAAACCACTGTAGTGACGAGCCCACTCAGGAGGCAACACACACCAACAACAAACTCCGGACTTGACGTCCAGGACAGGGAACCAGAAGCACGCGTCGGGCGATCTGGGAGGCATGGAAGCATGACCCACACGGCGAGGCCAGCTCTCTCTCGCCACAGTGCACAAGGAAGCACAGGCCAGGGCCAAGCTGGAGAAATGCAGATGCCGAAAGGTGTAAGCTTCGGGCAGGGGCGTGAAACGGCATCATCTTCGGGCCACAGCGACACGCCGCTCCAAGAAATGCACAGCCAGGTGCGTCGGGACGTCAGGGGCGCAGGATCGCGAAGGCTCACCTCGGCGCTCTCACCATCAAACCGAAACAACCCCCCTCATTTTTCCCCCCGCCGAAGACAATATTGTTATAGTCCGGCTGAAATTAAGCCAGCCAATCAAATTGCTGCATTTCTCCCCGGCCTACTATAAATATATTTGTGACACTGGTGACGCTATCAGTCATTCGCAGTGCACTCTCCACGTCACTTCGAGGCTCGATCATTTTCTTTCTGCCACCGAGGGAGCCCATAGCGGTAACCCCAGAGGGCCCATATTCATTTTCACCACCGAGGGAGCTCCTAGCAGTAACCCCAGCTGGTCCAACAACATTTCCGACAATTTTATAATCATTAAATACTGATGAAATCTTCAAACACACAGCTTCTACAGCAAGACAACGACTAATTGCGAATGACAAGTACTAGTTATTAATTAATTTCTAAATTACGCGAATCGCGAGTTAGGGAAGTTTGGCTACCTTACCAGGTGATATAAATTAATATAAGGTATTATTCGAAATTCGAGTGTCTTAATGAATGAGTGAATCCTCTCTCTTTCCTATCCTACCAGAGCTGGGCTCAAACCCCCTCAGCTCCAAGGAGGACAAGCTGACCAAGAAATAAATAAATTCTAAACGAGCATAAGGCCTCGCAACGTCTAATTTATTTCCCACAGTGTTTAAATTAAAGTGCTTCTACACCGGACTCAAAGGTAAAGAACCACACAAACTTTAACCTGGGTAGCGGGGCCGTCAGCCTGCAGCCCCAGCTGATTAGACAGGCAGTGCATTGAACTCTCCGAGGAGGTTCAACCCAAAAAACATTGATCTAGGTCAGGGCCATCCGCCTGCCTGCACTTAGTGACATTCTTGCCAATTGAACTCTCTGCTGAGGTTCAGATCAGGACAAAAGACTTTCTTACTTTGCTAGCCCTCTTCTAGGGAGTCCACTAGTAACGTAGAGCCAGTGCATAGACAGTAAGCTACGGAGAAGCCAGCCAGCTGAGCAGAAGTGACTTTATTCTTGTACATTTTTTACAGCCAAGTTGCCGAGTTCCAGCCCTGCAGCAAAGGGGGATCGCTTGTGCCGCGCCGGCTACTCACTAACTTGCATTCACCAGGCCTCCAGGTGCCTCGTTGAAGTTGACTCGCGTAACAAGTAGCACAAGCCGTCTTTCCCAAATGCACCACTAATAATTCACCAATAAGTCTGTAACTTTTGTATTTTGAAAAAATGTAAACTTTTGTGAAGTGATTTTTCCGTTCTGACGAACGCAGAAAGCATCCCCCAGGTGCACACGGCGCCGAAATCATTATTAAAGAAAATAAATTTTTTCGGGTCACCTCAAAACGCGTTTCCGTTGGGGGCCAGAAATTCAGCACCGCCTCGGACGTTCACAATTTACGTTTCCGTTGGGGGCCAGAAATTCAGCACCACGTCGAGCGCTCAACTCACGTTTCCGTTGGGGGCCAGACATTCAGCGCCGCCTCGGACATTTTCAAACAAACAATTTCATGTCAACTACGCTTCGTTGTTTATGAGTACAAGCACTCATATGCATCAGGACTAGTCTCCCAACATCAAATTCGCGGGGTGCGAGAGAATTAATTTTCCTCGCAGCCACAAAGACAATCTTCGACGTACTTTCGAATTTTATCAGAGACAAATTTCGTGGTACTTTCGAATCCCACAAAGACAATTTTCAGCGGACTTTCGAAAACTTCGTGTCACTTTCGAATTTTTCTCGGCTTCAGTTTCCAAGTGCGGGCCGCGTTTCATCATGTCGCGCGCCAGCAGCAGCACGGACACTGCCCCCATTCATGTAAGAAGAGATTGGCAAAATCTACAGGAAGATCCAGCCCTTCGATTCTTTTTCCGTGACTTGACACCAAGCCCTCAAACCACTGTGGTGACGAGCCCACTCAGGAGGCAACACACACCAACAACAAACTCCGGACACAACGTCCAGGACAGGGAACCAGAAGCACGCGTCGGGCGATCTGGGAGGCAAGGAAGCCTGACCCACACGGCGAGGCCAGCTCTCTCTCGCCACAGTGCACAAGGAAGCACAGGCCAGGGCCAAGCTGGAGAAATGCAGATGCCGAAAGGTGTAAGCTTCGGGCAGGGGCGCGGAACGGCATCATCTTCGGGCCACAGCGACACGCCGCTCCAAGAGGTGCACAGCCAGGTGCGTCGGGACGTCGGGAGCGCAGGATTGCGAAGGCTCACCCCGGCGCTCTCACCATCAAACCGAAACAACCCCCCTTATTTTCCCCCCCGCCGAAGACATGTCGCCCAACTCAAGGGGCATTCGAATCAAGCGACCCAACCGGCACAACACCCCCCCAGGAGGGAATCAGAAAGAACGAGTGTATATGCACCTGATGATGCATATATTCAAGTCGAAAGGAGAACGGTCACATACAGAGACGTTCAATATGCACCAAGGGAACCTATCTACAACGAAAGGTACGGTTTTGAGACGAACCTAGACACACAACCGCATGACACTCCTCAGAGGCATGGAGCCCAAGAAATGGCGAACACCCAAGATGACTTTCTGGGACTTCAACATGAAACCCCGTGGCGCCCAACAGAAGAACAGGCCTATTATGCCAATATGTTCGAAAATGCATTGCATAAGTTTGGAGAAACAATGCGCAGCACAATGCAGAATAAAAATAGGAAATTACTAATCACCTACAGCGGCTCTGATTATGAGGACCCCTATTACTTCTTAAAAGAAGTCGAGAACCATTTTGAGCGAACACAGCTACACTATGCGGACTGGACGCCTACCGTCGTGGCGCAGCTCCGTGGGGATGCCAAAGTCTGGCAAGAGATGTACAGATTAGTACACTTAGACTACGAAAGTTTCCAACGTCGTTTGGTAGAACGATTTAATAACAGGACAATTAGATCGAAACTACGTGCACAACTTTATGGGAGGAAGCAATCCACAGAGCCTGTTGAGCTTTTTATTTCCCAGAAAATCGCTTTACATAACCGGCTGAACTCAACTGTGGACGACGCCGAGTTAATCGACGTAGTAATCGAACTATTACTACCTGAAATTAGGACAGCACTCAGAGGGGTTTACATCGAAAGCATGGACCACCTCGCCAAAGTCGCCTCTGAAATTGAAACCGATTTAAAGGATACTCGTAAATTACCTGCAAGTATTCCACAAAATACAAGACTAATAAATTCGCAGCCACGAGAACCCCGGGCTGTGATACAAGCAGCGCCAAGCACAGACCTCGTACCGCGCCGAGCGGCGCCTGCGCAGACAAGCCAGGCGAGAGCAGATGTAAACAACCCCCCCTACCCATGCAGGCATTGTAGGGGAAACCACTACAATAAAGATTGCCCGCGCCAGCAGCAACCAGTAGTGGAGTCCACGCCGGGTGAAGCGAATCGACGGTTGTCCTCGACTAGTGAATCAAGTAGACAAGTGAGAGTGCAAGAGATGCCAGCCATGGTGAATAACATGGAGGTGATGTGTTATAAAGAAACGAGTGCCGGATTACCGCATGTGCAAGTGAGGTTTAACGGGCAAGACGTGTCGGCAGTTTTAGATACTGGGGCGACGTTCACTATGGTGAGGAAAAATTTGCTCGAGCCACAACAGTTGCCAGAGGCCACACAGCCTGTGAGGCTAGCCAACGGCGAAGTAGATAAAGCATATGGGCCGGTGAGACTGCCGATGTACATCGGGCCACAACTATTGGTAGTGAAATCTTTCATATTAGAAAGAATGTATGAAGAGATCCTGTTGGGAGTCGACTGGCTACAAGCGGAAAGGGCGGTTATCAACTACGCAAACCAGACGCTGGAATTCGGTGCTGAAGAAAGACACCGTACGCGCATGTACTTAGGGAAATTGAAGGCACCGGAGACTGTCGTGCCGGTCCCAGCGCACAGCCAAGGAGCCCCTGGAAGGACGAGCGGAGCAATACCGAAAGCACCACGGGCGCATCCACCCGAAGAAACCGGATTACCAACATTGCACAACGTGCACATGCAAGGGCAGTTCGCCGGGGAATCCTCTGCCACGGCCCGAGCAACGACGAGTAAAGGCTTTGTGGGAAAGTCGAAGTTAGATAAGGAACGAAGGGTACCACTGGCCCTCACGCGAGAAGCGTCAATGGCCAGGTTGGATTGGGCGGACACTCTGGAGAAACGAGTCATACAATACCACCACCATAGCCCGGAGTTTATGGAGTTGGCTATGACGTGGAGGAGGATCCAGGGCAAGGAATTAAGCACGTTGCCCCCATGGAAGCAGGACCTCAGGAGAGATTATTACCTGGAAAACAATATATTATGGTACGTGAGGCATGGACGTAAAGCCCTCCCAGTGCCGTACCAATTACGAGGCGAAGTGTTAAGCGAATGTGAACGCTTGAACAGTGAAATGTCACATGGTGAGGTATCTGAAGTTATCCGGTCTCAATACTACTGGCCCGGTATAACGAGCCACGTCCGATCAAGATTACGTGCCATTGACCACGTCCCAAAGGCCGCACTTCCCTCTTGCGAGAGCCAAACTGCCGAGCCGCAGGCGCGTGATGGAATTCCAGCGCCCCTGCCCGCAAGCCTAGGAGTATCTACAAGGATTATACAAACTTCTCCTAAGACAATCGATGAGGAGCCAGGAGATCTGTTGTGGTCTCTAAATGAACTCCAGATTCTGGACATCCCGACCCAGACGAAAGTGGAAGAGCCACAGCCACAAGAGCCAAGCCTGATGGACTCGCTGGTCCCAGGATGGATTCCCGGATGGGAATGCTTGCAGAGCAAGCCGGCGCAGCCAATAGTTCCTCCGCTCGAGTCGAGCCGAGCGACCGACACCTTCGTTTCCAGCCCCACCCGAACCGCTGTTCGTGGACGCCTGCGAGCCAAACGACTGTAAGTGGCAACACTATAGCATATATTTATCCGGAGGCATTCGCTCCGAGGCCTTTTGGCCAATTTATTATTTTCATTACCGGCGCATTCGCCATTTTCATTTTCGTTTCTTATTCTGTCCCTGTACAGGGAATTATTTTATCCCAATATATATTAACCATTATTATATACTATTCTAACCCATATAACCACTTTTATTTTATTCTGGTGCAACAGGCATTGCTGCTACACCACTGAATTTTATTCTAAACCCCAGGAGGCATTGCTCCTGCAATTTTATTAATTTTTTGAAATTACCAGCGCATCCACCATTTATTCTCTAATTTCACCCTGTATAAGGTGAAAATTATTCCTTATCATTATTTCAGTATTTTAATACTTACCTTTCACACTTACCTTATTTACTGGCCATTTTACTTTATTTTCGATTAAAATCCGCCAGTAAACTTCTGTCATCTCATTCAAATCTCAATCTTATCTCTCGAGTTCCCAGTAGGAAACCCTGCTGCGAGCTTCAGCCATCTCAACACTTCCATTAACTTTTGTGCAAGTATGAAAACTTGTACATTTTACCCCTCCGTGTGTACGAGTCCGACTTGGGCCAGTGATCTGCCAAGTCGACGTTCAACAGTCCTGTCATGGGATGGGCCAAACCCTGCCCCATGATTCTACGAAAGGGCCAACAATCCCGTCGAGGTTCAGGTTGGAGATGCCTTGCCTCCGAAGGGCAACTTGTGACCACTTCGAACACAACACGGACGAAGACATCGACACGCGTTTTTAACATTGTAATTTCCGAAATTATTTACTTTCTGTGCCACTAATTATTTAAGTAAAGTGCCTTATGTACTAAAATTATATTGCAATATAGGTCAAATATTTTAGTTTAGATTTTAAGGTAGTTTTGTATACAAGGTAGCCAAAATTCACCAGTCATTTTGAAAATTAGTACGATCCACTTATCAAGAAAATTTTCAAATCTCTTCAACTTCATTTTCAAATTAGCTCAGGCTGATTTCTATCAAAATTTCTCTCCCATTTTCGAAACTAGTACGATCAATTTAATCAAGAACGTTTCGAACTTCTCAAACCTCATCAGCCCGGTCAAATTCCAAATTTCGCCGGTCAGATTTCTTTCAATTTTCTTTTCAATTTTCTCTCTTAATTTTCAACACTCCCGAAATTTTGCCTTCCCGGCAGGGTGGTGTTATAGTCCGGCTGAAATTAAGCCAGCCAATCAAATTGCTGCATTTCTCCCCGGCCTACTATAAATATATTTGTGACACTGGTGACGCTATCAGTCATTCGCAGTGCACTCTCCACGTCACTTCGAGGCTCGATCATTTTCTTTCTACCACCGAGGGAGCCCACAGCGGTAACCCCAGAGGGCCCATATTCATTTTCACCACCGAGGGAGCTCCTAGCAGTAACCCCAGCTGGTCCAACAACATTTCCGACAATTTTATAATCATTAAATACTGATGAAATCTTCAAACACACAGCTTCTACAGCAAGACAACGACTAATTGCGAATGACAAGTACTAGTTATTAATTAATTTCTAAATTACGCGAATCGCGAGTTAGGGAAGTTTGGCTACCTTACCAGGTGATATAAATTAATATAAGGTATTATTCGAAATTCGAGTGTCTTAATGAATGAGTGAATCCTCTCTCTTTCCTATCCTACCAGAGCTGGGCTCAAACCCCCTCAGCTCCAAGGAGGACAAGCTGACCAAGAAATAAATAAATTCTAAACGAGCATAAGGCCTCGCAACGTCTAATTTATTTCCCACAGTGTTTAAATTAAAGTGCTTCTACACTGGACTCAAAGGTAAAGAACCACACAAACTTTAACCTGGGTAGCGGGGCCGTCAGCCTGCAGCCCCAGCTGATTAGACAGGCAGTGCATTGAACTCTCCGAGGAGGTTCAACCCAAAAAACATTGATCTAGGTCAGGGCCATCCGCCTGCCTGCACTTAGTGACATTCTTGCCAATTGAACTCTCTGCTGAGGTTCAGATCAGGACAAAAGACTTTCTTACTTTGCTAGCCCTCTTCTAGGGAGTCCACTAGTAACGTAGAGCCAGTGCATAGACAGTAAGCTACGGAGAAGCCAGCCAGCTGAGCAGAAGTGACTTTATTCTTGTACATTTTTTACAGCCAAGTTGCCGAGTTCCAGCCCTGCAGCAAAGGGGGATCGCTTGTGCCGCGCCGGCTACTCACTAACTTGCATTCACCAGGCCTCCAGGTGCCTCGTTGAAGTTGACTCGCGTAACAAGTAGCACAAGCCGTCTTTCCCAAATGCACCACTAATAATTCACCAATAAGTCTGTAACTTTTGTATTTTGAAAAAATGTAAACTTTTGTGAAGTGATTTTTCCGTTCTGACGAACGCAGAAAGCATCCCCCAGGTGCACACGGCGCCGAAATCATTATTAAAGAAAATAAATTTTTTCGGGTCACCTCAAAACGCGTTT